>JAKSZU010000022.1:8471079-9106079 GCA_026018925.1 Tupaia tana | reverse complement strand
ATATCATTTGTAATTAAACCTTTAATCTGACGACAGTATTCTGACTTTGACGAGGTCAGGGAATGGTAAATTATGACCAAATCTATCTCATAGCCTCTTTGCATATGGTACTAAAAATGATACATATACACATATGTGAAAAAACACACACACATACATATAAGATAATATCAGGTTATTGGAAAAGTCATGATGCATTTTTGCATAGGAAAACAGAAGAAAATATGTCATGACTTTTCTGAAAACTCAGTATATAAATATACACACATACAGACACATAAAATTATACATATATATATATATATATATATATATATATATGTAAATTATATGTTTCAAAATTGAATTCTCTTGAAAGATAAAGAATTCAACAGAGGCCTTTTGTGGCCCTCATAGCCTAAAATATTTACTGTGTGGCCATTTACAGAAAGTTTCCTGGTCCCTATAGGTACAAGAGGTGGGAATAATAGGTAAAAATACTGGAGTAGAGGAGGCACTGGAGTGTGAGGGCTGGAGAGAGAGTAATGAGCAGGAGAACTCTGTTTCACCAGCGAGCGCCGTTGTTGGTTTCTCATGCATAGAACAGTCCCAGATGCCTGTTTTTGTGCTGAACAGATTTTTCCCATGCGTTGATCTGGGCATTCGGGTTTCTTATTTCCTATGGCCCTTACATTCTCTAGCATCTCATCATTGATACATCTCAATGGTGAAAGAAAGTGTGTCAGGAAGCGCATGGAAAATGTGTATTACGAAAGCTCTGTGTATGGATTTAAAACAAAATGTTTGGGGTCAAAATAAACTCATACTTTCATTCTATTTTTCTGTGAACTTTTTGAAGTCCCCTCATCAAGTAGCAGAAAGACACAATGGCTGCTTTTTTCCCTCCCCGTGATGTGTATGTACTTACCAGAGACAGAGAGAGTAAGAAGAGAGATCACTCCCTAAGAGGAATGGTCACACTGCAGTCCTTTGTCTTCCATCTCTCTCTCCTGTTGGAATCTTGGGTATGCACACACGTACCTGCCATGTTTCTTAAGCTGTCAGGTCTGGGATTCAGATCACAGAGTCAGCATTTGGGATCCATCTGCCCTAACCATCAGGCTATAGAGGTAGTCCTCACACCTGCTTCTTAATAACCTTTTGTCTTTTAATTGCCAGAGGGTATAGGCACTGCTTTGAGAGAGAGACAGAGAGAGAGAGACATACAGAAGAGAGAGAAAATATCCTCTTACACCCTTCTCCTTCATTTCTCCATCCTGTTGGGATTTCAGACAGCATGGTGCCGAATGGGGATTCGAGCCCCAGTCAGCCATGTGAGGTCTGCCTCTCTTAACGTCTAGGTTATGGGGCTGGCTCAACAGTCTTGGTTTTGAAGCAAAAAATAACTTTTATTCACTTCTTATTGGAAAGAGCTGGTCACATGGCCTCACCTTGACACAAGAGCGCCTAGGATGTCCTTCATGGCTGAGTGGCCTCGGCCCAGGGCAGCTTGGCGGTGTGGTGACTCGCTGTATGCTGGCCATTTCCACCACAGTGAGAAGTGGTTGTGGAAGTTGGCTCAGCTCGGAAGTGACTGCTCTCCATAGCAGTGAAAACAGGAGCCATATAGCGATGTATTGGAATATAGACATGTACATCGTGCACATGTGTGTATATATGTCTGAATCTCCACATATACATATGCCTGCACACACACATATGTGTATATGAGGAGGCAGTGATTCAAAAGAGTTTGAGAACTGTCATCCCTGGTGCAATTCCTGGCTCTCCTAGTCTCCCTTGATCAAGGTGTCATCCTTTCAAACAAAAATGTGAATGAAATTTTATTTTTCTCAACTATCAAATGAGGATTATTTGGCTCGTGGGTTTGTTGTGAGGATTAATGTTGGACATTTGTTGTTGCTGTTGTTGAGAGCTTTTTGCCCTAGGGTGCTTGTGTTCACCAAAGAGAGAGAGACTGAGACAGGGAGGGGAAAAACGAGAAATCACCCCCCTGGGAGGATGGCCATGTTGTAATCCCTTCTCCTCCATTCTCCTCCCGGGATCTTGGGCATGTATGCACTTACGACTGGTATGAGTTTCAAGCCACCAAGTGTGGGACTCAAACTGTGGTTGGCCATGTGGGAGTCCAGCGAAGTAACTGCTCTGCCATCTCTGGCACCAGTTCTATACATTTTTTTTGGGGGGGGAGAGGTTTTTATGCTGTAGGGCACGTGCGCTCACCAGACAGACAGAGAGAGACAGAGAGACAGAAAGCGAGAAATCACCCCCCAGAGGGGATGGCCATGCCGCAATCCCTTCTCCTCCATTTTCCTCTCGGGATCTTGGGCATGCACACACATGCGCCCGGCGTGAGTTTAAGCCACCGGGTCCAGGACTTGAACCACGGTAGACTACATGGGAGTCCAGCGACATAGCCATTACGCTAACTGCTGGTCCCCAGTTCTGTACATTTTTTAAGCCATCACCCTGCATATAGTATATGCTCAATAAAAGCTCTCTACTACAGCTGGTGTTCTCACGGTTAGTGTTATTATACTCTTGAAATATTCTAAAAGACATTTATGGGACTTAGTAACAGCTAACTTTAGAGGATGGAAGAGACACTCAAAGCGAGACGACCTCAACCTTTTGTCTTATATGATCCGATAATAGACCCAGGAAAGATGGAAAGAGCCAGCTTGAAGGATACATTTAAAATGTGTACCTATCAGCAAGGCAAACCTGTAATAAAAATAATTCTTGTCACCTATCTTCTTTTCAGGAGCTTGGGAATTTAATGGTGACAAATCATCGTGCAAACATAGAACATCATAGAAATGACATATTGCAGAATGAGGAGTAGTGAGTCTTCCAGCACCATATTAGAATGATTAAATATTTCCTCTTGCTGAGACAATCACATTGTTTATATATGTACACCTATATAGACATGCTCAAGCAAATTTTACACACCTTTGTATTCCTCAAATAATTTCCATAGTAAACAAATGATCCCTTTCTGCAAGGTGGTTGAACAGTGGTAGAGTATGTGATTCTGCCTTGCGCACTAAGCTAGGAGCCATGGTCTTGATGGTGATTACATGCTACCAAGGTAATGTGTCCATGGAAGCTATTTGCAAATGCCCTTTCTCTGTGCTTTCTTAATGGTCTTGTCTAATAAGCACAGTTTGAGAAGCATGTATTGCGTTGTTGGAAAAGTCCTGGTGTATTTTTCTATGCTCAAATGCGTCAAGACTTTTCCAACAACCCAGTAGATCAGCACAGGCAGGCCTTTGGCATTCATTTCACTTCAGTAAGCCTTCTTATCCCTTGGCCAACTGAAGGCTGTCTGTTATTCTCAGCGTGCAGTGTTTCTTTTGGTAATATGCCCAAATGGATGTTGTGTTAGTTAAAAATAAAGACTCAAAAGCAGATTTCAAAAGAGATACGTGTTGATTTTAGACACACGGTCTTCCTGGGCCTGTTTATAAAGCCAAGGGATTCTAAAGTCTCCAGTTTGAAAGCTGGATCGGATAGATCTTGATTCATTTCCTCACTTTTCAAACAGCTTTGCTTTGTTCTCTGAAGTTGTTCATGGACAGCTCACCTCTTGCTAACAAGGTGCTTTGTTTGGCCTGTTCTTCTGGTTTCTGTCTTGAGGCAGGGCTTTAGGGACTATCATTTTGCAAGCTCATTACTGTTTTGTGGCTGTTCCTCTTTCAAGCAGTTTACTTGTGCGTTTTTGGTTTTGTTTTTACCTTAGGGCCCTGAGTCAGAGACCATCGGTAAAGTTGAGTCCTCAGTTAACACATGCCACTGACTTAAGTTGTTAGACTTGGAGAAAAGAGGTGGTAGCCAGAGGAGAGGCAGGCATCCTATAGAAGGTCTACTAGGTATGACAAATCTATTTGCTGACATTCCCCTGAAACCATGATTTCACAACAACAATAAGATGATTTGAATTCACCTGAATTTCCTCCAGCACTGAGTACTCACTGTTTGGCTGCTGTCAGATGTACACACATGTGACTCTCGTTATTATTCTCCAAGCTCTTATTTGTTGCATCCTATATACTAATCTTTGGATATAGCAACAAACACAGATATCTATAAACACTTCTTTTTTTTTTTTACTTCATTTAGATTGGTGATTGCTTTAGAGTTCACACAGTTCAATAATATTAGCCACAGTAATGAGAGGAGAAAGTGAAATTGAGTATGTTGGTATTTAACCCACGGTCAGCACTGCCCCCATGAGCCCCTGCCCCTTTAACCCATCCATCACTCCCCTGTAATAACTATGAGTGTGTCTATCTCTTAACTTCAGGTTAAAGCCCATTATATATCTTATTCAACTTTGTGATCATTCTTCTAAACCCAGACAGTCAAAACTCCATTTTACATACAGTGGCTGCTTACTATTTGTGAATGAATTAAGAGATCATATTTTGTAGCTCAAGCTACAGCACATAGGAATGTCTGTGCACAAATGAACAAGCAGAGACCAGACTGCTGATAACTGGAAGTAACCTGATAGTGCCAAGGTCAAGGAGATAGCATCTATTACTGTGGATACAACCTCAGACCTACAGGTGCCAACAAATCTCTTGATTATTTCAAGTTTCAAAATGATGATCTGTGGGCTCCAGAAAGCACCGAGCACAGTGACCAATACATAATAGACAATAAATGCCAGTTATGTTCGTTTTTATTCCTTTTCAAGATGAAGTGTTCTCTCTTCTGTGGACATCCTCTAGTAGGTAAAATATTCCATCTCCATTGAAAAATAGAAAAATTAATTCTATGTACAAAATCTATTTTCACTTCTCTTGAATCACCTTCCATTTTTCCAAACTGTGGTTTCCAGCTTACTCATATATACAAGGGAGGGGACTTCAGAAATTTAGATAAAATGGAGTTAAGATACAATTTTATGTTGGTGCAAACCATTTTTTAAATCCATGAGTAATTTTATTGTGATTTCTGGTTTACAGATAATCATACATGTTTGTGAGGTACAGTATTGTTTTCTCAGAGCATGCATTCAATGTGTAATAATTAAATCAAGGATATAGACACAGTCATTATCAACACTGAACATTACATTATGTACATTTGCTAGTAAGTAGTCTATTAGGTTTTCTTTTTCCTTTTTTTTGGAAGTGTATATTGAATTGTCAAAGACTTTTTTTGGTCAGCTATGGTACACTGTTCTATAACCTATTCCACTTGTTTACATGGACTCTTGTGTCTGTAGTAATTTTCCCCTGGAACCCATCTTCCCATAAACCCATAGAGCTTCTGATATCTACCAATGTTCTCCCTACCTCCATTGCCATTGAGGTCTTCAGTTTCCACCACCCAGGGTGGAAATCTGGTATATGTTAACCAGAGTCAACCAGTATTTGCCTTTCTTAAACTGGTTTATGCCATTTAATATTAGATACTTTCAGTTCCTGTGATTACTGTTGGTGTTCTGTATGGCTGAATAGTATTCCATTGTGTGTCTGTAGCTCATCTTTATCCATCAGTTGTCGAGCATATAAGTTGATTGATTCTGTGTCTCTACTAATGTTGCAATAAACATGGTTGTACCAGTGTCTCTGACAGAGTGATTTCCTGTCCTTTGAGAAATACCCAAGAGTGAAACTACTAGGTTATACAGTAATTTGGCTTTTAGATTTTCAAGCAAATTTCATACTGTTTTCCACAGCGGTTGTACTAATTTATATTCTCACTAGCAGTGTGCAAGAGTTACCTTTTCTTCATGACCTCTCCAACATTTGGGTTTTATTTTGTTTTTTTCTTTTCATTTTTTAATCATAGCCATTCTGACTGTGGTTAAGTGGTACCTTATTGCGATTTCAGTTTGCAATTCCCTTTGGATAAGAGATGTTGAACTTTCTGAAGACCCCCTTGTACTACCACTAAACTTTCAAGAGATCTCTACAGAGTTACTCATTGACTTTTGCTGATCCAAGACAGGCTGTCTGTTATGTTTGAGTCTCTAATTTTGGCCAATTGAAATGGGAATCTAAGGACCAGCAGTTAGAGTAATGGCTATGTCGCTGGACTCCCACGTAGTCGACTGCAGTTCGAGTCCCAGACCCAGTGGCTTAAACTCATGCTGGGCACGTGTGTGTGCATGCCCAAGATCCTGAGAGGAGAATGAAGGAGAAGGGATTGTGGCGTGGCCATCCCCCCTGGGGGGTGATTTCTCACTTTCTGTCTCTCTGTCTCTCTCTGTCTGTCTGGTGAGTGCACGTGCCCTATAGCAAAAAAAAAAAAAAAAAAAAAAAAAACTCTCCAAAAAAAGAAAAAGAAATGGGCATCTATAGGCCAGCCCCATGGCTTAGTGTTTAATGGAGCTGGATTCCAGTTAGCCAAATAAAATTTGTATCCTGTTCCTGATGGCCTGAGAAACATTCTGAATATGTGTGTATGCCCAAAATCCCAACCGTATGGAAAATGGAGAAGAATTACTGAGTGACCATCCCCTATTGGGGGGTGCTGTCTGCCTTTCTCTCTGTCAAGCATTGTCATCTTCTTCTTCTTTTTTTTTTTTTAATTAACAAGAAAGAAACAGGGCTCTGTGGAACTCTCTTAGAAATGTTGTGAAACTAAATAAGATGAAGCATATAGTGTGCTTAATGTAGTGTTTGGCATTTAGAGATTTTTCAAAACTATGAGGTTATATGCTTTTGCTGCTATTCCTGTCATTGTTATCATTTTAGGTATCTTACTCCAACTTATTATTTATGTCACTGGAGTTTTGTAACATTTAAATATATTTGCCTCCTCCAGATTAATAATGTCTCAGAGCTATTGACAATTCTCAGAAAGAACTTCTGCTATATTCCACCTAAACTGGACTCTGGTGCCTTTCTCTGACAACAGTCAGCGTAGCATGGAAGTTTGGAGCACAGATACTGGGGTCGGGATTCCTTGAGGCAATCCTGGCTTTATCTAGTATCAGCCAAGTTACAGTCACAGCACATTGCTCTAGGAAGTTATTTTCTTCATTTACCATTGATGGTCTAGCTCATCCTTGTAGACTGGAATAGGACCCAGTGAAAGCAGAAAGGATCCATGAATTTTGGTTCCTTGTTCACTGCTATGTCCCCAGAGGCAAGGACAGGGCTTGGCATTCATTTGCTTTTGTTAAATAATTAACTTAGTCATTCACTCCCAATGCCTGATCGACTACAGTGTGCATAGTAGATTACCAAAATATGACCGGTCATATTTTGCATAATATGACCGGTCATATTATATGCATAATACCCATGATCATGCATATTTTTAGGCAAAAAGCGTGCAGGCAATGCACAGTAACAAAACTGAGAGCCGTAATTTCTCTGAGTTGCATGAATTCCTTCAGAAGAATTGTGACTTCTCACCATGCTTCAGCAAGCCAAAGAGGCTGCCTGTGTCTCACTTGATTTAGTTTGGTGGCTTCCCTTCAATGAGAGCGATAAAAGTAAATTGCAAGAAAACCCTCCACCATGCACCTCATTCAAAGGGAGTTTTTCACAGATTTATTTCTAAAAAGCAAAAGGAAAAGAAATGGATGTTTATCTTCAATTTGGGAGATTTGGACTGAATTTTTATTGTCATTCAATTATACTCTGTACAAGTTCTAGAGTAAGAGAAAATTGATATTTTTTTTACCCTGTGTAGTTGGTATGCTAAGAGCAATGGTGTCGAATAGACTTCAAAGGTATTTTATGTCTCCAGTAAATTCTTTAAAGCAGGGATCTGCAGAACTTTTAAGATTGGATTTGATTAAATAATGCAGGGAAAGAAAAGATACAACATGCATAGCAGAAGATATGAAAGAATAAAGAGTCTGAGGGAGACCATAGTTCATTTTATACTGATCCCTATACTGAGATCCAAGGATAAAATATTTATAAGAGCTAAATGTGTGATGACAAATACTAAAGGCACTTTACCTGTAATGACTTTCCATTTTAATCCTGGGCAAAATAAAATGTGTAACTGTTTCAAGTCTTGTTGTAATAGTCAGGGTTTTTCAGAAAAATGAAACAAATAGAATGCATAGAACTAGATTATCTGTTTATCCATCCATCTATCCATCCATCCATCCATCCATCCATCCATTCTTCCACTCATCTATTTATCTATTGAAAAGAAAGATATTTACTTAAAGAATTGGCTTATATGTTAATGGACTCTCCAAATCTGACAGGATGAACCACCCAACTACAGATTTAGGGAAGGACCAAGGTTGCAGTCCCAATATGAAGTCTGTCTTCTGGTAGAATTCCCTCTTGCTCCTGGAAGGGCAGTCTTTTGTGCTATTCAGAGCATTCAACTGATCAGATAGGGCCCACCGCATTATGAAGGGCAATTTGCTTTATTCAAAGTCCACCTATTTCAATGTTGATCTCATCCAAAAACACTCTCACAGAAACATCTAAAAAAATTTTGACCCCATATCTGGGCACTGTAATTAGCCATTATACAAGGCATGATCTGACTGTTGGCTGACTAGCAACTTGGTCAAAGTGACCCAACTTATCTCGGACCACTCTCCCACTTCAAATCTACAGGACTTCTCTCAGTTCCTCACAAGCACACATTGCTTTTTCTGCACAGAATGCCCTTTAACCCATGTATGGCCTAGAAAATTCCTTCTCAGTTTTCAGTCTCAACTTAAATAGCATTTCCTTAGTAGAGATGTTTCTGATCTCTGACTGGAGATCAACCAGTCTTCCTTCTTAGCATCTTTGAGTCAAGCCCTATTATTTCTGTCAAATGTATGGTATGTACATTCCTTTTAAAACAAACTGTATCTGCAAGGTTCACTGTAGTAGACAGTCTCTAAAGGTGACTGCCATCAACCCCTCCTCTTCTATAAGTGGGTATAGGAATGCTTGTTCAAATTCAAAGGGAGTGCTTGCTCTCCCCTTGAATCTGGGCTGCCCTTGGACTTGTTGTGATCCATAGGATGTGGCAGAAAGGACCAGTTCTAGCCAGTAAGAGATTCTACTTTGTCTTTGGGAATCTGCCTACTATGCTGTAAAGAAGCTTGAGATGGGCTCCATAAAACATGCCTGGCACATGAGCATGTGTGCCCAATGTTCCCAAGAAAAGTATGGCAGAGGAAGGATTGGGTCATGGCCATCCTCCCTGGGAGGGGAGGGGCAGTTTCAGCACACTTAGAGTGTCCTATCAGGGAAGGAGCTCAATGTCTGCCTTAATACAGAGCTGACAGAGAGGCTGGGAATGTAATGTGCTCAAGGCCTCTGGCCACTCAGCAGTGCAGGGGAGGGGCAGCTAGCTCATGGGGGAACAGAAAATGCTGGCAGCTATCAGCCCTGGGCTGCTTCAAGGTTGTTCACGAGTTCCTCAATATCAGAACAGAAGGTTCAGGCAGTTATCAGCCTTGGGTCACTCCACATTACTGCAGCATAGCATTTCTGATCCAAAATGTTAGTAGTGCTGAGAAATTCTGATATACAGTAATGTTTCCTAAGTGAGACATTATCCAGGAATTTTCCCTTGCTCTATTTCCTAAACCTCGCTGAAAATATTAGACACTTAAGATTCATGTCATATATATAAACTCTTTTTTTAAAATAAATTATTTATTATTATTTATTTTTTAACTCAACAAGAGAGAGAGAGAGTGAGAGAGAGACAGAGACAGAGACAGAGAGAGACAGAGAGAAAGTAAGAAAGCAAGCCACCAGGTCCAGGACTCTAACCATAGTTGGCCATGTGGGAGTCCAATGCCTTAGCCACCACACTACCTGCTGGCCCCTGTGTATGAATTCTTAAACTCCTTCCAGACTTTCTTAGAATATCCAGGTAAGGAGCTTGGGAAATTATCTTTTTTTTCTTCCCTAGAATTTTGGGAAACATTGCCCTCACCCAGTGTTTCTTAGATTTTAAAGGACATAGAAATTGTCCAGGCATTTTGTTAAAGTGTAGTCTGACTTACTTGAACTGGAATGAAGCCTAAGTTTCGCATTTCCAGCACGTTCCAAGGTGATGCTAAAACATTGCTCCTTGGGCCATGTTTTACATAGCAAGGCTCTAAAGTGGGGTGGGGGGTCCTCAAACTTCGACATGTATTATAACCACCTGGGGGGCACAGACTACAAGGCTCATCCCCAGGGGTTGATTCGGTAGGTCTCACGTGGTGCCTGTGAATTTATATTTCTAACACATTCCCAGAAGATGCTGATGCTGCTAGTCTGGGCTCACACTGAGAATCACTACCCTGGATTACCATTTTCCATATCTAAATATTCATTAAAATTCCTCTCAGGTGGGTGCGACAGTTACAGATTCTCAAACCTTTCCTCAACCTCTATGTATCCCATCCAACACTTCCTCAGTCTGGGTTAGAAACCTATTCATGTTCATTTTAGTATAGGGGCACCCCTGGAGTGAGTCTTACATTAGTGGTCCAGGATGGCTTTCTAAGAAACATTGCCAGGATATCTAGAACATGGAGGAGGAGCATGTATGAGGGTCTTCAAACAGTTCATTGAAAATTGGGGCTATGTCTCTGGACTCCCACGTAGTCAACCGTGGTTCACGTCCCAGATCCAGTGGCTTAAAACTCATGCCGGGCGCGTGTGCTTGTGTGCCCAGGATCCCGAGAGGAGAATGGAGGAGAAGGGATTGCGGTGTGGCCATCCCCCCTGGGGGGTGATTTCTCGCTTTCTGTCTCTCTGTCTGTCTCTGTCTGTCTGGTGAGCGCACGCACCCTGTAGCGAAAACCTCTTAAAAAAAAAAAAAGTTGATTGAAAATGAATAGCCATGCAAATCTTTGCTTGGATTTAAATTTTTTCTCATACTTAAATAAATTTGTACATTAATTCGATTTTGCATGAGCTTTTTGAAGTCCTCTCACATAGTTTGGAAAAAAGTGTTTTTTGTTTTGTTTTTTTAAAGAGAGATTTTTGCTATATGGTGCATGCACTTACTGGAAAGATAGGGACAAGAGACAGAAAGCAAGAAATCACCCCCCACAAGGGTTGGTCACACTTCAATCCCTTCTCCATTCTTCTCTAGGGATTTTGGGCACACACATGCATACACCCAGTGTGTTTTAAGCTGCTGGGTCCAGAACTCGAACCACTGTCATCCACATGGGAGTCTAACACCTTAAACACTTGGTCACCAGCTGGCCCCTGAAAAACAAATTAAAAAAAAAAAATCACCGTATTCTATTCTTGAGGGAGAGCATGAGAGACATAGAGAAAGGGAAGTACCTCGAACAGTGCCTCATTATGCTGCTTCTCCATTGCCATAACTCTCCAGCTGTCATCATCTTGGGCACACCTGCCCCCGCTCCATCGCATTTTCCAGTCAAGCCAAGATCTGAACCTGCTTACAGTCCTGTGGCTTCCAGTACTGCAGTTCAGTGCATTGCTAACTCTGCTACCAAGCTAGGACCACATTTAATTTTACAGTTACTTTGCTTCTAATTGTATCTTGAGATTATTTTGAAATTTCAGATAACCTGACAGTAATGGAGGAGTTGTTTGTGCTCATCAAAGGTGGTCATGGGTGGTTACTAGAATCAAAAGTACTATATATAGAAAAGTGGTCTTTATTTATTTATTTATTTTCTCCCCCCTGGGCCAGTCACTCATTTCTTCCTTCATTCCTGTAATTCCATTCTCTGTAGGAGCTACATGTTGGATGCTCTTGCCAAGTCAGAGAGGAGGCATTAATAGGACTGACCACAGCTAAACTGTCTTGAATGTTGGCTGTATTACCAGGCATTATGAAAATCCTTCCCCAGTGCTATCTCACATATCCCATGCAATGCAATAAGTAATCTCTACAGAAGCAGGTACAATGTATAGATGTGGAAATCAGGCATGTTGAATTGAAGATACTTGTCAAAGATCATAGAGTTAGTTAATACCACAGCCAGAATTTTCACTGCCTCATCTGTTGAGTAACTGATTTCTCAGAGGTAGGATATGGGCATTTGTATTTAAACACACTTTAGAAAAAATAATTATTGGTTAGAGCAACAGTTCAAATGGAATGCCCTGTTTAAATAATGAGTGAAGGAAATGTTTTAAAGCAAGTTTTAATATATTGTCTTGGAAGAATATGGCTATGGCTGATTGTTTTCTTATTTGTCTAGTATTACAAGACTGTTTTTTAAACGCTTTGAAAACTTTAATATAGTCTTAATTTTGCTATGAGGAATTGAGACTTGTGCTATATATATATTTTTTGTAGTCTTCTTTTTTTAAGCTAGTTAAGAAATCTACAGTTATCTTATTTCAAATCACAGGTAATTTTCAAAGGTGTTTTATTCTTTGCTCTCTGATATTTTTAGAAGATAAATGTTTTTCTGTCATCTATTATTTTCTCTCACTAAATTCCTGCACTTAGGTAAAATTTCACGTAGCCATTTGCCAATGCCGTTCCCTCAGTATCCTACTTCCACGTCAAAACACAGAATGTATAAGACAATTGAACTTACGCAAAATTTTGTTGTTGTTGCTGTATTTAAAAATATCATTATTCTCACGTCTATCAAAGATATAATCACCTGGATGTTAGACTGATTCTAAGAGAAGCCGAAAAAAAAAAAAAAAAAGACATGAAATTAAGCTGTATTCAGGATAGGGAAATAATGATTTTTTAAAAGAATTATTTTATTTAACTTTATGTATTTTTTAAATTTGACCAGAGAGGGACAAAATGTGAGGAGGAGGTGAGGTGGAGGGGATGGGAAATGAGAAAGCAAGCTGCCAGGTCTGGCACTCAATCTGTCGTCGGCCATGTGGGAGTCCAAAGCCCTTAACCACCACGCCACCTGCCAGCCCTGGAAATAATGATTTTGTGGAGACAGACTTTTTAATGTCCAGAGGAAGCTGAGATACAATATTCATGATTAGTCATTTCAAAGTGATTTGGGTTATAAATAATAGGAAGAAAATTCACACTCATGTAAGTAGTATAGAAAATGGATCACTTCAATAAAGGAAGTTCAGGTGTGAACGGAGTTCAGGCTGGGCTTGATGAAAACTGCCCTGTCTCTCTGGATCACCTCTTCACTGACTGCATGGCAGTGTGATCCTCAGACAGGAGGACGTTGGCTATGGCAAGTCTAGCCTTATTCCAGTAGTCAAAGTTCAGAAGAGGATGAATTATTTCCAATGGTTCTTAAGAGTAAGGCTATCTTATTTATTTATTTATGTTTAAGGTTTTTGTTGTAGAGCACATGCTCTTGTTGGAAAGAGACACAGAGAGGGAAAGTGAGAAATCCCCTCCTGGGGGGATGGCCATGCTGCAGTCCCTTCTCCTCCATTCTCCTCTCATGATTTTAGCCATGCACATGAACATGCCTGGTGTGATTTTGAAGCCACTAGGTCGAGGACTTAAACCATGAAATTGGCCGTGTGGGAGTCCGGAGCCCTAACCACGATGCCACCTGCTGGCCCCCAACAATCTTTTCTTTCTCATTTTTTTTTCACTTCCTTCCTTACTTATTTATGCCCATAGCAAAGGTACACTAAGTTTTATTAGTTAATATGAGAATACTTGCCAATTATTTAGCCAATCCCTTTGGTCGAAAAAAATCGTGTGAAACCAGTTGCCTTAGCCCTCCAGTCCTGAGCCTGTGGCCGGCAGAAAGAAGAGAGTACCCATAGTCTAATCTGATCTTGAGGTTAGGTGGAGTCTCCCTGAAACACCCTGAGGGGAAGGATGAATACATACATAAAACAAGCAATAGGATTGCAGGGTGGGCCAGTAACCACGACAGAGATAGGAGGAAGCACTTGGCCAAGTTTCAGATGTGTTCGTCACCACACCAAACGTTTCACCCTCACTTCCCCATTGGGCCTACAGAACAGACCGTGACTCTGTGACAGAGATGCAAAATTACTCAGCCCTGTGCCTCATTACTGTGGACTAATGCTTGTTTCCTTCTCTTTTCCCCTCCATGCACTACCAATTACTTAAACATAGCTTTATAAGAGGAAAGAGATGTGAAATTTATACTCGAAGTCAATGTGTTGAGGATTTCTGAGCTGTTTCTCATTTGGCAATAAATATTGGGTTGTTGCAAAAGGCTTGATGTATTTTTTTTTATGTTTTTCTGTGCAAAAATGTGTCATGACTTTTCTGACAACCCAATAACTCAGTGAAAATAGAAAAGGCTGGATTCGAAATAAGTAAATAATTAACAATCATCTTGTTTTATGGGTGATTTGTTTAAGTATTATCTCTAAAAATATGTATAAGGAGGGTCACTGTGAAAAGGTGACTGCTCTCTACGTTTAGATCAAAGCATGAGAACATAAAGACTAGATTTTAGACTCTCTAGCAATATCGGGTTTTCCCTATTCTTTTATAATGTAAAATAACTGTGCCCAAACACCATGCAATATATTTAGAAGTAAACATCAATGTTTATATGTATTGGGTGAATTAGACCTAATGTTTAGAAGCCTGTTAAAATATAATAATTCCAAAGGGATAAAGATCTTAGAGCCTTTTAGTTATGGATGGTGCATTACAGTCAATACCACATTTCCTCATGTATTTGATAACTTTGAAATAATAATTTGGGAAAGATATTTCAATAGGTTCATAAAACTGTTTACTTCAGTCCCATAGGTCAGTCAACCAAGTAGCATATCATGTACTTTTTTTTTTTTTTGAGAAAGAGCTTTTAGGTATAGGGCACATGTGCTCACTGGAAAGATAGAGGGACAGAAAATGAGCACCCCTCTGGGGGTCTGGCTACTCTACAATCCCTTCTCCTTCTCCTCCATTCTCCTCTTGGGATTTTGGGCATGAATTTAAAGCTGCCGGGTATGGGACTCAAACTGCAGACGACCATGTGGGCAACCAGAACCTTAATCACTGTACCACCTGCTGTTCCCAGTAGCATGTACTTCTAATGGCACTAGGGAATAGAAAGTCTGCTCTCAAGGATTGGCCTTAGTTCAGAAGCACCTTAGTCCAGAGGCATATACAAAGTATGATTTTTAAATTGTGTGTCATTTTTATGTAATGCTTTTTATCGGGTTTCCTTTTGAAATTGCTTTCCAATATTAAGACTCCGTAACTTTATGATTTCTCTGATATGGCAAATCTTTGTTTGAGGATGAAATCAATATTTGAGAATACAACAAAGCCATTCAATATAGTGTCTGGTTAACAATGTGACTATAGTGACCTGCAGTGGGGAAGTGGGTACAGAGAAATAAAAGTCACTTTCACCTGTGTCTGGCAAACTGGTAGTAAAGATGATTTCAAAAGAAGAATGCATTTTTAAAATTTTTTGAAGAGTTTTGTTGTAGGGCACGTGCACTCACTGGAGAGACAGAAAGTGAGAAATCATCCCCCAGGGTGAATGGCCACACCACAGTTCTTTCTCCTCCACTCTCCTCCTGGGATTTTGGACACCCTCATACATGCGCCAGCATGAGTTTCAAGCCTCTGGGTTCAGGACTCAAACCACAGTCAGCCATGTGGGAGTCCATTGCCTTAACCACCCATGCCACCCCCAAAATGCATATTAAACAATATGCTAATGTTAGCCCCATTGAAAAAAGACTCATTTAAAGGGCCCATGTTTTTATGTTTGTTTAAACAGGGTGGATAAAATAGGAATTAGTAGAGTTGAGCTATATGCCTTTCACTTAGTCTTAACATTTCCTTCAGGGAGCTCAGCGTATTAGACAGGATTGCTTCGTTCACGCCATTATGTCAGCGCTCTGGTTCTAACTCAGAAACATACTATGAAGTCTTGTAATAAAGGAGATCTGACGGTCACAATTGGTGTGAAGTGATGAAGAGGAATGGAAATACACTTAGTTCTATGTCCTTTAATCTTTTTGTTTTCTTTTTTAAAAGTTTATTCGTATGTTTGTTTGTTTATTTTTGAGAGAGAAGAGAGATTGATTTTTGAGAGAGTCTTGCTGTAGAGTGATCCAGGTAGCCAGGTCGCCAGGACTGTAGGTGCGCGGCCACCATGCCTAGCTTATGTGGGACCAGGAACCAAACCCAGACCTTCCACGTGGCCTCAGTCTCCAAGCAGCAGCATTTTAGCAGTGTGTATCTTTTTGGCTTCCACTTTCTCTTCCTCTTTTTCACTGCCTCATCCTGGCCTCTTCCTTGCCTATTAGATCTTTCATTAGAAAGCAGATAGGGAAATAAAAAGGTAATGAAACCTAAATTTGCTAATTTAGCAACTTGTTAGCAGCTCCTATTAAATGCTCAGTGGAAAAAACTATCACTATTAGCTAAAAGGAAGCTGAGGGATAATCTATGAGATTTATTTATCTGTTACTAATTCATTAATAATTGATAATTCAATTAGCCAAAACAATTCATTGCACAAGTAAATTATGTCAGATGTGCCTTTTCTTTGCCGAGGGATAAAATATGTGCTGCAAAGGAAATCAAGTATTATATATTTAATAAATCTCAAATTTAATAACGCAAGATCCAGGACCTCACAAAGCCAGCCTCCTTTATTCCCTGGGACATGTGGCCCTGCTAACAATGGCTACATTGAATCATCTTGGACCAGGAAAAAATAACCCTGTTGTTCCTGAGGTGCAAGACAGGAAGGTCTATCTTTATATCTGCTAACCCTTTGCAAGAAAAGCAAAAGGAGAGATGGTATCTGAGAAAATTCAGAGGTGTTGGTCGCCTTCGGGGCCCAGCTCATAATCCTGAGAGTGTAACTGGTTTAAAGATAAAAGTGGTCGAGAGAAGATGTGGAGTCATTTCAGGCTTCTCTTTATCATTCGACATGCCCTAATGGATGCCTGCTTCCAAAACGCTGGCTTTGAGACAGGATGGAAACCCGCAGGTGTTGTGGGATGCTGAAGTGGAGGGGTCATGAGAGAAGGTTTCTGGTTGCAAGTATGGACAAGGTGTACGCGTGAAGTGAAGCAGGAGTTTGGATAGCAGTAATTTGCACGTGAACTGAAGCAGGACAGAAATAAGTAACCACGGTGAAGGACACCAGCACAAGAAACTAAATGTAACCTGAAAGACAAATGGGAAACAATAAAAGGGAAAAAATGTTTTCTAGGGAGCATGCCAGGGATGAAGGGACAGCATCCGTCACTGCTCAGATGAGCTACAGGGACCCTGCTTTACAACAGTGTCTATTTGCATTAGAGACACAAGTAGAGTGTTGTTTTTTTGTTTTGTTTTGTGTGTGTGTGTGTGTGTGTGTGTGTGTGTGTGTGTTTTGGAGAGGTTTTTGCTATAGAGTGCTTGCACTCACCAGACAGAGAGACAAAGAGACAGAAAGTGAGAAATCACTCCCCAGGGGTTAGGCCACACCGCAATCCCTTCTCCTCCATTCTCCTCTCGGGATCTTGGGCACACATGCACACGCAACCAGCATGAGTTTAAGCCACTGGGTCCAGGACTCGAACTGCAGTCAACTACATGGGAGTTCAGCGACAAAGCCGTTCTGCTAACTGCTGGTCCCTAGAAGGGTTTTTGATGTGCACCGGAAGTTGGAAACACCTAGGAATTAGGAAGCTACATCAACACCCCAGTCCATACTCCTAGAG
The DNA here is from genome assembly GCA_026018925.1 of Tupaia tana. Lineage (NCBI taxonomy): Eukaryota > Metazoa > Chordata > Mammalia > Scandentia > Tupaiidae > Tupaia > Tupaia tana. Next base: position 9,088,539 of record JAKSZU010000022.1, on the reverse strand, counting down.
ATTCCGAGCTAACTGGTCTAGGGCAGGGCTTGTTCAGCAGGGCTTCTTAAGTGACCCAGGTGGTTCTAATATATAGTCAGACCTGTCAACTACTGCTTGAATATGAGGATTTCATTTAATGCTGTCGTCTCTCACTTTCCTTCCCATCAGCAGGCTCAGTTTTTGCATCCTACCCATCACCCATCCCCTCTATATACATTGTCTCAGCCACAAGAGAAAGCTGAATAAGCGGATCCAATATTCTAATACCTAGTACATAGTGTAACATTCATACATCTCCCCTCTCAGGTACAGGAGAAAGAGGATGAAGCTGTGCAAGCAAATTCTCCTACAAGCATTGTTTTAGTCTCTTCTATTGCTAGTGAAATACCCAAAACCCTGTAATTTATTAATAATAACAAAACTAGAGACTTGGTCAGCTCACAGCTTAGAGATCCAAGGCCAGGGGCCACAGCTGGTGGTGGTGGGGGTCTGAGAGTCTCAAGGCATCACATCACTAGAGTGAGAACAGATCAGAGTGTCTGTGTTCATTTGCCTCTCTCTCTCCCTACTCATAAATGCACCAGGGGTCAATTATAGGGGCTTCTTCTGATCACCTAGTTACTCCCAAAGGCCTCATATTTCAGTACCATGAAAGGATTCAGCTTTCTCCTAATACCTTCATAATACACCGGAATTCCAACAGATGAATTTTGGAAGCCATTCAAACTATGGTAAGAGTCTTCCTAAATCAGGGCTTCTATACCCAGTGGAATATTCCCTCTCCTCCACTGCAGCCTTGACACTGAATATATAGGACACTAAACGGCTGTAGTAGGAGACAGTAGAATTATAGTAGGTATTTAAAATGTTTATGACACTAATAGCATCAATTTTAGAATTTGTTGCAATCTTTCCAGATCATATTGACTTTGCTATGTGCATTCAAAAACATAATGAAAGTGGCACATTTTATCTTTCAAATGCCTCTGTAACTATAACCCTGAAAATGGAACATATTTACTCAAATTTGTTTCCTCTAAAAAAACTGAAGCACAAAGGGGAAGTGTTATTAAATAGGTCATTTAGATATATTAGGTCTTCTATATTTAGAAGAGCTGCCTTAAAATCAAATGTGGCACCATAAATTGAGAAGGCACTTAGAAAAAGACACTAGCACTCTTTTAATGACGGAGAGGACATGAAATGCACAAGACAGAGAGCACTGTCACCCTCAATGGGGTCTTGTCACACTTCGATCCCCTCTCCCCAGCTCTGCAGTTCCTCAGGTGCCCATGTGTATGTGCCAAATGTGTTTTCAGCTGACTCAGGGATCTGAAGCCCTGGCTGGCCATGTGGCTTCTAACATGTAGTCTCATATACTATGGACTGTGCCACCTGGGCTAGTCCAGCTTTTATACTTTTTAAATATATATATACATACATATATATATATGTATTTAATTGCATTTGTTATTATTATTTTTTTTTAATTTGACCAGGGAGAGAGGGACAATGAAAAAACATGTCACCAGGTCTGGGGCCTCGAACCATGGTCTGCAATGTAAGAGTCCAAGACTTTAACCAGTATGCCACCTGCCAGCCCCAGGCCTTAGTACTTTTAATGACAGCAGATTTGGCCTTTATTATTCCAAAATGTATCAACCCTCCATTTGATCCCTCTCAAAAGATTCATTCATTTATTCACTAGTTTGTTTATCCCAAGTATTTGTTTGAATGGCAGTGATACTAGGTATGGATAGATGCGGTCTGGTCCTCACTGGGTGTATTGGTCAGGGGGGTCTGTAGAGGAGCTATCCTTGTCTATCCACAGAAGCAACAAAACAAATGTATACATCAAAGAAGGCATTTATTATAAAAATCATCTCCTATGACAAGGCAGAGAGGTCCCACAGCAGGCTGTCTACAAGCTGGAGAAATAGCTGAAAGACTGAAGCAGGGAAGTTGCTGCTTTCCAGTCTGGGGACGGAAGGGGATTCCTGGGAAGTCGAAGGCCCCAGCACCCTCTAGTGGCCACTGATAGGATTCCAGAGTCCAAAGGTTAAAGAACTTGGAGTCTGGCTGGAAGACCAAGCTGAGTAGCAGGAGTGGGGCAGGCTTTGGGTAAGAGCAGAACACGCAACATGCCTTGGAAGCGAGGGTGAGAAGAAAGGGATGGGGAGAAAATACAGAAAATACAAACGACTTTTTCACTTTGTCCCTTCCTCACTTCCAGGCCACTGGATGGTTCCCGTGCATAGTGAAGGTGGATATTCCTTTTTCAGCTCACTGACCGATAGGCCAATCTTGTTTGGCAACACTCTCATGGACATACTTAGAAACAATGCTTCATCAGCCTTCTGGGCATTCTTCAATTCTGTCAAGTTGCCACCCAGAATTAACCAGCACACTAGGCTCAGCATCGTCTTTAGTGGTGACTGGTGATGAGCAGACACTGAGGATGTGAGTTCAGTATGAAAAGCTCGAAGCCAGATGGTCTTGAGCTACAGACCTTAGGTCAGTATGGCTGCTAGTGTGTCTCCTTCATCAAGGCCTTTAGGTTATCTTTTCCCTTCCCATTTTTTTTATTTTTTTGGAGAGGTTTTTTTCTGTAGGTTGTGTAGCCTTGCCAGAAAGACAGAGACAAAGAGACGGAAAGTGAGAAATCACCCCTCGGAGGGGATGGCCACGCCTCAGTCCTTTCTCCTCCATTCTCCTCTCAGGATCTTGGGCACGCACGCACATGTGCCCAGCATGAGTTTAAGCCACCGGGTCCGGGACTCGAACTGTGGTCGACTACATGGGAGTCCAGCAACATAGCCATTACAACTGCTGGTCCCTCTTTAGCTTATCTTATTATCAGTTTTCTCTTCTGTGAGATGCAAATTTACTTAACAAATCCATATTGAGTATCTTCTGCATATAGGTATTGTGCCAGATAGTAAACCTACAGAAAAGGGTGAGGTAATACAAAGACTTGCTCAGAAGAAATGTATTTGTGCAGCTCCCCTCCTCAGAAGCATTTAGCTATCACCATTGTATTGCCATTGGACCGCATTGGGTTCTGTGGGGAATTTGTAACATCAAGAACAACACCGATGCATCTGACTGTAGTTCCATAAAGCAAATTATGCATTTAACCAAATTATGGTGTCACCACACCTTGCTCTGCAACTCGTCTTTTCTGGCATCAATCAGGAGACTGGGTGTAGGAGCAAAGATGGGGAGTAGTTAATGTGATCCTGATAGACTCTTTCCAGAGAAGGGGTTGTGACAGCTCATAGATCAGGTGATCTGAGGGTTCAGCAAGAGCGTGGTGGGATGTACCTTCCACAAGTTCAGGAACCACATCTGTACTATTTACTACTGTATTCCCAGGAATGAGTAATTCCTGGAAGACACCAGGAAGTCAACCAATATTTGAATGAATTAATAAATTAAGAATCTAAATTGGAGGGGTCAGCAGGTGGCGTGGAGTTAGGACACTGATCATGATCGGCTGTGGTTTGAGTCCCAGACCTGATCTGGTGGCTTGCCTTCTCACTTCTCTCTCTCTCTCTCTCTCTCTCTCTCTCTCTCTCTCTCTCTCCCTCCCTCCCTCCCTCCCTCCCTCCCTCTCTCCATCTCAGACACTCTCTAGTGAGCATATGTGCCCTGTAGCAAATAAAAATAATCCTGATAAATAAAATTAAATAACTCTTTACCTTAAGAAGAAGAATCTGAATTGGATGGTTGGGAAACAAGGGCATGAGAGGAGGAGACCCACCAAAATGAGAGGAAATGAACAGGTTACAGAATCTGGAAACTGGGTTCTCCGTGAAGGAGAGCATTGTCAGAGGACCAGACATTTGATCGAAAGAGAGCATAATTCAGAAAGCACCGAAAACTAGGTAGAGACTGCACCACCACAAGGACAGCTGTGTGGAATGCACGGGAAAGCTTTCAGAGCCAGAAGCTAAGGGGTCATTTGTTGGCGGGGGAGCCTCAGAGGCCTAAAGACATCATGTAGGAATGCAGGCTTAAGACTGAAGAGGAGAAGTAGGAACCACTGGTTTGTCGAAACAGTCATGATGCATTTTTGCATAGGAAAACATAGAAAATACAGCATGAGTTTTCTGACAACCCAGTAGAGGCAAGCTATACTAAGGGGTGGGGAATGAGGTGGGTAGAAATAGAGGCATTTGTAACTGGTCGGTATGCGCCTGGAAGGATCATTCTTACTTTGTTTTATACATGAGGATAAAGAAGCCATGGTTGAGGAGAGATGTGTGTTTCACCTCTCAGGTACAAAGAAAGAGGAGAGGGAAATGAAAAGACCCAAACAGTTAAGACTTTGAAGCACGCACGTACCAACTCATTACCATTTTTGCAGAGAGGATACTTGGGCATGATAATGCAGTGTCTCCATCCAGTCTCTCTAGAAGCCTAATCTTCATCTGCTGTTCACAGTCTGATCACATAAAATATCTCTTTGCATTCAGTATTGCCACATTCTTCAAGGTAATTGGTAGTGGCTTGGGTGCTGAGTCAAGGAATCCTTGCTCAGGAACTTCACACCGAGCTTTGGCTGCTCGGAGTATTATCAGCTTAAACAAATGGAGGATTTACTCAGTTCCCATCTATTAACTGCAGCGGCTCCTCAGCCATTAGAAATGTACCCTAAGAAGCTTTCCTACCACTCTCTTATAAAAGCTTAGTGTTCCGTTCAGCATACGAATGAGGCTTGGGGTATCTGTGGAAGAGTTGTTAAAGTAGAGCTTTAATATTCTTTTTTTATTATTATTAAAAAAAGATAAACTTTCAGGATGCAGAGATGTGGAAGTGTAAGACCTGGTGTCAGAGAAGGAATGTGTTTTTAAGGATCAAGTCAAGAACTGAAATGCTGGAAGCATCACAGATGGGATTTTAATGGAAATTCCCTTTGAATTCAAGATGCTGCTCTCTCAAAACAAAGGACATTTTCAAGAAACGTGGTATAAAAGGAAATATTGGAATATCTTAGCATCAAATCTGAAACTGAGGACAGTACTCATAAAAGTTTTCCATGACCTTTGTCCTCTTCTCAAATGTTCCACGGGTGTGAGGAGACTAGACAAAATAATACAGTAAAAAGATAATTGTACACATGCTGTATATTGGCTTTTTGAGGAATTCAATCGGCAGTTTTGTGCTCTGAGAATTTTAAACTGATGTTACCTTGGTGAAATACTGGCATAATGGATAATTCATGAAAGGGGGACTTCCCAATATTAAAAATTACAATCAGTAATTCAGTGAAGAAGTGTATACCTCTAGAGGTGTTAAGTCATGGGAATTAATATTATTCCCTAGTTTTATTCCCAAATGAGAATGCATCCATCCACCTAAGTAAATCAGTAAGCAACTAAATATTTATCATTGTGTTAACTACCACAGGGTTTAGATGTTTCCAAAGTGGCTGGATCCCATATAGCTGACTCCACAGTTCAAGTCCCAGACCCAGCAGCTTAAAAATCATGCCAGGTACATGTGCATGCATGCCAAAAATCCCAAGAGGAGAATAGAGAAGGGATTGTGGCATGGCCATCTCCACTAGAGGGGTGATTTCTTTTTCTCTCTCTCCAGTGAGTATATGTGCCTTATAACAAAACTTAAAGAGGAAAAAAAGGCAGACTCTTCTTCAGCTTTGACTAAAATACCTCACTTTTGATTAAAATAGTATTTGATTGTTGAATGAAAAAAAAAAGAAAAAAAAAACGAATCCTTCATAATCTTCAGTAGAGTTTTAGTAACTAGCTTGCACACAGATACCTGAGCTACTTGTTAAACTTATGAATCAGATTCCTTTCAGGACAAGTAAATCCTAAAAATAATGTGATTTTAATAAGCACGCTCTGGTATTCTGATGGAGGTGGGAGGAGACCCAGAAAATGAGAACAGCTGGATCTGGTGATGGTTCATCTTGGCTTCAAGTGGAAATGCTGCCATGAAACTCTAATTGGTAAAGCCTTGGTCTGCTTCTCACCAGATAGAATAAAGTAAACCATTACCTGTTGATTATCAGCCAATAGTATCTATTTTGGGGGTTGAATTTCATATAAACCTATTAAAAATGATCAAGTGTGAGGTCAACAGGTGATGTGAAGGTTAAGACACTGGATCTTACATGGCTGACCACATTTTTAGTCCTGGACTCAGCAGCTTGAAAATCAGACCAGGCACATGTATGCATGCGTGTGTATATGCCCAACATTCCGAGAATGGAGGAGAAGGGATTGAGGTATGATCATCCCCTATGGAAGATGACTTCTCTTTCTCTCCGTCTCTCTTTGGCAAGTGCTCATAGCCTATGGAAATAAACCTAGAAAATAAAAATGAAAAAGACCAAGTTTCTATAGTATTCATAATTAACATTTTACCTTCCCTTCGGATGGGGAGGAAGGCACCCTGAAGGAAAAAAGTTTTCCACTGTGGATGTCAACAAGGAATGGAAATAAAAGAGTCAAAAACAAGCAGAAATGCATTTTGTACTTCGGACTTTCCATTGCACTTAATAGCTCAAATTATTAATGAGAAATGTATGGGAGCCAGCTCTTTTTCCTGACCCTCTGCTGCATTTGACAGCACTAATCGTGGCTGCATTCATTAAAACTTTTCCACCTTGACTTCCCTGACTCGGTGTTCTTCATCTGCCTGATTCCATGACCGAGTTTTGGCTGGCACCAGTCCTTTCCCAATTAACCAACACAATTCCCTCTGGCTTGGTTCTTCCTTTAAATAGGAACAACTATTACAGACATGTACATCCACTACTAAACCACCTCCCTCGTCTTGACTTTACCAAGATTAAAATCCTGTACAATTTCCTGTTGAAGTATTTTCATATATAAAAAATCAAATAAATCCACCCTTCTAAATGGAACATAGTTTTCTAAACTTCATTTTAGCTTCTGGTATCCCCTTCAGTCTTTTTCTTATTTTACTAAGATTTCGATTGTCTGCTTTATTATTTCTCCTAATAGTAGCTCAACTCAAATATCTCTGTGGTTTCTGTTCCTCTCTCCCATCTGTCTTTCTCTTTATCTCTCCATTCACTTATTCAATATTTATTCATCCATCCATCAATTCACTAAATATTTTTCTTTTTTTTAAAGTTTATGTATTTCTTCCATGAGAGAGTTAGATCCTAACACGGTCCTCATCCCACACCCCTCTCAGTGTCTCAGTCAGCCTTGACATGTGCGTGACATGATGAGGGAAATCTTAATTCATGAATCTGGAACTTTCCCATGTAGATCCAGTTGTACTATCACTGTTCCACTGCCTGGTCCACTATCAATATTTTTTTTTAAGGTCTAACTGTGTGTCAGGCATTGTACTAGTTTCCAGCAATAATTATAAACAAAGAAATAGAAATAGTGCAGCCCCTACAAAAATTCGAAGATAGCGAGAAAAATAATTAAAATATACAAGTGTAAATTGAAATAAGCGGTAAGAAGGAAAATGTCCAGAATACTGCAGAATTCATTATTGGAAAATCAGATCTCACTGAGTACAGGAAGGATCAAAAGAAGAGAGTTCTAAGAAGTATAGTTTCCAGCTGGAAGATTGAAGGAAGACTGATCTAGCCAATGCCATGAATGGAGACAAGAAAATAACATTCCAACAATTTATTTTTATTTTCAGTCATTCATCCATTCCTTTCCTAGCTGATAATTATTTGGGTAATTATTTTTTGACTGATGTGAAAAGATTCAATGGTAAGCAGTACCTCCAACATTCAACAAATATGTGTTATATACTCATTATGTGCCAAGGACAAGACACCACATGCTGTGTCCACTCTTCAGGTATTTGGAGATTGCGATTTGCAGAGCCATAGCCTTTTATCTGATGAAAATCTTACAGAGACTTAATTGTATATTCATAACAAATTCTCTAAAAGAGATTTGGTGGGCTACTTCAGTCATGCCATCTGTAATTACTTAAATCCAAATATTTTGGTTGATGATAGACATCCTACATGTCACACATTAACTCAGTCTTTTGCTTTGCTAGATTACATGTTTCTCTGTGTAGTTCCTTGGCCTGAAAGCATTCCCTTCCAGAAGGTAGAGTGGAGTAGAAAGAGCAAAAACCACAGAAACAGATTCCAATCATACAGGCAATCATTCAAAAAGTAACTGTCATGAGATGCAGTGGCAGTGCGTGACTTCTCTGGGTTCAGTTTTTGTCATCTCTAAAAAAAGGAAGGAGATGATAAGCTTACTGGGTTATTGTTCATGGTGGGCAGTGCCAAACACAGCTACAACTGCTCTTGCTTATTGCTTTGATCTTAAAAAAACTTACATAAAACCTTACAACTATTTGGAGGCTTTTTCAGGTTGTTGTCATCCTGATTTTGTTTCATTTTTATATGTTGACTTCCCCATGCTCTCATTGAGCTCCAGATGAAATACTTATTGCTAGTTATGTGAATCCCTTCTTGAGGCAATAAAGATTCTACTTTAGATACCAGCTGAACCAGTGGGAAACAACATTCTTAGATAATTCTCTTCCTTTTTTCTTCTCTCTTTTTCTTTTCTTTTCTTTTTGTTTTTTAAGAGAGATTTTTGCTATAGGGCACATGTGCTCCCTGGGAAGAGAGAAACACCCTGCCGAGGTGGTGGGTGGTGGTGGTGGGGTGATGGCCATGCCACAATCCCTTTTCCTCCATTCTCCTCTTGGGATCTTGGGCACTCATGCACAGCATGAGTTTAAGCTGCAGGGTCCAGGACTCAAACTATGATCTATTATATGTGGGAGGCCAGTGATGTAATGTGATTATGCCATCTGCTGGTCCTGATAGTTCTCTTCTAATATACAAACCAAAGGTCTTGTTATATTATCTTAATATGAACCTTGAATTTGAAAAGCCTTTCCAAATCCTCCTCTTCAGGGAGGATGACAATCATACATTTTTTACCCCTTTATTTTATAACATTCTGGAGTAGTGGACTCATACAACTTTAGAGGAAGAAAGGCCCTTGGAGATCACCAACTGCAATCTCTGAAAGTTACAGATAGAGTAACAATGAAGCCCAGTGATGTTCATTGACAGTGATGTTCATAGTTATGCAAATACAATACAGGCTTTAATATGCGGTACTCAAAGTCCATTTCTCTGGGAAATAGGCTAGATCCCATAGGTGTGTGTCTAGGAGGTTTACTGGGGAGAACTTGGTGAAGAAGTGGAGGAAGAGGAGGGCGGAGGAAGGGGAAGAACTTCCATGCCAATGTCTCATGTGATCTCCCAATGGATACTGGGCTTGGCTGGCCCTTCAGAGTTGTCCTGCCTTGAGGTACATAGACAAATCACTGGGTTTGGGCTCCCCTGGGAAGGAAGTGTGACCTTAGACATGGGCAATCTAGGGCACCACCTACAAATGTGGAGGAATGAGAACCGGTGTCTGAGGGCGACCAGGCAGCTCACTACAGCATGCACCACTTCAGAGGAGAATGGTTCAGGGAAGGTATCTCAGCAGGGAGAGGCAAAGGGCCTGGTGCTTGATTCCTTGCTAGTCTCTCAGTAGTGGCTGTTACCTTCATTCCTTTATTTTAAATAAAAAGTGCTATTTGAAGAAGAAATATTTGCCTGAGGAACCCTAATCAGTGACAGTTTTGGGTATTCACAGAGATCACCCAACTAGTCAGAACACAGGGATGATTCTTGGCGCAAGGACTTTCCCTGCGCTAAGGCCTGACCTTCTAGAGCCCATTTTGTTGACTTTCTAGAATCTTTCTCTCCCTTGCAGTGGGATTTTTGGAGGATGGGGCTGTGTTCTCTTTTTATGTATTTAGTGGTTCACTTCATGTCTGGCATAAAAATGTTTATCGAATGAAAAATGTAATCTTCTACACAGGTAGTAAAGTACTTGAGTTTGAACCATCACACCTCTAAATATTTAATTGCTGAACAAATGTTTTATCTCCAGTCCGATTTGAGAAATCTCATAAATCTTCCTGAGGTGGACTTATAAGGGAAAGAAATGCCGTGATGTTTGAAAAATACATACAGAAGACGCTATGATTTACTGGGCACTAGAAGAAAGAATCTTGGATTTGATTTTGTTGTTCTCATTTTCTTGGCATGGTCGTTCAGACACCTCCAGATTTTTTATAGGATGATAGCAGAGTTTGCAACATTGCATCGTTTATATGTTCCAGGATTTTTCTGAGATTAATTTTTAGAAAGACCTAAGAGCCTCATTTACAAATAATGACTTATTCCTATGTAAACCTCTTGTAAACTGAGAAAACATATTTTCTTTCTTTTTTTATGAAATTGTATGTCTGTTATGTATTTTTGGGGGAGCAAAGAGATTTTTGCCTTAGAGTGTGTGTGATGCCGAGAGAGAGAGAAAGAGAAAGAGAGAGAGAGGGTGAAAAATTAGCCACGATCCCTTCTCCTTCATTCTTTTCCCAGGATATTGGGCACACATGCACATGGGCCCTGCATGAGTTTCAAGCTGCTGAATCTGGGATTCAAACCATGGCCAGACATGTGGGAGTCTAGCAACATATCCACTATGCCATTTGCTGGTTCCTCTGTTACATATTTTTAAGAGTAACCTCTTCAAAAGTAGATAAATGGTACAAGACAAAAACATATGTAGTTATATTAAAATATCATTTGAGGGGGACCAGCAGTTGGTGTAATGGCTATGTCGCTGGACTCCCATGTAGTCGACAGTGGTTCAAGTCCCGGACCCAGTGGCTTAAACTCATGCCGAGTGCGTGTGCGTGCATGCCCAAGATCCTGAGAGGAAAATAGAGGAGAAGGGATTGTGGCATGGCCATCCCCCCAGTGGGGTGATTTCTTGCTTTTAGTCTCTCTCTGTCTTTCTGGCAAGCACACACACCCTATAGCAAAAACCTCTTCAAAAAAGAAAAGAAAATTTCATTTGAGGAATTGGCTAAAGAAATACATTTGTCTAAAAATTATCCTCTAAAACTCTGATTTAGAAAATCTGGGATATGACCCAGTAATGTAACATTTCTGATCATTCAAAATTGCTTAACATGTTGGAAAGAATAATGATTTGGGAGTCTAAAGGTAAGTTTCTGTCCTGAATGTAGCTCTTACTTCATGACTGTGAGCAAACCTCATGGCTTATCTATTCCCATGTTTCTGTACGTATTTCAAGTGACATTAAAAATAAATTTTCTGTCAATGCCGAGAGGGCTGTTAATATGTATTTTAAAAGTAGTATGCATGAAAATGTCTTACAAGTCTAAAGGCTAGACTAATGTCCTCATGGATGAAATTTTTAAGAACTAAATATTACATCACCCCCTTAGTCACAATCCAACATAACCTTTTGGAAAACTGAACAAAACTTACCTGTAGTACCAGGTGAATGCTTGGTGTCACCCAAAGATTCCCACTCAACTGTCTCTCCTTGAAAATTCTTCCTGGCAAAAAGATCCCATGTCAGAGGACATGAATCAGAAATGTCAAGTAGCTGCCATTTAAATAATAATATAGTCCTCTTTCTATGTAAAGGTTTTCAAAGAGTCTGATCTTTTTAAAATAATAAAGCAATTTATTCCCTAGTTCTTATTCTATTTTTCTTTAATTTCCAAATGTTTTGGAAATGCCTTAGAAAGTTTTTTCCTGGAGCCAGCCAGTGGTATGGTGGTTAAGGCACTGGACTCCCACATGGCCAACTGTGGTTTGAGTCCCAGACCTGGTGGCTTGTGCGCTCGCTCTCTCTCTCTCTCTCTCTCTCTCTCTCTCTCTGTCTTTCTAAAGAATGCACAGGCCCTATAGCAAATTTTAAAGATAATAATAATAAATAAAATTGAGTAATTCTTTAAAAAATTTTAATAAAGAAAGTTATCTCCTGCTCTCCTTGTCACTTCAGTAGGAATATACTTAATTGAACAGGTGGATTCCTGCCTGCGTGTCTGTGATTTAGAAGCTGGGGAAAGCAAAGAATGGGAGTTTTCCATAGGCAATGTCTTTGCATTATTACCATATATTAGAACAATTATATAAACAACACCTATCTACCGTGAAGTGGTAAAAGGCAAGTATATGTGTACACTGACGTGCGTATATTTATGTGTGTGGCTTTGAATAGAAACTTTTTAACATTCTTTATCATTTTCATTTCATTAAAATAAACAAGCTAATACTACTATCATTACTCTATTCCCCCAAATGGGATCTTTTGTCGTTCAGTGTTGCAGAGTCCCACACTTGGTGTCATGGCCTAAGCTTTATTCAGTGGCCAAAGAATGGAGAAGTGGGACCCAAGCTCACCAATAGACTTCTCACCCACGTTGACCTGGGGAAGTTTAAGATACAGCAAATACAGGGCCACCAGGTAATGTGGTGATTAAGGCACTGAATTCCCACATGGTCGACTGCAGTTCAAGTCCTGGACCCGGCAGCTTGAAAAATCATCCCAGGTGCATATGTGTGCATGCTGAAAATACCAAGAGGGATTGCAGTGTGACTATCACCGCAGGGTATGGAGTTATTAACTTTTCCTCTCTCTCTCTCTTCCAATGAGCACACACACCCTATGGCAAAAAATCTGAAGAAAAAAAATATAGCAAATGAGATAATGAAGGGATGGGATAGCATAATAGAGGAGAGGAATGTTCAGAACTATTTCTGTAAAAGATGAGGATTTCCCAGTATTGTAAAAGCCAGCTCCTTTTTCTCTTCACAATGTCATTTCTGATGGTAATTCTGGAGGTTGCCAGCAATTGCTGGTAGGTGTGTCATTGAGGACACTAATGGAGGACCATGAAGGTGTAATGAGTTTGGAGACTAGACGATGCTAATTCCAGGAACCATCTCGGTTCAGGCTGGGTTTTTAAAGTGGGCTTTATTTTTTATGTTATGTTATTAATTAATTAATTATTATTATTATTATTATTATTATTATTATTATTTCACCATAGAAAGACTCAGAGAGAGAGAGAGAAAGTGAGAAGGCAAGCTGCCTGGTCCAGGACTCAAACCATGGGTCCGCCTTGTGGAGTCCATCACCTCAACCACCACACCATCTACTGGCCTCAGTGGGCCTTATTTTAACTATTGACATGTATCTTATTGTCTAAAAGAAAGAAAGGAGACTGCCTGGGAGGGGCTGAGGCATGGTCTGGGCACTGGCCCTGTGCTGGGTGACAGTACATACCAATACCAATAATAGAATATTTTGATGCTACTTTGCCACCAAGTGAAGAGATGAGATTTTGTCCATTCTAAATCATGCACAGTCATTTGAAATTGCTTTTGAGATTTATTCAAAATTGGAAAGTAACACCTTTCTGTGGCTGCATCCTTAGATAAGTGGGTTACCATTGCCACTGTTCTGTGTCTCCAAATACCAGAACTCAACTGTTCTCTATTGCAGAATAAGTTATCAAATGTTTCTGTTTAAGTCACAGGATCTCTTGTACACCAGAAGCCTGATTAGAGTTTGTTCTGCTTGTTTGTGTTTATCCTCTCTGCTGGCATTGCTTTATTAAGAGCACAAGTAACCCCAATGGCTGCTTTCTATATGGCATCAGCTAACCCCTACTAAACTCTGCTAATCAGCACATTTTAGGGTATCGTGTCAGTGCAGGCATCTGTCTTTGGTATGATGTGATGCCGGCATTCCCGTGACCAGTTAAACGGAATGTCTTCTAGTAATTTATGTTATCATATCAATCCATTTTTGCACCCTCGGGAAATAAGTTTCATTCTGTAGGTGAGCCGGCACATCTTAGAGGGGCCACTTGCCTACTCATTGGTTGCTGAAATTGAAAGAAGAGTAAAATTAAAAGGCAAAAGAGCTAATCTGAAAGACGAATGAGGGATTGTGATGTCCAGATTGAGAGGGGAAGTGGTGACACATTACAGAATTGCAAACAGGCCACCCACGAGCCTGCTGATGCTCTTCAGGACAACCGTAATCTTATTCCGAGTGGCGTATTGACTGAAGTGTGTGCTGACTGACCTAATTCCTGGCCGGCTGGCAGAGCGCAGCGTGGTTACAGTTTCCCTACGGCGTCCTAGCTGTCCTCTTCACTGTTATTACCTACAATTGATTTTCCATTCTGGTTCCGATTCTTACCACAGTCTTTTTAAATTGAAATGATTATCCAAACCTGAAATCTGAAGGGGAAAAATAAATAAATCATCAAGACTCTTATACTTTCGACCTCACTCAATAATAGTAAAGAAAAGGGTAAGCAAAGTAATTATTTATAGTCCTTAGTTTGTGTTTTATTGTGTTTTTCTGGTATATACATATGCACATGTATGTTAATTACAAAGGTTATGTATATCCATTAAAATCTTTTAAATTTCTATAAGAAGCATCTATAAGATAATGTATATAATAAGAAATAGTATATGAAATATTATAGAATTTTATAATATGAAATATTATAGAATGTATTTTAAAATATAGAATATATTTTTAAATATTTTCAAATTCCTAAATGCAGAGATAAGCATTCTTTTCTTTAAGAATTATTTATTTAATTTTCTTCATCATCATCATTATTATTTTTTTTTTTTTGAGAGGTTTTTGCTATAGGGCATGTGCACTCGCCAGAAAGACAGAGAGATACAGAGAGACGGAAAGTGAGAAATCACCCCCTCGGGAGGATGGCCACGCCGCGATCCCTTCTCCTCCATTCTCCTCTCACGATCTTAGGCACACACACACACACACACACACACGCACGTCTGGTGTGAGTTTAAGCCACTGGGTCCGGGACTCAAACCACAGTTGACTACATGGGAGTCCAGCAACATAGCCGTTATGCCATCTGCTGGTCCCTCATTATTATTTTTTTATTTGCTATAGGACACATGTGCTTATAGACATAGAGGAAGAGAGAGGGAAATGAGAAAGCAAGTTACCAGATTTATGACTTGAAGCATCATGGACCATGTGGAAGTTCAGTGCCTTAACCCCATACCATATGCTGGTTTCAAGATAACCATTCTTAATATTTACAAAGGAATAGAAATGATGTAGGTAGATAAACGTGTTCATGTAAATATGCATTTTTTTAAAGTAGAAGAAATCTCACATTTTGTAATTTTGTGATTTTCCTTTCTTACAACATTGTGGATTTCTTTTCATATCCTTATTATTCAAGATTTTGATTTCTTTTAAGATTGTGATTTTAGTATACTATAGTGGTAAAATTATTATTTGGCTTTATTAAAATATATTTAACCAAACCTTGTTCAATAATGAGGTCTTATCATATTGTGGGCCTCTAACAACTGGGATATGATAAATGCTGTAGTCATCAATCTGACAGCTAAACCTCCACAAATCTCAGATTATTACCTTGACTGTAATTCCTAGGAGTTCAATTGTTAATTTAAAAATATGCACGTTTAAATATTTGATGTTTATTTTATAATTCCTACAAAATGCTTTTACTAATTTACAATATGAACAGTTTATCATACTTTATTGTTTACCCAGTAGTATCAAGACTTTTCAGTGGTAAAAAATTTCTTAGGAAATACAGGGCATTGCCTTAAATTATATTGCTTTTATTTCTAGTCAAATTTAAAATGTTTCATATATTTGTTTTTATTTGCATTTTGTCTTTTGCAAATTGTATGTGTTCACAGTTTATTTTTATTTCTAGCTTTTTAATACAAATACTTTTCTTGTATGATTGTATAAATAATGCATGTTTGTTGTGAAGTTAGGTCAAATGTCATTTGAAAGCTTAAGAAAAGGGCCCAGGGCCAGCAGATGGCATGGTGGTTAAAGGCGTTGGACTCCCATGTGGTTGACTGCGGTTCAAGTCTCAGACCTGGTGGCTTGCTTTCTCACTTTCCCTCACGCTCTCTCTGTCTTTCTATGTTCAAACTGGAAAGTAAGAATAATAAATAAAGTTAATATAAAAATAACATTTTTTTTTTTTTTTAAATAAAGACCCGGGCTGGTTTTGTGGCCAGATGATTAAGGCAGCCAAATTCTACGAAGTTTGAGTCTCAGGCTTGTAGGCTTGGGAGAGACATCGTGTGTCTATGTCCCAAATCCCAACAGGGTAGAGAAACAGGGGAGAAGGGATTGAGGCCTGACCATTGTGAGGGGCATGGTATTTTCTTCTCTCCTCTTTCTGTCTGTCTCTCTCTCTCTCTCTCTCTCTCTCTCTCTGGCAGGTATGCACACCTTCTTGTAAACAAAGAAAAGCTGAGTAAACGGCTGACCCAATAGCACAGCGGTTAAGGGAATCAGATTCTGTATGATCAGTCACAGTTCACATCCCCACCCTGGCCATTCAAAAACACACTAGATATATATGCACGTGTGCCTTAAATCCTAGTAGGGTAGAGAAATAGACAAAATAAGACTGGGGTGTGAGCATGCCCCATTGAGGAGGGATGCTTTCTTTGATTCTCTTTCTGGCAAGAGCATGTGCTTTCTGGCAATAAAAAAAAAGAGAAGAGAAGAGAAGAGAAGAGAAGAGAAGAGAAGAGAAGAGAAGAGAAGAGAAGAACCTTGGACTAGTAGTTGCCATAGTGGTCAGGGTGCTGGACTCCCATGTTGTTGACCACAGTTCTATTCCTGGACCTGGTGACTTGAAACTCACATTGGGCTTATGTGTGTACATGCCCGAAATCCCAAAAGAAGAGTGGAGGAGAAGGGATTACAGTATGGCCATATCCCTAAGGTGTGATTTCTTGCTTTCTGTCTTTCTATCTCTCTCTCTCTTTCTCCAGTGAGTGTATGGACCCTATAGCAAAAATGTCTCAGAAAACAAACAAAACATATAAAACTTACAAAAAAGTTAAAGGAGAGGGACCAGCAGTTAGCATAATGGCTATGTCGCTGGACTCCCATGTAGTCGACCGTGGTTTGAGTCCTGGACTTGGTGGCTTAAACTCACGCCGGACATGTGTGCATGCGTGCCCAAGATCCCGAGAGGAGAATGGAGGAGAAGGGATTGTGGCATGGCCATCCTCCCTGGAGGGTGATTTCTTGCTTTCTGTCTCTATGTCTCTCTCTGTCTGTCTGGTGAGCGCACGCACCCTATAACAAAAACCTCTCCAAAAAAAATAAAATTAAAGGAAAAGTAAAATTTAACCCAATCCCCTACATAATAAGGTAGTTATCAATATTTCAGTTACCATATACTCATTGGTATAAAGTGTTATATCATCTTGAGTGCATTTCCTGATTAATTGGAAAGGTTGAGCATATTTTCAGATGTTTATTTATCATTTGAATCTGCTCTTCTCTTTTTTTTAAAATAATTTTCTTTTTATTTCTTT
Organism: Tupaia tana; assembly: GCA_026018925.1. Taxonomy (NCBI): domain Eukaryota; kingdom Metazoa; phylum Chordata; class Mammalia; order Scandentia; family Tupaiidae; genus Tupaia; species Tupaia tana. The sequence continues at coordinate 9,071,282 of JAKSZU010000022.1, read as the reverse complement.
TTTTATTTTTAGAATTATTTTATTTATCTTTACTTACTTACTTATTTAGACTAGAGAGGAACAGAGTGAGCAAGCGAGAGAGAGAAAGAGAGAGAGAGAGAAAGAGAGAGAAAGTGAGAAAGCAAACCACCAGCTCCGGAACTCGAACTGTACTTGACCATGTGAGAGTCCAACGCCCTTAACCACCATGCCCCCTGGAGGCCCCGAATCTGCTCTTCTCTTAATTGCCCATTCATACTCTCTATCTACATTTCTCTTGTCCTCTCTTTTCATATCAATTTATTAGCTTTATTTTACTATTACAAATATTGGTTTGTCATTTATATTATAAATACCAGATTTTTTTCAAAATTACTATTTTTCTACTGATATTGTATTTGCTATTTTTTGCCACTAAAAATAACATTAATTAATTCATTTCTAACCTGAGACACATGTAACGTCAATTTAAAAATAAATATTAATTCTAATTGACACTTGAAATATAGTACAAATTTCAAGTTCATGCTCACAAATCTAGGATGGTTGATAGAAAAGAGATTAAGCTGATTTTATTTCCCACTGAATTCATTTTCTGTTGCTGCGACAGCGAATTATCACAAACGTAGCAGTGTAAAGCAGCACACATTTGTCATCTCGGCATGTTAAACATGAGATGGCTGTGGCTCACCTAGTTTCTCGGCTGAAGCATCTCACAGGTGGAGACTCCTTCATTAAAAGCCTCAACAAGGGGGGCCAGAAGGTGGCATGGTGGTTAAGGGCACTGGACTCCCCATGGCCGACCGTGGTTCGTGTCCTGGACCTGGTGGCTTGCTTTCTCCCTCTCTCTCTCTCTCTCTCTCTCTCTCTCTCTCTCTCATCCAATTAAAATAAATAAATAAATTAAATTAAATAATCCTTTAAAAATAAAAAGGTCTCTCAACAAGATTGTATGTATCTTTATTCCACCAGAAGCATAAAAAATATTTCCTTTTCAAAATATTTATCAAACATGTTGTTTTCTGCCACTTTGATAGGTTAAAGATAGAATCTCAGCCTAATTTCAGTTTTGTGGGCTTTTCCCCCCTTTAGAGTAACGTTGAACAACTGTTCAGATTTTTTTTTTTTTTTTGGAGAGGTTTTTTCGCTATAGGGCGCGTGCACTCGCCAGACAGACAGAGAGAGACAGAGAGACAGAAAGTGAGAAATCACCCCCCATGGGGGATGGTCACACCGCAATCCCTTCTCCTCCATTCTCCTCTTGGGATCTTGGGCACGCACGCACACATGCCCGGCGTGAGTTTTAAGTCACCGGGTCTGGGACGCGAACCGTGGTCTACTACGTGGGAGTCCAGTGACATAGCCATTACGCTAACTGCTGGTTCCCAACAACTGTTCAGATATTTTAAAAATATTTGTATGTTTTTCTGCCCCTTACTTATTTTCCATCGCGATGATTTCTTTGGTTTGTGGGAGACACACAGCATCTAGTTTTCTGCTTTGGTTTTTGACTTGTTGATGATATTTCTTGATATGTAGAAATACAGACTTTTGATATAGTTGACCTCATCAATCTTTTCTATGGATTTTATATAATAAGAGGTTCACACTATGAAGTTACTTAAACAAGCTTCCACATTTTAAGCTAAGAGTTTTTATAGTTTCCTTTTTTTATTAATTGCCAGTGGGTGTGTGTGCCCTCCAGAGAGAGAAAGAGAGAGAGAAAAACACCCTTTAAGGGGATATGGTCATGCCAGAATCCTTTCTTATCCATTTTTCCATCACGTCAGGACTTGGGTATACATGTACACACAACCATTGTGTTTCTAGGCCTTTGGAACTGGTATTCAAACTATGGTTGTCTATGTGGAATCCGGCTTTCTATGTATAGTGTTTAACTATGGAGTTGACCCCGTAGTTTCTCTTTTGTACATCTTGTTTCAATGATTATCTCTACTGATGTATTTACTAACTCTGTGTGTGTGTGTGTGTACATATATACACATATATGTATATTATGTATATATGTGTGTGTGTGTGTGTATAAATATACTATATATATATATAGTTTCAGATACTTTCTTCTTCCTGTTTTTCTTTGCTCAGTCTCTTTTGCTATGTAGATTGTTTCCTTTTTTCTTGTATGTTAAGCACCTTGGAGGACATAAATCTTATTTTTTAATTTAGTAATAACTAAATTAACTTTTAACTCTTAAAAAAATTCCTTAAGATATATTTATGAATTACTATCAAGAACATGACAGTATGTCTGAATGCCTCCTTCACCAGGTATGGTAGGCAGATTTCTTTAGATGCCTCCTCCCTCCCCACCTCAATTCCCAGATCATTCAATCAAATGGTAATCTAGCAAATGCTCTGTAAGAGATTTGGCTGATGTTATCAGATGATGATAAAGCAATTCCTATGTTATCAGAGGATGATAAAGCAATTCCTGTGTTATCTGAGTGGCCCCCATACAATCATGGGAGCCCTTAAAAGCAGAGGAAAAAGGCAGAAGAGTTACTTAAAGAGAAGTGGTTAGAAGAAAACGGAGGAGAGATGAAAGGAAGTCAGGGAGAGGGTTATAATTGGGTTTGGAGGTGAATGAAGAGGCCATGAGCCAAGGAATGCTGGTAACTGCAAAAAGCTAAGCACGTCTCCGGGCTGATGTCAGGGAGCACTGGAACCTCAGTCTTAGAACCACATAGAACTGAACTCTGCCAACAGCCTGGAGAAGTTTGGATGCAAATTCACCCTGAGAGCTGCCAGAAAGGACCACAGCCCTGCCAATACCTCAGTTTTGGCCTGTGAGACTCTTGAGCAGAGAAGATAACTGAGCCCATCAGCTTTCTGACCCAGAAAACTGTATGATGGCAAATGTGTGTTGTTTTAAGCTGCTGAATTTTTGATGTTTGTGGCAGCAGCAATAGGAAAGCAGTTTAATAGGAAATAAAATCAGCTTATTCTGTTTCCCTTACACACCATCTTAGATTCATTGGTATGATCTTAAATTCGTATTATACTTCAAGTGTTAATTCAAAATAATTTTATCTTTAAATAAGTTTTTTCTTCAATTCCAGCCTTTTCAGTAAATTTATCCAGTTTGTTGTCTTAGCACTCAAATATGTAAGAATATTTATGTCTTGCCGTCAGGATTATTGACAGCATATTTGGATAGTTAGATTTGGAGTCAAACATTTTCTCATAATTTGAATCACATTACTAAACTAATGTTGGAGGAAAAATTGCCTGTTTTTTTTCTTTTTGACAATCCTAGTTTTCTATTTAGATATTTATACTTAATATATGTTGCCTAAATTATATATAGTTAAGTGTTCAGGTGTTAATTTTGCTATCACTTGTTAAAATGTTTGTATTGGCATTCCAAAAATGTTCTTACATTAGAATTTAGGCAATTTTTTTTTTCTGTCTGATTATTAAAGAACCAGGATCACTTTGCAGGTTTTCTTTTGTCCTATTATAATACAATTTCAAATTTTTTATTTTATTGATCTTTGTCTCATTTTCTCCCCTAAATACTGGAACAGTTCTCAAGCTTCCATCTCCTACCACTACAATATTGTTTGTTTTCTTCACTATCTCTGGGGCTACCTTCAGTTTTGTAGCAGCATAAGATTTTGTCTTTTAGTTCGTCTTTCAATCCATACTCTGTCTTACATTTTATTTTAGGAGTTAAACCCTGCACATAGGGAGCCATGTCCCACACAGGCGGCTTCATTTCCCTAATATTCTTTCTCTTTCTTCATTTTTAAATTTGTTGGGGGTTGTGAGCATTTACCATAAAGACAGAGAAAGAAATAGAAGGAATGTAAGAAAGCATCTTCCAGGGGGCATGACCACACCACAATAACAATCCCTTATCCATTTACCTCTTGGGGTTTAGGGCATGCACACGCATGGGCCCCCTCCTTTTCAAGCCACTGGATGGGAGACTTGAACTACACAATCGACCATGACACCTGGTGGGCTTCTGACATTCTTTTCTTTAATAAAGAAAATTTTTTCTTCAAAACTTAAGTTCCTATTTTCCTCTAGAGTTGTATGTTCTCTTTTCTCCTTCATCTAAAGAAACATTTCAGTTTTATTTTGAGTATTTTCTGTTTATTCATCTGCACACGGGGAAGTCGATCCTGGCTTGAGCTTTTCTACAGACATGGCAAGAAAAACCCTCTGTGCCCATACCACTGTCACAAGGATACTCTTGGAATTATCCTTCCAGATCTTCATCTGGAGAACAGGTTGATAAAAAATGTCTGGCCAGACTAGGAATTTTCCAGTTAGAAGATTATGAGGCAGAAGCTGTAGTTGTAGATCATTATGCAAAGGATTTTGATCTCCTCATGGTTTCTTTTTCATATTGATGAAGCTGCTCTGTCATCTAATTTTCTCGTCTACTTAAACGGTTTCTGATATACAGTATGGCTATTTTTAGATGCTGCCCTGCTGCTTTTATCTGTTATCTGAGGAATTATCCCAAATATCTATTGCCAGTATTTTCTATGTCTTTCTCTCTCTTGATCACCCCTAGAGAAACCACTTCCATCACTGTTATTCTAGAATAGGAGACATGGTTCCACAGTAGTGGCCCCTGTAGATTCTACTGTTAGCTGTCATGTCCCACGTTTTCTTTCCTGTTTAAGTGAAGAAAAGGGAGGAAAGGACACAGGGTTTTACCAGGGAAATTATATTTTTCCAAATTATTTCTCCAAATCACTATTCCTGATAAAATAGCTATGGCGCACACTTCCATTTCAAGCATTTTCCATCTTTATAGTCCTGCCACCATCTTCATAAAGTTTGCCAGACTGGTGTGTGTGTGTGTTTGATGGGCCATGGGCAGTTTAAGGGGCAAGTGGGAGGTCATACAAAGAGTTGGACACCTGCACCCGTCAGCGTCCAATCCAAATATATGACCTTTCATTAATCCTCTGTGCCTTGCATATTTCATTTTGTGTACTAAAAAACATTCTTCATGCTTTTCTTTAGAATTGACAATTATAGCTTTATAGCTATTGTCTTTCTGATTTACTTATTTATTTTTGCCATAGAGTATGTGTGCTCGCTAGAGAGACAGAAAAAAGCACCTTCCTGGACATGGTCACAAGGCAGTTCTTTTTCCTCTATTTCTCCATTCCGACAGGTTTTTGGACAGGAACGCACACACCCAGTGTGTTTGACAAGCCACTGAGCTGCGATCCAGACTGTGGTCTCTGTATGGGATATGACTCCCATATGCAGTGCTTAACTCATTGTGTTGTAATGCTTACCCTGCAACTATCTTATACAATACTCACTACATCATGTCCTGATAATTCATATTTTGGATTTTTACTACCTTTGCCACTAGAGAAAGTATCAAAATGAGTGTGCATTTAAAAAAAAAAATTTGAGAGAGGTTTTTGCTATAGGGTGCATGCTCTCTCACTGAAGAGACAAATACAGAAAGCAAGAAATCACCCAACCGGGGATGGTGGGGTGACCATGTTTCGATCCCTTCTCGTCCGTTCTTCTTGGGATTTGGGGCACTCACACATGTGTGCCTGGTTTGAGTTTTAAGCTGCCGGTTCGGAACTCAAACTGTGATCAGCTACACAGGAATCCAGCACCTTAACCACTATGCCGCTTGCTGGCCCTAAAATGAGTATTTTGATTTTACTGTTTATCTTGACATTTTTTTATTCATATGTATTTCCAGAAGAAATAGTATTAATGTAGAGTATAAATTTTATCCTCATAGTTTATAACTTAGCTTTTCTAACTGCTTTTCTAAAGATTTATTCCAATTTACAACATTTTGAGCAATACATAACTGTATTATTTGTGCCTCAAACTTAGCAGTTTAGGGTTTAATTTCTTTTATATTTTAAGTGAATTAAGTAGAAATGAACATCTTCGAGTTGTCAGAGTGGTTATTTTCATGGGGGTAACCTATGTCTACTTACACATTAAACTTTACAGTTTTTAAACTTTAATACATACATTGTGTCCTCAGAAAAATCATGACGTATTTTCCCATGTTTTTCTATGCAAAAATGCATCATGACTTTTCCGACAACCCATGTCTTCTTTCATTCACAAGTTAGTATCTCTCATGAGCTATTTATGGGAAAACGCTGAATCCTTGAAACTCAACCACTAGTCTGAAAATGGTAGCTGGAGTATCAACCACACCTAATAAGAGCTTGAAATTGTTTTATCTGGGTGTCTGCAAGAATACCAAAGTCAATTGTAAGCAGTTTCCAAGGTTTATGTCATGCTCTCAGGTCTTTGAGGCCTTTTTTTCCGGAGAGGTTTTTGCTATAGGGAGCATGCCCTCTCCAGAAAGACAGAGAAAGGGAGACAGAAAGCGAGAAATCACCCCCCAGGGGGGATAGCCATGCCGCAATCCCTTCTCCTCCATTTTCCTCTTGGGATCTTGGGCATGCACGCACATGCACCCGGCCTGAGTTTAAGCCACCGGGTCTGGGACTCAAACCGCGATTGACTATGTGGGAGTCCAGCAACATAGCCATTATGCTAACTGCTGGTCCCCAAGGCCTTTTTTGAAAGTAGAGTATTAGTTCCTTTCATTACTGAAGTAGTATTCCCAAAGTTAAAAAAATTAATAAATAAAAAGACTTTGCTTATTTTGTAAACAAATATTTATTGAGCGACTATTATGTGACATGTCTTCAGACTCAGTAATTATTTAGAAGAACAAGAATTTCAGAGAATAAAATGCGTTCATTTTCTGTTGCTGTGTAACAAATCATCACACCCTTAGAAACATAAGATACTGGTAATACTCCTTTAATTTCTCACAGTTATTGTGAGTCAGAATTCCTGAAAATGAAGCAAGTTTACAATTCTGATGTCAGGCTGACCAGACATCTCCCCTGAGGCTTAACTTAGGAAGAATTAATTTCCAATCTGCTGGCAGAATTCATTTCCTTGTGATTGTGACTGAAGGCCTTGGCTTCTTACTATGTGTTGACTAAGGCCGCCCTAGCTCCTAAGGTCTGCACCATTTTGGGTCTTTCTCCAGAGTTGTTGCTTCTCAATAGAATCTCTCTAACTCTGGATAGCTAAGATGAAGTCCTTTATAATACAAGATACTCATAGGAGTGGCATTCAACTGTCATATTGTGTTGACTGGAAAGGAGATGCAAAACCTACTTGCACTCCAGGGCAATGGATTGTACTATGATGGGATTCACTGGGTCACCTTAAAGTATGTCCAGCACAGAAGATAACTGAAAAAGCTTAATTTTGTTGTTGGAAGTTGTGTAAAACAAGCTTCTTCTCTATTCTTCATGATGTTCAGTTGCTTCCCTCCTTTATCTACTTCGTTATTGTGAAAGTTCTTAGGCTTTGTTATATGCTACAGTCTGCTCTTGGGAATTTGCATGATAATAAAACTCTATTTTGAGGGTTTTATTATTTCATCACATACATTTGTTTCAGGATTAAACCATATGAAGCCTAAGATGACATTGCACTAATTTGCTCCCATAAATACTTTACTTATGATTAAGCATATTCGAAGGGCATTCTCAAGGGTATTCCAATTTAGCTAAGACTTGTTGGAGGTTAGGAAATTACCGAGAGATTAGATTAAAATAGATTTCAACTGGAATATCTGGCTATAATTTGATTTACCTTATTTTAATATTAAGATCTCCCTCTTGGAATAATCAGCTTGGTTAACTGGAGAAGTCTCACTTTAATGTCATTTATTTTAATCATTTTCACATTAGATAGAATTTCTTTTGAATTACCTTTGTCCATTTGAAATGTTATCAATTATGTGAATCCATGAGAAATTAAAAGGGGTTCAGGCATTTAGAAAATAAAGGGCAATCCATTTATTATAGAATAATATGACATTCTATATAACATGGTTATTAAAGTTTTTTTCTTTTGTTTGTTTGATTTTTTTTTTAAGAGAGATTTTTGCCATAGCTCACATGCACTCACCAGAGAGACAGAAAGTGAGAAATCACCCCTCAAGAGGAATGGCCACCCCTCAATCCCTTCTCACTTCTCCTCTTGGGGTTTTGGGCATGCACACACGTGATGCACCAGGCATGAGTTTTGAGCCACTGGGACTCAAACTGCAGCCAACTACTTGGGAGTGCAGGGCGGAGCCATTATGCCATCTGCTAGTCCCAAAGTTCTAGCAAATAGTAGAATAATCATTGCCTCTGGAGTGCCTTACTGTGTTTGATCCCCCTCCCCAGTTTATTATCCCATAGAAGGTAGAAATAATGAGTTTTCAGAGACCTAAAAGTATGTCCTATGTCTACTTATTTCAATATAACTGTTGATAAATATTTAACTATTCTCTTTGACTTTCTCTCCACAGAATGATAATAATAGTATTATCTACCTAGTGTGCCTATTATTATTGATAAAATGAAATAATAAACATAAAGTGCTTATCACTGTTAAACACACACACACACACACACACACACACACATACACTCACATAGTAAGAACTCAACAAGGGAACCTACAATTTTTTTTTATTACAATTATTCTTAAAATGTATAAAGGAACACCATGACCTCCATGTGTTGGTTAGCACCAGAACCAAATGGTGAGAGAAATTTTCACTGGCTCTTATTTCAGATAAGACTCTTTTGGTTGCCAGTGACAGGAATATAGCTCATAAAAAAAGAGAAGGGAGTGGAAGGCAACATAATGACTTAAAATGATTTGTAAGTCCATGAGTAGTTTCTATTTTGGGGATTGTTTAGTCTCTGGGCTCTGTCAGAATCGGCTCTCTTTTAGCGTGTTATATCTGCTTTAACATGAACGTTCTTCATTCAGGTACTCTCCTATCTCAAAATAACCAGGAAGTTACTATTATCCCAATTTGCTCCAAAAAAAAAAAATACTTATAACTAGTTCTTATGTTACCAAATAATGTCACAGGTCCATTGTTGAGTCTATAACTAGGTAAGGGAAATTGGCTTCCAGAATTGCCCAGCTCTTGGGCCTATGGGTAAGGCCAGGTGAAAGTGAGCCACATGGACTGAGAACGGAAGGTAGGAAATGCTGGTATCATAAGGGGTTGGACAATTAGGCCTTACATCAGTAAATAAAACAGCAAATATTCAGTACAGCAATATTTAAGGTAAGTGGCCATGTAAGTATTTGTAAATAGATACAGATTCTGGATAGCATCAACAAACATCAAATTTATTAAAGGACAGAGGATTGAAAACAAAATCTGAAAAAAAATGGGCAGAGAAATAGGATTCAGGAATTTCAAAACACAACATCTTTATGAATTCAGAAAGCAGGAATTCTTGAGTTCTTACTTAAGGGACCTCTGAGAATGTGTTAAGATTGTGTATTGTTCAAATGAAGAATAACATTCTAGAAAAAGAGTTAGTAATTAGTGTAGCTTGAGTCCTGTCTCCATTTCTAGCACAAAGGTGCAGAGAATAGTGAGAGTGTCCTGTTTAGAAATCCTACTAAGAATGTATCCAGGAAGAGAAATCAAAATCTGACCAGTTTTAATTCCTCAGATCAAAATCTGAAGAGTCAAATTGGAGGGAGTGGAACTGAACGTTTGACAGGAAAAAGTAATGAAGGGATCTATAGTCACATTCTTTTTTCTCATGAAGAGAGCCCTTATACAGCAGATTTATAAGATTTAGAGTTAGGCATCTGGGTTTTAACCATGGCTGACTCTACTACCAGGAATAGGATATTAGACACATTTCTCAGTATTTTATTTGCTTTCTCAATATGGATAATATTGGCACCTTCTCTTTGATGACTAGTAAGCTACAATTTGAAAGAATAGTAGCTTTCATAAGCTGTTATCAAGATCTGATTAACCACCAATTAATTGTGTATTAATAGTTTTATTAAATAATTTCGGAAATGTTAACATAGTAATGAATTTGTATTTTAACACCAAAGAACCAAATCAGGCTTTTTCTCACAAGATCTCATAGCATCAGGTAGTGGAAAGAATCATGGATGAAACAAATAGACTTTGGTGCTTTATTTTATTTTATTTTATTTTATTGACATTTGTTGTGATAGACTGACTCTAGGACCACTTAAAAGAAGTCACTTAATTTCCTTGACTTCAATTATTAAATTGAGGGGTGTGCTGAAGGTAATTAATGGATTAATCTAGTGTTAATAATCATGACAATAAGAGACTAAAGACAGAGGAAAAAAATGACTATTCTACAGAAATGACTTTGCCATTAGATAGATTTTTGAGTATTTGCTGTGTAATAAACACAGATTTAAGCAATTCTATGTTTTAAATTAATTTTCTCTTCACTTGATCCTATGAAGTAGGCTTTATTTTACTATTTTCTTATTATAAGTAAGGAAAATGAGGCCCAGAGAGTTAAAAGTCCAACTCCTTTTGTAGAAGTAGAAGATCCGAGATTCAAGCCGAAGAATTGTATGAGTTTTATATTACACTGCCTCTCAAGATACTAGTCATTTATACATTATCCTTTTAAGTAGACTCAGGAGAAGTTCGGAAAATGTTGAGCCAGTTTTAATATTCTGCAAGATGATCTGAAGGCTAGATGGATTTTAATGGGAAATACTCTCTGGAGAAGAGCAATAATGAGAAAGACATACAAAACAAGTGAGCTTCTTCTTCTCCCCACGTCTGTTCACCCTTGACACTTTTTTCCCCCTAGTTGGCAAGTGTTTAATGCTTCCTTAGGTTTCTGGATTTTATGGATCAGCACTCTCCTATCTTCTACTCAGACTCTCATGCAGGAAAGAAAATACCTACTCAAATTGAAAAAAAGTCATAATGAAATATGTGCTCACCAACACTGTAGAATAGAAACAAACAAAATTCTATGCCAGACACTTGGAAGGAGTGAAAAACCAAAATACCATAGGCATCACGGAGAAGCTTATTTATTTATTTATTTTGTAGGAATATGTATCTGAAGGGCAAGCAAAATCACATGCTGGCTTTTCAATACCATCTGTCAAGGGTCAACAGGTTACTACTAAGGGGAAAGTTTCTCCAGTTCTAGACATCTAATTGAGAATGCACTAGCAACTGTTCTTTTGTGTTTAGCTCTGTTTAATGTTTTAGTAGGAGAGATTGATTATTTTCTTTAAAATGTCAAGACTTGGGACCACCAGATGGCATAATGGTTATATCACTGGACTCCCATGTGGTAGACTGTGGTTTGAGTCTGGATCTGGCAGCTTAAAACTCACACCAGGCTCGTGGTGTGTGTGCCTAAAATTCTAGTAGGAGAATGAAGGAGAAGGGATTGTGATGTGGCAATTTTCCCTGGGGGGATGATTTCCCACTTTTGTCTCTCTGTCTCTGTCTCTACAGCAAGCGCACACACCCTATAGCAAAAGTCTCTCTTAAAAAAAAAAAAATAATGTCAAGACTCTTTTGAAGTCCCTGCATGCAATGAAGGTAAGAAAAACTTTCACATAGATTAGAATTTGGATACAGGCTAGTGGCTTGAAGAAGCTTTCAAAACGATTTTGTTTGTATTAGTACAATTTTTGGGGTTTTATTTTTCTGAATAGCATTTGTGAATTGACAGTGATCTGGAAAGACTTAAAATCTGATGTGTTAAGACATTTTCACAAACAGCATTAAGCATGCCTCAGGGAAGAAATAATGAAGCAAATCAGACTTGTGGATGTGGGAGTAATTCTGAGAAGCAGCTATTACTTGAAACCCTGGGTCTATTTATGAATCTTGGGGGGGGGCACAGGATAGGGCAGATAGTGATACAGGCTATTACCGCCTCGATTGGACAACAAGAAACAGCATTCACACCCACCCACTCCTCCATTCACTTATTCTCAAGAGCGCTGAGCTGCCCACCCTATAGGCTTGAACATGTAACCGTTACAAATTGTGTGTTTCCATACGTGTGTGTGTGTGTGTGTGTGTGTGTGTGTGTGTGTGTTACAGGGAAGGAGGTAGAGTAAGAAGACAGCTAGAGAAAGTGAGAGCTCTGTTTGGCTGCAGGAAAAAAGGAAAAAAAAAATGTAGGCATCACCCCTTCCTTGGCTGCCTTTGGGAGTGAGCCCTGGACAGTGAATTCAGTGTTTGCTCTGTGCCATGGCGATTCCTGGATTCCTGGTTTCTTGTTGCACACGTAATCTTACCAAAGAACATGTGCCCTTCAAAGATTCTTTGAGTAAACTCAATACCCAGTCAAAAAGTGTTTTGGATCGGGAGATACTAGCATTTAAATATGCTTTCTTAGAATTTCATCAAACCATCTAGCTACAGCTTATGAACAGACGGCATTTAAAAATATTTTTTTTTGAAATCTTCTTTTAAAACTTGATGTATATTTTTTTTCCTCCAGAATCACTGTTTCTATTGGTCACCTTCCAAGGCTAACTGATAAAAGCCTGTCTGCTAGGATGTTCCCGGACTGTGACTTGACAGTTGTATCGAAGAAAATCACTCTAACAGTAACTAGAATCCTCGTATCAGCTGACATTTACTGACTTCACTAGGTGGAAGGCACCGGTGTAAGGACTGTGCATGCAGAATAAATCATATTTAATCCTCAAAACCTCTCTATAAAATAGATAAGACTGTCCATTCATCTACACATGACTGTCAACCTACAAAAAAAGGAAGGCTAGGTCAAAGTAAGTAAAGCAAAGGATTATATTTAGGCCAAGGTTAGGATGATTACCTAGACCACAAAAATCACAGTTGCCCCAGATAATGTGTGCTAAGGTCTTACAGATCTCGGGATGTTTCTAAAAGCAAAAAAAAAAAAAAAAAAAAAAATCACAAATGGGAGCGAGCAGTAGCAAGAGTCTTGCACAGCAAGGATGGGCTGAATTCTATGTCAGGGGCAGGATGACCTCATGGTCACTTGGAATCACTTCGGTTAATTTTAAGTGCAGTGTGGGAGACAGTCTAGAAGGTAAAAGAGGAATGTATGTGGGCAACAAAGTTATTTGTGAAACAGTCTAATGACTTTAGATAACAGCTAGAGCTAATTCAGGTGCACATTGCTCAGAAACACAAAACAGGTGTTAAGTTTTATTTCTTTATAGCTCTGGCTGAAGATTGGAATCTTCTGTTTTTAGGAAAAACTAGGATATTTTAGAGAGCTAGCAGCTTCCTTAACTTTCGGTCTGATGAGTTGAAATTTTAACACAAGTGATTCTATTTTAGTCTGGTTTGTTGGGGCCTTCAGCCGGAGCTTAGTCCAAAACAATAGTCCGCTATTAGCTTTACATAACATGAGGAAATGAAGGCATTTATTATATAAGTAATGTGAGTATGGGAGTAATTTACTCACGTTCTGGAGTCCAGTTCTAAATCTGCCCCCTTAACTACATTTCTTCAGTGGAGTAGTGCTATGCTTTAAACATTCCTGCCAAAATTCCTTTTGGAATTTAATTGCCTCAGTAATGGTCTTGGGAGATGGGGCCTTTAAGAGCTAATTAAGTCCTGAGGGGCTGCATCACCCAGAAGGGTTAATGCCTTGATCTCAGGTGTAATTACTTAAGGCAAGATTGGCTTCCTGATAAAAGGGATGAGAGAGGCTGTCTTTCTTCTGTCTCCTCTGCTTCCATCTTGTTGGGGTGGGTGGAATGAGGCCCACACCGGAAGCCAGGCCACGCTCTTGGGGTTCCAGCCTCCAGAACTGTGAGTTGACCACATTTTCCATTCTCTCTAATTTGCTTAGCCTGTGGCATTCACTTACAGCAGCAGAAAACAGACTGAGACTGTCTGTTGCCCTACAACATTTATCAGGCTTACTTCGTTTTTGGCAACTGTGATGATACATGCTGGTGATTAAAAAGGAGTCCTGTGCTGGCTCACGAGAAGCTACTGGATGAGAGAGGTGTGAATAAATAACCACAACCGTAAAAACGAGCAGAAGTGCGTAGAAAATAATTGGGCAGGACGTTGAAATAAGTGAGTCGGTCTTGGCGAGGAAGCAGAAAATGAAAGTTTTCATGGCTGTAGTAATATCTGAGATGCCTTTTGATGCATGAGTAGGAGTTTGGACAAATAATTGGAAGGAATATTCCAGTTGGGAGGATTGGCACTAGCCCGCCTATACCAGGGGAATGAAACGGCTCTCACCTCTGCATGGGTAGACTCGCTTCCAGTATTTTTTTCTGACTTAGATTTTGTAAAAGTGTTAAACGCACCATGTTAGCTCTGGGTTAAATTAATAAATAAATCAACTTTCTGTTACCAAACTCACGCCAAGTGAGCCTGCCTGTACACCCCAACCAAACTGCATACACAGGTGTGACGAGGCAAGGATAGCATTGTTACCATGCCCAAAGTAAGGGGAGCTGGGAGCTTGTGCTGAGAAGACCCACTCTCCCCAAGGAGTTTCCCCTATGCATTTATTTTATTTTGTTTTTATTTGCTGGAGAGCTCCTGTAGTCAGTGTCGAGACTTGGAATTTTAACTTACACACAACCTGGCGTGCTTTTTAAAGTCACCCGGTATGAGATTCAAGCCACTCTGTCTGTTATGTGGATTTCCCATAACAGACAGAGTAAGAGGCCTTACTCACTGTCACCTGCTGGACTGTTCCAGCTTGCATTTTTAAGTGTAAAATTAAGGGTCGGGAGTCCCAGGTACATGACTGTCTTTAGTACTTTCTTTTTTCCTTTTTTTTTTTTTTTAATTTAAAGAATTATTTATTTCAACTTTATTCATTCATTTATCTTCATTTGGCAAAAGAGCAAGAGAAAGTAAGAAAGCAAGCTACCAGGTCCAGGACTTGAAGTGCAGTAGGCCATATGGGAATGTCAGCACCTTAACTACCACACCACCTGCTGGTCCCTCCAGTGCTTTCTTGACTGGTGAGGCCTTAGGTCAATACTTCTGGGAGGCAGCAGTTCTCAGGTGTCTCCTGCCTCAGCCTGGGGGCTATGTGCTCACAGCCATTTCCATCTTGCAAACATCTTACAGATTTGAGGTAAACTTAATCTTTCTTTTAAGTGGGAGCTTTAGAAATTTTTTATGGCCCTGATTCAAGGCATGTCACTTAGTTACCATAACCAAAGTCTAAAGTCTTAACAGTTATTTGGGGCCATTAAAATTGAAATTACCCTTGCTACCAAGTTAGAGTTACTTTCCACTTAGTTGGGCCATTATTTTCAGTTAAGGGGTTTCACCCTTGCCCCCCAACAGAAGGGAAAACCAAGGCCCCAGTCCACCTTCTCCCCTCCCACTTTTTTTCTTGCTATGTATTAAGACATTCAGAGACAAAATGAGAAATCACTCCTCAAGAGGGGATGGCCACACTGCAATCTTTTCTCCAGGATTTTGGGCATGCGCACACATACTGCCAGGTGTGTGAGTTTCGAGTTTCAGGGCCCAGGACTCAAGTCCTGGCTGGCCATGTGGGAGTCTAGTGCCTTAACTACTGTACCACCTGCTGGCCCGAGCTTCAGCCTCCTACTCCCCCCCCCCACCACCACCCTTTTTTTTTTTTTTTTTTTTTTTTTTTTTTTTTAAAGAGCAACAGATTTTTGCTATAAGGTGCATGTGCTTGTTGGAGAGATGAAAGACAGAGAAGGAAAGCATGAAATCACCCCCCCAGGGGGGGATGATGGCCACGCCACAATCAATTCTCCTCAGGATTTGGTGCACACGTGCTGGCATGAGCTTTAGCCACTAGGTCTGGGACTTGAACCACAGTGAATTCTATATGGGAGTCCAGAGACCTAACCATTATGACATCTGCTGGTCCCAGCTTCAGCCTTCTTTAAGGAGTCAGTGTTCAGTTTCATTTTCTCAAACCATGGGTCAGCTTTCCCAAGCTGGACTGGATAGATTGTTTTTTGTTTGTTTGTTTGTTTTGCTATAAGGCATGTGCGCTTGCTGGAAAGAGGAATAGAAATCACCCCCAGGGTGGATGGCTATGCAGCAGTGCCTTTCCTCCATTCTTCTCTTGGGAGTTTGAGCACACATGCACAAGAGTGCTGCTTGTTGATCCAGCTGCCAGTCTGGGACTCCAGCCACTCATCTCAATGTTGGGATCTGGCTGCCTAACTTCCGTGCCATCTGCAGGCCCTGGACTGAATTTTTATTTATTTATTTATTTTTTGGAGAGGTTTTTGCTATAGGGCATGTATGCTCTCTAGAAAGACAGAGACAAAGAGACAGAAAGCAAGAAATCACCCCCTGGCAGGATGGCCACACAGCAATCCCTTCTCTTCTATTCTCCTCTGGGGATCCTGGGCATGCACGCACATGTGCCCGGCGTGAGTTTAAGCCACCAGGTCCAGGATTCAAGCTGAGGTTGACTACCTGGGAGTCCGGCGACATAGCCATTACAACAACTGCTGGTCCCCTGAAATTCTTATAATGGGAATTGGGATATAATAAAAAGCAGGAGTAGATACTTGCGAACTTACCTTCCCTTTTGCCCACCAAGGACTGCCCATCTGGACCAGACCCAGTGAAAAAACCTAGACGGAAGTGAGAAATGGGACTGAAGTATGAGATAATGGGGGGAAATATGACAGTGGAGAAGACATTTCTTTAGGTCAGTTTGTACGACAGCAAAGTAAATCCGTCAACAGTGTTGTGAATTTGGACAGAATCCAGATAGATGAGGCATTCCTGGAACACGTGTGAAAGGCTGTTTAATATTTTGGGGCACTACCTTGTGCCATACCTGAGCCTGGTGCTTTAGAAGGTTTAATTCATTTATCTGCTCATCCTGATTGCAATAGCTACTTTTTTGTTTGTCTTTTCCCTAGGACATATGTGCCCACTTGTGAGAGACAGAGGGAAAGTGAGATATCCCATCCGTGGTGGTGGTTGTGCTGGTGGTCGGGGATGACTACACCATAGTCCCTTCTCCTCTGGTCTCTCAGGATTTGGGGCACACACACATGGACCTTGTGTAATTTTTAAGCGGCCACGTCCAAGAGTCATCACACTGTGGTCGGCCATGTGGGAGTCTAGCACCTCAACCACCATTCCACTTCCTGGCCCAGAAATAGCTACTTTTTTTTTTTTTTTTTTTTTTTTTTTGAGAGGTTTTTGCTATAGGGCGCGTGCGCTCGCCAGACAGACAGAGAGATAGCAGGAAATCACCCCCCGGGGGGATGGCCATGCCACAATCCCTTCTCCTCCATTCTCCTCTCGGGATCTAGGGCACGCACGCACACGCACCCGGCGTGAGTTTAAGCCACCGGGTCCGGGACTCGAACCGCGGTCGACTACGTGGGAGTCCAGCGACATAGCCATTACGCTAACTGCTGGTCCCTCCTTTTTTTTTTTTTTTTTTTTTAAGAGGTTTTTGCCATAAGGTGCATGTGCTTATGAGAGAGAGAGAGTGACAGATAGACAGAGACAGAGACAGAGGGGAAGTGAGAAATCACCCCTCAGGGAGATTGGCCATTGTGCAATCCTTTCTCCTCCCGGGATCATGAGTGTGCTTGTGCACACCCTCACCCCCCCATCTCCCCACCCACCTACCCTCACCCACACCCCGGCATGATTTTGAAGTCACAGGTCCAGAACTTAAACCTTGGGTGACCATGTGGAAGTCCAGCAACCTAATCACTACACTATCTTGCCATCTCCTGACTCCACAGTAGCTACTTTTATTAACAACATTTAGTAGTTGAAATTTATACAACTAGAAAGTAGCAGAGCTAAGACTCTAACTCAGGCCTGAGGGATTTAACTTGGGCTTGAGTCAGGTGAACTTCCAGGGCTCCTAACACAGCCCTATCAAGGTCAGAGAGTGACTTCCTTCTGTGAATCTTCAGATGATAACTAAGTAGGCATACTTCCAGGTGACCTGACAATGATGCTTAGTTGATTAAGAGCCTATATAAATACAGATATATTTTTGTTTGCACAACTATATAAAGAGTGACATGAAAATAGTTGTTTGTATTGAATACATTTAAACCTATTACCAACTTTTGGGTTGGATCACTATATTAAGGGAATTTTTTTTTAACTTCAAAAAGTGAGTATATGTTCTTGAAATACTGAGTTGTCAGAAAGTCGTGACACATTTTTGCATAGAAAAACAAAGAAAACTATGTCAAGACTTTCCCGACAACCTAATAGAAGAGAATATATATATCCTCGTTTAGAATTCTGGGGAACTTTGTAATTGAAGTTCCAGAATTACATTTTGAATAGAGAAGGCCCAATTTACTTAATCTGCTTATTGCAGCTTTTCAAGATAAGATTTGTCAGAAAGCTGAAAGTATTCTCGATCACTGACAAGTTCTTCTAAATGGGCATTTTGATTAATTACGATCCTTTTGCTGATTAAATATCAGTGACTAATCCTTCAGTAGAGTGGGAAGTAACAGTGCTGTAATTATTGGAAAATGTGGGGCAAAGGATGCAGAGAAGTTCTTGAATCATATAGCGCTATGATGAAGATACCAGATTGTATCCCAGCTTTGGTAGCTTCATGGTTTCATAAAGTTTTGCCGTTTATTTAATCTGAGTTTCCTCCCCCCCAAAAAAGAAAATTGTAACAGCTATTTTTAAAGACTATATGGTCTTTTTGTAATTGTTCGAAACTGTGAATAATACGGCAATAGGCTTTTACTGAACATGCACTCTGCCCGAGACACTGTGTTTGAGAGAAGGAAAGTGTAGATGTCTGGATAGGCTCTATTCAGTTTGCAGAATGAGAGGTTTGGACAGCTGAAAATCTTTCACAAACTTTCAGTGAGTAAACGTAATTATTTGGTTCCTGTGAATTCTTAAGGCTGGAAGAAAGACTGTCTAATCCAACCCCTCCCGGATTCTGACTTGAATTCTTTCTAATCTGTGTTTTCTTTGGCTACCTACCTTTCTTAGATTTCCTCCCTGTGATGAGGACCATCTTAAAGCAGCTCATAGCATTTTGAAATAGTTTGGGGGACCAGAAGTTAGCGTAATGGCTATGTCGCTGGACTCCCACCTAGTCGACCACGGTTCACGTCCCGGACCCAGTGGCTTAAAACTCACGCCGGGCATGTGTACATGCATGCCCAAGATCCCGAGAGGAGAACTGAGGAGAAGGGATTGTGGCCATTCCCCCTGGGGGGTGATTTCTCGCTTTCTGTCTCTCTGTCTGTCTCTGTCTGTTGGGCGAGCACACGTGCGCCCTATAGCGAAAAACCTCTCCAAAAAAAAAAGAAAGAAAGAAATAGTTTGGGACATTAAACGTTTCCTTTCTGCAACTTTGACCCATTCATTACAATTTTAGTGCCCCATAATTCAATGTCTTCAGTACCGTTTTAAGTGTCTGAAATATAACTTTTATTACAGCCAAAGAAAGGGAATGTTTAAGAGATTGCAGGAGTCAATAAAACATAATTATGTCCCATATTTACCCACAAACAGTGTCTCAATAAAGTATGAACAAATAAGGTAATTTTCAGAAATAAAAAACAGATTTGACCTTGTAGGCTGTATTCTGAGGTTCATTAGCACATGTGGGCCATCTGCCTTTTTCGCGTTCAGGTTACGTTCAGTTAGCAAAGGTTCAGGGTGTTTCACCTACACGTGTGCTCCAGAGGTATTGCCTAGATTCCCACTTATTTCAGTCACTTTCTAGCAGCACCACTTGCAGGAAGTTACTGACCTTTGCACTTCTGTTTCCTCACCTGCCCGATAGAATTGTTGAGTGGCTGGGGACCAGTAGTTAGCGTAATGGCTATGTCATTGGACTCCCATGTAGTTGACCGTGGTTCAAGTCCCAGACCCGGTGGCTTAAACCCACGTTGGGCGCGTGTGTGTGCATGCCCGAGATCCTGAGAGGAGAACGGAGGAGAAGGGATTGTGGTGTGGACATCTGGGGGGTGATTTCTTGCTTTCTGTCTCTCTGTCTCTCTCTGTCTTTCTGGCGAGCGCACGCACCCTCTAGCAAAAACCTCTCCAAAAAAGAGAAAAAAAAAAAAAAGAACTGTTGAGTGGCTGTAATAAGATAACGTTCATATGATAATTAGCATCAGGTCTGTTGCCATAAGTAACTCTCAATACAGAAATACACCTCTCAATACAAAAAAAAAAAAAAAAAAAAAAAAAGATCTTCATTCAACAGATACCTATGGATAACTCATGCATCAATTATCTCATCTAAATAGTAATTCTACAGATCACCCTCTGTAATTGAACTTTCTCAGAAAACAAAAGAAAGCTACATTATTTCAGGTTTTTCTGGCAACACCCATAGAACATCTAGTAGTCATTAGTTTATAAAACACTACTGAGTTGCAAAACACTACTGAGGGGTAATTTGCTAATGTTCACAGTTAAGATAAAAGATGCATGACATTTTAGCAGAATATACTCTAAGAAGATATTTTGCTTTACTACTCACTCAATATTCTTAAAAGGTGCCAGATCAAAGAGTCCTTCATTAAACTCATTAAAGTTTTCTCTTTGACCTATTAGCAAAGGTGCAGGGTGGTTCATCTACACGTGTTCTCCAGTGGTATTGCCTAGATTCCCATTTATTTCAGTCACTTTCTAGCAGCACCACTTGCAGGAAGTTACTGACCTCTGCACTTCTGTTTTAGGGCAGGTTTCTGCAATGGGATGATTCTCTGTTCCCTGGAATGAGACTTAATTATTTATGTATGTTATCCCCTCTATATTTTTTAAAAAGAATTATTTTTTTTAGTTTTTATTTATTATTCTGATTTTTTATTAGATTAGAAATAGAGAAAGGGAAAGTGAGAAAGCAAGCCACCATGGGACTCAAATGTGTCAACCATGTGGGAGTTTAACACTTTAACTACCATGTCACCTGCTAGCCCCTAGATTTTTTTTTAAGGTCTTTTGCCATACAGTATGTGCTTTCCTGGGAGGCGGATGGGCACACCACAATCTTTATCCTTCTCTTCTTGAGATTTTGGGTTTTTTTTTTTGTCTGTTCATCTTTGGTTTTTATTTTTCTAGAGAGATTTTTGCTATAGGGCACATATGCTTGCCAGAGAGACAGAGACAGAGACAGAAGCGAGAAATCACCCCCAGGGGATGGCCATTCCTCAATCCCTTCTCCTCTCAGCATCTTGGGTATGCACGCATATGGTGTAAATTTTAAGCCACCAGGGCTGGGGCTTGAACCAGTTGACTACATGGGAATCCAGCAATGTAACCACTACGCCATTTGCTAGTCCCATCCCTTTGGGATTTGGGGTATGTATATACATACACCTTGTGTGCTTTTCATGCTGCCAGGTTCAGGACTCAAACTGTGGAGGTGGCCGTGTGAGATCTAGTACCTTCACCACCACACTACCTGCTGGTTCAGTAGATCCTTTTTTTTTTTTTACGTTTAATGATTATCTAAGCACTTCTCTCCATGGAATAAGAAATAAAGTGTCTATTCCTAAAGTTGGAAAACTCAGTTTTAGAACTTTTCATTTGAAACCTATGTTACCTGCTGGTTTTCATTACTCAGCCAGACAACACACTGGAGGCTCAGCCAGTGCTTCTATTCCTTTGTACGTACATGTGCATACCCGGATTATTGGTTCCTAGCCCTTCATGCACTGTGCCTCTGTAATTTTCTGCTCCTGTGACTATAATTTTTCAGCCTTAGGTGCCCATGCCAAGTAATTCATTGTATTTGCCACAGCATTTTCTATACTTGGATGGGCCCAGAGTCTTCTGCTGCTTAAGCTTCTGAAGAGATTGGTCTAGTCTATCAGTAGTAACTTGACCACCACCCTTATAGATTACTTTAGGTACTAATAAACACTCCTAGGTTCCCCATTACACTCAAATGTGGACAAGGTTTTGTCTCCAGTCATCAAAGAGCTCTGAGGAGGCAGAGTTATAACAGCCCCTCCAGTCATCTTGAACTAAGCCACAAAGTATATTCTTCACAGACAGTTTCAAGACTTTCTCCACCATTCCTTTGTATCTTGTATTATGTATCTCACTTCTCTGTTGAACACATCATGGAGAAGATGCAAACGCATTCAACTCACAACAGAAATACATCCTATTTTTTTTCCTCCTTTTTTTTTGGCGAGGTTTTTGCTATAGGGCGCGTGTGCTCGCCAGACAGACAGACAGAGACAGACAGAAAGTGAGAAATCACCCCTCGGGGGGGATGGCCATGCCGCAATCCCTTCTCCTCCACTCTCCTCTCAGGAAATTGGTCACGCACACACACGCGCCTGGCGTGAGTTTAAGCCACCAGGTTCGGGACTCGAACTGCGGTCAACCACGTGGGAGTCCAGCAACATAGCCATTACGCTAACTGCTGGTCCCGAAATACATCCTATTTTTAAGCTACCTACACCACAGATAATATTTATCATTTCTAAACTAAAATGAATAATGTACATATAATTTTTTGTGGACCCAGAATTAAGTCTATCTAGAGTTCATGTTTTCTGTGAAAGAAAAAATATCCAACCTACTAAATGAAGTTTAATGAAATAATAGTACCTAAATTAGACCAAATGCCTCAAGAAGACTGTCCGTCTGTTCCTATCACTATAACAAAAGACTGGGTAATTTATAAACAGATACTGTCACAATTCTAGAGGCTAGAAAGTCTAAGAGCAGAATGACAACAGATTCATTGTCTGTTGAAAGCTGTTCTCTGCTTCCAAGATGATACCACCTTGTTGCATTTTCACATGGCAAAAGGCAAAAGGGGCTAAAAGACCCTCTTTCCCCCACTAAGAAACTTTATAAAGGCAGGAACTAGTAACCCCATTCATAAAGGCAGAACCTGCATAACTTAATCAACTCCTGAAGGTCTCACCTCCTAACACTATTGGGGATTAAGTTTCAACATGAATTTTGGAGGACAGTAGCAATTTAAACCACAGCAGACACTAACATTTACAGATGCCTAGGGTGTGCCAAATATTCCCATATCTCTTAAATACATTGTCTCATTTTATCTTTGCCACACACCTGGAAAAATGTTCTTTTAGAAAAGGAATGGTAGATTGTGCTCCTAACTTTTTGTGCTTTCTTCTGTCTATGCCCTGTGCAATGTGACTTGAACACTCTTCTCATGAAAAGATGGAGCTTTTCCTCTGCTGTTTCAATATGGGCTGGCCTCGTGTCTTGCCAAGCCCATAGAATGTGGTGGAAATAGACTATATGTCAGTTTCCATGTGGCTCTCAGAAGGCTTGGTCTCCTTTAATTTTGTCTTTGGCCCCTGCCAAAAGGCCATAACAATAAGCGTAGGCTAGCCTGGTAGATAAGAGATCTGGGCCAAGTTATTACTGAACACAACCAAGAGCCAGGCAACACAAGGCATGTGAGTGGCATCTTTCCTAGAATTCCCAGCCCCACTCTCTG
Source organism: Tupaia tana (assembly GCA_026018925.1). NCBI lineage: Eukaryota > Metazoa > Chordata > Mammalia > Scandentia > Tupaiidae > Tupaia > Tupaia tana. The sequence continues at coordinate 9,048,012 of JAKSZU010000022.1, read as the reverse complement.
TACCAGCTCACCAGTCACATGATCAAACCCTAAAAGTTCAGCCAGATCTTACCCAAATGAGCAGAACCACCCATAGATTCCTGAACAACAATAGATGCATACTGTTTGAAACCACTGAGATTTGGGGTAGTTTGTTATGCAGCAATAGCTCTCAGATATAAGAGGGTGTCTTCCTTTCATTTACTTTCTTCTGTTAACCCATCCACTGATGGTATTAATGAAAAAAGGAAAGCTATTATTAAATGCTGCTTTATGTGCAGCCTCGTGACCATTACTCTGTATATGTAAACCCACTTTGTCCTCTTTGAATTTGAGGGGACTGTTTAGTTTTCACATTTGTGAAAGGAGATAAAGCTTAGAGGGCCCTTCTCCTGAGTCCCTCCAACAATGAGCAGTGCTAGACTCTGAGCAATGCAAGAAGCTCATGTTCTTTTCTTCTTGTCATTTCTCTTACCTTCACCATTGTGATGCTTGATTTTCCCAATTCTTTTAAGCCCCTCAACTTTAGGCAGTGCTTACTATTAGGTGTCCTGGAAATCCAGTAGAATATCTAGTTGATAATGATTTTTTTTTTGTATGACTTGTATTTAGGCCCACCACAGGTGGAGAAAGAAAGACAAATTCCATACCTTTCCCTCAAAATAAAAGTCCACAGCATGAAGAGATATATTTCATGCACTATATGATAGGATTAAAATGATGCTAGTGACAGTACTCTTCAGATTATGTGACAAGCATTCTAAATAGCACTTCTCATTATGACTCATCCTGTTCAAACTCCTTTGACAACTTCCCCAGTATCAACTATTCTTCTATTTGTCTACCAAGCCCAGCCACACCAACTTCCTTTTTGGCTGTTGTAGGTTCAGCAGTTTGCTATTTGTTCTGCATGGGATTTTCTTCTCCCAGATCCTTGTAGGCTAACACTCCTCATCACACAGACCAAAGTTTAGTTCACCTTCTCAGAGAAGTCTTTCCTGTTTAAAATTGCCCCTGCAAGAGGCCAAGAGGTGGCATGGTGATTGGGGAGCTGGACTTCTACATGGCCTACTGTAGTTCAAATCCTGGACCTGATGGCTTTCTTTTTTTCTCTCTGGTCCAATTTAAAAACTAATAACAACAATTAAAGTTAAATATAATTCATTCATTCATATTCTCTCTCTCTCTCTCTCTCTCTCTCTCTCTCTCTCTCTCTCTCTCTCTCTTTTGGTGAGAGAGATTTTTGCTAAAGGGTGTGTGCACTTGCCAGAGAGACAGAAAGTGAGAAATCACCCTAGAGGAGGGAGGGTAATGCCATAAACCTCTCTTGTACTCTTCTCTTGGGATTTTGGACACACATACACACATGCTTGGCATGAATTTCAAGCCACTGAGTGCGGGACTTGAACCAAAATTGGCCATGTGGGAGTCCAGCGCCTTAAACACTGTCACCTGCTGGCCCCAATAAATAATTCTTAAAAAAAAAAAAAAAAAGTCCCTCCAAAGCTACTTATTTTCCACCACACTACTTCACACTATTTTGTTTTTCATGTCAGTTATTGAATTCTGACATTTTCTAATAAACTTTGATATGTGTGTGTGTGTGTGTGTGTGTGTGTGTGTTTGTGTGTTTCCTTCTGCCACAGCCACGTACAGTTCATTATGGCAGGAACTTTTTCTCCTTTGCTCACTGTGACACCCTCTAGCTTTGCACGCAGAAGAAACTCGATAGATATTTGTTAAAGGGAACATTAAAAGCATTTTAATGTATTCAGTGACTGTGCTGGAATTTGCCCAGCACTCCTCATGTTTCCCTTATCCCTGATCCTCCGCAACATGTGCTCACAGTTCTAATGCAGAGTTGCAGTGGTGAGACGGTGTGGAAGAAAGACCTTGGACTCACAAAAGACTTGGCCCGAGGGTCACTGTCTGGGACACCTGGGAAGCTGTTCTTCTCGATGGCACTGTTGGCTCATCTGTAGGTTATGCCTGATCCTCTCTACCTCATGGGCTGATTTTCAGTGTGAAATGGGAAACAGCAGAGAACCTGGCCATGATGGTTAGTTTTGTCTGTCTCCTCACTCTCCGTCAAAATCACTCCTGGGTGTATCTGTGAGAGTATTTCCAGATGAGAAGATATTTGAATCAGTGGACTCGGTTAACTGTCCTTCCCAGTATGGGCAAGCATCCTAGGGCTTGAGTAAAACAAAGGGTAGAAGGAGCTAGAAAGTCACCCCTTGTGCTTCATGCCTGCCTGTTTGACGTGGGTCACCTGACGTCACCCCCTTGGGTCCTTGCACTGAGATTGGTAGTGATGGCTCCCACATTCTCGGGCCTGCAGACTGATGCTGGATGACATCATCGGCTCCTCTGTATCTCTAGCTGATAGACAGCAAATCAAGGGATTTCTCAGCTCCGCGATCACAGGAGCTAGTTCCCCATAATAAATCTCATATATCATGATAAACATTTTACACACACACACACACACACACACACACACACACACTTTACCACTTCTGTTTCTCTGGACATCCCTAATCCACCAGCATATAGTAGGGTGTCGGCAAGATAAGTTTTCTCCTATTCCTTCTCCTTATTGTCTAAAGTCAAGACTAAAAATGCACTAGAATAAAAGTTGATGTGGGTCAACATTTTTTTTTTTTTGAAGGACCATGTTAACTCAGTCCCAATTGCTGAGCTCTGTTACAGTACAAAAATAGCCATGGTTTATAGCCAAAAAAAAATAGAGTTAAGTATTCTAATTAAACTTTATTTACTTAGTTAAAAGGACTGTGAACTTTAGTTCTCTCAGCTCCTGATGGAGTCTGATTCTGGTACTGCTGTCCTTTTCCCATTTCCATTTATTCTAGTTACTCACCTTTGGCTGTTTTCCCAAATTTTGTTGGGCTTAAACAGAAGCTGAGCCTTTCTGAATTTTAAAATTCTATTCACAGGATCAGGAGATGGCATAGTGGTTACATCACTGGACTCCCATATGGCCAACCATGGTTCGAGTCCCAGATCTGGTGGCTTCAAAATCAGGCTGGGAATGTGTGTGTGTGCATGCCCAAGATCCCGGGAGGAAAACAGGAGAAAGGATTGGGGCATGGCCATCACCCCTGGGGTGTGGTTTCTCATTTTCCCTCTCATTGTCTCTGTGTGTCTCTCTCTTTGGTGAGCACATGCACCCTAAGACAGAAATTTCTCAAAAAAGAAAAATTCTATTCACCTCAGGTAGCCTTTTGTTTTCTGTGCCGCAGTTCCTACACAGACTTTTCTACCATCTCTAACTCACCACAACCGTCTTTCAGGAAAATTCTTCAGGACTAGGCTTCCATGGGTAGCAGGAGACATTTTGGGTCTGGGAAATTTTTCTATTCCTAAAGACTCACAGAAGAAACCGCTTGTCGAAGTGGTTTTCTAGGAAAGCAGGGATGTGGGAAGCAAGACAAATGGGAGTTAAGTTTTGGTGACGCCTCCTGGACCATCAGAGTTTTTCTCTCAAGGCTTTATTTAGTTTACAAGTTAGTTCTGCCCTTCTCCTGAAATCAGAGGATACTGTACCAAACAATCTGGCTTTAACTTTTCATAATAATTTCTATTTGGGCTGCCATCTCTGGATTTGAACAAGCGTCCTAAGTATAAAAACATTCTATCATTTTATCAAGTAATTCTCCATACCCTGCTAGAGATAATGGCCAGCAATAGCTGATGGCCACTCTCCCCAGTGGATTCCCATCGAATGTGTGTGGATAGAGATTGCAGTAGCCACCTCTGAGCATGGGTTTGTTTCTGGTCCTTTGATTTGATTTGGTTTGGCAATCTGTTGGAGAAAGCAGAGGTGTATCAACATGACGTGAGATTGAAACTTAAGTAGTGTGATGGTGAGCAGCACCCTAAGACAAGAAGATAAAAATATTAAACGGGGGGCCAGCAGGAGGTGTAATGGTTCTGTCACAGGGTTCGTACATGTTTGACTACATGAGTCTTGGACCCAGTTGCATCAAATTCACATCAGTCACATGTGAGTGTGTGCCCAAAATCCCAAGAGGAGATTGGAAAAGAAGGGATTGTGGCATGGCCATCCCCCCCGGGGGATGATTTCTCGCTTTTTGTCTTTCTCTGTGAATCTCTGGTAAGCACACACACCCTATAGCAAAAATCTCTTTCTTAAAAAAAAAAAAAAAGTAAACTAGGCACAGGGCCTTGAGAGAATCGAGTTGTGGGAGGTTTTGATCTTCAACCTCATGATCTTTGCAGTGAGTGAGAACCATGTAGAGGCAGATTAACAAACCATGGATGTGGGCAGAAGTCAGACACGCCCGTGCCTGGAGGGCCTGAGCAAGCAATGTAGGAAGTGGAGGGACCTAAGTGTATGTAGTCGGTCAACGGAAAAGCCGTGACACATTTTTGCGTAGAAAAACGTGAAAAAAAAATATAGGTCATGACTTTTCCGACAACCTGGTACGTTCATGGGGTGAGTGGAAAGGCCCTGAGACATCTGAGAGGACACAGCTGGTCTACAGAGGGCAGCTGCTCATCTCCTGCTGATGGTCATGGAGGAAGGCTGGGACTGCCACATCTTGCAGTTTTCTTAGAGCATCTAGATGTAGGATGGTTTTATTTGTTTTTTAATCTGAAGGTTCCTCAGGGGCCTGATAGTGGTGCAGCCCATAATAATAATAGTCCATGCTAATATGTGCCATGCACTATTTGGAATGTTTTTCACATATTAACTGAATATTCATCATTGATATTACTTGCTACACATGGAGAAACTTACTTTTAAAAGTTAAAATTAAAAAAATTATAAACATTTATGCAATAATTCAGTAAGACCATTTCATCAACTGAGGTCAGACCTGGAGAAGTCCAACTTAAACAGAAGACTATTTGCTTTGGGTTAAGCATATTTATTCAGGATATATAAATTACCCACTATGTGCTAGATACTCTACTAAATGTTGGAATACACACATGGTTGAGCAAGGTAAAGAACTGAGCAGAAGGGACCAGCAGATGGTGTAATGGCTATGTTGCTGGACTCTCATGCAATCAACTGCGCGTGCGTGTGTGCCCAAGATCCCAAGAGGAGAATGGATTGCAGCAGAATGGCCATCCCCCCTGGGGAGTGATTTCTTGCTTTCTTTTTGTCTTTCTGGTGAGTACATACACCCTATAGCAAAAACCCTCCTCCCCCCAAAAAAGAAAAGGATTGAAAAGAGGCTCACCTGGGATTTCCGAAAATTGTTCCAAACTTCTATCAGCATAACAAATGGGAGACTTAGAATGCGGGTGGGTACCTCACGTTTGCCAACCCTGTCTGTGGTTCCTCTGCCCAGCTTTCCAGGGCACATCTCCAGGCTTTTATTCATGCACAGGTGTGTGACAGGTGTGTGTGTGTGTGTGTGTGTGTGTGTGTGTGTGTGTGTTGGGAGAACATTGCAGAGAGCTGCCAGCTTCCAAGAGTCCCAGATCTGCCGTCATGCCCCAGGAGCAAGTTTCTCAGCAGAGCTGGAATACAGGGACCATAACTATACTGCATTTCCTGTATCCCCTGCTGAAAATCTTGATTTTTTTTTAAAGCTATGGAACTTTTTTTTATAACTTCAATAAAATGGGATGAAAACAATGTCTTTATCTCTCAGGAAACCAAACAGTCACTGGTACCACCAACTGAGCTGCTAACTTATAACCCCTTTTTGTGCCATATCTTTTTATCTGATTCCCTGCAGGATATATCTTAGCATCAGGACAAGATTAAACAAAGATGTCAACCTAAATAATGACTCCCTGACTGGCTACAAGTAAATGGCCCAAAGAAATAGCACATGCTGTTTACTTCCCAGGGAGCTGATGGGTTCATAATAGAGGATTCTGTATAGTGTGTGCACCTTGAATTAGGTGACCATGAGTGAATGTAATGTTACAAAAGAACCTACTTGGTTCATCAAAAAATGATGATATTTGGAATGGTCATTTCTCCTCATCAAATGGGTCTTTCTCATATTGAAAAGGACAGAGTTGCACTAGAGGCTGTGTAGGATCTTTTCTAGTATAATGTTGTGAATCTTGCTTTGGGAAATTTGTCCTGCCCACATTCAAACTATGCTTTGTCTCATACAGCAGTCTAAATGCCATTGCCTGTTTTTTTGTTTGGCTTTTTTTTTTTTAACTTCGGAAATTTTATTGCATGTGTAAATGGGATTATTGAAAGTTGGTAAGTATGAGTCCAAAGATAGACTTTACTTTTCTTTGAGAGTTTTTTGCTGTAGGGCGTGTGTGCTCGCCAGAAAGAGAGAGAGAAAGAGACAGAAAATGAGAAATCATCCCCCGTGGGGGTGGCACGCTACAATCCCTTCTCTTCCATTCTTCTCTCTGTGTCTTGGGCACACATGCACACATGCCCAGCATAAGTTTAAGCCACTGGGTCCAGTGGCGTGTATATGTATATATATATATATATATATATATATATATATATATATATACATACACACATACATACACATACATACATACATACACATACATACATACACATACATACATACATACACATACATACATACACATACACATACATACATACACACATACACACATACATACATACACACACACATATATATAACAGTATTTATATATATAATATAACAGTATTTACTCGAACCATGGTCAACTGCATGGGAGTCCAGTGACATTGCCATCATGCCAACTGCTGGTCCCAATGATAGACTTTAATGTTGATAGTTATTATGTTGATATGTTCAGAATTTTGAATGTAGGATTTTCTTATAACCAGGTGCTACCACAAACCATTTAGATTTTAGGAAAGAGACTTGTTCTATTTTAGGATTATTTTTGTGCAGACTTTATCTCTAGTACCTCTCTTGCATCCTAGAGTTGTGCATTAAGTGTCTCCATTTGTTAATTACGTCTTTTTTTTTTTTTTTTTAGTGTTGACATAATCATTTTCCCTTACAGTTGTGCAATATGGTTTTGGATTTAGGGTTATTAAAATCCCACAGCCAAAGTTGGCAATGTAGAATCATAAGGTACAGAATAGAAATTCCTTAAAGATAAGCTATTAGGGCTTTCTAATTTCTCAAGTGATTAAATGTTCAGAACTATCAAATGATTTGCTTAAGGCAATGGTTTGCACATATTGTCCTATCATGGCACAGATGGAAGATGATACCTGATGACACTGTGGGCTAACATTTTGAGGCTGTTTGTGGCTAGAGTCGACCAACCCTAGGGTCTCAATAGCTGTCAATATTTTCTAGTCTTTCTGAAGGCCAAAAGATTAAGATCTAAACACATTTTAGCTCATTTATGATAAGTTTTATAACAGTATTTACAAAACTCTGGCCTAAATTTAACTGGTAGCAGAACTATCAGTGGCCTTGGTCTCTTGGCTTAAAGTAAAATTGTATTTATTGCCTCCTGCAGTGAATACAGGTAAGGCATAGGCTTGACCCAGTGGATCAAACATGACCTGGAACTTCATCCTTAGATCAGATTGGCTCTTGATTTCCATGAATATTGTCTCTCTTCTCTGGAGTATGATAATCTCATGATGGCAAAATGTTTTGGCAGTTCCAGATTGATCAGACTCTTTGGCTAAAAATTCAAACATGATGCTAGGCTCTTTTCCAGGGTTCCCATAGAAATTCTTCTGCTATCTCATTGGTTGTGAATGGAACATGAGCCTGTCTCTATAATAATCACTGTGCTCAGGGGAGTGGCCATGTGGTTTACCTTTATGTCCGTGTGAGCAAAATATCACTCCCCGGGGGGATGTTCATGCCACAATCCCTTCCCCTCCACTCTCCTCTCGGGATCTTGGGCACGCACACACATGTGCCCAGCATGGGTTTAAGCAACCGGGTCCAGGACTCGAACCACGATTGACTACATGGGAGTTCAGCAACATAGCCATTATGCCAACTGCTAGTCCCAGTATGTGTGCTATTTTTGACTGAGCAGCAAGACCTGATTCTCTCCTGCTGCTAAATTCTTCCCTGATCTAAATCCTTCTGAGTAGACTAATACTAGAGATTACCTGTTTGGGCTGTGCATGTCTGAATGACACACAAATAGACCTAAGAAGGCTCCCTGATAAATATAGCTATTCTACTTCTCCCCAAATTGATTTGTAGATTTAATGCAATCCCCAGTTAAATTCCCAGCAGGATTTTCTCATGAAAAGATGATAAAACTGATTCTAAAATTTACGTGGAAATACAATGACTTAGAATAGCCACTGGCCAAAATTATCTTGATAAAGAATAACATTTTTATAGGATTTACCTGACCAGATTCCAAGACTTATAAAGCAGTAGTAATCAAGACAGTATCACACTGGCAAAAAGACAGAAGCAAATAGATCATTGCAATAGCATAGTGAATCCAGAAATAGGCACCCACGTATTAATTGATTTTCTACAAAGGCACTAAGGTAATTCAATAGGTTAGGAAAGTCTTTTCAAATCTCATCACTTGAATAGCTGTATATACTGTTTGGAAAAAAATGCAATTTTATATCTCAACCAACAAAAGTTAATCAGAGTCCTAAATGTATGTGTGACCTTGAGGTAAGCAAAGATTTCTCAGTATAGAAATAGCACTAATTACATATAGTCTTCGAAAAGTTCATAGAGCATGCGTATTATGAAAAAAACTATGGATTTCAAAATGTTTTTGCTTACAAATTAATACTTTAATTTCATTTTCCCATGAACTCTGAAGTTCCCTTGCATGTAAACAATTTGGTTAATTGGTCTTTTCCAAAACTAAAAGTTACACTTATCAGAAAGGTAAAGCATAAAGTAAGAGGGGGAAAATATTTATACACACACACACACATACTGTGTGTAACAACATATAATATATGTATATATACACATCTCCTTGTATTCATGTTTTATATATAAGGAAACTTACAAATCAATAATTAAAAGACAATCCAGTAATACAGAGTAAAACAGTTAATACACACTTCATAAAAACAAGTACACAAAAATCAAGTACTTCTGGAAATGCCAAATAAAACTATGATGAGATGTCCTTTTATACCCCTAGAACAAAAAAACTAAAACTGAAAAAAATAAAATCTCAATGACAGTAGCAACAAAGTGAACATGCCAATGTTAGCCATGAACTAGAACTCTCATACATTACTGCTAAGAGGGGATAATGGTACAGCCATTTTAGAAATATGTTTGAAAGTTGTTTTGAAGTTCATTCAAACATTTGACTTACAAGCCAGCAATGTCACTACTAGTGTTTATTTTAAAATTATGAAAACATATATCCACTTAGACTTATACAGAGATGGTCATAGCCCGTTCATGCATAATAGTGAAGCTAGAAGTGACTCAGATGTTAATTAAGACGTAAAAGGTAGGACTAGCAGATGGCATTATGGTTGTTACATCACTGGATTCCCACGTAGTTGGTTGTGGTTTGAGTCCCGGATCCAGCAACTTAAAACACTGGATGTGTGTGCATGAGTGCCAAAGATCCCAAGAGGAGAATGAGGGAGAAGGGATTGTGGTGTGGCCATCTTCCCTAGGGGGTGATAGTGCTTTCTGTCTCTCTCTGTCTTCATGGTAAACACACATACCCTATAGCAAAAATCTCTCAAAAACAAAGAGGTAAAAGGATATTAAACTTTGTGCTGTCTTCCTCCAAGGAAATACTATGCAGCAAAATAGAGAGACCCACTACTGACACAGACAGCAGTAAGGATGAATCTTAAAAGTTTGTTGAATACAGATAGATACAAAAGAAACTATATATAGTTTGTTTATACTGTTCTTTTTTAAAAAAATATTCTGAGAGAGAGAGAAAGACCCCAACAGGTCTTCATGCTGCATCCACCCCTTGTCTCAGCCTACCTGGATCAAAAGCACATACTTGTATGCCCTGATGTGTACAGGGAATCCTCGGGACACAAACCCAGGACCTTCTCAAGAGGCTTAAGCATTGTGGAGCACAGTATTACCACTGCGCCACCATGACTGGCCTCTGTGACATTCTCAAATAGTAAAAACTTATATATGATGATGAATATTGGAACAATGTTTCCTTCAGGGAAAGGGTAGGTTAACTAAAATGAGAATATTTTGAGTGATAGAAATACTATGTCTTAAGTTGATGAACCACATTAATCAATGTTCATGTAAACTTAAAATCTATGCATTTTATGACATACAAATTATTCCTAAATAAAATCTATTACAAATGAAATTACCCTGTATGGGTTAATTTTATACAGTGTAATAGAGTGGTTTTGAGTTCTGGCTCGGTATCGAATATGCTAATTTTCAGTCGCAGGTCTGCCATTTTCTGTGGGCTCTTGTGTTCACCAATAGAAACTTTTCTTTAGATAAGCTGTGTGTGTGTGTGTGTGTGTGTGTGTGTGTGTGTGTCACTGTGTGAGAGGCTTATTTTGAAGAGTAAATGGGATAAAAAGTGCTTGGTACTTGATGCGCAGTAGATAACAGAGGGATAAAGTATGTGTGCATGACTTAGGAAAACCTTCCGTATCTTCCTTGAGATTATCAGTGAATTTTTTGTGATTCCTTAAAAAGATTAATTATGGGAATGGCAGATGGCATAGCAGTTAAGTGTCTGGACTCCCAGATGACCTGCCTCAGTTCTAGTCCTGGACCTGGTGGATTGAAACTCAAGGCGGGCATGTGTTCATGTGTGCCCAAGAACTCAGGAGGAGAAGGGGGAAGAAAGGATTGTGGCATGGCCATCCTCTCTGGAGGGTGAGTTCTCACTTTCCCTCTCAAATTATCTGTCTGTCTCTTTCTCTCTCTCTCTCTTTCTCTCTCTCTCCACAGCAATTGCACATGCCCTAAGACAAAAAGTACTATAAATTAATTATACCTCTTCTTTCTAAAATTACCTCTTAAGATGGACATTTATTTCAAGCAGTTATCCAGCTTTTGAAAATAAAGGAAAAAAGACTACAGGATATTCAAAGGAACTTCAAAAAGTTGCTGGAAAGCTGGAATTAAAGTACAAGTTTATTTTGGTGCTAAATATTTTGCAATCCATATACAGCCTTCACAGTATACATTTTCCATGAACTTTTTAAAGACCATTCTCCTTATATGTAAATGTTAGTGTACTATCTGCAGATTTCTTCACTTTTTTTGGTGATGCTTTGTTTAGCATTAATCATTTTCTGTCATTTCTTGGAATGAAAGTAAGAAAGGAGACATGAGAATACTTGAATATTTGGACAGAATAATTCTTTATGTTACTAGTCATATAGCTAGACACAAAGAAATGTGGGTAGGAAGCATGAATGCTTATCTTTAAAACTGTAGTGCTGTGTAGTTTAAGAAAATAAATACTGGTTAATAACACTGAAATTGACTCTGAAAAGGGAAATGAAATTGGATGGAGAGATTAAAAAGAGCATGACTAAGTAAATCACTTCATCAGCAAAATGGAAAGTACTAACACAGACAAATCACCATGTTAGACTGAGGTTGCTTCCTGAAGTTGCCGCATGAAAAATCTGGAAGTTAACAGGGAATTAACCATGTGTATCTGTGGCGATGTAGTTACAACTTCATGGGAGAGACCAAAAGTAGCACCACGAACACAGGAGAAAGGGTTACCTCTCTTACAAATGTCTGAGGAGCTCTGTCTGCTGGTCTTCCGGAGTCCTAGCGAATTCTCCCTTCTCTCCCATCTCAAGGGCATTGCCCTTACCTGCAAGATTGAAATGATGCATCTGTAGATTTCTGTATTCAGATCAGGAAGCATAAGATGAAAGGGTGTGTGTGCGTGTGCGTGTGTGTATGTACATACATGCACACACATACCTGGCATGTTTTTCTAGCTGCCAGGGTAGGATTCGAATTGTAGTCAGTTATATCAGGTTCAGTGGGATACTGTGTGAGTTCACATGTCTGATGTATGTATGTGTGTATGTGTGTATATTATATATGGACATGGATAGAGGTTGTAGGCATTCTTGTGCTTAAGTCTTTCAGCCAGAAGTTATTAACATGTGCCCCCCGCCACACACACAAACACAGTGAAATATAGGCATTGTTCTTTTTGACCAAGTACTTAGCTGAATATTCTGCAGAGGAAGGGGAGAAAGGGTGCTGTGGAACATATCTGAAACCACATATCCCTAAATAATCAAAGCTGCAATGGGGTGGGGGTGGAGGGTGGGAATAAAGCAATAAAAACACTTCCAGTAATTTCTTGTCCTGTATGTATTTTCTTCCAAAGCATTGTACCTTCCTTTGTCATCGCAATGAGCATGACTAGAAATCAGAGGTTATTATTATTTTTTAAAATTGGGACGGGAAGTATTTAGAAGTAGTTAAACGAATGACTATATTTTATAATACTCATTAATTATTCATATGTTAAGCATTCATGTAAAGAGTAAACATTTATTTGTTTGTTTGTTTATTTATTTATGGAAGACCAAGAATTTTCCAAGTGTCCTTGTGTGGTAGGAACTTGGGAAACTGAAAGTCTCATGGATCTTTAAGTACATAAGATAAGGCATTTCATTATAAACAAGAGTTACAAATTAGGGAAACTTAAGAGGAAGGATGAAGAGAGGGTCGATATGATTAGAATGTAAATACAGAAAGAAAGGTGGACGATTTTAACAGTGGAAAGGCTGACGTAGAGGAAGTTGTGAAGATCTTTGTAAAGCTGGGTAAGGAGTTTGGATATTATTCTGTGGACAATTGGGAGACATAAGGTGAATATTACATCATTAGGTCTTTGCTAATGATATACTGAAAGGGCTGTAGTCAGGGTTGGTACAGTTCAACAAGGGACTATTAAAAGTGTGAATAACCAGAAAGAATTTTAATGCTTTCATTTCGGGAGAAAAGGGAGTGGTTCATTTACTGAGAAACGCATACTGTACTAGGAGTCAAGATAATTAGGTTATACTCCACAATGGATGACCCTAAACCCCTCACTTTTTGGAATTTCTGTTTCACTGTGAGGATATTCTCCTCTTCACAGAGATAACATGAGAATATAATGTCAATATATGCAAAAGCTCTGAAACAATTCAGATCCCATGTACCCAAATCATTTGAATCCGTGCCATGCTGTGAAACCATTATAATAGATAGTAGATAATGACATTGAAGTATTGTGCTAGGCTATTATGGTCCTTTTATCTTAATTGTGATGCTTGTCCTGAGACAGAGAACCATTAAGAGAACCATTAGAACCATCTCTGAGTATTTGGTTTAGATGGTGGACTGCAAACATACCCAAAGCACATTGACCACCATTCAGTTCCATTCCAAGTTTCTCAGTCTATGCAGTGAACTCAATCTGGGTGTCCAACACTTCGGTAGATTTTGTAAGCACAATGATTTTCCCCAAACAGCCTCTGAAACTAAGAGTTAAGGCCTTTAAGGCTCATGTATTCATTAAAAGTCATTTAGATAATCTCCTATAGAGAAGAAATTATTAAAGATAGTTATTACTATTCAGTTTTTGTTGCCGGCTGTGAGTCTAGAAATGAATAAATAAACTCCATTAGTCAGAGAACAGAGTCCTTTTTTCAATTATTAGTATTAATATTTTAACTGGGGATTAGGACACAGAGAATCTACTCTCTGATTCCTTAACTCCTACCCCCCAAAAAGAAAATCATCCATGGGCCTTGGAAGATTTACGTCATACAACATTGCAGCTCCTTTCTGGGTGACTTTTGATAATAGAAGAGAGGGAGAAGATTCCAGAAGGACAGCAGATGGAGCGGTTTGTGACAGGCAAGTGCCTGTGTGTCACGGGCTAGTATCAGTTCTGACGTTGGAAGGTGAAATGGCTGCTTTGGAGAGGACAGCTTTTCTTACCTGCCTTGCCCATTCCTCTCATGGCTCTCCAGTTTTTCTGAACACAGAGCCCCACAAGTTCTCAGACGTTCCAAAATAGGATGTTCTGGAATATCTCCATGGTCTGTGGATGCCCTTAGAGCAGGGCTTCTCACCTTTGCTGAGGTCACACTCCTTTGAGAATCTGATGAATGCTACAGAACAAAGCTTATAAAATGTCTGACTGGAGGATGAAGTTATTACTGATGCAGGAGATGATGAGTAGAACGTTGGGGTGCGTCGGGACCACCAACCACTGCAGGAACAGCAGCAAACCCGATTCTTTGTCTCACACTCACAAAGAATTAGAGACGAGGACACAGAGAGGCATCGTGAAATGGACAGTTTGTTAAGAAAGAGAAGAAAGATCAAAGCTCCCAGTCAGGAAATGAGTCCAGGAAAATGGGTTGCCAGTGAAAACTGGAGACAAGGAGATTTTATCTCTGTCAGAGGGGCTTTGTTCAGGCTTCTCGTTTTTATTTAGGCTTGTTCAGTCTGAGAAGCTGACTTGATGAGAGAAGTGGCTAGTGGACGCACTGGCTACCCTACTGAGGAGACAGGCCAGCTTGTTGACAACCGTAGTGCTGCTCAAAAGGAGCGTGCCGGGCATGAGCTGCCTACAGGGAGTGCTGCTACAGGATGGGGTAGCTGGGGTGCAGGGTGTAAAATCCTAAGTTCTTTAGGTCCAGATCTCTAAAAGACCTGTCCTGAGAGACAGAATGGAAAAGCACAAACACATGTGAAGTAGGAAAAGAGAATTTTTAATAGACTTCTTAGAGGGAAGAAATACACCCCCATGCTCGAAAGGCATATGGGTGGATGGGCAGCTGCCAGAGAAGGACCACTGCACCGGGCATGAGGTCAGGTACTTGTATCCTGGGGGTTGGTAATGAATACTTAGCAGGGGAAGATCTGTCGTAGACTCTGGTTTGTTTGTTTGGTTTCTCGGGCTTTTCTTTGCACTTGCTCTTCTTTCTTAGGTGAGGTCTTTAACTGTCTAATCACACATGCCCAGGGTGGTATTGGAAGGAATTAGCATCCATATCTGGATGTGCTGCCTGGATGCTGACTTCCTGTCCCATCCAGGGGTGAATTTCTGTGTGTATATCTGGAACAGCAGAAGGAAGATAACAGCCTTCCTGGTGCCAAGAACCAGGTGGGACAGGTGGGAGGAAGGAATCTAAGAGGGTCTGGTTGCATCTCCTGATAGGCCGTGGATGACCAAGCAAGGTATAAAATGGCTCTGGTTGTAAGAAACTGTATGAGTAAGGTGAGATGAATGAATGACTCTTCTCAAAAGCTTGACCTGAGTGATTCCAGTTTATAAGCTGGCTCTATCTTAATAAATGTCTGTGTCTGTTTCCTAATATAGTGACTCTTTCCTGGGGATCCCTGCCCTATTAACTTACTCCTTGGGTCTAATTCCTGCCTCATTACTTGACAGTGTATTTAAATGAGGTTTAATTAGTTGTCAAAACTGAAGACTGGGACGTTTCCTACAAAAATGTAGATTTCGGGCTTTTCTTGAACAAGGTGAGCAGAGACTCCACTGGTATCATGGACTTGGAGTGTAAGTGGCTAAAGCAGAGGACTGGATGGCCTTGTGGATAAGCTCTGTGTTCCTGAGTTGTCGTGTCCTCACCACTCTTCATTTCAGAACACCAACCTCAGGCTCGTCCGTTCACTCTCCTTAGCTTAGAGTGGCCTCAGTAGGTAGCTTCCTTCCCTCCCTTCCGCAGAAAAAAACAAACGTCACAGCAATGATGCTATTCCAGCACCATTTAGTACTCAGCAGATACTGTTCTAAGTACTGAATATATTGAAACTCATTTACTCCTCACAGCATTCCTATGAGCTAGATACTGCTCCTAGTCGCACTTTACAGCTCGAGAAAATGAGGCACAGAAGTTGAGTAACTAGTTCATAGTCACCATGCTGTAAAGCTAGTGCAGCGAAGGTCTGGGTCCCTTCCCTCAAGTGGTGGGGCTTTTAAACAATCCTGAGTGACCTTGCATGCTTATATCCATGCACTTTGACCATCATGTAAGAACAGATTGGTAAGCTACCCCCATTTCCAGGACCTTACAAAGATTTCTTGGACCTTGGTTTAAAGGCTTCTCATAAAATGCTTTTGATAAGCTCACTTCACGTTCATTCTAAAATAGGTAGTCATGAAACTGAAAATTGAGTTGTTTCATTTTCCTTTTGTATAATGATTGATTAAATCAGAATGTGAAAACTGAAACAATTGAGCATTTATATCATCTAAAACATGATGGCTCCTCCGGATTGCTTAAAAGTGAAGAGGAGTGAGCGAGTGCTGCCGCAGTGTAGGATGGCAGTCCTGTGTACGGCGAGCCACTGTGGGATGCAGTCCATGCGGGTGACCTCACAGCCTCTCTCGCCATCTCAGGAGGTGACCTAGGACTGGAAGAGCAGGAAGGATAAGTGTCCCTTCTTCATGCATCGAGGTCACCGTGTCCGTCTCTCGTGGACAAAGTTGTTTCACAGTCCATGTCAGCAAAGTTGTATCAGGAGAAGGGTCGCTTTCATGGGCTTTGAACCTGTGCAGTTCCACAGTGAACCCTGCTTTAAAAAAAGCCCTGTGCTTAGCTCAGTGCTCTACTGTTGCTATCTCAAAAGGTTGTTAGTAAGTTTTTGAACACAGGGACTTCATTTTTTGCACTGAGCCTTCAAATTTTACACCCCGTCCTTATCAAGTTGTAGTATCTCTTAGGGTATAGTTCCAGAGGTAGGCAGCTTTGCCTGTTCTGTTTACTGAACACATAGAAGAGTGCCTCCTATGTCGTGAGCACCCAGTAAACAGTTGTTAAGGACTGTTCGGGGAACCAGACCCATAGTCTAGTGGTTAAGGCAGCTGGATTCCATCTGGCCAATTGTGGTTCAAATCCTGATCCCACCAGTCTGAAAAATATACAGGGCATATATGCATGCGTGCCCCAAATTCCAACAGGATGAAGACATGGAAGAGAAGGGATTGTGGCAAAACCACACCCCACTGGGAGGTTCTCTCTTTGGTGAGCCCATGTGTCCTTTGGCAAAAAATAAATAAAAACCCTGCTGTGTGTGCTTTCTCTTTCTCATCTCTGTGTGTCTCTGTTTAGCGACCGTATACACCCCCTGGGAATTAAGAAAAAAAAAAAAAACTGTAAGTTTGGCCAGCCACTGGCATGGTGCTTAGGGTGGCTGGATTCCACATTGCTAACTACATAGTTCAAGTGCCAGACCTGGTGGCTCAAAACATCTGTCTGGCATGTATGCATGCATACCCAAATTCCTTATAGGAGATTAGATTGTGGTATTGCTGTCCCTTCTGGAGGGCCCTTTCTCTCTTTGCCTTTTACTGTCTCTTGTGAGCACACACACCCTACAGCAATTTGAAGGAAAAGAAGAGAAGGGAAGAAAAAAAGAAAGCTCTTTTAGATTACAAGCTCTAGCTCGGCATCCTTTTCTGTAAGGGGACAGATAATATTTTCTGCATTGCTAGCTATATGGTCTCTTTTGCAATTTCCCCTCTGCCATATCAGCTCAAGAGCAGCCACAATGACAGAAAAGACTGACTGTAGTCATGTTCCAATAAAACTTGATCAGCATAGATAGGTAGTGGGCTGGATTCACTGACAGGATGTAGTTTGCTGACCTCTCACCTCGAGTCAGATTGCTCGATACAGCCCTGACTCTTCTACTTTGTGACTTCTACTTTGTGACTTTGAGCAAATTGTTTAACCTGAGTATCAGGGTTCTTTTTTTTTTTCCCCCTGAAAAACTGGAATAATAGTGTTTTCTTCACATAAAAGTTGTAAAGATTAAATGAGATAATACATAAAAAAACACCTAGCACATCTCAACATGTGGTAAACTCTTAAAAGACTGTAGCTACCCCTTCCACAAACACTATTATGAACTGCTCTCAAAGTAGAGTGCATCTGCCGATGACACACCCTGGATAATTTCTTCTTCTTCTTTTTTTTTTTTTTTTTGAAAGGTTTTTGCTACAGAGCATATGTGCTCTCCAGAAAGAGAGACAGAGAGACAAAGTGAGAAATCACCCCCTGAGGGAGATGGCCATACCACAATCCCTTCTCCTCCATTCTCCTCATGGGATCTTGGACATGTGCACATATGTACGGCGTGATTTCAAGCCACCAGGTCTGGGACTCAAACTACGGTTGACTACATGGGAGTCCAGCGGCATAGCCATTACGCCAGTTGCTGGTCCCACACTGGATAATTTCATCAGTTCTTTGCTAGACTTCAGGAAGAACAGAGATCCCATTAAATACCAAAATAAATGGCCTTTCTCCACCTTTCTTTGTGACTATTTTATAGTAAAGAAGTAAGTAATGGTTTTTATCTTTGCAGGGTATCCATGTTCGGTAGAATTAGTCAATTAGGTGGTAAACACAGTATATTCTCAAGAGAACATATATATTCATATATACATATATGTATATATTTCATATATATATTCGGTATGCTCAGTATATTCTCCAAGAGACTTACTAGCTTTGAGTGTGTTTCTCACCTGTAAAGTGAAAAGGTGCTAGAATAACGTTCAAGGCCCTTTTGAACTTGGAGAGGCTGCACAAGGGGATTGAGGAGTGCTTAGACTTTGGAACAGCTTCAATTGGTTTTAAGTCTCACCTCTACTAGTCTCTGGGTTTGTGCTGCTGTCGAATCTCAGGACCATTGCATTTGTCGCTCCTGGAGTAAAATGGTCCACCCATTTACCTGTCAGTTGTTGGAGCCGTCATGCATAAAATAAAGAATCCTCAAATTGCCTTGACAGTCCAAACATGACTTTGAATTAAAGCTGATGTGTTACAAAAGAGTGCTCAGAAATGTTCCCATTTCAATTACATGCTTTGGCAACACCATTTATTTGCTTCAAAAATTTCAGATAAGAACACAGAACAAAATGGCCTAAAAACAATCTTTCAGTTCATGCAAGGTATTTAAACCATGCATCTCGTTATAGAAGAGATCATGAAGAGAAGTTATTAGGGTTAAATTTCCAGCAGTGATAGATTACTTTCTTCCTTTCAGACAGTGTCGATGAGAACTGTGCAATTTCTTCATAATTAACCTGAGTTCTACAAGATCCCACAAAGCACACCAACAAGTAATACAATGTCACCCCAACTAGATTATTGTAATAGCCTCTTGGTTTAGGGACTTTCTGTGTAGATGTCCTTCCTCTACAGTCTATTTCTCCATGAAGTTATGTAAGAAATCTTAGTGCTTTCTTTTTCTTCCCTTTTTACTTGCTTTTTTTCATGGCAGTAAGAGATGGTGGCAGAAAGCAGGAGAGAGAGAGACAGACAGACAGAGAGACTGACTCTCTCTCTACAGGATCTCATGCCATGATTCCCTCAGCCCCCACCTTTCCCAGACAGCCAGGATCACAGGCATACAAGACTGAGACAGATGTGTACAGGTCAACTGGGGAACTGAACCACGATGTTCTCCATGGATTCTGCATTGTTGGAGTAGCATGCTACCACTGTGGCATTGAGTTGGCCCCACAAAATCAATCTGATACAAAGTTATGCATGAAACCTTACCATGGTTAAATCACTCCGTTAGCACTTACATAACATGCACACCTCTCACCAAACTACAGTCTTGGTGCGGAAATCACTATCTGGGAGCCAGCTGATGGTGTAGCAGTTACATCCTTAAACTCCCATATGGCCAAGCGTGGTTTGAGTCCCAGACCCAGTGGCTTGAAAGTCATGCCGGGCATGTGTGTGTGCATGCCCAAGATCCCACGAGGGATATGGAGGAGAAGGGATCGTGGCATGGTTGTGGCCCTTTGAGGGTGAGGGGGGTGATTTTTCACTTGCCCTCTCACTGTCTCTCTCATTCTATTGAGTACACATACCCCAAGGCAAAAATCTCTACAAGAAAAAAAGAGAAACCCCTACCTGACCATTGTGCCACACATTCATGCTACTGGCCTGGTCTGCATTGCTCCAACACCCCATGCCTTTCCCTCTTTCATGGCTAATTTCTTTCTTACAATCTTCTCCCAGAGCTTTGGATGTTTGTCTCCTCTTCTCCTTCAGGGCTCAGCTCAACTTTCATGTAACATTAATTACTCTTGGAAATTCCCTATTTTTATCCATGAGTTTATAGTTTTCTCTGATGGGAAGAAATCATTAGGAAGTAGGGTATTGTTTTGTTTAGTCCAGCACTGAGGACTTTAGCATGTTAGATATTCAATAAATATTTATTGACTGAATAAACGAATCGATAAATAAGAATGGTTTCTGTTGGTAGTTTGTTTGAAGAAACATACTTAAGTAAAGAGCCTGGCCTGCCTATTTACTATTTTTTCACTGAAGTATCAAAGTAATGGACTAGAGTCTGTGTGACTTTCTGTTGTCATATCCAGTAAGAAACCCAGGGAGTTTCGGGGGCTGACAGGTGGCATGGTGGCTAAGGTGCTGGACTCCCACATGGCCAACTGCAGTTTGAGTCCTGAACCTGGTGGCTTGTTTTCTTACTTTCCCTTTTTCCCTCTGTCTCTCTGTTAGTAAAAATAAATAACAAATAAAATTAAGTAAAATAAATAAACATTAGGAAAAAAAACAGGGAGTTTTTACAGTGAGGGAACCACCTTGAGGTGACTGGATGGCTGTGTATCTACACAATGATCACCTGCTCAGTGTACAATAAGTGAAATCAAGCTCCTAAAGGAGGGTGTGCAGGACACTGCTTACTGAGCTCCTCCTGTGTCCAGTGTATATTCTAGAGTCTGGAATTGCAAAGATGAATACGTATAGTACTTTCCCTGGAGGAATGTATTATCTGTTAGAGGACTACAGGCAGTTCAGTAAATAAGCTGCAGTTGGAAAAATTTGTAATGAGACTGTTCCTTGTTGAAGGAACTTACAAGAGTGATTTTTTCTGAGGGCTATTTGAGAAGCTTTGACTATGTAGCTAGGCCTCAAAAGGTTAGTAGAATTTGACAGAAGAGAAGGGAATGCCATTGCAGAGGAAACTGATTAAGCAAAAGCTCATAAGTGTGAAAATGGAAGTTACATGAAACCCTCTCTCCTGTTTTCTGTCTCTGACTTTAAGGTTCAGGCTAGAGAGTAAGGCAGCTCTACCCTTAATGTTCAAATTTTCTCTTTGTTGGAAGCCCTATACCAAGGAGGCATTTCATGGAAGGGAAAGTTGGATGAGGGGCCTTAAAAGAATGATCTCTAAGGAGGGCTTCTCTGCTGATCGGTACATGTTCTTAGAAGGCATTATTCCTTTCTATTACACCATATCTTTTATTGACAATGGTATCCCCTAATACCACCAATAAAGGAATCTCTGGGGATGTCTTGATCACTCAAGATCAAGGACCTTTCTTTTATTAATATATATTTCTTTTAATTTACGAGAGGGTGTGTGGGCTCCTTGGAAAGAAAGGGAAAGTGAGAAAACACCATCCAAGAGGAGTAGTCACGCTACAATCCTTTTTTCTCCATCTCTCCCTCCTTTTGGGATTTGGGGCTTGCATGCACACACATCCGGTGTGTTTTTCAAACCACCAAGGCTAAGATTTGAGTCATGATCAGCCATGTGGGATCTGGCTCTTCATGATCAGTGCTTACCCCAGTGCGCCACAGTACTGCTCTGAGAGTCTTTTGATAAAAAGCAACCTAGTGGGGGCTAGCAGTTAGCGTAATGGCTATGTTGCTGAACTCCCATGTAGCCGACTGCGGTTCGGGTCCTGGACCCGGTGGCTTAAACTCACACCCGGTGTGTGTGCATGCATGCCCAAGATCCCGAGAGGAGAATGGAGGAGAAGGGATTGCGGCATGGCCGTCCCACCTAGGGGGTGATTTCTTGCTTTCTGTCTCTCTGTCTCTCTCTTTCTGGCAAGCACACATGCCCTAGAGCAAAAACCTCTCCCTCCAAAAAAAAATAACAAAAAAGAACCTAGTCTTGAAGCAGAGCTAATCTCTCTGAATACTCACTACAATTTATTTACCTCATAACAAATATCTTAGGAAGCTCAGTGCCTAAAAGAAATGGAAGTTTTCAGAGCCCAGCAGGTGGCATGGTGGTTGGAGTGCTGGACTCCCATGTAGCTGACAGTGGTTCGAGTCCTGGCCCTAATGGCTTGCTTTCTCACTTTGTCCATCTCTCCCTCCCTCCTCTCTTTCTCTAGTGAGTATATATGCCTTATAGCAAATTTTAAAAAAATAATAATAATAAAATTAATTCTCAAGAAAGAAGAAAAAGATGGCAGTATTCAAAGAGGAGGTTGTTTTTGCTATAGTTCAACTGTTTTCTCTTTCAACCACAAGCATATTGTAAGACTGAGCCATGAGTAAAAATTGCCCATACCTATCATGCGAACAATTTATTCACAGCTAACTGACCTTGGATAGGAAACTAGTAATAGCAAGCAAATTGTATCCCCAACTTGTTCTTGGCAAAAGTAATCACTTCTTTTGCTAAACCATTCCTGAGAGCCTGGAACAGGCCTTCAGCATTTCACCTACTCACCTGTCCCCTCTTCTATAATTCCCATCACAGTCTTGAGAACCTTTAGTTTCATTTATCAGCCTTTGTGAGAGATTCCTAGTTAATGCTTAAAAAGTCCCTATTAAAATTATTTTTCCTAAATAGGTGACTGGCCTTAAGAAATTGCAAGAGGTATTTTCTGGTCACTTTCATCTCGTTCTTTCAGATTTGGGAGTTTTAAGTGACTGAGCTATCATGTATCAGGCCCCAGGCTACACACTTTATATAATCTTTATCCTCCAGTCCTGAAAGTGAGATAGTAATGGTATCATATCTTTTTAGTAGTGGAAGACAATCCAGGCTCAGAAAAGAATAGTTCACAAATCATACCCAGTTGGTGACTTAGCCTGATTCCAAAGTCCATAGTTTAACCATTACACTGCCCTACAGTGTTTCTTCTTGAAGTTTGAACCTTATTCCCTTTTTCCAACTTACCATGGCTCTAGTTTGTAGCTAGTTTCCCCTCCTTATACTCTATTTGTAGCATGCATTCTAGAATCACTGGAGGCTGGACAGAAGCATACTTAAATATGGAGGGCAGGGGTCCATGGAATGAGTGATCAAGGTGAGAATGTAGATTGAGACCGAAAAACCCAAAGGCCTGCGGTGTAAGTGGGTGGCATTACTGAGGAAAGCCGTCAGTGTGGAAGAGCAGAGGGAAGTGGTAGGAACAAGGCCACATCCTTCATAGAACAGCAGCTGCTATTCAGCCCTGGACCTAAGGGCCCATGGGGGTTGAATCCTCTACTTCTCCCAGGAAAGCCAGAAATCCCATTTTGTGTGAGAAAGTTACAATCTTTAAATGATGGCCACTCATTTAAATCTTTTTAAGAAAAGGTTTCTGCAGGCAGAGCTTGGACAGCCACTCGTTTATGCCTTTGGTTTCAACAATAGGCCTAGGGATGTCTTCCACTCCTGTTTTTCATATCCTTGTGTTTTATTTCAAGGAAGTAAGTGTTGTAAACTCTGAAAGCATCATTGCTGCTTAATAGCTTGGGAAGAATGAGAAGGAAAGAAAGATGGCAGAAGGGTGGTTCGGGGATGGTGCTGACAGGTTGTGAAGGAGCCAAAAAGAAAGGATGTGCACGTGACAGCCCATGGCGAGTATGGAAGACCTCAAGGGTTTTGTCAAGGTGCTTTAAAGGAACTAACTTATGGTGTATGTGGGAAACGAATCCACCCTGTGATAGGTTCCACATGAATGCACTGGTACTGGCCTACTGGGGGGCTGGAGCCAGATGGAGCAGTTACGGCCCAGGGTATAACAATCTATTTGTGGTCACAGACTCTCATATGCGTATTTGGAACCTCTTTCCTGTCTCTCTTGTGCTGGAGCATTTGGCTAGCAAGCCAAACACTGGTTCATTGACACTTTAAAGCCCACCTTGGCTGCTTGACAGGTTTTGCAATTTTTAAAGAACGTTGTTTCGATTGTGAAGTAGAAACCTTGAAAACACTTAAACCACATAGAGTTGCTGCACGCCTCA
Source organism: Tupaia tana (assembly GCA_026018925.1). Taxonomy (NCBI): domain Eukaryota; kingdom Metazoa; phylum Chordata; class Mammalia; order Scandentia; family Tupaiidae; genus Tupaia; species Tupaia tana. The sequence goes on along the minus strand of JAKSZU010000022.1, from coordinate 9,024,095 downwards.
TGGAATGGTTGAAGACAAAGTGAATGCTAGCACCATTTTCTAACTGCTTTACTTGGGAAAGCTTCTGGTAAATTATTGGGTTGTCAGAAAAATCATGACGTGTTTTTCCATGCAAAAGTTCATCATGGGCCCAGCAAGTGGCGTAGTGGTTAAGATGCTGGACTCCGACATGGCTGACTAGACATGGAGGATTGAAATTCATGCTGGGCACATGTGCATGCGTGCCCAAAATCCCAGGAGGAGAATGAAGGATAATGGATTGTGGCATGACCATACTCCTGGGCTGGTAATTTCACACTCTCTCTCTCTGTTTCTCTCTATCTCTGCAGCAAGTGCATGCACCCTATCACAAAAATCTCTGTTTAAAAAAAAATGTCATGTCTTTTCTGATGACCCAGTACTTTGGTTTCTAGGAGTCGGAGTATTCACTCGTGAACAAAGACCTCATGACGTCTCTCTGCCCAATTTTGCTGATGAAGAACTGAGGTGTGAATATGCTAAGTTACTATGTAAATAAATTAGAGCAAAGGCTTGGGTCTGCTTTCCTGCACTTCTAGGTCTGTTGTGGAATGTCTGCTTTAGTTAAAAGTGCCATAAGGATTGGAATCTCTGAGACTAAAAGTCATACTCTCCCAGCTACCAACTAAATGCCCTCTTGGAGTTCGAGTTAGTAGTAGCTGTTCCACAAGCTAGGGATTACTGTGAAGACTATGTGATTAAATGAAAAGGGCTTAGTACCAGGTGCATGTCCAAACATTCTATGTTTACTTCTTGGGGCTCAGTTTCCCCATCTGTAAAGTGAAGATGATCAAATGGGGAAATGTATTTAAAGCCACTTACATTAAACTTGCCTGCCACAGAGGTGATAGTCAATGGGGCAGTATTAGTGAACTTTTAATAAGCTTGTTGTTTTTATTCGGTCATTATGTATCTTTTTTATTTTTTAATGAGGATTGTATTCTGTAGTTGGTCAAAAGGCGACTATTCAAATACAAATTTCAAGTTTCTGGTGTACCTCCTCCTATTAGGCGTATTTTCAAGACAAAAGGGCAGCTGGATATTTGTGAATTCTTCCCTAAGGACCAGGTTCACATGAAAATGCATGCATAAGGTGCTAGTAATGAAACAGCCCACCAACCTCTGTACATGCACCTAATATTCTCTCTGGACATATTTTATCCTTTTTTGAAGAATTATTTATATTTATTATTATTATTTAAATTTGCTGTAGGGCATGTGCACTCACCAGAAGGAGACAGAGAGAGAAAAAGATGGAAAGGAAAAGACAATGGAATCCCTAAAAAACCATGCTGTGATCTGCTCCCAGTCTCAGCCCACTGGGATCATTGACACGTTTGCACCTGGTGTGCTCAAGGGAGGTGGTGGGAGGGGCACAGAGTCCTGGGATATGAACCCTGGACTCTTTCCATGTTGACCCAGCTGTGCACCATCTCGCTCCTACCTCTGGACCTATTTTGAATGAAAACTTTTTCAGTCCATACTTTTGTTATGATTTGACTTTCAATTGAGGGTAAACTTTCGAAGTATCGGGACCAGCAGTTAGCGTAATGGCTATGTCGCTGGACTCCCATGTAGTCGACCGCGGTTTGAGTCCCGGACCCCGTGTCTTAAACTCACGCCGGGCATGTGTGCGTGCGTGCCCAAGATCCCAAGAGGAGAATGGAGGAGAAGGGATTGTGGTGTGGCCATCCCCCCTGGGATGTAATTTTTCGCTTTCTATCTCTCTGTCTCTCTCTGTCTTCCTGGTGAGCGCAAGCGCCCTATAGCAAAAACCTCTCCCCCCCAAAAAATTTTTTTGAAGTACCTATTTATGTCATTTATTAAAAACCACATATACCACTTGCCATATGCCAAGCTTTCCTAAGAACTTTATTAATCATAATTCATAACAATCCTACAAGTTGGGTATTATCCATAGCCTATCCATGAGCAGCAATGGCAAAGAAAGGTTAAATAACTTTGTCTTCCTGTCCTGGAGGAAACCAGTTCATTTTCATAACTGTGAGAGAGGTGTGTAAGTGAGGTCACAATTTCCCCATCTATAGATATCTGGTTCCTCACAAAGGGGTGATGCTCACTTTAAAGTTACACCCACAAGAATGCAAATAAAGGTACTCTAGAAAGAACATCCTACGGAGTCTGGGCTGTGTAAAATGTCCCCTGGCTGTGCGGATGGAGGGCAGAGTTTAAGTTTCTTTTCTTTAGAGCTGCACTTTGCTCTGCTATCTGCATGTGAAGCTTGTAGGGTTACCTCTCCTGCTTCCCTTCTAAGCAGCTTCATTTCTCTTCTTTTTTATTTCCAAAGATGGCCCCACAGAGAAGGTGCAAGTCTTTTAAGGGCATTATTTCCTTAATCCTTCTAAATGCCCTGGAAGGCCAGGTAGGATTGTAGGGTACTAAATCCGGCCTTATAGGGTATGAAATCCGGCCAGGCTCAGCAAGACAGTGGTCAGTGATGGGCGTGGCATGGTGTCTTAATCCTGGCTCCAGAAGAGCTGCAGGAGCCTGAATCTCAGAGTCTCTCTGCAACCATGAAGTAGAAGAGTGGTTTAAATAAAAGAAAAAACAAGCTGTGAAATTCCTCACCATGATGAAATGACCAAATGAAGGTATAATAAGTATAATAGTATAGCAGAACAAAATACTAGTCTACTTTTCAGGGAAAAAATCCAAAACACAGGTTCAAACTAGTGCTATTAAAACACTTTTTTGGCTAGAAATTGAAGCGTTCAGTATAGCAAAGTGTTACTTTTCCAAAGAAAGCATTTAGTTTGAATACACCACGCTTGACAATCACCTAAATTACTGCATGAAATTACAAGAACTGGTCCTGAAAAATAAAATCATGTCATGGAACGCAGAGTTTCTCAGTGTGGGTAGAGGCTGCTGGAAATTGCTTTTTGCAAGGCAGCCCAAGTGACATCAGAAAGGATTGTTTGTGTGTGACCAGAGTTGTACCCAGAAATTACATGCAACAAACAAATCTCCGTGAATTAGCAATGCTTGAATACTGTTATTACTCACCCTTGAAAACCTTATATAGGAAAAACAAAGTGCCTACTCTTTTTTATTTTTTCACCAAATTGTTTTCTATTTCATTTTCAACTCGGCAAAAGCCTTCAGCCCAAGATTTTTCATATAAATTTAATATAAATCAGAAAAACATATTATTTTATGACAGTCCAAACAAACTGGGCATCGTATCCCATTTCAAGTCATAAATGCACTTGAACTGAAACTCATAAAATCATGTCTGATTTTTAAATTTGGATAATTCGTACTTTCCACAGGTTTCTGGTTTTCTCCCAAGTGCTATGAAATACATTTTATATTCTCTCTCTCTCTCTCTCTCTCTCTCTCTCTCTCTATATATATATATATATATATATATATATATATGTATATGTATATATAACTTATTTTACATTCATTGAACTTGGCCTTTGACTTTGAGGTAGAGAGGATATCCCTTCAGTGTTTCAGCATTTCAGTGGGCCGTTTATTTTAACTTGTAACAGCTGTTGGCAGTTTTCCATTCAAAGTAGAGCTATTTGTTGATACTGCTCTCTGGTGCTTTTGTATGTTTCAAAGAAACTCACTATAACTGTTATTGTGCATTTGGAATTTGTAGTTAACTGTCTTTCTTTCTGAATCAAAGACAAACACAAGAAAATAAAAATTGCTTCTTTGTGGAAAGTTGAAAAGCACTGATTGGTACTGATTACAGGGCCTCCAAAGCTCCTAGTTAAAGAGTTATACATTTTGGAAATTATTGACGAGGCCCACCTTACCATCTTTATTTGACAAAGAGAAGAAGAAGTTAAAATAATGTGAACTGGTGACTTCTAATAACAAAAAAAGCAATTAAGAGGAAGAGTATCCTATCTCCATTCATGGAACCATGTTGTTACCACAAGACCTTCTTGAAACTGATAGCAGTTTTACTGGAATATGTTAATGAGTATTATCATTTGGATAATGGTTGCCCCCCAAAGGTTCATGTTTTGGGAATTGGACCCCAGAGCAATGGCATTGGGAAGTGATGAGGCCTAGTGGGCAGTGATTGGACCATTGAGGCACTGACCTCATGAATAGAGTCTCACTATCTTAGGTGAGACTCAGTAAGTCCCAGCTCTCCTAAGAAGGGGTTAGCTATCGCAAGAGATCATTGTGAAAGGAAGATGAGTGGCCTTTATATCTCTGTCTCTGCATGCACCTCTGGTCTTCTCTGCTTCTGTCAGCTATGAGTGATGTGGATCAGCCTGATGTCAGCCCTGCACCTTTGAATTTGCCTGCTACCAGAATTATGAGTCAAAAAAGAAAAACCAGAAAATGTATACAGACATTTCTAGCTCATATAAATCACTAATTCTCAGGTATTTATCTTAGTAATACAATAGCAGATTAAGAGAACAAGAAAGTTGTATCAGTTGGTATTCTGATAAAGAGTTAGGAGGCAGAGGATTAGATCTAGGGAAAGAATGGAGTCATGAGCCCAGTTCACTCCTGTTAGAAACATTCCTTCCTGCTTTTTGTTAAAAACTACAGACAGCTTTTTATGAATTTGCTACATCTCAAATGCCCTACATACCAATTTAGAGTCAAAATTGTATTAAAGGGTAATTTTTTTAAAGAAGGGTAAAGTAATGACATTCATATAGATATAAATTTAACATATTAACCTTTTTCTTCTTCTTTTTAAAAAAATTTTTAAGGTTTTTGACATAGGATGCTTGCCCTTGCCAGAAAGATGGAAACAGTGAGAGGGAAAGTGAGAAATCATCACCCCAGAGGGCATGGCCACGTTACAATCTTTTCTCCTCTATTCTCCTCCTGGGATTTTGCACATGTGCATGCATGCACACACACACACACACACACACACACACACTCAGAGTGTTTTTCAGGCCACATGGGACTCAAACCATAGCCAGCCATGTGGGAGTCCAGTGCCTTAATCATCGTACCACCCATTGGCTCCAAAATATTAAACTTTTGAGTTAACTATCTATTAATGAAGGAAAGAGATGTTACAGATGATGTAGAAGAGAATCCAAAGAGGAGACACATTTATAGATCAGGAGTATTGAACCTGAAATTGATGTAAAATTGGCTTGAGGAGTAGGAGGGCAGTCAGTCACTAGAAACAATTTATTTGCATGTTTTTAGGCAAGAATTATTTCCCGTTGCTGTTGCTTATCTACAACTTGCAGCGTTATAAAATAGCTCAAAGGCTATGAAAGTACAGAGCCCCATGGAATCACAATCAGATAACCTGGAGGAGCATGCACTGCACAACACATAGCTTTCCATCCGAGCACGTCTTTTCCCCTACCATTGCATGTAGGAGATCCATAACTCATTCTGCTCATGAAAATGAACATATTGTTTAACAGACAAATGCTCCATGTGAACAAAAGGGATCTAAATAAAGCCAAAATGAGCACGTTTGTGTTCTTTCTTGCTTTAAACATCATCAAAGAAATTCTACCAAGAACCATGACTGGCTGTCTCTTAGTTTTCCAAAGGAGCAGGGCTCTAGCAACGCTTACTGCACATTAGAAGAGGTCTCAAAATATCTGATGCTTTGGCCCCACGCCAGAGATCTTGTTTAATTGTTCTGGGGTTGCCTCCTGTATGTATTTTTCTAAAGCTCCCCCCATCCCGCCCTGTGACTCTAATAGGCAGCTATCATTTGCTCTAAAAGGCTGTGTACTTCTTCCCAACCACGTCTGACATGATTTAGAAAAGATTGCAAAACTGGGGACCAGCAATTAGCATAATGGCTAAATCGCTGGACTCCCACGTAGTCGACCATGGTTCGTGTCCCAGACCCGGTGGCTTAAAACTCACGCTGGGCGCGTGTGCGTGCGTGCCCAAGATCCCAAGAGGAGAACGGAGGAGAAGGGATTGCGGCGTGGCCATCCCCCCTGGGGGGTGATTTCTCACTTTCTGTCTCTCTGTCTCTGTCTGTCTGGCGAGCGCATGCGCCCTATAGCGAAAACCTCTCAAAAAAAAAAAAAAAAAAAAAAAAAAAAGATTGCAAAACTGAAGGTGAAGACTAGTGATGTAAATGCATGAAAACCCTGCTGTGTAGTCATTCAAAATAAAGTTGATTTTTCTGCTAAGGAAGACAGCTCTATCAGCATGTTCGGTCTCTGAGATGCCATTGGTTACCCTTACTTTTGAAGGCTATAGAGGATTTTCTTCTTCCATATCTGTGCCTTACTCTCTCTGCCTCAGGCCTTTGCAGCTTGACTTTTTCTGCTGGTTTTTTTTTCTCTTGCTGCTACTTAAACTAGAAACACCTGTTACCTCATCTCTCTCACTCTAGTCTTCCCTCCCTCCTCATCTTTGCATATTAACTCCTACTCGTCCTTTAGCTAAATCTCTCAAATTTGAGCTTGCATCAGAATCACATGAAGGGCTTGCTAATACATTTGTTGCTGGTTCCACCCCCAGAGTTTCTGACTCAGTAGATGGGGGGTGGGGTTAGGCCAGAGAATTTGCATTAGTAACAAGTCCCTATGTACGACTGATGGTGCTGACCTCGGGAACTATACATTGAGAACAATTGCTTTCAATCAGAGTTTATCGGCATGTCTTTTTTTTTTTTCCCTGTAGTTTCTGATACAAAGTGACTATGTTTAACAGAGAGAGAGAGAAGGAAAGTGAGCAATTGTCCTCAGTCATGGGGGATGGCCACACTTCTCTTGGGGGATGGCAGTCCTTTTTCTTCCTCTCTTCTTTGGAATTTTGGACACGCACACACATACACATACATGCCCAGCGTGTTTCTCAAGCCACCATGAACCATGAAGCTGACCATGTGGGACCTAGCACCTTAACCTCCATGTCATCTCCCTGCCCTGCCATGTCTTCTTTGAAAAATGCCTGTGGCTTCCTTATAGGTTTGTACTTTAATTTTTTCAGACAGGTTGTCACCCTGGTGATCCTCCCAGCTCCCGAATCACTAAGGTTCCAGATACATGCAACCACACCAAGCCTTGAGATTGGACCAGAAATTGTGCCTAGGCCTCCCATTGGCCCCAGCCTGCAGAGCTGTGGCGGGCCTCCTTGCAGGTGTTTGCTGGCACTGGAGACCTCTGACCTATGCACTTTTCAGAGTCAAAACATTACGGTTTATGTGTTTGGTCACCTGTGATTACAGGTTAGCTCTCCACTAGAGTCTAGCTAGATTGTAAACTCACTGGGACATAGACTATCTTTGTGCTATAGAGGATTACCTTCTAGCAGTTCATGGAAAATGCATATTACAAAAAAGTTAATTTCAGGGGCTGGCAGGTGGCATGGTGGTTAAGGGTGCTGGACTCCCACATAGCTGAATGTGGTTGGAGTCCCAGACCTGGCAGCTTGTATTCTCACTTTCCCTCACTCCCTCTCTCTCTTGCTCTCACTCTCTCTCTTGTGCTCTCACTCTCACTCTGTTCTTCTCTGATCAAATTAAAATATATAAACAAATAAGTTAAAAAGAATAATTTTTTAAAATAATTATTTATTTTATTTATTCATTCATTTATTTCTTAATTTGACCAGAGAGAGACAAAGGGTGAGAGTGAAAGAGAGAGGAAGTGAGAAAGCAAGCCACCAGATTCAGGACTTGAACCCTGGTCAGCCATGTGGGAGTATCCAGCACCTTAACCACCACACCACCTGCTGGTCCCCAAAAAAGAATAATTTGTTTAACAAAGTGAATTTCAAATGTTTTTACACCCAATTTTATACTTTAATTCCACTTTACACAAAAAAATGTTTTTGAAAGTTTTGCTATAGGATGTGAATGCTTGTTAGAGAGAGAAAAAGAGAAAGTGAGAAATCACTCCCTAGAGGGATGGCCACACCACAGTCCCTCCTCCTCTGTTTTCCTCTGGGGATTTTGGGTATGCGTGCACATGTACCTGGAATGTTTTTCAAGCCTCTTGGTCCAGGGCACAAACTGTACAGTCAGTTGTGTGGGATCCAGCCACCTTAATTTCCACGCCATGTGCTGGCCCCATTTTCCACAAAGTTTTTAGGTCTTCTCATAATATTGCCATTTGGTAAACAAGTTAAATTAGGAATAATTGTAAGCAATTTAAATGATGAATAATTTTTTTCTTTTTTTAAATTTCTCTACCATGGGAACTGCAATTCCTTCTCGTCCATCTCTCCTGCCTTTTGGGATTTTGGTCACACACACACCTGCACCCAGCACGTGTTCCAGCTGCTGAGCCTGATATTCGAACTACATGGTGGGTCATGTGAGATCCAGCTGCCTTCACCAGGCCATGGGCTGGTTTAATGTTAATCTTAAAATGTACATTTTTTTCCACTACATGCCCACTTTCTTTCCAATTTTTTCCCTATTATTCAATGTGTTTTTTTTGTTGTTGTTGTTGTTGTTGCTTCCTAGATAGCAAGAGATTTTCTCTGCAGTGTCTCGCTTGAGTGAAGAATGGCTCCTTCTCCTACTTAGATATTCTTTATCCTCAAAGTGAGATTTAGGACCAACAGCTTCAGCATAATCCAGAACTTTGATAGAAATGCAGACTCTCAGGCTCTTCTCAAGACTCACCAAAAATCAGAATCTGTATCTTAACACCTACTCTAGCTGATTCCTAAGTAAAAAAAGTTAAAGAAATACATTTATTTATTTATTTATTTATTTATTTATTTTTATTTATTTATTTATAGAGCTTTTGGCGTGTGCTCACCAGAAAGAGAGAGAAAGCAAGAAATCACCCCCCGGGGTGATGGCCATGCCGCAATCCCTTCTCCTCCGTTCTCCTCTCGGGATCTTGGGCACGCACGCACATGTACCCGGCATGAGTTTAAGCCACCGGATCCAGGACTCGAATCACAGTTGATTACATGGGATTCCAGCGCTATAGCCATTACGCCAACTACTGGTCCCAAGAAATACTCTTCTCTTGATCTGCCTAAATGTATCATAGTCTACCCTGTGTTTGTATTTAATAAAGAAAGGAAAGAAAAGAAAAAAAAAAAAAAGCAACAACAACAAACAGAAAAATCACAGGGCTAGCCTGTGGCATGGGGATAAGGTGACTGAATCCCACTTGACTGTGCAGTTTGCACTGAGAAACATGCAGGGCGCATGTCCATGTCTGAAATTTCCAAAGGAAGAAGAGAAGGGATTGCAGCATGGCCATCCTCCATGAGGGATGATTCCTCTCTCTTTGTCTCTCTCTCTGTGTCCCTCTGTCTCTCCCTAGCACATGTGCCCTTTTGAAAAGTTTTTAAAAAGAAAAAGAAAAAAACGAAAACACGAAGCCTCTTGACATAGCAGCTTCCTGTTTTCCCAGAGCCATCTCAGCTGAGCGATGACAGAATCTTAACACATCGAGGTTGCACTCTTGACAGCCGCTGACTGCTTTGGGTGTCCTTCCTCTAAGATGGGTATTTCCACCTTAACAGGGTCTTTCCAAGCCCCATCGAGAAGAATTAAGGAAACAGACATCTTAAATGTTCTGACAGACTCATGGAGGAAAAAGACCTGTCAGGGAGCTTTAAATCATGCACACGTTTCATTGAAGAAATCTATTTCTGTGCAGTTAAGTTGCTGTCACCTTTTTTCCATTTCATCTTCATCTTATGTCTCACCTGCTACCTCTTTGGTACTTCTTCCACTATCCCTTCTTCCCTCCTCTGCAGGTCTCTCTCCCTCTCGTATTCTTTGTCATTTTTATAGCATGGCTTTATAATAGACACTGACTCACTGGAGCCATGCCATTCTGGTCAGAGAACATGCATGCTTGTTTGCACGTGAGTAACTGAGACTAGGATAACCCAAGCTTCTCACTCCCCAATCCAGAGACCTTTCCTCCATAAATAAAGTTTGCTCTAACCTCCTATGAGTCAGTTCTGAGTGTGTGTCATGTGTTAGGACTGTAAAGGCGAACACATTTTTGGTGATCGTTTGTAGAAGATTACACACCACTATAGCATATTAAAAATATTGCTTATTTTAACACTACATTAAAAAAAGTTTTCATTTTCTAGAGCATTAATAAAATAGATTTTATTAATATGTTCACAGAAATATTAAGCATAAGTCACAGGAATTTTCTACGTACTCCCTGCCCCCAACAATTGCATAGCCTCCCCCATGGTCACCATCCCCCAGAGAAGTGGCCCATCTGTTACAATTGATACAGCGACATCCACACATCAATATTCCCCAAAGTCTGTAGTTCACATTAAGTCCGTAGGATTGTTGTACATTCTGTGGGTTTAGACAGACACCACGGCACATCCACTGTCACAGCAAAGAGTCGTTTCACTGCTCGTGAATCTTCTGTCCTTCACCTGTTTATCCTTCCCTTCCTTAATCTCCAGCAACCACTGAGTATCTTAATGTCTCTCTTTTGTTTTTTGTTGTTTTTTTTTTAAAGAATTACTTTCTTTAACTTTATTTTGACCAGAGAGGGACAGAGAGAGAGAGAGAGGGAGGGAAAGTGAGCAAGTAAGCCACCAGGTCCAGGACTCAAATCGCAGTCGGCCTTGTGGGAGTCCAGCGCCCTTAACCACCACACCACCTGCGAGGCCCCAGTGTGTCCATCATTGTGTCCTTTCTTGAAGGTTTATATAGTTGGAGTCATACAGTGTGTCGCCTCCTCAGATAGGATTCTGACACTCCGTGATACGCATTTAAGTTTCCTTCATTTCTCTTCCTGACTTGATAGCTCATTCCTTTTTAGCACTGATCCCTTTATCTGGATGTAGCCCCTTTTATTTATTTATTTATTTGGAGAGGTTTTTGCTATAGGGCACGTGCACTCGTAGGAAAGACAGAGGGAGAGACAGAGAGACAGAAAGAGAGAAATCACCACCCAGGGGGATGGCCATGACGCAATCCCTTCTCCTCCATTCTCCTCTCGGGATCTTGGGCACATACGCACACGCGCCTGGCGTGAGTTTAAGCCACCAGGTCCAGGACTCGAACCTTGGTTGACTACATGGGAGTCCAGCAACATAGCCATTACGACAACTGCTGGTCCCTATAATCTTCCTTTTCTCTAAAGAACTTTTGACTTTGTTTTAAGGCAGGCCTACTAGCAACACATTTCCTTATTATTATTTTTTTGAATCCAAGAAACTTTATTGCTTCTATATTTTGGAGAATAATTTTTCAGGTTGTGAAATTACAAGTTGGTATTTTTTTTTTTTTTTTCTTTTCCTCTTAACATAAAAGTAAGCATTTTATTTCACTCTCTCGTTCTCTCTCTTCTTAAAAAATATTTATTTTATTTGTTATTATTACAATTTGACAAGAGAAGGAGAGAGAGAGAAATGACAGAGCAAGCTGCCAGGTCCAAGTCTTGAACTGTGGTTGGCCAGTACCTTAACCATGATTCCACCTGCCAACTCTGCTGTCTTCTCTTTTTTTGTCAGAGATTGAATGTAGTTCTTAGCTTCACACCTCAGTAGGTAAGATGTTTACTTTCCCTCAATACCTAGCTTTTTTCAAAATTTTTTTATATTTATTTTTATTGGCTTGTAATAATGTTTCATTGTAATAGCTTTTGTTTGGGGCATTTATTTTGGTTGGTATTTTCTGAGCGTCTTGAATCTGTGCTTTGGTAACAAAGTGAACTTTAACTTGGGAAAATTTTTATTTATTGTTCAAAATTCTTTGTTTTTTCCTTTTTTCTCCTGCTGATACTCTCATTATACATATGCCAGACTGTTTGTATTTTTCCTGCGGTGCTTAGATATTCTGTTTTACTTTTTTGAGACTTTTTTTTTTCATTTTTAGGTTTCTATTGCAGTAACTTTAAGCTTGGAGATTTTTTCTCAGCCATATTTAGTCCATTAATTAGTGTATCAAAGGCATTCTTCCTATGATAGTGTTCTCATATCTACTTTATTTTTATTTATTTTTTTGGAGAGGTTTTTTCGCTATAGGGCGCGTGCGCTCGCCAGACAGACAGAGAGAGACATAGAGACAGAAAGCGAGAAATCACCCCCCAGGGGGGATGGTCACGCTGCAATCCCTTCTCCTCCATTCTCCTCTCGGGATCTTGGGCACGCACGCACATGCGCCCGGTGTGAGTTTAAGCCACTGGGTCTGGGACTCGAACTGCAGTCGACTACATGGGAGTCCAATGACAAAGCCATTATGTCATCTGCTGGTCCTAAAATCCAATCAGTTTTTAAGATGTCAAAAGTTCTGGACTCCTATATTATTGCTGAGACAACTACTTCCTGCTTTGATACTTTATTTTTTCAATATTTAAATTGAGCATCAAATATTAATTCTTAGTTAAAGTCTACAGTAGCATGTCTATTTTATAGGAAGTTTGATTTAGTAAGCTTAATAAAAAATACTTTTGGTAGTGATAAAATACATGGAGACTATATATAAGATAAGCTCAAAACCGTAAGAATATATTTAATAGAAGATGCCTTAAAGCAATTTATAAACCCAAAATCTTAGTTTATTAAGCATTAGTATTGGGTTCTGAGTTTAAGTTTGTCCTTGAGTTCAATTTTTTTTATTGTTATTAAACTAAACCTAAGATAATAATTTTTAAAAAATTGAGAAAAAACAAACTCTCTGATTTGTCTTACTTGAACAAATTGGTGCCCAAGTAAATGAAAATATATATTTTCAGTAATAACTTACAGTGTGCTGATAGTCTAAAAAGTGATAGCTCTGTTTTATTAATTTTCTATGGTGGGATTCTTTTTTGTTTCCCTCTCCAAATTCCTAGTTAATAAGGACTTATTTATTTTGAAGGTAAAAGGTCCTAAGTATCAGGACGTTCAAAAAAAGAACCTCCAGTATCAACTTTAGATAACAGATCTTCTAACTATTACACTATTTTTGTAGAGGCTGCATTTGACATGCCAGCTTCCATTCACAAAAATACACTGTTAGTTTTATGTTGCTCTTAACAAAAACCACCTTATCTTCTTATTCTATCCTTCTTACTAATTTATTCATTCATTATTTCATTTACAAGTTTAAAACTGATTTACTTATTTGTTGACATGGAGAACATTTATTGAGCACCTGTTTATATTAGATATTTACTTGGTATTAAAAAGATAAGGGTACATAAGATGTGATTCTTGATATCAGTTATTCACTGTCCAGTTGATAAGACAAGATCATAAGCAAGTTCATGGGGCCAACAAGTGGTGTAGTGGTTAAAGTGCTGGACTCCCACAGGGCCGACCGTGGTTCAGAGTCTCAGACTTGAGACTCTGAACATACGTGTGAGTTCCCAAAATCCTGAGAGGACAGTGGAAGAGAAGGGACTAGGGTGTGGTCATCTCTTCTGAGGGGAATGGGTGATTTCTCACTTTATCTCTCTCTGTCTCTCTGGTGAACATACATGCCCTATAGCAGACAAATTTCTAAAATATAAAAAAATAATAAAAATAAAATCATAAGCAAGTTGAGGTATTAGACAAAAGGTATGATAAAGCATTGAACTGAATCTGTAGCAGTATTAGGAAAGGTCTCAGGGCAGACACTGTGCTTGGAATAGAGGGTGTTCTCACATCTTCACTGAATGAGTTATATACTAACTGAGTAATGTGAAAGCAAAGAAGAAACATCAAACACAATCACCATTTACCTTTTTGGTAGGCCAAAGATGATAAATTTTAATGTGATCAAAATCTCATTGCTTTGATCTTAGGGGAAAAGAGTGTCAGGTTCAATATAGATGATTTCTGTAGTCCCTTTTCAGCCATGAGAATTTATGATTCTAATATCCACTTTGGTATGAATATTAAATAAAGCATAGGATAATGCTTTAGTTTTTAAAATAAGTAAAAAAAAAAAATGTTGGATAACAGATTTACTCCCAGCTGAGTTGCTATAAGGGATGTGTTACAGTTTGCCAAATATTGGAGTGATTTATCAAAGAAAGGTATAACATCTTATTTTCTGAAAGCCTTAAGATCTAAGCAAATGTTCATGTGTTTATGTGTTTTCAAAAGTAAAAGTATGGACATACCTGGATGCATTTCCATATGGTGGGAACAGAGTAGGTTTGGCATGACAACACTCCTTTCCTCTGTTTCTCTCACCTCATCTTTAGACCCAAGTTGAGAAGGTCTAGATATCAGTATCTTTTGCAGAGAACGTGCCTCCTCGTCCTCAGCACAACTGATTGTCTGAGGAGCAGACATTCGACCGAACTGTTGGGCTGTTGGAAAAGTCATGACATATTTTTATGTGTTTTTCTCTGTAAAAATGCCTCGAGACTTTTCCAGCGACCCAGTATATGGTGTAGAAGTGGGTGAGAACCTGAGACTGTTCACCACAGGGTTGGCTGTGAGTGTTGGCATCACAGTCACCAGTAGATGTAAACAAGCTAAGGTTAGGAGGTAGCAGAAACCAGACGTAGAGGGAATTCTATGGGGAGAGTAGACTAGAACAGTCACATAGAAGTAAGCAGAGGCAAATGACCAAGCAGACGTACCGTGAAGTTCAGAGAGGAGCTACCTGGGTCCTTTATGTGTCGTCCACTCCACTTCCATTAGCCCCACCTGGCCTCTGTTCACATGTGTTGCATGCTTTTGTGGGACCATGTACTTGTGTGTGTGTTTGTGAACTGTGTGTACATGTCTGTGTGCGTGTGTGAGAGAGAAAGCTTGATTGACTAACAGTCATTCAAACCCACAGAATTGCTATTGTGAAATGCTGGCCCAGCTGGAGTTGAGATTTTTCCTACTAGGAGTCAGCTTTGGAAGTATGTGGTCATATTTGGAAACCTGATTCTAAAAAACAGCTGCTAAAGCCCTTCCCTGTCCAACCTCACCGTGTGTGCAGCTGTCAGGGAGGGAACTGGTGATGGCAATAGAGCCTCGTCAGCCTGTGTTACTTCCAAGATCTGGACAAGTTCCTTTCATAAAGTGGCATGTTTGCTCTGTTAAAAGATAAATGATAGCTTCTTTGGAAAGCCGGAAATATTTAGCATTTGATATCCTCAGTAATTGTAAAAAGGGCTTATCCCTTCTTTAACCTAGGCAAAGTTGAACCATCTATGTTATCAAAATTTAGTCAAAGATAGAACACTGAGCCAGTGTATCGGGGCAGTCAGGAAGCCCTCACTCTCTGAAGGCACTACAACTGAGTCCAAATATGACTTCTTGTCACACTTGCTGTGTGAGATTGGGAATACCGTGACCCTTGGGTATTAGTTTCCTTATTTGGCAAATGCAGTTTTCTTTCTTTCTTTCTTTCTTTCTTTCTTTCTTTCTTTCTTTCTCTCTCTCTCTCTCTCTCTCTCTCTCTCTCTCTCTCTTTCTCTTTCTCTTTCTCTTTCTCTCTTTCTTTCTTTTAAGAGAGATTTTTGCTATAGAGCACATGCACTCACTGGAAAGACAGAGACAGAAAGTGAGAAATCTTCCCCCCACCCCCCCAGGGGAGATGGCCACACTGTAATCCCTTCTCCTCCATTTTCCTCTCAGGACCTCGGACATGCATGCACATGCATCCGGCCTGAGTTTTAAGCTGCTGGGTCTGGGACTCGAACCATGGTCAACTACATGGGAGTCTAGCGACATAACCATGATGCCATCTGCTGATCCCAACAAATGCAATTTTCTGCTTCTTGGAATTATGAGAATTGTGTCATGTAATGAGCTTTGGAACCAGGGTCCGAGATTCAAGTTCCCAGCTCCTGTTCCTCCTTGCCACATGGCCGTGGCAGCATGTGCCGTGTCTGTGACAGCAGTGTGAATCAGCTTGCACGTCTGCAGAACTGAAAGAAGAATGGCACCTGCTTCCCAGTTTCTCCTGAGAAGTAAATACCATTAAACACATAAAGCACTTGATACAAAGCCCAGCAGTCCCTGACACGTAGGAGGATAGTACAAGCTCAAAAACATGTTTGCAGTGTTTCGTATCACCAAGTGCTTTGTAAATTCCGCACCACTGTATACATGTGATCACATTTAAACAAAGGTTCCCAGAGGCACAAAATGTTGTACTTCTAGTTAATCTTCTCAGTGCCTACAATGATGATTTGCTAATGGTTTAGTCTGTAATTTCTAGCTCCTTCTATAAAGAGACCAGATAAGTAGGAACGGTTGAGATGCAGGCTTCCCTATGGGACTGAACAGGCATGTGAAAAAAGCTTTTATCACCACTGCCAGACTCCAGGTCAGGAGAACGCATGCGTTTCTAGGGATTTTAACTTGGCACTGTTCACGGACACTAAATTTACTCTGAAAAGAAAAAAAAAAAAAAAAAAAAAGAAAAAGAAACTGTTCTTTTTGTGGGGGCAGAGATAGCAGAGAATGCTTCTCTTTGGCACGCTCAAATGTACTTAAGCTCTTTTTTCCCTCCTCCAGGCAGGTAAGAGGGAAAATAATTGATGAGGTTTTAGGGTCTTATGCACTTGGGTATTTCAATAGCAAGTCTGAGACACTGGGAATCAAATTTGTTGTAAAGTATCATTTGAAAAAGAGAACAAGGCAGAAATCTGATTCTTTTTCTTCTTCTTTTTTTTTTAATGTAGCATTTTATCCTTAGTAAATCTAATTCTTTTGGTGGTGCTAAAGCAGCTCTTTTATATGACTTTGTGATCAAATTGAGAATATTCTATAAAACCTTTTTGTGCTTCATACATCTTGTGTCTTATTAGGGACGCAGTTTGTGTCTAACTTGCTAGAGATGGGAGATTTCAGTACATTGTGACTTTTCCTTTATCCTCTTTTCCTTTAGAATTTTTTCCTTGCCATAAATACTGGTGGATGGGACAGTATGTACTAATCTATTTCCATGATCATTTATCTATAGCCAGTGTTTTCTTTCTGTAACTTTGTGGGATTCCTTTTACTAATGTTTTCTTCTTCTTTTTTTTTTGGAGAGATTTTTGCTATAGGGCACGTGCGCTCGCCAGACAGAGAGAAACATAGAGACAGAAGCGAGAAATCACCCCCCAGGGGGGATGGTCACGCCGCAATCCCTTCTCCTCTATTCTCCTCTCGGGATCTTGGGCACGCACGCACACGCGCCCGGCGTGAGTTTTAAGCCACCGGGTCCGGGACGCGAACTGCAGTCGACTACGTGGGAGTCCAGCGACATAGCCATTATGCTAACTGCTGGTTCCCACTAATGTTTTCTTAAAGCAATGCTTTTTGTTTGTTTGTTTGTTTGTTTTTAAGGTATCCTTTAAACTTTGCTATATTAAATGAAAACATCAGCATCACCTGAGAGGTTGTTAGAGAAATGCAGAATTGCGAGCCCCGTCCTAGACCTACTGACTCTGTGTCTGTACTTTTAAGAGGCCCTTACACAATTCCTTGCACACTAGCATTTTGAAAGTGTGACGTTAAAAATAAAATTCTAACTCCTTTAAGCTTTCAAGATGTGTGTCTTCACACCAGGTGAAGAACTAAGTAAGTCTTTCCAAAATGAGTTTTGACAGTAGGTGTTATAAAAACCCAGCACATGAGTTTTTTTTTCTGTTGTAACAGATTGCTGTAGACAGTATAGGTGTAGTACCACGTGGTCCTGGAGGTCAGAAGTGGAAAATAACCATCTGGGGTAGGAATGCAGATGTTGGTGGAGCTGCATTTCTCCTGGAGACACAGGGGCAGAATCTCCTCTTGCCTTTTCCAGATTGCAGAGGCCACGGCCATGCCTTGGCTGATGGCCTCCTTCTGTCTTCAAAGTCGGCAGTAAAGCGTTTTCTGATCTCTCTGACTCTGGCTCTCCTGCATCCTTCTTGCTCATGTAATGACCCATGCTTGCCATTACTGTGGACCCAGGAGATGATCCAGGATAATCTCTTCAAGATCAGCCTGAAGAGTAGCCTTAATTCCATCTATAGCCTGAACTCCTTTTTGCCATGTAATTAACACGTTCCATGTTTCATGAAGTAAGGTCCATGCATCATTGAGAGGTCATCATTCTATCACGAGTAGGATCAGTGACTTAGTAAATTTAGGCAACAGTGAACAGACATAATTAAGAATGTGTCTTTTTGAGCTGGCAGATGGTGTGGTGGTTAAGAGCGCTGGACTTCCACATGGCCAACCATGGTTCGAGTCCTAAGCCTGGTGGCTTGATTTCTCCCTCTCCTCTCCTCTCCTCTCCTCATTCTCACTCTGTCCCTCTCTGGTCAAATTAAAATGGATAAATAAATAGATAAATAATTATTAAAAAAAAGAGTGTCTTTTCTGTAGGACTTCTGAAAATCTTTAATTTTTGCTAGAGGATGCATGTGTTTGCCAGAGAGAGAGAGAAAGAGAAAGTGAGAAAACACCCCTATAGGTTATGGTCCCATTCCAGTCCCCTTCTCCTCCAGCTTTTCCTTCTTGGGAGATTTTGGGCATGCATACAGACACCCAGTGTGGTTTTCAGGCCACCAGGTCTGAGACTTGAACTGTGCAGTCAGCTATGTGGGATCCAGCCACCTTAACCACCCCGCCACTAGCTGATCCTCAAAATCTTTATTATAGTCATAAAACATCAAGACTGAGCTATACTGCAGAAGATTTTCCTAGTGTTTTTGACCACAGTACTCATCCATTAACATTTCCAATAAGAGGGAAGGATGTGGCCCAGAGGAATATATATTCTTCCTTTCCACCCTATCCAAGAATTCACGAATGCACAGTGGAACCCTGGGCTTGGAGATTTAGGACTCAGTTTTCATCACAGAACCTCATCTCAAGTAGCTTTAGTTGTGGGGAGATTATTTTATTCCTCTATTTCTGTTTCACTTAGTTTATTGAGAAATCTACATGTAGCCCTTGAACTTACCACATACTAGTTAGATGGCCTTGCTTTTAACCTTGCTAAAGTTATTTTTTAAATTATCGGTTGTTGCTGAATGGTTAAGAGCAGTTGGGGCCATCAGGTGGCATAGAGGTTAAGGCACTGGACTTCCATGCATCCAATCACAGTTCTAGTCCCACACCTGCAACTTGAAACTCATGCCAGGGGTGTATGCATGTGCACACACCATTCCAGGAGAATGGAAGAGAAGGGATTGCAGGATGGACATCTCCCCTGGGGGGTGATTTCTCACTTTCTCTCTGACCATTTCTCTCTCTCTCTCCCCCAGTGAGTGCACATGCCCTATGGCAAAAACCTTGAAAAACAAAAAACAAAAAAAGCAAAAACCAGATGTCCTAGGATCAGATAGCCTGGATTAGAATGTGGACACTATCCACTTCTCTTTGTGTGACCCAGGAAAAGGCTTTGAACCTCTTTGTGCTTTGATTTTCACATCTGTAAAAAGGCAAAGATAGGTACCACCTTATAATTAAAAAATAAGTTTACTTAATACAAATATCAAAATAACAAATATCTCTCTCTCAAAAAAAAGAAAACAGTATTAAGGTAATAAGAGCACTCTAAAAAAATGGAAAGGATTATAAGATTCGCAATTAATTGCTGACCAAGGAAAAGAATTGGGGAGGCATTTTATTTGATAAAAAAGAGCGGAGTTTAAAGATTTGGGAGGCATGACATGGCAGAAATACTTTCACCTAGAGTGTCATTTCAGATGAATAAGTACACAAACACAGCCTCCTTGAGTCAGTTCGCTGAAAGATTTTTTTAAAGTTCTGCACATGAATTTTACTGGCAGTTAAAAAGTTCACAAAGAAGAGTTATTGATACATATAAAACAGTTTGGCAGGTTTTTCTTTTTTCTTTTTTTTTTTTTTTTTGAGAGGTTTTTGCTATAGAGTGCGTGCGCTTGCCAGACAGACAGACAAAGACAGACAGAAAGTGAGAAGTCACCCCCCAGGGGGGATGGGCACACTGCGGTCCCTTCTCCTCCATTCTCCTCCATTCTCCTCTTGGGATCTCGGGCATGCACGCACATGTGCCCAGCGTGAGTTTAAGCCACCAGGTCCGGGACTCGAACCGCGGTCGACTACGTGGGAGTCCAGCGACATAGCCATTATGCTAACCGCTGGCGGGTTTTTTAAAGAAAGAAAATAAATGGGGTTCCTGACCTGATATCATGTCTCTTGAAATTCTAATTGAATTTGATATGAAAACTGATTCACACAACATATTAATCAAACCAATTCAGAAGATTAGGTCTTTTAATTAAAAGTGCTGTCTATACCTTAGTAAAATGATGGTTCAAATATAACTGGGACAGCAGTGTCAATATCTTTTCTGAAAGGGGAAACCATAATCGGGAATCTTAATTTGTCTCTATTGCAGCCTAATAATTCAATTAAAGTATGATAGAAAAATGAGGTTTGAAGGAAATTGAGAGAAATACATTAATTTCCCCAGGTTTAATTAGCTAAGTAGAAATCACAATACTCAATTTACAGATCCACATAGGTACAAAATGCTGCTTACCTAAGTTCAAGAGTATCTGGCCTCAAGAGTGTGTGTGTGTGTGTGTGTGTGTGAACTCTCTCTCTCTTTCTCTCTCAGATCAGCATAGGCATGCAAAAGACTCATGCTAATAATAAAAATGGGCAGATCAATTTTCAAGTATTAGCACAACATCACATAATTAATAGGATAGAACTTACCATCTCCTTTGAATAAAATATGAGTTTGTAAATTTATCTGGTCTAATGTTTACCAAATTGGTACCTCCTTCTCCCTCTGGAACATTCTAGATTAAATCAACTACCAGGAGAGCACTGACCTGGAAATCTCCTTGTGGTTGTTCATTCTCTGGCTCAGGTTGTTTTTCATGGCTGTTGTTATATTCTGTTTATCACGAAGAAGTGGAATATTGGTGTTACATAATTTTGGTTTAATTTGATTTTTGAAGTCCCTTCATATTATCAAAACTCGACAGGGAACCAGCAGTTAGCGTAATGGCTATGTCGCTGGACTCCCACGTAGTCGACCGTAGTTCGCATCCCGGACCCGGTGGCTTAAAACTCACGCCGGGCGCGGGTGCGTGCATGCCCAAGATCCCGAGAGGAGACTGGAGGAGAAGGGATTGCGGTGTGACCATCCCTCCAGGGGATGATTTCTCGCTTTCTGTCTCTATGTCTCTCTCTGTCTGTCTGGCGAGCGCACGCGCCCTATAGCGAAAAACCTCTCCAAAAAAAAAAAAAAAAAAAGAAAAAGAAAAACTCGACAGTTAATACAGCACAGAAGTTGTTTAGAACTTAGATAAGGGTCAACCATTCTGACCAGCAGACTAAATTTTGTCCAGCTGCCTAGTTTTATAAATTTGATTTTTTTTTTAAATGATCACGTATTCACATGTTGTGAAGGGCAATAGACTATTCTGGGGCATCAACAGAGTTGAATAAATGCAGTAGAAACTCTGGTCTATAAAGCTGAAAATATTTATTATCACAGAAAAAGTTTGCGGACTTAGACCAGGAAAAGATTTTGGGAAGCATAACGTTTCACCCCCCGCCCCCCACCCACACACACACATTGTTTAGAATTACTGTCATATGGTTAAGATAAAAGGTAGGTAACTTTCAGATGTTTCTTTCTAAAATTTCCTACAGACAGTGCATCTCACTGCCTGACTGTCCCCACCACCCCTATGTAGAGAGGCCTCTGATGAAAACTATAATGTCATTGTATGTTTTAATTGAATATAGACCATACATGTGTACCAAATAGAGCCTCATGCATAGTAAGCCTTCCATGGTTATAGAGTACTTTCCCTTCCCCAAACCCAACACTATAAATCATAAAGGGAGGTGGTCCAAAAGCCAACAGTTTGGAGAGGACCTCCAGACGGGGAGTAAGAAAACACTGGGCTGTATGGCATGCTTCTATGTGGAACGTCCAAACAGACTCTCATGTCCCTGCAGGCCAGGCTGCACTGTGTGCATAACAGGCCTGCTGAAATCTCATCTGCCTCTACTTGCCACGCAGTGCTTAGCCTCTGTGATTGCAGTGTGATGTCAATCCACTGTAGGTTAAGACAGCTCTCACCTTGGTCTGCTAGAAAAGGATGGTTCTTGATTCTTCATGCCTTCCTACCCTTCTACCTGCCATATTCTGTTATGGAAATGTCTTCTCAGTCACTTCTTAGAGTAACTTCTGAAGCTCAAGATGATTCTACTGTGGATACACAGTCTTTAGAGCTTAAGTGCATGGGCATGCCCTTGGTAGGTAGTGTGGGTTGAATCCACATGCCATGGAAGATTGTAGCAAACACTGTAGATGTGAATGATCAGGCCTATTCCTTTGATTTCTTGAACTCACAACATTGTCAAAAAAGGTAGCAACCCAGATGTGGTTCTAGTCTCTAATTAAGGCATTTGAGAAGAATCATGTACTTTCCCCTCTTAAAAAAGAAATTTACCAGCGCCAAGCTTAATGCTCAAAATTTACATAATCATAAAGGTGATTGCTAGTTTAACCTAAAATCTATATTCATTGTTACAGAATTGCAATTTTTCTTAATATTGTGCCTTAAACATTTAATCAACATCTCAGGTGATTAGGCAGTGTTTTGTGTAATCACATTTCAAGATGTAATTAGGCATTTGTCAGGCCAGTCTGTAAACCTGAGGTTCATGAGATATCTGACATCTTATACTCTGGGTAGCGGTTGTGCAATGTCTAGAAATATTGTTACCTCACATCCTTTTCTGTTGTTTCTTTGCTACCAACCTGGAACTCTGCTAATCAAAAACAATTGATTTGCAGACCCACCTGCTTCAAAAGCATTGCTTTCATTTTTATACACAGAGCATAGCCCTCATTAATTTTTATTTCATTTTCCAAATTTCAATAACCCTTTGAATATGTAATGACAAATGTGAAAATAATGTCTTGATTTTTTTTTCTTAATGACCCAAAGCATAAAGCCTTTAGAACTGGTCATGTTTTATTTAATCAGTCCCATTTCTTTCTAGAATTTGAGGTTATCTGTGTGTATGTCTCTTAGACTTTTTTTTCAAAACGTTTGAAAGGGTTGATTAAATTTATTTTGAAGCCATTTAAGATGTGATTTTGTCTTTTAAAGATTCTCCATATTTGATAATGAAAAGAATTTTCTATTATCAACACACAAGGAAAATAAATATGTCGCAAAAGACAAGTATATTTGTAAATATTGTGAGAAAACAATGTCATCTTGGTTTAATACTATCAATAACAGCACCTGTATAGCATAGGACTTTGGATATACAGGGATAGCTTTGGATAAACCACTTTGGACATGAATGAAGCTGAATGTGTGACTTGATTTCTGGGCAGAAGGCAAGTTCCTCCTAGACCAGCATGGTAGATCTCTGAGGGAAGATGAAAAATAGGAATAATCTTGTCAGTAGGCTCACATCGCATCCGTTCTGCAAATGAGTATGGTAAACCCACCTGGAGAGAGTTACTATAGGAAATTCTTCAAACCCTTCAGTGTGACCTAAGGACCTATGTATTGAATTGCCAAGATTAACGGTCCCTTTCATGCTTTGAGTTCTTGTGGAAATTCTCTGAAGAAAACAGACCTCTCCGAGGGCAGACAAGTCAATGAGAAGATAGTAGGAGTCTACTTCAAGTGTGTCATTCTGCCTAGCACATTTGGAAAACTCTATAAACCTGTGGCCCTGCACTGTTAATGGTTCAGTGGATCTTCAGGAACATGGAAGCATTTATTCAAAGCCGTCTGTTGTGGTCACAGAGATGAAGACTGTGATGTTACCCAGCATTTTTGTTTCCCTATGGTGATTCAAGAAGCATCAGCTGATTAAAAACCTTAAATATTACTCAGTGAGGAAGGAGACTTTCTCTGTTTTTAGTTTTATGTGTGTTTGTGAGAAAAATAGTGAAGGGGATGCCTTTCTCAAGCCATTACATGTGGGATTAATTTGCTTCCACTTGTTTGGTTTTCTACATACAGACTGATACATAGCAAGATTTCTTTAACACTGATGAATGTTCAAAATACTTCAAAGTGTATTTGTTAGGTTGTACTCTTTCAAGTCTTAAGAGAGGTAAGAGTCAGCTGCACTACTGAAGGGTAATAGCAGAGAGGAAGAGGGTCAGAAAGATGCAGAAGAAAATGCTGGAAGAGAGCACGACTTTAACGCTTGATTTAATTTATTAATACATCTTCTAGTGTGCAGAGGCCACCAACTCAATGAAAGCTAATCAAGTTATGTAACTCTAATTTTGATACCCAGTTTGGCAAGCTATTAGGTGGTTAGGAAAGTCATGACACATTGTTTCCATGCAAAAATGCATCACGACTTTGCTGATGACCCAGTATTACCCAAGTTGATAGTACAATCATATGACAGTAATGCTTTCTTTGGTATTTTTTTTTCCAAAGTTAAAATCTGTATAGCCAAACATTCTATGAACCACACAGAAGAAGCCTAGAGGCCCGAGTATAAATTATCTCCATTCCAATCGACAGATTGTAGAACCAGTCTTTTTTTTTTTTTTTTTTTTTCCCCTCTAAGGATATGCAGAGAGAGATTGGTTTATCTGGAGGGACTGGGGTAAAATATCTGGCACTGATTCACTAAGGGAAGAAAAAGTATTATAAAATAATGAACAAAGAAGTTTGGCATTTAGAAGAGTTAGTAGCGTAGAATACCAAACAGGAATTACAAGCATTCCACATATTCCATTTTATTGGTTCATTGGGAAAAGAGTAATGGATTAATGAGTGAGATGTGGAAAGTGAAGGAAATCTCCTCAGAACTTATAAGGGTTGATAAGGAAATAGCTCTTGACTAAGGGTCAGATATTCTCAATTTTGGGGCCAGAACTGCTTTTTAGCTATAAAGCTTTGGGCAAGTTGACCTAATTTCAAAGCTCTAGTCACCTCATCTACAAAATGGACCCCCTACTGGCACCAGCAGATGGTGTAATGGTTGTCACTGGACAACCATTGTCCCACATGGCTGACTGCGGTTGGAATCCAGGACCTGGCGACTTGAAACTGCCCTGGGTGCATGCATACGCATGCCCAAAATCTTGAGAGGAGAAGAGTTTGCAGCGTAAACTGATTTCTCACTTTCTGTCTCTCTGTCTCCCTAGTGAGCACACATGCCCTATAGCAAAAAATCTCTTAAAAAAAATGGGCCCCCTATTTTCTGCCTATCATTTGTATTACTTGGTGGTGTTTAAATACTAAGAGAGGTATTACAAATCTTTGGAATGAAAGCAATTATTGTGAGTGAAATATACTGCCTTAGTGAAAAACAAAGAGCAGTAACATAAATTACTTATTAACTCATTGATAAAAATAGTACAAGGATTTTAAACATTACTGTAGTAGCAAACATTACACACAGATGACTAGAAAATTTGTAAAGATAAGTGCATATCTTTAAACAATTGCCTTAGAAATATAATGAAATGTAAATACACACACACACACACACACACACACACCTCTGGTCTAAACCCCCACTGAATTTGAAGTTCTCTGGATGAATTCCCACATAGACATGCTATCCCATTATCTCCTAATTTTCCAGATTTAAAACAAATAATAAAAACACGGCCACTTCATTCCCTGCCGCATACATCCAAGAGCAAACTGACTAAATGAAAACAGTAACCTGAAAATACCAGCCACGTTTCACTTTGTGAATTGACCTCGTATTTATTGTCCTGGGATTCATAGTGTCACATCCTTACATAGGTGCTAGTTGGGGACAGGGACAATTGATTCTGACTGCTGAAGCAGCTCAAGCCCCAGGGAAAACCAGAGACTGTAAAAAATCAGCCAATTTCTTAGTTCTTGTTCAGGAAAGGAACAGCTTGCCTTCCAAAGGCTTCCTGCATCAGAGCGCATGCTCGGTTAACCCACTCATGACCTGCCAAGATCCCTGTGGGGAAGAACTGGATGTTCTGTATTGGGACAGTGGCTGTAAGCTAAGCTCAGGGTATCTGTAGAAGCCATCATCGTCTTGAAAGAGAATTAAAAAGATTTGTCTTCTTAACATAGCTCCATGTGAATGAGTGGGATGTTTGTCTTTTATGCTGATTTCTATATCCTGAGACTCTAAAAGACTACCTGAAACACAGCAGTGGCTTAGTAAATATTAAATGAATGACTCTATGAATGTAAAAGTGGCCACAGAAGTATGATATAGCGTAACATCACCCATCAAAAGAATACCAAATCAGAAATCAAAAATGATTTAATTTCAGCCTCAGTTCCGATGTGGAGTTGGGAGATCAGTTCCCCTCTCGGGATCAGTTTTGCTGTCTGTAAAATGGAGAGACAGTACTAAGCGTCTTGGATTCTAAGGTCCAATCAGATTGAATATACACAACTCTGTCCAAGATGAGTCGAAGCTTCGTCAAGTCCCAAAGTACGATGCACTTGTCCCTCAAGCAAAAGTAATACCTCGGAAATTCTTAAATACATTTACCTGAGGCTTGCTGTGCAGCATTTCTTGGCTAGAAGATGTGGTGGGCTAACTCCTTTTTAGCATGGCAGATAGCACCTGAGCTCTGCTCTGAATGAGAGATGCTGTGTTCACTGGCAGAGCACAAGTGGAAAGTTTCTTGTCCAAGCATAGTGTATCGTGGATAGTGTTACAAGGTCTGGTGCAACCCAACCCAACTCCTCTGGTCTAACTACTGCTCTTTTTTTTTTCTTTTTCTTTTTTTTTTCCTTTTCTTTTTCCTAGATCTTGCACGCTCGCCAGAGAAACTGAGAGAGAGACAGAGAGTGAAACATAACCTCTCAGGAGGGGCAGCCATACTATAGTCCCTTCTCCTCCATTATTCTCTTGGGATCTTGTGCATGCATGCACATGTACCCGGCATGAGTTTTAAGCCACCAGATCTGGGACTCGAACCAGAGTCAGCTATGTGGAAATCCACCCATGTAACCATTACACCGTCTGCTGGTCCCACCACTGCTCTTTATTATGCTTTTGCTGAAGCTGAGATCACCTCTCCATGTTTCCTAGAATATGTCTGTGTTCTGACTATTGAGCATTTTCTTGGGGGTATTCATCTGTCTTTGCTTCCTGCCTGCCTTCATTCCTCTTGCCTTTTAATATGGAAAGAAATATGAGGCTGTCCAAGGTAATGCAGAAAATCAGTGGCTAAGAAACATTAATAATCCTAAACTCCTAACTCTCCAACTTTTAACAAATGTGCCTCTATTACGAAGATCTCCTCCTACCGGAGTACTATTTTCAGTTTCCATGTGACTTCTTACACACTTCCACTTTATTTCCCTCTCCCACCCAAGGATCATGTCCACAAATCAATGCAGGTGCAGTCAAACCCTTTCCCCCAGCATCCCCACTACAATGGTCATTCTATGGGTCCCTTTTGTTTATGATTTTCTTGTCTTTTTTTTTTTTTTTTCCTCCTCACTTTCAGAAACTTGGCCTCTCTCTTCTGCACTGAGCTGAGAATTCTTTGAAGGCAAAGACCATCTAGGGCTATGTTCCTTGCAGATAAAATAAAACGGACTGCTGGTGGCTGATGCAAAAAGTAGTTTCATTTATTTCTGGATCTTGAAGGAGATGGCTGTTGACACTATTTCTTCTGTTCAGTGATACATGATGTCAGGGACTCCGGTTCTATTTTTCTGGTTTGCCAGTTTTAGGGACTCGGTTTTCATCCTTTTGCTTGTGGCCTAATGGTGCCAAGAGGACAGTAATAGCTCAAGACATCACTATATAACGAGGCTGGAGGAAAAGCCATGTCATTTTTTTCTCCCTCCCTCAGAACTTTTCCTTGAACTGTCTCCAATAAATTCTTTCTGGTTTCATGGGTCACATAGTCGTTCCTACTTAAAATATGGTGGGAGATTAGGGAACAGCATTATACATCATAAATACATACAATTTTCATGTCAACTTCAAAAAAAAAGATTTGATCCCCTTTGGCTGTGGCCTGCGTTAAGCTGTTACTCAGGACTAGACTAGCCACCACCCTAAGTAAAACCAGGAATCTATCAACAAAGATGGGAAGGAGAAAGTGGGGCCGAACAGTCTTATCCACAACAGCCTTGACCTTCCATATGTGACCCCCTCTCTTGCCTTCATTCAGTATGTTTCCTCTCACAGTTAAGAAATATTGCATTCACGATGGATGGAATGTCTTCTGGAATGCCTTTGGTAATTCCTCTAACAAGAGGAATGTTGTCCATTGCTAACCTCCTGGTTTAACACATAGGTCCCTTTCCTCTTAATCTGTGAATCATGACCCAGACACTGTCTTGTCATTTAGCATGAAATATTGGAATAAGATAATCCCAGTGCTAGGGCTTGCAGGTGGCGTGGTGATTTAGGCACTGGAATCCCGGATGGCCAATTGCAGTTTGAGACCCAGAAGCTAGCTTTCTCACTTTTTCTCTGTCTCTTTCTCTGATGAGTACACATGTCCTGTAGAAAAACTTGAAAACAAAAATAAGTCTTTAATATAAAACAAAAAGAAGAAAATGCCAGTGCTACTCTGCCATAGAACGCTGGATTTGGAGTGAGGTACTTAACTTTGGAGTACCTTTGTTTCCTTCTGCCTTATAAGGTGATATGATTGGTAAATGTATGAATAGATGTAAAGCTTAGAATTAACCCAGCAAGATCCAATTCTTCACCTATGATTAATATTATCACTATTAAACTCTAGACTTCAGTTCCCCCATTTGTCATAGGAAATTAGATAAAATCATTCTAAGGGTTTTTCTATAGCTAATTGATTTTTTTTTTTTTTTGAGAGGTTTTTGCTATAGGGTGTGTGTGTGTGCCAGAAAGCCAGAGATAGAGAGATAGAAAGTGAGAAATCACCCCTCAGAGGGATGGCCATGCCACAATCCCTTCTCCTCCATCCTCCTCTCGGGATCTTGGACACGCACGCACACAAGCCCAGCATGAGTTTAAGCCACCAGGTCTGGGATTCGAACCGCAGTCGGCTACATGGGAGTTCAGCGACATAGCCATTATGCTAACTGCTGGTCCCTCTATAGCCAATTGTTGTTTGTTGTTGTTGTTGTTTTAAATCTTGAGCTAGCTAGTGGTGTGGTGGTTAAGGTGGCTGAATTCCAATGAATTCCAAATAGTAGAATGTGTAGTTTCACTCCTGAACCCAACAGTTTGGAAAACACACCAGGCATGTGTATGTCCACCCAAAACTCCAAGCGAAGGGAAAAACAGAAGAAGGGATTGCAGTGTAATAACCATTCTCCGGGTGTGTGGGAGGGTGCTATCTAACTTTCTTTTTTTCCCCTCTCTGTCTCTCTTCTCTGAGTACATGTGTCTTCGGTCAAATTAAAAAAGAAAAATTCTATGAGCCTTTCACATAGTAGAATCTCAATAAATATTAAATTTTTATGTCATAATAGTATCATCAATGGAACTATATATATAAATCCTTACAGGATTGAGTTCAAACTTAAAATTGTTTCCTATTACTTCTACTTATTAGATAGAAAAGAATCCAAAATCATTTGAGAGAGAAAAGTATTTTATAGACAATAATCTGGGGGCCAGCAGGTGGTGTAGTGGTTGAGGCACTGGACTCCCATGTGGTCGACTGCAGTTTGACTCTCAGACTGGTGACTGGAAACTCAAACTGGGTGCGTGTGCGTGCATACCTTAAATCCTGAGAGGAGAACGAAGGAGAAGGGACTGTAGAATGGCTAAACCCCTGAGGGGGTTATATCTTGCTTCCTGACTCTCTGTCCCTCTGGCAAGCACATGTACCCTATAGCAAAAATCTCTCAAAAAAGAAAAAAAAAAAAAAAAAGAAAAAGCAATCTGTAGTCAGACTTCTGAGGTACCTCTTTCTGTTACAGATTGCGATCTACCACAAGAAGACAGAGACCTGACTAGTTTTCAGCTTTAAATCAAGAAACAGATTAATT
Organism: Tupaia tana; assembly: GCA_026018925.1. Taxonomy (NCBI): domain Eukaryota; kingdom Metazoa; phylum Chordata; class Mammalia; order Scandentia; family Tupaiidae; genus Tupaia; species Tupaia tana. The sequence goes on along the minus strand of JAKSZU010000022.1, from coordinate 8,994,330 downwards.
TCTGGGACTGAAATTCTTTTACCTCAATGCCTTGTGTCTCCACAAGCAGCTGACAGTGGCCTTCTTAGGCACAGCTGAAGTGCAACAACTGGAGTTGTCCTATCTGTCATGTGGCTCTTCATTTATAACATTTATGATTTTTTTAAGAATTATTTTATTTATTATTATTTAATTTGACCAGAGAGAGAAAAGGGAAGTGAGAAAGCAGGCCATCAGATCTGGGACTCAAACTATAGTCAGCCATCTGGGAGCGCAGCACTTTAACTACTACAACACTTGCTGGCCCTGAGACCATTTATTTCCACCTATGGTATGTGTTTAATGCCCACACAAGTCTGATACTTCCAGCACCAAGTGGCATCATCAAATTCCAATTAATTTTTGTATGCAGATGAAAAGTCCCTCAAAAGTGAGATTCTTAAGCTCTTGAGGTAGAACGATGTTTTCTCAAGTGTCAGTTGCCCATGTACTGTGGTGACCAAATACCATCAGAGATGTAACAGGGAGCAAGCTGAATCTACCTGGAGGGGCTAAGCTGGAATACAAACAGAGTAAGTTGCATCTGATAGGGCAACAGCTTGGGACATAACTAGGATTGGAGGGTGTGGTTATTTAGTTATCATTGTTATGATAAATATGCTAATATCCAAGCATCAGGTTTACCTGTACTACCATTCTTTGCTGGTACACATGTGGGGCCTGCATTATTTTTTCATAGTGACATATTTCCAGCATAACGCTCTTGGTCTGAATTGAATGCTTTGTTTGAAATTTTCTACAGACAATCTGAAACTGTTAAACCTCCCACTTTCTCTTATGGATCCAAGGCAAATGAAATGAATTCTTTTCAGCAGGTACAACTCAAACCCACCAAGAGCAGAGTATCAAAACAGCATGTTTATCTCTTCTCTGTTTTCCAATCTTCTTTCCTTTTTATATCTTAGCTTTATGAACATGTTCATTCCCATTACCATGTTAATAGCCCATTTCTCTCTTCTGTTGAGTTGTTTGATTTTGCTCACCTGTGGGTAGCTCTCCATAAGAGGGAGCGAGCATCTCGATGTTGCAATTATAAAACCTTCCGCATCAGCTCCCTCACTGTGTGCTGGGTGGGTCCTCCATCCATGAGTGCAGACCACCCCCCCACACACACACCAGTAATGTTGCCAAATAGAGTTTGTTCTAATTTGCTTAATCATTCAGCTGTGATGGAATCCTCATGAGAAGCTGGATTTCCATCCAAAAGTATTTTCCTTCTCCTGCCTAGAAGGTGGTAAAATAGTCATTTTTTTTTTTAATCCACAGAAGCTCCAAGAATGTTTGCAAGTGATTTCACCCCTTCATATTCCATAATGCTGTCCACGCCTGTAGGAATTATGGCATGGAGATTGTTGACTCCATTGTCCAAGGAAATTTCTCCTCTCTCTCTCTACATTGTTGTATACTTTATAACAAAGCAGTATGATCCATCCCCTCCTTTACTTCTATGTCACCATCCTTAGATCTCCCTAAAACAGTTTGGCTAGAATTATCAGTGCACAAATTCTCCCTGTACTGGCCCAAACCAGTATGGACATATCCAAGTGACTTGCTGAAAATCTGTCCCTCTGGCTCCCTGTAGTGGTTTTACTTAGAGCAGTGGTATCAAGGTGTGGTTCCCAGACCAGCATCGCTTAGGCACTTGTTAGAACTTGCAGATTCATAGAGCTCTCCCAAATCTACCGAATGAGAATCTTTAGAAGTGGGGAGCAGAAATACCCATTTTAGTAAGTTCTCCAGATGAAATCCAGAATTATTGACCTAGAACAGTCATGAAAACTTCAAAACTACCATATGTTCCATCATTCCCACTCTCGGGTTTCAACCCAAAGGACAGGGAGAGCACTCAGTAGGAAAAGTGCTTGGACATCTATGTTAATTGTGCCTTTCTTCACAATTGTAAGACACAGAAGCAACCCAAATGTCCATGAATAGATGAGTGGGTTGAAAAAGTGTGGCACATATACTCTATGGAATACTACTCAGCCATAAAGAAACAAGACCCTGCCACTTGATAGAAATTGGACAAATATGGAAGGTTGACTCCTGAGTGAAGTAAACTAGGCTATGAAAGAGAGACATTGTATGTCTCCCCTTAAGATGTATGGACTGCCTACACTCTCTGGCAGAAACTGAAAGAGAATATATAAGCATGGAAAATAGTTTTGGATACTGGAGACGGTGTAGGAAGAGGGTGTGAGAAGGGTTAGAGTGTGAGGAAAGAAACTAAGCAGAAAAATTAAGGCAAGACATTTATGGGACACAGAAATGGATTACTATCTTTTTTTTTTTTTTTTTTTTTTGAAAGGTTTTTGCTATAGGGCACATGTGCTTGCCAGAAAGACAGAAACAGAGAGACAGAAAGCAAGAAATCACCCCCCCCCCAGGGGGGATGGCCACGCTGCAATCCCTTCTCCTCCTTTATCCTCTTGGGATCTTGGGCACGCACGCACATGCACCCGGCGTGAGTTTAAGCCACCGGGTCCAGGACTTGAACCGCGGTTGACTACATGGGAGTCCAGTGACATAGCCATTACGCTAACTGCTGGTCCCGAGAAATGAATTATTATCTGTTGATGATTACAAGTATACTATTCTCAACTGGACTGGTGTGAGGTGTATTCATGTCCAGTAAATTCACTTTACAAGCTAAGTGATGTATAATGATTGAATGTATAAAATAAAATAATAATAAAGAGTAAACTTCAGATTCCTAAGCCTGTTCTACTTCTTACTAAGCATTCATTAGGATAAGACCTACATAGGTAGTTAAGAAAATTAGATCACATAGATAGATTTAAATTTTTAGATTTATATTTTAGATTTATGGAAGAATTATAAAGATAGAACTCTCATGCACTTCCCTTGATCCCCCCAAATGTAAATTACATTAAACTATCCGTGTACATTTATTAAAACTGAGAAATTAATCATGGAAAAATACTATCTACTACAAATTTAATTTGGGTTTCACTACTGTTTATACAAATATCTTTTTTCCTGTTCCAAAATCCAATCCACTTTTCAGTTTTTTAATCTTTTATTTCCTGACCTTGACAGTTTTAAAGAGTGTTGGTCAGATATATTATAGAACTTTAATTTTTCTGTTGTTTTCTTGATAATTAGATGAAGGTTATGGTTTTAGGGGAAGAGTAAAACAGAAGTTGGGTGCTCTTCTCATCATATATCAGGGGACATATCAAATCAACGTGACTTCACTAGTAATGTTAACTTTGTGATCCAGTTAAGTGATGCCTGTCATTTGTTTTTCCTTCTTTATATTGTTTAGAAGTAAATCACTAAGTTGAACCTACTGTCTTAGCTTGATACTGATGCTATAGCAAAATATCATTGACTGAGCAATTGATAAACAACAGAAATTAATTTCTCACCTACCATTCTGAATGCTGAGAAGTTCTAAATCAGAATGCTTGCAGAATAATTGTATGGTGAGCTCTTGTTCCATCTGTGGTGTTTTCTTACAATATCCTCACATGGAGAAGGGGATGAAAAAGCAGAAGGGATTAGGACCATCCCTTCAATCTGTTTTACAGGAGAACGAATGCCGTTTATGAAGGTAGTAGTCATGCCTTAATCGTTCCCAGAAGACTCCACCCATTCATACCATCATATTGAGTGTTAGGTTATAGTATGTAAATTTTAGAGGAAAACATACAGATTAAAATTATAACATGTGGTCTCAAGAGTAGGGGAGTTAATCTCCACTTTTTAAAGGAAGAGTATCAAAGAACTTGTAGGCATATGTTAATACTTCTACCAAAGAAATTAATACCTCTTTCAGGAGAGATACTTTTAGGTAATACAAATGTTGAGTTTCTCCTTACAGTTCCCCACATGAATGTTAGCATTATCAGTGGGGCTTGCAAGCAGCAATGATTTTTGCGGAATTCTAACAGTTACATTCTGTGTCATGTCTTCGACATTTCTCATTTGGAATTACTCTGTAAAGAAAACTAGTTCCTTCTTTCCCATTTATTTATGTATGCATCCCAGCATTTATTTATATCAGTATGGACTTATGAGATTGTGTTTTATTTTCCACATAATAAATCAATGCCATCTTCATTAATTTTGTTCATGTTGTTCTACCTTTGTTAATTGGAAGCTCTTAGGTTGGCTTCTGTGTCATTTGGACATGCCCCTACCACTTCTCTTTCCTTTGGCTACTTCTCCCTTCTGACGCAGCAAGGTGATCCAGACTTACCTTGTATGTGCCCTACCTTAGCTGTAAAATCAGTCATTTCTCCAAGGAGACCCGGTTCTTTTCATTAAAAGGTGTCATTTCAAAGCCAGCATCTCAGCTCTGAGTGTGCTTGTTGCCATGGGGTGTCATCACATCTAAGCCCCCTCAGTGGATGTATAAATACTAACCCATACATGCCAGCTTCTCTGTCTAAAACCTGAGTGTTTACTGATATTCCTGACTCTAATCTAGCACCACAGGGGTCAATCTAGCTGTACCCTCTTATACAGAATTTTTTTTTTCCTCTGACAGCAAGACACCTGGATCCCATTACTTGCAATTTCTTTACTTTGTTCAACACTAATATGAAAAGCAGTTTCAGGTTTCAGAATTGTTAACTCATATCCCTGTAAAAGAAAAAATATATATATATATATATATAGAGAGAGAGAGAGAGAGAGTACTATTTTAGGTACAATTGTTTTTTTTTTTTTTTTTTTTTTGGAGAGGTTTTTGCTATAGGGCGCGTGCGCTCGCCAGACAGACAGAGAGAGACAGAGAGATAGAAAGCAGGAAATCACCCCTCAGGGGGGATGGCCACGCCGCAATCCCTTCTCCTCCATTCTCCTCTCGGGATCTTGGGCACGCACGCACACGCGCCCGGCGTGAGTTTAAGCCGCCGGGTCCGGGACTCGAACCGCGGTCGACTACGTGGGAGTCCAGCGACATAGCCATTACACTAACTGCTGGTCCCGGTACAATTGTTTTTGTTCAGCCTTACAGTTTTCAATCAAAATACTGTTTTTTTTTCCCCCCCAAGTTAGACCAATTCCCTTTCTACACATCCCCTTAAGTGAGATTTTCTTACACATCCATATGTAATGAGATTGATTTGTCACAGTCAGCACTACATTCTAGGATCCCTTGCTATCCTGGTTAATTTTGTTTTAAATATGAATGCAGTGAAATTCGGTTATTGTAGTGCTTTTTTCTGAAGGTGCATGAAATCATGTCCCTACTGCTGTGGTGCCATAGAGGGCATTTTCTTCACCCTCCATTTCTTTGTTCAGTGCTCAACTGCCTCTCCTCCTCCACCTTCCCAACCCCTGACATCAACTGGTCTGCGTTCCACCCCTACAGTTTTGCTTTTCCTGAACTATCAAATGATTAGAATTATACAGCATGTAGGCTTTTTTGTTTGGCTCCTTTCATTTAGAAAAAAAATGCATTTCAAACCAGTTTATGTTCTTGCATGACTCAGTGATTCCTTTTTCTTGCTGAGAAATATTCTCTCCTATGACTATGCCACAGTTCATTTAGTTCTTTATCTGTTGAAGGATTTCTTTCTTACTCCCAATTTTAGTCCAGTCTTGTGTTTTTAAGAGAAATACCCAAGACTGGCTGAATTTATAAAAGTAGACATTCAATGACTCATTATCTGGTGGCATTACAAAATGGCTAAAGGTAGAATTTTGATTCGAGCCTGGTCTGTATCCGTACAGCCTTCTCTCTGCCATTCTGGTGTCATTGCTTCTATTTATAATGGGTACCAGACCAGTTGAGGCAACCTTAATTGATGTTATTCTACCCAAAGGCCCCACCCTTGGACAACATTACGGAATCAAGTTTCAAGTTTTCACTTAACACCTTTATAGTATAATCAATAAAATTAAATCCCAACATAAACATTTCTGGGGTTTATTGAGGTACTGCCAACGAAGACCAAATTCCTAAAACATGAAACTTTGGGTGACAGACCATTATCCAAACCGTATCAGTGATTATAAATGAAAATGCTGTAAACTTTTTTGCATACTTTGTGGAAATACAGATGTCTTCAAAAAGCTCATGGAAAGTGGATATTATGAAAAAACTATGAATAGATTAAAAATAAGTTTTGCATTAAAATAAATTCCTACTTTAATTCCATTTCCCACAAACTTTTGAAGTCTCCTTGAATAAGTTTTCAGTTCACTTGGATAAAAACCCACGATTAGAATTGCTCCAGGATATGTTAACTCTGTGTCTAACATTTTGAGAATGTCAACCCACTTTTCAGAGTGCCCATGCCATTGTAGGTCTTACCAACAATGACTGCCGGTCTGCATTTTTTCTGGTATTTAGTATTGTTAATTTCTTGTATTTTATTAAGCTATTCTAATGTAGCATAGTGCTTATTGTTGTGGTTTTAATTTGCATTTCTGCAATGACTAATGCTGGTTATCTTTTCATGTGCTCCTTTGCTATAATATTTCTACATCTTTTATGTAAGTGTGTGTTAAAATATTTTGCCTGTTCTTTTTTAATGTTGGTTTTGTTTCTTTGTTTGGAGATTTTTTTGCTATAGGACACGTGTGCTTGCCAGAGAGACAGAAAGTGAGAAATCACCCCCTAGGGGTGATGGCCATGCCATAATCCCTTCTCCTCCATTCTCCTCTTGGGATCTTGGGCACACACGTACACGCACACATGCCCAGCATGAGTTTAAGCCACCGGCTCCAGGACTCGAACCACGGTTGACTACATGGTAGTCCAGTGACATAGCCATTATGCCAACTGCTGGTCCCTGTTGTTGGTACATTTATTGCAGAGCTTAATTATTTATGTATTCGGAATACAAGTTTTTACTTATTTTTTTTAGCCAGATACGTGATTTTATCTCAGTCTTTGGCTTGCGTTTTTATATTTTATAATGCCTGCCATAGAACAAATTTTCACAAAATTAAATGTATCAATTTTCCTGTATTTAAATGTGCTTTTGATGTCATATATAGAAACTGATTGCCTAACCCAAGGTTATATAGATTTATTTTATATTTTTGTCTAAAATTTTCTAGTTTGGGGGCCAGCAGATGGTATCATGGTCATGTTGCTGGACTCCCACATGACTGACTGCAGTTCAAGTCCTGGACCCGACAGCTCAGAACTCATGCCAGGCATGTGTGCATGCATGCCCAAAATCCTGAGACGAGAATAGAGGAGAAGGGATTGCAGCATGGCTATCATCCCTGGGGGCTGAATTCTCATCTTCTGTCTCTCTCTCTCTGTCTCTCCAGTCAGCACACGTGCCCTATAGCAAAAACACAAAACTCTCTCAGAAAAACAGTTTTCTATTTTACACTTAGATCCATTATCCATTTAGAGATAATTTTATATAAAGTAAGAGGTAAATGTCAAAATTGAATATTTCTGTATGCCAATAACTAATACTTTTAGCATCTTTTTTTGAAAAGACTAACCTTTATTTCTCTCTTTACACCTTTGCCAATAGTCAGTTGTCTCTATTTGCATTTGTCTATTTCCGGGCCTCTATTTTGTTCCCTTAATCAAAATGTCTATACTTTTACCAATACTGCATTGTCTCGATTACTGTAGCAGGATAGTAAATTTTGAACTTGTGTAGTGTCATTCTCCAGTTTTGTTCTTTTTAAAAATATTTTTAGAGGAACCAGCATTTAGTGTAATGGCTATGTCTCTGAACTTCCATGTAGTCGACCACCGTTCGAGTCTTGGACCCGGGGCTTAAACTCACGCCGGGTGCATGTGCGTGCATGCCCAAGATCCCGAGAGAAGAATGGAGGAGAAGGGATTGCAGTGTGGCCATACCCCGGGGGTGATTTCTCACTTTCTGTCTTTCTGTCTCTCTCTCTCTCTGTCTTTCTGGCTAGTGCATACGCCCTATAGCAAAAACCTCTCGAAAAAAAAAAAAAAAACAAAAAAAAAAAACTTGTTTCCGGTGAATTTAGTTCACTTACCTTTCCATATAATGTTAAATTTAACTATTGACGTCTACAAAATAAAATAAAATTGAATTGTAATTGCAATGAATCTATAAAAAATTGTAATAATATATTTAGATTTTTTTAAGGAGGTTTTTGCTATAGGGCGCGTGCGCTCGCCAGAAAGGCAGGCACCCAGCCTGAGTTTTAAGCCACCGGGTCCAGGACGCAAACCACGGTCGACTACGTGGGAGTCCAGTGACATAGCCATTACACTAACTGCTGGTCTCCAAGATTTTTTAAAACTTCTCTTAGTCATGTTTTATAGTTTAAAGCATATTGAGCCTGCACGTATTTTGTTGTATAAACACTATTTTTCTGTGATGTTGTTATGGTATTGGTTTTAATAAAAAAAAAAAAAAAATGCACTTGCTGACCTTTCCCATGTGGGTCTAGTTCCATAACTACTTCGTCACTGTCTGGCCCTTCCTTTCACTGATAGAACTCATCAGTGAAACTATCAGAGCCTGGATCTGCCTTTTGGGAAGTTTTTTAAATTGTGAGCTTAGTATTTGAAATTTATATAGGATCATTCAGGTTATCTATTCTTTATTTCATTGTGATACTTGGTGTCTTTCAAATAATTCTTTCGTTTCACTTCCTAGCTTAATTTATTGACATAAAGTTATGCATAATACTCCCTTATTACTTGTCAGTATTTATGAGAACACTATTTCATTTCTGGTACATTCATATGTGACTTCTCCCTTTATGGCCAGGCAGGCTAGAAATTTATCAGTTTCATTGATTTTTTTTTTTTTTTTTGGAAACAAAAGCAGCTTTTGATTTCATTTCATTGTTTCTTCTATTATTTTTCTGCTTTCAAATTCATTGACTTTTTTTTCTCTATTATGTCCTTCCTCCTGCTTTCTTGGGGGTATTTATTAGCCTTTCTTTCTCCCTAATGTGGCAACCTAGGTTGCTGATTTTAGATGTTATTTTCTAATAGATACATATAATGATGATCTCCTTCTCACACTGCGTTGGCCGTAACCTTTCATTCTGATCTGTTGCAATTTTATTTAATTATGTTTTTTCTTAATTTCCCTTGACATCTCATTCTCTTGACACATTATACCCTTTGTTCTGTTGATTATTCAGAAGTGTGTTGTTTGATTAAGTGTTTGGAGATGTTTGTTATATTTGTTATTGATTTCTATTTTGTTCCTCTTATGACCTGAGAATTTACTTTGTGTGATTTCTCTGCTTTTCAATTTAAAGTTTTCGTTTTCATTTTCTTTTATAGCCCCCAAATAGGCTAATTTAATGAATGTGCCATTTGCACTTGGACAGAGTGTGCACTTCTCTGTTGCTTTTGTGTATTGTTTTACAAATGTCAAGCAGGTCAAGTTGGTTGACAGCATTGTGGGACATCTGTATTGGGAAGGACCCCAGGTGATCTCATGCACACTATAAACTGAGAGCCACTTAGAACTAACCCTAGACAGAATTAAAGTGTAATGGAGACTCAGTTTTGGATTAGTTCATATTTTCCTATGTTTGTGGAAATCCAGTAGCATCCACTCAGTTGTCCATGTTCAAGATAGAAGCTTATTAATTACAGATATCTCCAAAACACGTTAAAAGAGCATGCCTTTCCTCTCATTTCTGCCCCGAAGGCTTCTGCACCTTGACTGGCCTTAGGGGCACTTCTATAAATATACTCTTCACCCCTTTTACCTACATTAGCTTTTCTTAAAGTGAGTTTTGTAAAATACTAGATCCAGGAACAACTAATGACCAAGTGATGGATGGTAGGAAGTGTACACATCGCCTGGTAGATGGCTGCGTAATTCGCCATTTCGCCATTTACAAGGCCAGTTAATATAATGAGTCTCGGAAGTCTGGAGGAAACAGATCTGTTTATCTATTCAATCTGCCTTTTATCCCTAACGTAAAATGGGTAATCCTAAGTACCTTATAAGTTTTATAAGAGGGTCAACTGTTGGGTCATCAGGAAAGCCATGATGCATTTTTGCATAGAAACACACAGAAAAATATGTCATGACTTTCCCGATTAACTAGTAGATCACCTGTGTAAGACTGTAATGGCGTGGGTGTATAGTAGTTTGTGGTCAATAGTTACTGTTTTTATTATCTTTAGTTTTATTCCATTGGTGCTAAATTTTAAAAGTTGAGATGGATGTAAAGGGATAAAAAATTGTTGGAAGGTGAACACCAGAATATTCACAGAAACGTGCTTTATTTCATCAGTATTTTCATTGTAGGGTTCTTTTCTTTTCTTTTTTTATTTTGTAGTTTTACTGCAGTATATTGCATTCATTTCATTTTAAAGACCTACTTTCGTCTACTTGCTTTCCCTACCAAACTAAGCCCAATCTTTTCCGAATTAGTATCATTGGTATCCCTGGGCATACTTAGACATATATAAGTACATTACAAAGAGAATGAGGTTGCACAGTAATGTTTGAAGTGACCTGAGTGGGAGCAGCAGCTCAGGACTCGTGATATCTGAGGTCCGCCCTCACTCAGGAACGTCACCAAGAAAAGTGCCGCACTTTCAGGGTTCAATATCCCCTCCTCCCCACCCACTTCCCCTGGTCCCTTTGATAGCTCTGTGGAGCATTATTGACACTCTGCTTTCTTTTCTTAAACAGGTGGGCTCTGCATTGCCCAGTCCGTGAGAATCCCCCAAGAGCGCAAAGACAGGACCATTGACTTTGATAGAATTATCAAACAGCTCCTGGACACCCCCAACTCCAGGGCCGTCGTGATTTTTGCCAACGATGAGGATATAAAGTAAGGATGACTGGTGAAATTCATTAATATGCATGTTACAACTTTAGGAAACAGAAAGATCAGGATGCTGCCAGAGAAGAGGGCTAAACAAGCCTAGGATCAGAGCTGTAATTACACAGCGGCAAAGCCTGTACGTGCTTTCTACCCCAACATGCGTAGTCTCAGTTAGCCAAGGAAGTCGCCATGTGCAGCTGCTGCTGCGTATTTTCCTTCTATTAGCAAAATACATGTAAGCCATCATTTAAAAAAAAATAGAACTTTTAAAGGTTCTTTTATTTAAAACATATCCACATATAATAGACTTTATCCCAAAATGGTTCCCCTTAATGTAAAAGAAAAATCTTATAATTCTGACCATATTGCGAACACCTTCAACTTAATATGTTCAAAACAAAACTTAATCATGCTTTGACATTCTCCAGTGCACGTTTGCCTGTTTCGCTCCATACCTTGGTCCCACCCGACTCAAAGATCTGCTTGTAACATTGACTTCCCTTCTTGCGTGTGTTCTTAGCCAAACCACATAAATTCAACCTTCGGAACGTTTCTAGAACATGAATGTCTCCTCCTTCCTTTCTGAGCTTTACCAAGCTCATCTAGAATCTTTCATTTAAAGTTACTAGGAAAAATAGTAATTACACGGCTGCTGTAAAAGTTTAAAAAAGCAACACAGAAACTACTGTAAAAGGATTTGGCTCCACACGCTTAAGGAAGTTCCATCCGTGTTGGCCTCTAGCTCACAAGTTCTCCTCTCCAAATGCGATGGCTCATTACTCCCTTCTGGCACATGTCCCTGAAGACAGTTTGCACCTGTGTCGGGGGTGTCTTTATTCACACTGCGGCACATCTTGCACCTGCCCTGACATCACTGACCACTTCCTCCTGGAAGTCACTGCCCGTCAGTACCTACACAGCTTTGCATCTTGTGAGTAGCCACGCAGCACTGACTTTGACATATGCGCCGTACGTCACGGAATTACACGCTTATGGACAGTTAAGTTTGATTACAGCCTTTTACTATTATAAACAATGCTGCAATAATCTTTGCCACAAATCAGAGTGCCTCAATATAAATATACAAGTATGTAACATTAGTACACAATGTATTATATGAGCTATAGATACAGGAAAATGTAAGTACACTATCTTATATATTTACCTTGGAAGAGAAATTCCTCTAAAGGAAACCTTTTAGACCAAGATACAGCCCTTCTTTAAAAATGTAAATATTGGGACCAGTATTGGCATAATGGCTACGTCGCTGGACTCCCATGTAGCTGACCGCGTTTTGAGTCCCTAACCTGGTGGCTTAAACTCACGCCAGGCACGTGTGCATGTGTGCCAAGATCCCAAGGGGAGAATGGAGGAGAAGGGATCATGGCATAGCTTTCGCCCCCACCGGGGGTGACTTCTCACTTTCTGTCTCTTTGTCTCTCTCTTTCTGGTGACTGCATACGCCCTATAGCAAAAACCTCTTAAAAAAAAATATATCATCTCCCAAAGATGTTGTGTCAAATTAAGCTCACTGATGTGAAAGGGCTGTGTGTGTTCGTGTGTGTGTGTGTGTGTGTGTGTGTGTGTAAATATTTGTTTCCTTGGGCTGGCCAGTGGTATTTCTGTTTGGTGCTTGATCACTTTCCTTCTCTCTCTGTCTCTCCCTGGCAAGTCCATGTGACCTCTAACAAATTTATTTAGAGTTCAAAATAATATATCATTGACTTTGAGGATGAAAATCTTTAATAGTAACACAGGAGCCCAGGCCAAGCCAGCCTGTGGGGTGGTGGTGAAGATGGCGCGATCCCACGTGGCCCACGGCATGGTTTGAGTCCCAGCTGGTATGACTTGAGAAATGCATTGCTGCACGTGTATGCAGAATCCCAAAGGGAGAGAGACAAGGAAGAGAAGGGATTACCACATGACCACTCCCCATGGCGGGAGGGAAGGTGCTTTCTCACTTTCCTCTGGCCTCCCTCTCTCTGTCTCAGGTGAGTGCATATGCTCTCTACAAAAGTGGGGAAAAAAGAAACTAAAAAACAGGCCATTATTACTTCTTGCATGGACTTCTGTATCGCTCTTAACATCCTTTCCCAGGGCCAGCAGGTGGCAGAGTGGTTAAGCTGCTAGACTCCCATGTAGTGGACCACAGTTCCAGTCCTGGATCTGGCAACTTGAAACTCACACTGGGTTTGTGTCCCTGGAATCCTGAGAGAAGAATGGAGGAGATGAGATTGGGGCATGGTCATCTTCCCTGAGGAGTGATTTATCATTTTCTCTCTGTCTCTCCTTGGAGTGTACGCTCCCTGTAGCAAAAATCTCTCTCAAAAAAAAAAAAATTATTTCCCCAATCCATGTCTCTCTCTGCTCTATCTCCACATGTACGGTACACTGACCTCAGGTGTATCTGTCTTCCCAGCGCTGAGCTCTGATCACAAGGGGGGTGGCAGGACTGTCACATGGAAAGACTCTTGAACCTGTACCTGAGGTTTTTTTGCCTCTGAGATGAGCATCTTCTCTCACTTTGGGCAAGCTCTTCCCATCACCTCCCAACTCTTTGGGCCTCAGGTCACTCATCAATAAAATGAAAATCCTTCGAGCTCTGTTTAGAGTGATCTGGCCTTGTCCTCACTTCATGGTTTTAATGAATTCCGAGGTCACAGGAGTTCTGTGTGCTGCAGGTACAAGGATATCTGTGTTTCTTCCCCTCCTCCTAACTGGAGAGTCTTTCCCTCCCCACGTTCATTGTCCCAATGCCATCTCTAGTGTCACTTTCTCAGGAAACTGTTCTCTGAACTACACAGCTTTGGGAAATACTTTTTTTTTGTTTTTTTTTTTTTTTTTGAGAGATTTTCGCTATAGGGCGCGTGCGCTCGCCAGACAGACAGAGAGAGACATAGAGACGGAAAGCGAGAAATCACCCACCAGGGGGGATAGTCACGCCGCAATCCCTTCTCCTCCATTCTCCTCTCGGGAGAGTGTGTGAGTTTTAAGCCACCGGTGTGAGTTTTAAGCCACCGGGTCTGGGATGCGAACCGTGGTCGACTACGTGGGAGTCCAGCGACATAGACATTACGCTAATTGCTGGTTCCCTGGGAAATACTTTTTAACAACCCAAATTTACAGTTTGTTGGCAGTGTCATTAACTTCCCTGATTGTTAAATTAGCGTCTGCCTTTCCGCTGGCCTAGAAGCATCTTCAGGGCAGAGATGAAGCCTCTTCCGACTTATTTTTGCACTTTCTGTATCTACTCCAGTGCGTAACACATAGTAGGTACTCAAGAAATGGATTGAATTAATGAATAAAACGTTTTGCCTAATGCCTTGTATTTTATCATTTACGTGAAAGCTCTTTCTGAACATTAAGATGACTTAGCAGTTTAGACTTCACTTAGACTCACCGAATGCTCTACCCACGACACATGACTGATCTTCCAGTATATTCTATCAGTGATTGGTCCTATGTGCCTTTACTCTGGTTTGTGTTTGCTGTTTCCTTCTCTACCTATCCAACCTGTGTCTGTTCTTCCAGGTCTATTTCATTCATGCCCCTCTCCAGGGAACTGTTTGTGATCACGAACTCTGAAATGATGTGTTGTTTCTCTCATTACAAAATACTGGCTGTGTGTTTCTCATATAAGCGTTTTCTTCCTCATTTTGTATTTTAGACATTTATGAGAATTCGTTTTCATACCACTCATCTCCTCTTCCTGCTCCACTTTTTCTTGGTGCCTTTACTCATGCCTTTCTTAATGATCTCTGAACTCCTCCTCATGCCCGTTTCACATAGTTGCTAAGTGTTCAGCGCCTCAGGAAGGTAAGGCCTCATGTATTAAAAAAAAAAATTGTACATGGCACATAAAACAATTTCAGGGCCAGTCCATGGCCTGGTGGTTAAAACAGCTGGATCCTACATGGCCAAACACATGGGTCAAGTCCCAGACCCAGCAACTTGAAAGAAACACACCAAAAGGAGAGAGAGAAGGGATTGCTATGTGACCATGCCCCATGGGGACTTCTCTCTCTCTCTCTCTCTCTCCCTCTCTTGCTTTCTGTCTCTCTTCGTCAATGACATGCACCCTCTGGCAAAAACTGAAAAATAAATCAACAAAAAAATTTACCCTAAATCACTCTGACGACTACTTCTAACACTCACATAATACTTGTAGGTCATGCAACGTTTTAATTTGGGATCCAATCATTTGTCTAATCCACCCAGTAATTTTACTGATTGTGTGTGTGTGTGTGTGTGTGTGTGTGTGTGCTGGGGTTTATCTGTGTGTTGAGTATCATTATATTCATGGTACCGATAGCAATAACAGCTCTTGACCACAGAAAGAAAAGTCAGATACACGTGTGTCTCTTTCAAAACAGGATCTTCCACACCCCGATGTCTGAAGTGTACTGATAACCCACGATGTTCTGTTATTTCTTTTTTCAGAAGATTTACACTGTAGATGGGAAATTTTGATATTTCTTGCAACATTAACTTCAAATACTTTGTCAGAGAATAGCAGTGAGAAGAACATTAATATCCAGGTTTTGAAGCGGAGATAAGTGCTAAATCAGTCTTGGGTACTGATAATTTGGATTTTAGGCAAGAGCGACTTCTTTTCCTCAAACTCTTTATTCTGATAGCAAAAGTAATACATGCCCATTATAAATCCATTGAGAAATCTTTTTTTGTTCTTATCGATAAAAGGTGATAAAAGGAACACTTCAATTTTACTCCTGATAATATAGAAAATTAAAAAGAAAATAACCAGTACATGTATTTAAAGAAAATAATATGAATAAACCAGTTTGGTGCAAAATACTGGTATTTTACCCAGTTCCTCCATATTGTATAGTTCTGTTTGTGTGTTGGTGTGTGTGTGTGTGTGTGTGTGTGTGTATGTGTCTGTGGCACTGCTATTTTAACTCTTTGGGCCTTTTATTCTCATCTGTATAATGTACATATGTTGTAATTTTGAAATTATTTTAAAAAATTATTTCCCAGAGGGTACATGAGTTTGCCAGAGAAAGGGGAAGGGGAAGTAAGAAAGCACCAGGGAATGGTCACACCACAATCCCATCTCCTCTGTTTCTTCTTCCTTTCAGGGTTTTGGGCCTGCTCACAAACACACCCCACATATTTTTCAAGTCTCTGGGTCAGGAATTCAATTGTAAGGTCAGCCATGTGGGATCCAACTGTCTTAACCACTAGGTTATAGGACCCTGAAATGATTAATTTTAAATATTATCCATTCATTTATCTTAAGTAGAATTTATATCACTTCTATTTACTTATGTTACTATGTTCCCTCAACATTGTTCCATCAGGCTTAATAAAAATAAGTTTTTATGTTACTATGTAAATATGTACTATAGCATCGAGTATTTTTTTCTGTATGATTTATTTTTTGTTATATCTTTTTAAAGAGATTTTTGGATGGTGCGCATGTGCTCACTAGAGAGGCAGAGAGAGACACAGGGACAGAAAGCGAGAAATCACCCCCAAGGGGATGGCCACACCGCAATCTCTTCTCCTCCATTCTCCTCTCGGGATTTTGGGCAAACACACACACACATCCAGTTGCCAGGTCTGGGGCTTGAACCACAGTCAACCATGTGGGAGTCCAGTGATGTTACCATTACACCATTTGCTTTTCCCAATATGGTTTATTTTAAAAAAATTTTTTTTCTGAAGTTAATGTGACATCCTTTTATTTGCATGATTATCTTTAATATTTTCTTCGTGATGTTACAGTTCTATCACATTTTTCTGTATTTCATATAGAAACTAATCTGAGTTTCATTAGTTTTCCTGGACACTTCCCACCCCAAATCATCATTCTGTTTTAACCTGCACTAGTCATTAACATATTAAGAATTTCTTTCTCGTATTCTCTTCTTTGTTCAATTGGATCTTAAGAAATTTTTATTCTGAGTAAACTTCCTCATTTTGCTGAAGCACATCCTTTGATAACTTTCTAAAACCAAAGGAGTGGAAATGTTTTTGTGTGTTTTTAATGCTGAAAAAGGTTATTATGCTGCCCCACTTTTAACTGGCAGTTTGGGTGGCCATAAGGTTTGGCCTCATATTTATTTTTAGATGTATCACATATTCACATGCATGTAAATTATTTATAATAAGTAACTGTGGTGACTAATGCATTATAAGACTCTTAACTTACAGAAAGTTTGAGGTTCTGATTTTAAGTGGAAAAATCTCTAGTCCCACATTTTACATATGTACACATTTTATTTGCATTGGAATTCTTTGTTATGCTACATATTAAAATTTTAGATAAAATCTTTTGTGTTTTCTCAGAACTTGGAAGTTGTGATCTATCACCCATCATGTTTTCACTTTTTTTCCCCCTCAAGAAAGGTCGATGATATTCTACTTTTCATTTCTCTACATGTTTTCTTATTTTCTCATAAAACCTTTAGGATATTATTTCCAGAGTTCTTCAACTGTCTGGCATGTTTGATTTTCTCCCCCAACTCCCATTATTTTGTTAATTGAGCTTTTTAATAATTGGTTTGAAAATGTATGCTTACAATTTTTTGGGTTTTTCTTTTTAAAAAATTTTTAAATGTACTCTATTTTCTCTCTATATTTGTTCTGGAAATGTTTGTTAGATATAGATCTTTTGGATACATTCCTTAAGACTTTTTATCTTTTTAACTTTTTTTTAACAGTTTTCTTCATTTTCTCCTCTAAAGCGGTTTAATTTATATTTTTAATAACCAAGAGCTGTTTTATGTCACTGATTTTTTTTTTATATTGTTTTTGATTACAGATCTAATCCTCAGTTAAATGTGTTTGTTACTTTGGTCCTTTTTATGTTATTTCTGCTCTGCCCCACACCAGTGGACTTTTTCTTGTTAAATTTTTTTTTGTATTTACATCAGAGATTTTCCTCAATTATGGATGACTTCTGGCTGTTCACATTTGAGGAAGGTACCAAAAAAAGATCTGTCTATTGAATATATGGGCAGAGCTGGTCAATTTAAGGGTTCTCACTTGGCTGGTCAGGCATCACTTTGGCCTCTAATTCCATTAGAGGATCTCTGCATGTCAAAAACTAGGGCATGTATGTGTTTATTTTCTGGAATGGTTCACAGTTTTGTCAAGAATGGTGATTTTTGCTTGGAGAAAACACTCGTCATTTCCAGTGTTGTGTGAATAGAAGTTTGAGATTCCAAGTGTCTCACCGTTTCAATAATTAATACTGTGATTTTTAGTCATTCCCTCCCTCCTCCACCCCCGTGTTTAATCCACCATCCCTCATCCATTTGAGTGTTGACCATATTGGATCCCATTTCTTACGGTTTTATTAATAAACTACTGTCCTGTAGAAGAAAGAGGAGGAAAGGTGGGCTTTATTTTCATTTCATATCCAAGCTTTCAGCCACTCCTCCTATATTAGCCCTGTACCTCTTTGCTGCCTTTCCTCCAAGTCCTGAGAGGCAAACAAATCACTTCCTTGTACTACCCATGGACAGAGATTTGGTTGTAGCTTTTTCTGTTATGCAAACACAGTTACCTTTCTTTCTTCCCTTTCTCTTGTGAAAAAATACTATGATAACAAAATTTTCATTAATAACTAGTCTTCTTTTTCTTTTATTTGCTCTTGTTTCCTTGTTATTCATGTACTATTTTCATTCATAAGCACGGGTTGTAAATTTTCATGTTTATTGTGGAATTGTTTATTTTTAATAAAGACCTGTAACTAACTCTGACATACTGCTTCCCAGTCATGATCTAGTCCACTAGTACTGAGTAACACTGCTAATTTCTCTAGCGCCAAGCCAAACGTCCAAGTTAAACCGGGGTCAACAGATGGCATGGTGGTTAAGGCAGTGGACTCTGACATGGCTGACTACAGTTTGAGTCCTGGACCTGATAGTTTGAATATCATATTAGGCACATGTATGTGTGTGCCCATAATCACTGGAGAAAAATGGAGAAGGGATTGTGGCATGCCATCCCCCATGTCGAGGGGAGGGCAGTGGTTACTCACTTTCCTTCTCACTATCTCTCTAGCAAGTACACTAACCCTATGGTGAAAACCTTAAAACAAACAAACAATAAAAAAAAAATGTAACATTTTGGCCAATTTGAGAAGTAAATTTGTTACCTTATTTTAATTTATCTTTTCTTTCTAATGTATGTCAATTTATTAACATTTCCTTTTTTCTTTTATCTTTTGACTTCTAAAAATCTTTACCTATTTTATTCAAGATGCTTTCACTTTTTTTTTTTTTTTTTTTTTTTTGGAGAGGTTTTTGCTATAGAGTGTGTGTGCTTGCTAGAAAGACAGAGACAGACAGGCAGAAAGCGAGAGGTCACCTCCCGGGGGGGATGGCCACGCCGCAATCCCTTCTCCTCCATTCTCCTCTCGGGATCTTGGGCATGCACGCACAAGCACCTGGCATGAGTTTAAGCCACCAGGTCCGGGACTCGAACCACGGTAGACTACATGGGAGTCTAATGACAGTCATTACGCCAACGTTATTTTCTTACTAGTTTATAAAAATTATTTATACATTAGAGATATAAGCCTTTTGGCATACTTTTTTTTGGTAATTATTTACTTTTTAAGAAAAAATAGATTGTTTTCCTTCTGCTTGGCTCCCTGTTGTAAACTCAGTTGCTAGTATTCATCAACACACCTTGTTATGTTCCTTTCTACAGGCAGATCCTTGCAGCAGCCAAGAGAGCTGACCAGGTGGGTCATTTTCTCTGGGTTGGATCAGACAGTTGGGGATCCAAAATAAACCCACTGCATCAGCATGAAGATATCGCAGAGGGAGCCATCACCATTCAGCCCAAGCGAGCAACTGTGGAAGGTACGAGTTTGTCTTCAGTATCATGTGCCACAAGAGTGATGGGTGTCTTCTCTGGTGGCCAGAAATGATGTCTCTTTGAAGGTTTGATGTTTCCCCGTAATTTATGCAGGGTTGTTACACATGTGTAGCCATGAAATACAAATGAAGCCACATACCTGGTGTTCTTTTAGTTGATATTTCTCTTTGGAAGAGATCATACGATTTTCATATAAGCACCCATGTTTAGTGTATATCCTTTTTTAGAAAAAACAATTATTTAATTTTATTTATTATTTTAATTTGACCAGAAAGATAGAGGGGTGGTGGGGGCGAGTGAGAAAGCAAGCTACCAGGTCCAGGACTTGAACCACAGTTGGCCATGTGGGAGTCCAGCGCCCCAAGCACCATACCACCTGCCAGCCCAGTGTATATCCTTTTAAAAAAAAAAAAATTTGGGACCAGCAGTTAGCGTAATGGCTATGTCGCTAGACTCCCACGTAGTCGACCGCGGTTCGCGTCCCAGATCCGGTGGCTTAAAACTCACGCCGGGCGCGTATGCGTGCGTGCCCAAGATCCCGAGAGGAGAATGGAGGAGAAGGGATTGCGGCGTGGCCATCCCCTCTGGGGGGTGATTTCTCGCTTTCTGTCTCTCTGTCTGTCTCTGTCTGTCTGGCGAGCGCACGAGCCCTATAGCAAAAAAAAACCTCTCCCAAAAAAAGAAAAAAAAATAAAATTTGTGCCATAGAAACATTCTGAGAAGAGAACATTGCCATTAATAAGGTATGAGATAATAACATTCCAAATATATGTACGTGTGCTACATTTTGCCAGGTAATATTTTCCCTTTACAATTTATCCATTATTTCCTTAGCCAGATGACTGCAAGGATCTTTTCCCCGTATGACCTCTCTGGGTCCCTACCAACCTAGGGAGGCTTTGGTTACACAGAATACAGGTCTTTCAGGCAACAACGTCACGTCGTCTCCCTAGATCTCTTTGTCCTTACTTTCTTTTCTCTTGTCTTTCTAAATTTCCATCCCCTTCTTTTACTTTGACTTTCTTGCTACGACAAAGATTTTGGGGAGGTATTTGCATACCTCTGATCTAACCAAAGTTGCTGATATCAACATATGTTCTGCTTTCATTTGGAAAAAAAAAGTTATTTCTAAAAGAAGAAATTATGTAAAGAAAAAGGAACTCTGCTGATTTCCTGATGTGTGTTCCTTTTCAGATGGGCCAGGTCTCCAAAGATTCCCTAAACCATGCTTTGCCCATTAGAAAGAAATCTAGCCTCTCATTCGAAAAGGATCAAATATTTGCTTTTCTTTCTGATCTCGCTTCACTCCAATGTAATTAATTAATCTCCCCAGAAGGCTGCATGGTCTACATAGGCCTTTTTAAACAGGTTGTGGTTCTATCACTGTTTCCTTTCTATTTATCTGGAGGCGATAAAGGTCTCATGAGTCACCCACATCTTCACTGGGAACTTTGAATTAATTTTATTCTGCAATACCTGCCTAAGGATGGCCTATCTTATAACCAATGCATTGGAGACAGGTTGCAAGAATAAAAAGTAAAATTTTAATTCCACCTTTTTCACATACAAATTGTGTGTATACTGTGTACTCTGTGCTAAAAGGCAAAATGCAAAAGGTAGTGTCTTAACCCATTATTGTGTTGCTAGCAGAAATACTGGAGACTTGGTTACTTATGAAGAAATAGAGGTTTATTTTACTCAGGATTCGAGTGGCTAGAATACCCAATGGCATATGGCTACCCTTAGGCTGGCCTACAACATGGTTGACAGGAGCAGAGAAGATGGTGGGGTACGTGCAGAGAGAGAAGGTGAACTGAGGGCAACTCTCTCTTTTGTAACAAACTGTCTTGTAAGAAATAACCCCTTCTTTCAAGAGCTAGACTTCACTTTCTCTCTCTCCTGAGATAGCATTAACTCTTTCAGAAGGCTGGTGCCTCACTGCCCACTAAGACCTCACCACTTGCCAGCGCTGTTAAGTTGCAGGTCAAATTCCAAAATATGGACCTTGTGGGGTGACAACTCATTATCCAAACTATAACAGATTGGGACACAAAATCCTCGCTCTCAAAGCAGATAGAGTTGAGTGATGGTGTCAGAAAACAGCCACTAACTATTCACAGGAGAAGCACTGTAAGTGCAGTATGGAATAGGGCACAAAGGAGACACCTCGGGACTTTATCTCACATGGTGATGTGCATGGGGAAGACTTTTTTAGATGCATGAGTGATGACTGACAGATCATCGACATACAGTGAGGGGAAGGCCTCCTGGGAGATAGCCACACGGGAATGAAGGAGCAGGACACATCGGAGAAACTGCAAATAATCCACTGGGTAGCACAGTCCTATTCTCCAGCCATTGTGCAACGCTTCTACTTGGAAATGTTGACAATTTCTAAGTCATTGAGAAGACTCTTACTACCCTTTCAGTACTAGTCATTACTACACTGTTGGGCTAATGGACTCATTAAATTTGAGGGATGGTGGGGAGGGTCCTCTGCTTAGATACTAATTTTGCCTTAAAGCTGTCCTTAGCCATTGTACGCCACTTATCTCTGGGTTAGGAGTTCCTTCTGTGTTTCTGTGGCATTCTATGTATCTCTCATCTTCTAAGTCCTACACTTGACTCTCCAGAAACGTACCTGTTATGTACCATTGCACTCTCAGCATTTAGTTCTTTGTCTGTAATTTCAAGATGCTCAAACAATTTTTAAAAACAATTGTATAAGGGTCAGCAGGTGACATGGTGATTATGGCGGCTGCATTTCCACATGTCCCAGACCTGGTGGTTTGAAAACCATGTCAGGGTTGGGTGCCTGCATGCCCAGAATCCTGAGAAGAGAATGGTAGAGAAGAGATTGTGACATGGTCATCTCCCTTAGGGGATGATTTCTCTCTCCTTCCCTCTCCCTCTCCCTCCAATCTGGCAAGTGCATGTACCCTATGGCAAAAACCTAAAAAGGGAAAAAGAAAAAAAAAAAAATAGTCATACATCCAGATGAACAAAGGAGTCACAGATCATGTAAGAGCCTGGCACAGAACGTGGCTGAAAATCGGGCCAGTCTGATTGCGAAGGGCTTTAAGACTACATCAGGCATTTGTACTTTATTTTGGAAATCTGGGGGTACGTCTAAGCATGGAAGTAAGGTAGAATCAGAGGGGTAAGGAAGCTTACTGAGGTGAGCGTATGGGGAGGTGACAGGTGAGAAGTAGGTAAGAATCAAAGCCAAGCAGAAACTTCGTGGGGGCTTGGCTGAAGTCTTCCCTTCCTGAGCTCCAGCTGCCACTTAGGCATTGGCCTTACTCTGGGGCTCACAACCCCGGGTGCATTTAGGAAGCTAGTAATCAGGGCAGAGGTTTTTTTAAATTCTTGAAACAATTTACTACTTCCAGAGATATATGGAAATAAACAAATTTCAAAATCAAATACAGAATAGCATTCTAAACCCGAAAAAAAAAAAAAAAGCCTCAAATCATGAGTCGGGGGGAGAAATAGTGTTAATATGAACATAGCTGGCTCCGTAGCTCAGTGGTTAAAGGAGCTGCAGCTACATAACCGCAGTTCAAAGCTGGATCCCAGCAGCTGAGAAACACACCATGGTGTGTGCATTTGTGCCTCAAAATCCTGATGGGGAATCCTGATGTGACCATACCAATCAGAGGGTGCTTTTTCCTTCTCACTTTCTCTTTCTCTGGCAAGTACACAGGGTGACAATTAAAACAAGAATAAAATTTTAAATATTTAAAAATAGGACCAGCAGGTGGCATGGTGATTAAGGTGTTGGACTCCCACATGGCTGACTGCAGTTTAAGTCCCAAACGGCCAACTGCAGTTTGAGTGCCAAACCTGGTGGCTTGCTTTGTCACTTTCTCTCTGTCTCTCCCTGGTGAGCACATATGTCCTATAAAAAAATTTAAAGTGATACTAATAATAAGGGGCCAGCTGGTGACGTAGTGGTTGGGGCCACTGGACTCCCACACGGCTGACCGTGGTTCAAGTCCCAGACCTGGGGCTTGCTTTCTCACTTTGCCTCTCTCTCTCTCACTCTTACTCTGTCCCTCTCTGGTCAAATTAAAAATAAGTAAAGTTAAATAAAGTAATTATTTTTTAAAAAAAATTAAAAATATTAATAATAAATAAAATTAAATAATTCTTAAAAATTTTTTAGAAACAAAGACAACATTACAGTGTTATAGAAGAGTAATATCTCAGACAAATCATTCCATTCCAAAATGAAGTTTTTTGGGGGAGTGGAGGGGGTAGCTTGTGGGCATTTAGAAATGTTGTGGCCTTGGGACCAGCAGGTGGCGGAGTAGCTAAGGCACTGGATTCCCACATGACTGACCACAGTTCCATTCCCAGACCTGGCAGCTTGAAAATCATCCTGGGCACGTGTGCATGCATGCCCAAAATCCCAGAAGGAGAATGCAGGAGAAGGGATTGTGGTGTAGGGTGATTTCTTGCTTTTCCTGTATCTGTTTCTCTCCAGCGAACACACGTACCCTGTGTCAAAAACCTGGGGGAAAAAAAAGGCTACGGACTCTATCTGACTATATTGTCTCCACGCATTGTTCCAAAGAGCAGACAGGCTTCATTTCCTTTTACGTCAGATGGAACATTAAGATTGTGGCTATGAATTTGACAGTGTCACATTCCTTAAAATGAAATGCAATGAGTTGTGTAGAAACTTCTGAACAAAGCTGTGAGATACCTGAAATGAAACTTGAGATGGAGAATATTCTGTATGGGTGGGTCAATTTTTCTATCATGCTTATGTTTTTTTTTTAGGTTTTGTAGATTTTCATATTGGATTGGGCTTACCTACAGCATCCTCCAAATATTCATAAAATGAATACCCCGGTATCTTTGCCTTTGTTGTATAGGACTGTACCCTCAGATGTAAACAGGAAAAAAAAAAACTATAATCCATATTTTTTCCTTTTGTTAGAAATTTGGCCTGAAACAATTTATCATTACGTTTAAGTATGTGCTTAAAACACTTTCCCAAAATCCAGGTGTTTACTGAAGATGTTAAAAATACAGATTTTTGGTGAGTGTTTTCTGTATATACTTAAACATAACGATATATTTTTTTAGACCAAATTCCTAGCAAGTTCACTGTCTCAGTGAAAATAGTTTTTATCTTTTTTTGGTACCTCCTATTTGTTTTCCATTTATAGATGAAAAAGATCCTCAGTGTTTGTACGCCAGCAGTGTTGTTTTTCACCCTTTCAATTTAATGAGGACAGGGGCTGAGCTCTGGAAAAGTCAGCTATGGCCCTGTTGGCTGCACATATTCATGCGAGTACTAGGGAATGTCTCCAGAACTTGGCAGCACTCCTCCAGCTCCTGAGCCAAAACACTTCTGCATTTTCTGATGAGCCAAGGAATCCCTGGCATTTTTGTCATTTGTGTGTTGCCCCATTATCTAGAACTCTCCATAATCCTCTCCCGCCCCCAACAACAACTTATAGCAAAAGATGCCCAAGTCACGTTCAACTCTTCTCCCTGCAAAAAATGCTCTGCTTCTCCAAAAGTAGACTATCCTCGGCATCTTCTAATTACAGCCAACAGGGGTCATGGGCCGGAATCCTTTCTTCTCTGCCATAATCATTAAGAAGCTGGTGTAATGAAGGGTAGATTTTCAAAGCTAACTATAATGACTCTCACAATTGGTGATGATTTTCAAATAGGTCTATTGAACAGCTTGCTTCCTGATTTAAATCAGCAATATATGTTGGATAGAGAAAAAAAAAATAAACTCTTGGAATTGGCATAAAATATCAACTTTTTAAAAAAGGATTTCATGATTTCTAGTTAAGGTAGAGTGAATTCTTCCTTTATATTTCTTAAAATAAGAGCAAACAAAGCTATAAAGATCTGAATTAAAATATCTTTTGTCCCAATTTTGATAATGTTCTCATTTAACCTTCCTTGATTATCTGGAATGTTCTGTTATTACACATGCTACAGGATTTTGCTAGGTGAATGGTGGAAAAAAACATTAAAAAATATTGCCTTAAACCACAATGCTCTTTCTAAGCAATGAATATGCTTTTGGGCCTATAACCTTGTTTAATAAGAGAGCACTGAGATATTCCATGTTCATTGTCATGACCATTTTTTTTTTTATTAAGTCTTTCTGAAAAAGCTTATGGTGTCAGCTCCAGCAGTGTAGCAGGCAGGCACTGATACAAACACTGAGAAGACTCAGACCAGATCTGATCCAGGTCTTACATGTAATATAAAGATGACAGATGATGATGAATCTCATAGTGGGGCGAGTAAGTGACATGATGGTTAAGGTGCAGGACACCCACATGGCTGACTGAGGTTTAAATCCCGGACCCTAGTGGCTTGCTTTCTCACTTTCCCTCTCTCTCTCTCTGTCTCTGTCTCTTTGACAAGTGCACATGCTCTATAGCAAATTAAATAATAATAAGAAGAACAATACTATAGTAAGAAAATATATTAGTATAACTAGGATAAAGCGTCATTCTTTAGGGACTAGCCCATAAATTATAGAGATACAAAGGAAAGAGAAAGAATAGGAAATGAAAATAGCAGGTCAAAGGAAAGTTTTGGAGGATAGAGATAGAGGTCAACAGTTCAAAAATCTCCAGCTGTTTCCAAATCCCTGGCACACACCCTTTCATGGCCTAAGATCCACCAAGGTTTCCTTCTCTCTATTTTTTAAAAAAGTATATTTATTTCTTCCAAGGACAGGAGAGACATGGAAAGAGACAGACAGCACCCCTGACAGGGCCTCCTCACGGTGATCTCCCCTCGCCTTCAGCAAGGCCCAGATCACAGGCAAACTCTTGCCAGGTGTACTTTGGACATGTCTAGACTTGACCTGGGAATCTTTCCATGTGAGATAGCCTCATAGAGCATCACAGTCTACCACAGTGCCACCATCTGGCCTCTTCCGCATTTCTTACCGATCTGGAAACGACATTTTCTGTATGATCTAGATGAAATGACTTATCTTTATTAAGGACTTCCTTGCTCTTTGTAAGGAGTTTATTCTGTCCTTGCTAAACTAAAATCATTTCACTTCTAGTTCAAAATGTGCCACATACTTCCTTTCCAGCACACACTGATCGTGTTGATCAAATTGAGCATTCACAGCTGTAATCCAAACTTCCTTGAGAACAGCACCTGCAGCCCTTGGATTCTCTGTTTCTCCATCTTTATTCCTGAACTTGTCAGAAGATCTAGAACATAGCAATTTTTTTTTTGAGAGAGACTTTTGCTATAGAGCGTGTGTGCTCATGGAGAGACAGAGACAAAGACAGTAAGCGAGAAATCACCCCCAAGGGGGGATGGCCATACCACAATCCTTTCTCCTCCATTCTCTTCTCGGGATTTTGGGCATACACACACATGCGGCTGGCGTGTTTTGAACTACCACATCTGGGACTTGAACCATAGTCAACTACCTAGGAGTCCAGTGACCTAACCATTATGCCATCTGATGGCCCCCAAAGTAATTTTTTTAAAAAAATTATTTATTATATACTGCATGGTTTGTAATCTCTGAATATGCAAAGGAGTACATATGGGGTCATCAGAAAAGTAATGACATAATTTTTCATGCAAAAATGTGGTTTGACGTTTCTGATGACCCAATAGTTAAATGAATTAAGAATTTTCTCTGGAATGGGAAACTCATCCAAAATATTTTTTCCCCCTAAGGCATTTAGTAGGAAAACGCGTTTAGCATTCTAATTAGTTCATCAGAGCCTTCCAAGGTGGATTTGAACTCTTTCCCTCTTGCATCCATTTGGAATACTTCTTGCCATTTCCATTCGTTTTGCCTTTCCTTTCAAATTTGGAGAGAATCATTAGGCAGGGTCGACGTGATAGTTCATTTAGGTGGTTTGGTGAAATGTTGCAAAGGTTCCTGGAAAGGCTCAGCTTAAACTCCCCAAAAGTGGACAATACAGAAGAGGCATCCCCCGTTTGGCTCAGCCAACCCCAGGGGAACTGCCTTTCCAGACCGTACTCCATCTCCTGTTAGGGTGGACAAAGGGAAAGAGGGCAAGCAAGTCACAGGGGGAGAGGAACATCTGTGTGGAGCATGACACCATCTTATCTTTAATTTTGAGATGTTTAAACTAGAGATGATTGGGTTTGAGTGAAAACAGCGAAATCTGCAACCCAGATAACTAAAGAGATGTGAGGATAATTGACTGTCAGCTGCTTTATATCTATATGTTGCAAATTTTTAAAACACACTGTCTCTTCTCAAATATGATAGACACTCTCTGCACTGATGCCACTTAACTCACCACTAATCACTTCCTAAATGGCACATAGGTCAAATAACAGGAGCCATTCTTATTTATTTATTTATTTATTTTTAAGTGTTTTTTTGTTTGTTTGTTTGTTTTTGTCTTAGGGTGCATGCGCTCACTAGGGAGAGAGACAAAGACAGTGAGAGGGAAAGTGAAAAATCACCCCCTGGGGGATGGGTATGCCATAATCCCTTCTACATTTTTCCACTGAGATCTTGGGCATACATACACATATGCCCAGGGTGAGTTTCAAGCCACTGGATCCAGAACTCGAACCACAGTTAACCATGTGGGAGTCCAGCAATGTAACTATTATGCCATCTGTTGGCCCCAAGCCATTCTCTTTTTAAGAGATGCCATCTGATGCCCCGGGCTCTGGACTTAGGCTGGTCTCTAGTGTGTCCCAGCAGCTGAATTTTTATCTACTAAGAGTTATCCATTTTTATTTTTAAACCAATTTATTCCAGTGGTACATGTTACCATAATTAATGTAATGAAAATTATATTAAACCCATCAAGAGACTGGAGAGAGAGAAAAAGGTGTCATTTCAAAGAAAATTAAGTCAGAATGCTTTGAAGATATCTGATAAGTTTGTCTGTTGGTTGTGGGCAAAATAATAGTAAAATATTAAAGAGAAACCGAAAATGGTAGGAAAAATGTTATACTTAGGTTGCCATATAGCAGATTTTTCCCCTCTTTTTTTAAGTTTTTGTCATTGGGCAAATGCTGGAGAGAGACAGAGAGAAGTAAAGTGAGAAATCACCCCTCACCCCTCCCAGAGGGATGGCCACACCACAGTGCCTTCTCCTCTATTCTCCCCCCAGGATTTTGGGTGCACATGCACCTGGCATGCATTTCAAGCCCCCAGGTCCAGAACTTGAACCACTGTGGGCCATCTAGGAGTCCAGTGCCTTAACCACCACGCCACCTGCTGGCCTACAACTACTTGGTTTCAAAATTTTATCTGTGTATTTTATAAGAGAAAGAAGACAGAGAAAGACAGACATTCTCGGCAGAGTTTCATTTTGTGCAGAAAACAGACCACCGAGAAACCAAGGGCCACTCAAGAGAGTAGGAGAACTCAGGTTGATCACCCCAGTGGAGCTTGTCCTCCAGAGTCTGGGACGTTACAGGGATTATATAGTCAGGCTTCAGGGATGTTGCAGGTAAAGGAAACCAGAAAAGTTGCAAAACAGTTGCACACTAATTTATAACATTTCCCAATTCCTGTAGAAACCAGCAAGCAGGCAATTTATAAAAGTAGAATGAATATTTCCTGTTTGCAAGCAGGTTAGCAAATGGGATCCATATCAGTTTCACAGTCCTCCTCATCCCCCACTCAGCCCGTCTTCAACCAGCCAGGATCATGGGCACCATTTGTGTCCACTATGTACGAGTCAGTGTGGGAAGCGAACCCGATCTTCCGTGTGGCTTCCGGCATTGCAGGGCATTGGCCCACTGCTGCACCACCATGGCTAGGCCAGCTAGGACACTACTTTTAAGATCTTATTTCAATTTAAAGACCACAGACTAGATTTTATTACAGTTGTTTCATTTCCGCATGATAACAAAGAGGCCATTCAGACGATGCATGTTCACAGAAAGTACCCTGATCCCACATCGGAAAATTAACGAGTCTGTGTGCATATGTGTGTCTGTCTCTCTCTGTCTTGGTCGGACAGTCTCTCTTTATATATATATATATATTCTCAACATTTTGTGTATTTTTTTGATAATTTGTTGCTAAGATAGAAATATTGGATTAACTGATCTATTGTGGGTCCCAATTATATTTGATGATTAGGCTTCCAATGTATTAATGAACTTTCACTTGGGTTTCCCTCTGTAGGACTTAATTATTTTACCTCCAAAGAAAAGGTTTCAATTAATCCTAAAGTCCCTTCTAAAAGGCACACCCTAACAGTCCTGCTCATATAGTAACCGTCTGTTATTTTTGCCTGCCCAGCATCCATTCCTTCCCAGTTACAGCCCTCCCGCCCTCCCCAGGGGGACCCACTGCACCATCCGCCCACATTGTACAGGGGCACTGAGTCACACCTTTGGCTCTGGGAGCAGGCACAGAACTCCTGTCTGTCCTTGCAACAGCAGAGATTGCTTCAAAGTTAGCTCAGGACTGAAGGCAAACCTTGGCGAGGCTATCTTATTTGTAAATGTTGACTGTAGCATTCAAGAAATGGGACTCTTTCTCTCGAAGTTGCTAAGTTGGACGGGTTTAAGCTCAAAGATGCTGGGATCCACCTTCACAAAGATAGCCTGCCTGGAAACACTCAAGAGCTGAATACCAGAGACTTGTTAATGGATGCCAAATCCCAAGGATATCATTGGAGTCCCTGAACCCTCCTCTACCTGAAATTTGAAACCAATCTTAATTTACAAACTCTCAGACTCCTGCTGCTTGTGTAAGATCCTTCAGAGTGAGTTTCAGTCACTTGCAACCCAAACAATTTGACAAACACAGATGACCATTATGGCGGCCTCCAATACTAGAATAATTTCTAGTATTATAAAATATCTACAATTGTACAGATGTCCCTCTGTTCCTTTTTTTTTTTCTCCTTTATATCTGTCCCATGAAATGGATGCATTCTTCAAGCCCTACAGTAAGCCTCACCTACCCTAAAGTGCTTTTCTTCCCTTGTCACCCCAGCCTTATCCTTAATCTAGTCTTCTCAAGCATGCAGTGTCTCTTCTGCTTAGGAAGCATCCGTCCTGCCCGACCAGTTCTCTGCACCTGTCAGGGATGTTTGCTACTAGATGACAGACTCAGGTACACCTGGGAAATGTAGATGAAGCTACCTGACTGTCCTCCACAACTCTTAATTGTTTGATAATTGAGCAGGACTTTGAGAGGAAACGTCTAAAGGAAGCATGGCAAAATGAGCCTGATCCACTAAGAAACTCTTAGCTGTCCAAAGGCAGAGAGAGAAAAACTGCTCATTTTCTTTTATTTATTTATTTGTATTTAAGAGTTGTTTTTTGCCATAGGGCGCGTGCGCTCGCCAGACAGAGAGACAGAGAGATAGAAAGCGAAAAATCACCCCCCAGGGGGGATGGCCACGCTGCAATCCCTTCTTCTGCATTCTCCTCTCGGGATCTTGGGCATGCACGCACATGAGCCCGGTGAGAGTTTTAAGCTACCGGGTCCGGGACGCGAACCACGGTCGACTATGTGGGAGTCCAGCGACACAGCCATTACGCTAACTGCTGGTTCCTCATTTTCTTTTATATATAGAAATTGAAAAAGATGACCTCCCAGGAAGTAGAGGAAGGACTACTAGAAACTGAGGAGTGTGGTGTAGAGGCACATGGATTAGCAGAAACAATTTTGGGGCCAGCAGGTAGAGTGAAGGTGAAGGCACTGGCTCTAACATAGCCAACCATGTGGTTCAAATCCTGGACATGGAGGATTAAAAATCACACCAGGCGTGTGTGTGTGCATGCATGTGTGCATGCCCAAAGTTCTAAGAAGAGACTAGAGAAGGGATTGCAGTGTGGCTATCTCCCCTGGGGGTGATTTCTCATCCCTCCACCCCCACCCCATTTCTCTCTGGCAAGTACATGAGCCCTATACCAAAAAAAAAAAAAAAAAAAAAAAGAAAAGAAAAGAAAAAAAAACTAGGCAAGAGGAATAATTTCTAGTATTATCAAATCCATTAAGATTAATATATCTAGCAATTTACTGTATATCTCATAGTAACTAAGAAATGATTTCCCAACCCAGAGTAATGGCAGGTGGTTGAGATGATGGATGTGTTATTATTCATCCTAATTTAATCATGACACATTGTGTTCTTGTGCTGAAAAATCATGTTGGACCCCATGAACATGTGCAATCAGTATATGTCAGAGAAAAAAAAAAAATGAAAAGGCAGCGAGGCCAGAATAAACAGGGATACCTGTGGACCAGAAGCCCTGTCTGTGCCACTTGTCACATCAACAAATACTGAGAGATCAGAGTTGGTGAATAAGGAAAGACAGGTACTCAGCAAGGCCAACACTGGGAAGACGGTAGATGGAAGTCCAAAGACACCTCCACTGAACTGGACGAGAGACGAAACTCACAGGATGAGTTTTCCATTGTCTTCGGGGCAGAATGACAAGGAGGGCTGGTCTTGCCTTCAGGTAGGATTGCAGGAAGACCTGGTAGCAGCTGGGAGGCAGTTGCTGCTAGAGGGCAGTTTTCAGTTTCGTCACAGACTTCTGCAAGGGGCTTAAAGGTGAGCGATGATTTATGATGCAGCAAAAGCAAAATGGAAACAGTCAAGACAACTCTTTAGATCCTGGTTTAGACGCCGCAAGGATCTAGGTGGGGCTTTGCAATGTTTGAACTTGTAAAATCTCAGTCAGTCACGTGGATGGGGGCTGGTGGAGTCTTTTCTCTCCCTGTTTCCATACACTAATATATGTTTAAAGATTTATCAAAATGTATTGTTAACTTCCATTAGATGAGCATTCAGCTTGGTCTATTGTAAGAGAGGTAAGAGGCTATTTTCTGTTAGACTTGTGATTAAAGTGAAAGACAGAAGTGAAAAACTGATTTTCCTAAGGTTTAATCTAGTAAGATGGATTCCAAAACTAAGTAGAATATACAGTCACCTTGCTTCTCATATGGCTTGTTCTCAAAAGAACCAGCTTCCTTCTTGCATCACCAGCAATATTTAGAACAGATAGCCAGGACATAAAAATAGTCCAGGCTGGCAGGTGGCCCGGTGGTTAAGGTACTAGGGCACTACATGGCTGACCAAGGTTTGAGTGGCAGATTCAATGGCTTGGAAACCCTGCCAGTGCCTATCTGGGCATGCTCAAAATCCTGAGAGGAGAATGGAAGACTTTCCCCCACTCTGTTTCTCTGAGACAAGTGCACATACACCGTGGCAAAAACAAAACAAAACAAAACAAAACAAAAACAGAAAACAAAACAAGACAAAAAAACAAGCTCTCAGTCCAAACAGGCAAAGCTCTGCCGTGGTAATGAACTCTCAGTGGACTAACAGAACAGATATTTCTCAGGAGATTTACCAGGGCAGTCATTTCCCACACATGGGGTCAGCATCCTAGGTCAGTGCATTCTTAGGGCACCTCTGCTTCAACGCATTCTCTTTCACTGCCGTGAAGTTCAGGAGACAGAATTGCAGGGCCTACTGCTTGCCAGTGCTTTACCTGGAAGGGTTGTGCATTATCTTTGCTGTCATCTCATTGAACAAAGTAAGTCGAAGCAAGTTTTCTTACCAAGGGAGCTCCCGTGCAGACATAAAGCTGGATGTTGCTTAATTTAAGTTCTGTCTACCTCAAGCTCTATTTCACTAAAAACTTGGTTAGCTATTAAAAGACTAACAGCTGTGCATTGGAATTAATTTTTTTTTTCTCAGTGAGATTTTTGCTATAGGGCGTGTGCACTCTCTGGAGAGACAGAGACAGACAGAAAGCAAGAAATCATACCCCCCTTCCCTGGTGATAACCATGCCACAGTCCCTTCTCCTTCATTTGCCTCTTGGGATCTTGGGCACACACGCACATATGCCCAGCGTGAGTGTAAGCCACCAGCCCGGGACTCCATCTGTGGTCAACTGCATGGAGTCCAGCAGTGTAACCACTACGCCATCTACCAGTGCCCATGCATTGGAATTTCCTAATGGAATACAACAAATAGAGACTTTCTGCCCTGTTTCACTGCAGATGTCTGGGCGGCTTTGACATGAGCAGTATCTGGGCAACAGTGCAGAGCAGGGGATCCTGTGTGGTAGAAAACATGGTGCTTGGCAAAGTCCTGGAGTGCCAGAAGATGCCCAAAGGAAAGCACATTTCTAGAGAGTAGGGAAATCCCTACTGGTCTGGATTATGGGACTGTGTGTGACACCCTTGAGTGACATTCTGCATGAGTCGCATAAGTGTGATTGGGGCACAGTAGGGCATAGATACCATGACCCTGTCTATTCCTGCAGACTGAGTTTTGGTGAAACTCCAGTTACCTCCTTGTGGATTTGCCCTTGGCTCCACAGGCTCTTGACTGTGGCTCAGTAGCCGTTCGCTCACCCTTTCTTTGGCCAACAGAAAACTCTTCATACAATGGAGATGGAAAATGCCAGATGCCCACTCATCTAGTCTTCCCTGCAGGTAGAGGATAACTTAATCCCAATCAGTGAGATGCATGAGGGTGTTTTCTGAAGGAATGTCTTGGAAATGTTTTCCTCTCTTAGAAAAAAAGAGACAAGTTGGGACCAGAAGGTGGCCTAATAGTTATGTTGCTGGACTCCCACGTAGTTGGCTGTGGTTTGAGTCCCAGACCTGGTGGCTTAAAACTCAGATTGGGCATGTGTGTGTGTGCATCCCAAGAGGAGAATGGAGAATGGATTGCAGTGTGGCCATCCCCCCTGGGGGGTGATGTCTTGTTTTTTTCTCTGGTAAGCACATGTGCCTTAAAGCAAAAATCTGTCTCTTAAAAGACATGTTAATATAGTTTATTATCCAAAGCAGGGACTCGTCGGAGTAAAAAGGCCTGGATGCTGTGATGTTCTCAGGCAAACAAGGGTATGCAGTCACCGTGTTCATAAGGAGGGAGCCCCTCACCTTCTTCTCTTTCATTTTTTTTGTTATAGTATTATGGAGGGCAGGATGCTGAGAGCCACAGCAGTCATTTTAACAATGAGGAGAGAGTGTCAATTCCAGGGAAGAGAAGACAAGAAGGCTAGATAAAGTCTGGGCCCAGGATGACTTACTTAAGTTGCAAACCAATCCTGAAATTATTCTTCAGAAGTTAATCTTATCTTTAAGTCACTTTTCAGCTAAACATTTTGTTACATGCAGCCTAACGTATCCATGCTGTCATGTACCACCAGTGACACCCAGCATGGATCACAGGCAGGCATGCACACCTGATGTGTACAAGGAGACCACAGGATGAAAATAGGAAACAGGATCTTGCCCGTGTGTGTTCAACTGTGTTACCACTATGCTAACTGTGCTAAGACCTGTCTTCCCAAGGTTTTAGAGAAAACTTTTTTTCAGGCTTAGGAAATTTGACACCAATAGTACTATTTTAGGGTTCATGGAATTAGCACATCCAACACTGGGTAGATTCTCAAAATAAATCACAGGGGACTAGCGGTCAACATAATGGCTATGTTGCTGGACTCCCATGTAGTCGACCACAGTTTGAGTCCCGTACCCAGTGGCTTAAACACACTGGGCGCGTGGATGTATGTGCCCGAGATCCTGAGAGGGGAATGGAGGAGAAAGGATTGTTCCTTTTCCCAAAAATACATGCTTGAATAATTCCTTCATTTATTCAAATTATCTGTCAATAGTTGTCTTCTCAATGAAGCGTCACCTGACCTTGCTATTGAAAACTGCAACACCTCCTACCACAACTGATGATCTCCTGACTCTACTCTTCTAACTTTATGGCGGCACACATAGGTGTGACATCAGCAAAATGGCAGAGCAGGCAACTTCAATAAATTGTTTACCTGTTACACTTTAGTTCTTGGCTCATGGTTTCCATTAGATCATCATCATCTTTTTTTAAGAAAGATTTTTGCTATAGGGCATGAGTGGCCAAGAGCTCTAGAGGAGAATGGAGGAGAAGGGATTGTGGTGCAGCCATCTCCCTGGGGATGATTTCTTGCTTTTTGTTTCTCTGTCTCTGGCAAGCACACATGCTCTGTAGCAGATCTGGAACTTGAACCACAGTGGACTACATGAGAGTCCAGCAGTGGAATCATTACGCCGTCTGCTGCTCACTCCATTAGACGGGTGATATTCCTTGTCTTTTGCAATCACTGAAATCTCTAATCTTTTCCTTATATTCAGCTACTTTTTGAGATAGAATGTATTACATTTTACAACCTTAAAACAAACAAACAAACAAAAGCCACCCCTCAACCTTAGTGGACTAACCATGTAAGACCCTCCTTCAGCACTTAGCTGGGCCCTTTATGGCTCTGCCTTTGTGTTCACTTCCTGATTCCCCTGAGCCCAGAAGTCAGTCAGCAGTGATCAGTGATAGCTCTTTCTTAGGTGGTTTTTCTTTTTTCTTTTTCTTTTTCTTTCTTTCTTTTTTTTTTTTTTTTTCTGTAGGGCACGTATGCTTGCTACAGAAGAGAGAAAGAGAGAGAGAAAATGAGAAAGTGAAAAATCACTCCTGGAGTGATGACCGTGCTACAATCCCTTCTCTTCCATTCTCCTCTTGGGATTTTGGGCATGCGTGCACGTGGGCCTGGTGTGTTTTTCAAGCTGCCAGGTGGAATACAGCCACCTTAACCTCCGAACACATGCTGGCCCCAAAAACCTTTATTTCTATGGGGTCGTTGGAAAAATAATATATTTGTGCTTTTCTATGCAAAAATCCATCATGATTTTTCAGACAATCCAATCAATTCCTTAATATTCGAAGACTCTTTTAAATGCCCTAAAAAATCTTTTTAGCTTTTTCTCCAGACTTTATGCTGTCTATTACACATCTCAACTCTAATCTTCTGTCCTAGGTAGTTGTGGATTTTTCATTTACCTACAGTGTTTTCAAGCAATGTCTACCCTTTTCTTCTCTGAGAGTTCTCATTAGGAGAAATAGAAGCAAATGCCCTGTGTCAGTCATTCAGGTACCTCCCAGACAGGTTAGAATACACAAATACAATTATTTGTGGACAAGATCTGCTTTGTTCCCTCTAGAATTCAGTATCAAGGTCCTAGAAAGCAACTATTGGCCTCCATCTTTAAGAACACTGATGAGCCAGATTGAGGGTAAGACAAGGAGAAATAAAAATAGTCACAAAATTGGGACCCCCGGGTGGCATAGTGGTTAAGGCACGGGACTCCCACGTGGTCAATCATGGTTCAAGTTCAAGACCCAGTGGCTTGAAACATGCTGCATGTGTACGTGTGCCAAAAGGAGATGAGAATGGAGGAGACTGGATTGTGGTGTGGCCATTTCCCATCGGGGGGTAATTTATCACTTTCTGTGTCTCTGGCAAGCAGACATGCCATATAGCAAAAATACTCTCTTAAAAAGTTGCAAAACTTTCCTACCATATTTATTACCCTTTTCTTGATTTCTTATTCACTTAATTGTTATAAATCTTTGACTATTGTCCAGAATTCTGACAAAGTTGGTTTTGATAGTTTCTGTTTTTGTTTCTGCAGAGGGATCAGAGCTTGAAGTTGCCTGCTCTGCCATGTCACACCTATGTGTGCCATAAAGTAAGAAGAGTAGAGTCAGGAGATCATCAGTTGTGGTAGGAGGTGTTGCAGTTTTCAATAGCAGGGTCAGGCGACACATCATGGGAAGATGACTATTGACAGATAATTTGAATAAATGGATTATTTAAGCATGTATTTTGGGGAAAAGGAACAGTGCAAAGGTCCTAATGCAGAGTCTGCCAGGTATTATGAGAAACAATAGAAATCTGATATGCTGGAACAGAGGGGATAAAAGGGAGATGAAGTCAGGAGAGTTGAATGATATAGAACCTTGAAGGCAATTGTAAGGACCTTGACATTTATTATAAGTGAAGTAAGAGATCTTTGCCAGATTTGAATATTTAAAAAGATGATACCGATTGTTGAATGTAGACTATAAGGTAAGAAGGATAAAGGGACTATTAAAGTAAACCAAATGAGAGATGTTAGTTTGGTAAACCAGGGCAGTGGTGGTGAAGACAATGAGAAGTGTATGGACTGAAAGTGATTTGCAGTTCTTTACTTGAGCAACTAGGGAAACAGCAATTGTCATCAGCTGTTATGAGAATGCCATCAGTAGAGTAGATTTTAAGGGAATAAACAATGTGAGTTTTGCATGTGCTGAATTGGAGATACTTATCAGACATCC
Organism: Tupaia tana; assembly: GCA_026018925.1. Taxonomy (NCBI): domain Eukaryota; kingdom Metazoa; phylum Chordata; class Mammalia; order Scandentia; family Tupaiidae; genus Tupaia; species Tupaia tana. The sequence goes on along the minus strand of JAKSZU010000022.1, from coordinate 8,956,553 downwards.
AAGCAGGGACATGAAGTTGGCAGTTGAGTACATGAGCTTGGAATTTCTGAGAGAGATCTGGAAATAAAACTTAATTTCATGGAGTCATTGAACTACAGGTAGTAAGTTATACAGAGAGTAGCAGGGAACCACAGAGCAGTTTCCTAGAACATTCCAATATTAAGAAACTGAGAAGAGAAACCAGATTGACTAGTGAGGAAGGATAAAAATAACATCGGGATGATTTCTTGGAAACTCAATGCAGAAAATGTTTTATAGTGGAGGGATTTTACCAGCTTTTTCAAACTGACTGCACATAGAAGTACTGAAAATTGACTATTCAATTTGGCAATGTCTCTAAGTAAGAGGAGATTTTAGACAAAAGCTATTATGGTCAAGAAATGTTGGCAAAAGCCTAGTTGAAGTGAATTGAAGAGAAAGTATCTGTAGTTAATAAATATTGACCCATAGAACTCCTATCAACACTTTCCTAATTTTCATCTAGGTATACAACAACCCATGAGGAAGGTCTGTGTATCTCAGCACCCTGAGAAAGACAATATTGCCTCCTGTAGATATTTTAGTTATCTTCAACTAATATGCCATTATAAATGGCAGGAAAGCATAAATGTGTAGGACAAATAATAATCCTGTTGTCCAGAATAACAAGCTAGTTTTGTGTATGAAATCATGTTAAGATATATCATAGAGTAAAAACCTGAGGAAAATCTTAATGCACCTTTTTTTCTATCTTAACATAATGCAATTTATTTCTAGGCATTTCTTTTATATAGTCATACCTATTTATATTTTGGCATACAGAGTGTGTATGTGTAAGAGAAATATAACCACCACCACTGTATTGCTAAATACATAATGGATTGGGTAAGAAGTTAACCAACATCAGTTCTAGCACTGGTCATATCAGCAACAAACGAGGGTACTAAGCAGGCACAGGAAAATACTTCTTTCTGTCTCTCTTCTAGTTTTGTCATAAAGAAAATGAGTAGATAGGATTAAGTGATTACTGAGAATATTTACAGCCTTACTGTTCTCTTATTGATTAATGTGAAATTCCCAAACAAAACAAACAAAAATTCTGTATCACAAATCAAAACAAAAATTTAAGGATTTTGTCAAGAACAAGTGAAAGAATAAAGAGAAGGAATCATAAGTAAAGCTTTAGGTTCAGAGTAAAATAGATTAAACAAATAAACAAACAAAAAATCCCCACCAGATTTGAGAATACCCGTCTTGGTCTTACTGATATGGAGAATGGATAGAAAACAATGACATTGGGCCAGCTGGTAGCATGGTGGTGAAGGCAGCTGGATCCCTCATGGCCAACTGCATGGCTTGAATCCCAGAGCCAGTGGCTTGAGAAACACACTGGGCAAGTGTGCAGACATGCTGAAAATCCCAAGAGGAGAATGGAGGAGAAGGGATTGTGGTGTTGCCATCCCCACTTGGGTGTGATTTCTCACTTCCTCCTCTCTTCCTCTGTTTCTCTGATTAGCACACACACCCTATAGCAAATGAAAACAAAACATATTGGAAAATAATGATATTACTAAAGGAGAGGCTTAAGAATAAGAAAAGAAGCCAAGAAAAGGTAAAGTCTAAAATCTGAAGCTGAAAGAAAAAAAAAAGTACAAATCAGGCAAGAAGGAGGGAAATCACATGTCTCTTACCAGTTTGAAATGCCCTGTCTTTGGAATCAGCTCTTGCCAAAATAAATTGTAAGACCTGATCAAAACCTACTGTTCTTCCTTTCTCTTTAGGCCAGAAGTCTGGCCACTTTTTTGTATTTCCAAAATCCTTTCTGGGGAGCCTGGAGAGAGTCACACCCACAAACATTAACAGGCCATTTTAGCCTTTGATAACAGGACTCTTACTACATCCTGCCCCTGACATAGTATCTTCATGATGTATGCTAAGCCTCCTTATGTCTTGTTAAAGGACATTTTGTTGCTGATCTGGGCATACTTTCCTTTTCTTGTCACCAACCTATAAGATCCCCCAGCCCCCTAGCCCTCTCCCACCTCCGCTTACAGATGTCTGGCCTTTTTTGGGCCAGGCTAATAAGAAAGCTCTTTTGACTAAATTCCAAACTTTGTCTCTCACTCTCAAAATCAACTAAAAGGAACCTTGTATCTGAGCACCCTGAGAAAGACACACTTGCCTTTCTCTGGGTTGATCACTCATACTTGTGCTTAGAAATAAACCACATTAATTATTATTTTTTTACAGAATTGGTTATTTCCACTGACGTTCAGTATATCAGTTATTCATCTCTAGGAAAAATACAAGGAAACAGTTTTTATCTGAGTTTTACCACTTAGGAAAACACTGATTCTGTCTATTGCTTAGAAGAGGCAGGCAAATACAGACTAAGGCTTCTCTCCTTTGCACACAGTGGGTCATCCCAGGAACACACAAGTTCACCTATGAGCTTGCAGCTAGTGCAGTGAAAACAGGTATAATTACTTTGGATGGAATGTGAACAGTACGACAGAAGGACTTGAAACTATTAAACCCAGGGCTGAAAATGAAAGCGCAGTATCAGTGAGAATTTAAAGGGCCATTAAGTTAGCCAAATGGGTGCCTGTAAGAAAAGTCATTTATAAAAATTGGGAGGTTGAAGGGGTTGTTTTAATGTTCTTTAACAAAAATTAGATGCTTGTTAATCTCTCCTCATTTGGAAAAGCGAGGGGGATAAAAACCTCTAAATAAGGGATGGCTTTTTTCAGGCTCACTATGTTCATGATATTGGTGTCTGCTGTAGGTTAATTGGAATTTTAAAGTTAAAACAGCATTCTTCTAAATTTAAGTAGAATTTTTTTCTCTCCTTAATCTATAGTAAAAGATGTTTTGCACTCTCTCTTTGAAGACTAAGTCTGTCGCACTATTTGTAATTTGACTTAGAGGATTATTTCCTTAATCTCTTAGTACTGTCCTCTCGATTATTGCTTAAAGAGGTGACATTTTCCCCCTCAGAATTCACATTTCCAGTGCTTTGTCTTGTTGGATTTTTAGAAATTTTGGCAAAGGCATAAAGGTAATCCCAACCAGAGAAATTTTGAAATTTCTTTTTTAAGTGTGTCTTCAACAAATTTTAGTTGATCATAACCTAGAAATTCACACAGGTCCTAGGGATAAAGAAATAATTTACCACCCTTTTCTTAAAGAACTTTTTGATCTACTGGGACAATCAGACAAAAAAAAAAAAAAAAAAAAAACCAGGTTATTACAGTGTCAGAGGATGAATGTGGTAATGAAGACACACCTAGTGGGTTTGTAAACACCAGGACTTCAAGGGCATTAGCTGACAAAAGGAAATAATACCAGAGTTAGCCTTGAAGAGCAAATAGTAGCTGACCTTGTATATAAGAGGTGGAGGGGCCCATTTAGGGGAAACAGTATTTACAAGGGTCAAATGTCACACAGTATGTCAACAAGTTAGAACAAGCTGGATGGTATAAAGGGCTTTAGGTGTGTAGTGGAGAGTAGCAGAAATCAAATAATGAAGAGCCCATGTGTATATGCTTCCTTTTTCTTTTTCTTTTTTCTTTTCCTTTTTTCTTTTTCTTTTTCTTTTTCTTCTCCTTTTTTCTTTTCTTCTTTTCCTTTTCCTTTTTTTTTTCTTTCCTTTTCTTTTCTTTTTTTTTTTTTTAAAGAGATTTTTACTATAGGGCACATGTGCTTGATGGAGACACAGAAAGTAAGAAATCATACCCCAGAGAGGTTGCCCACACTGCAATCTCTTCTCCATTCTCCTCTCAGAATTTTGGCTATACATATACAAAATTCCCAGTGTGAGTGTTAAGCCATGGGTCTGAGACTCAGACCCTGGTCAACCATGAGGGAATCCAGCGACGTAACCATTACACCATCTGCTGGTACCTGCTTTCTTGAGGACATATAAGAAAATCAACCAACCTGAACCTTTGAGATACTGCTCTGTTTTTATCTCAATCTAGAGCTAAGGCTTACACACCTAATGGACTCTAGCATTTATCTTTAAAGAAGCAGAATGCTTATGGTATAACAAAAGGGTCTAGGATTGCTGTTTGCATGTCTTCAGTTAGGTTGAATTTGTCTGAAGCTACTGGTAAATTTTACACAAAAGTCAAAATATTCTTTAACTTATCATGGATGATGGTACAGTAGTAAAACACAAGGCTTTGGGATCAGCAGTTAGCGTAATGCCTATGTCGCTGGACTCCTATGTAGTTGACCGCGGTTTGAGTCCCAGACCCGGTGGCTTAAAACTCACGCCAGGCGTGTGTGCGTGCATGCCCAGGGTCCCGAGAGGAGAATGGAGAAGGGAATGCGGTGTAGCAGTCACCCTGGGGGGTGTTTTCTCGCTTACTATCTCTGTGTCTCTGTCTGTCTGGCAAGTGCATGCGCCCTAGGACAAAAACCTCTCAAAAAAAAAAACCCAAAAAACAAAACACAAGGAATTAAGAGACTGATTCACATGAAAAGGTTCTGGCTTCATGTCTAGAGACCTCCCTGAATACACTGGGCAAATATGTGCCCATGATCTGGATATGAGTAAAGCCAGGGGTATATCACAGCATTAAAACCCTGCTAGGTGTACTCTCTGTTTTTCTCCTTCACCATCTCTCTCACTAATGGAAGAAATAAACAAAGAAAAAGCTGCCATAATATACCATTCCTGTTTTCTCATTCTTGCTTATATGTATTTACTGATTTAAAGACTGATTTATTTTTCTATCCTGTTGCCTTTGGTTATTATTGTTGCTATTGTTACTGTTTTTGTTTTTTTTTTTAAATGCCAGATTGCATATATGAGAAAGAGAACACATCACTTACAGTAGGGTCTAGTGTCAGTGCAATCCTTTTTCTCCTAAGTTTTTCATCCCATCAGGATCCTGGGTATGCATCCATGCATGAATCATTAGCACCTGAACCCTGGTCACCCATGTGGGATGCGGCTTCCTCTGCACAGTGCTTATCTACTGTGCCACAGGGCCTGCCCAGACTTTTAAGTGGGGTATGGTTTACAAAGAACAGGATATGCAAATCTTAAGTGCACTTGTCAATGGCTTTTTACGTACACATATCATAAATTAAGCATCACAAATCAAAACAAAATATTTTTTTCCCATTAGATGAGTTCCCTTGGCTCCATTTCTTGTCACTAATCATAACTAGCCTCAAAGAAAACAATGGAGCCTTCTCTTTCACTTTGTATAAGTAGAATTATTTATCTCACAGTAGGTACATTTTGGCTATTTTTGAACTGCATAGAATTTTTATGTATGTATGGAATCATGCATGTGTGTTTGAGTGTGTTTGCATGTGTTGTAGGGTAGGAATGAGTTCTTTCCTCCCCCATCACTAGTCTCTTGGCTGAGGTACCTGTAGCAACAGATAGATTAGCAAGAGAAAAGCATGTAAATTTAATGAAAGGTTTATGGGATATAGGAGCCTTCAGAAATGAAGACCCAAAGTAACAGGGAACCCTGTAGGATTTTTATGCTAAGTTTGATTAAGAAGTTGATGTTTGTGGAGAAGTATGATTGGACAAAAAGTGTGTGATGAACTGGGGGAGTAATGAACGGAGGGAGTTTATCAAGTTCTGTTCAGACTCTTGCCTATGTTCCTATGTCTTCACAGGTAAGAACATCACTGATCGCTGTCTTCTGGATAGAGGGGAGGGTACTTTTTTTTTTCTGTTTTGAGAGGTTTTTTGCTATAGGGCACATGCGCTCACCAGAGAGACAGAGACAGAGAGATAGAAAGCAAGAAATCACCCCCCAGGGGAGATGGCCACGCCACATTCCCTTCTCCTCCATTCTCCTCTCGGGATCTTGGGCACGCACGCACACGCGTCCGGCGTGAGTTTAAGCCACCGGGTCCAGGACTCAAACTGTGATTGACTACGTGGGAGTTCAGTGACATAGCCATTATGCTAGCTAACTGCTGGTCCCAGGAGGGTACTTTTTGAATGAGACTTTTATGACCTGTTTTGGAAGAGAGGAGTAGGAGAAGGTCAGAGAGAAACTTTCCTATTTTTGTTACTTCCTGAAATTCCAAGTTGCCTTTTTGTGAGGTAGCATGTTCACAACCGCACCAGGACATGCGTGTGTATGATTCTTCCACTCTGCATAGTGTTTGACAAGTGCACCCTTACTTTTGCATATAACAGTAATTTATTTTATTTATTGCTATGTAATATTCCATTGTACAAATGCACCACAGTGCATCCATCCATTGATACATCATAAACGTTTGTTTTATGACTGCTCTGTGGATGCAAATCCTCACACTTCCTATTTCAAGCTGAAGAAAAACAATACATTAAAGACACAAATACATCCCTGTTATCTTTTACTACTTTTTGAGAAATAAATCTTATTGGGTAAATTCATATTCTTACAGATTTTTCGGCTAAAGTACCATTTTGAAAAAGTATTTCAGTGTTTTTTTTTCTGTCATCTTCCTATCTCACTATCACTGAGCCCTCTTAATGAGCTTTTGATGAAGTCATAAAAAAGAATCACAAAGAAAAATAATACATATGGGCGGCAGACAATGGGAAAACGAGGTAATGCCGAAAACTGTAGCTATAAAATGCAGAAAGTAATCATTGTTATTTATGATCTAATTTGTGACACAAATATCAGAGTTCATGAGGCTCTGATATTAATGGTGATCCTAAAAGATTTTAAATTTCTTCTTTTAAAAATGTTTGGAGAGGTTTTTGTTATAGGGCGCATGCGCTCACCAGAAAGACAGAGAGACAGAAAGCGAGAAGTCACCCTCCCGGGGGGATGGCCACACCGCAAACCCTTCTCTTCCATTCTCGTCTCGGGATCTTGGGCATGCACGCACACGCACCTGGTGTGAGTTTAAGCCACTGGGTCTGAGACTTGAGCCAGAGTTGACTACATGGGAATCCAGTGACATAGCCATTATGCCAACTGCTGGTCCCAAGATTTTATTTTATTTTATTTTTATTTATTTATTTTCGAGAGGTTCTTGCCATAGAGTGTGTGTGCTCGCCAGACAGACAGAGACAGAGAGACAGAAAGCAAGAAATCACCCCCCGGGGGGATGGCCACGCCGCAATCCCTTCTCCTCCATTCTCCTCTCGGGATCTTGGGGACGCATGCACACGCGCCCGGCGTGAGTTTAAGCCACCAGGTCCGGCACACGAACCACAGTTGACTACATGGGAGTCCAGCGACATAGCCATTACGCTAACTGCTGGTCCCAGTCCCAAGATTTTAAATTTCAATGTGATTTCTAGTTGTAGTTCTATCTCTAGTCTCAATTCCCTTGCATCCTATGTGTATGTTGCAATATATTTAGATAAAGAATTCAATTATTTGATGAATTTGATGAGTACAGAAATCAACCTCTGACCAGACCCAAAAATAATTTTTCTACTCATTTTCCTCCTTAAGAAACAGAGCATATTTTAGCAATTTATGATTTCTTTGTGTTGTTTTTTTTTTTTTTTTACCCTGTCCTTACACTATAAATCATAATGAAATAAAATGTCTCTTTTTCTATTTTAGTACATAGTTTAACCCTCGGGTTTGTGGCAGTTGTTTATTTATTTATTTTTCTTAAATCAAATACTAGTTTGCCAAAAGCCAATCACTCTGACACTGACATTTGGAGCAGTAATTTATTCTAACCTCAGGGAATTAGCTTTTCAGGAGTAAATTGAGCATTAAAAATTTCTATCTGATGTTTTTAAAAAGTTTCATGGAACTCCCTATCAACTAGCCAAGTGAAGCATGGCATATTGACACTTACTTTTAGGTAGCATGGGATTCCAAAAACATGTTCTTGACTTGAATTGATTCTTTCAAACATTAACGTGATTCATGCAGTGACTTATGCTGTGTTGAGGTTATATTTGGCTTCTCTATGTCCGTGTCAATGTGAATGGCTTCTAGCAAATTCTAGCAAATGAGTGTGGGTGCAAGAAAACCCCCAGAATATGACGAACATAGTTGATAGTGAAATAAAAATGATGATTCTCTTGAAATTAGCTGTGTAAATAGTAAAAAAACAAACAAAAAAACCCCCCAAAGTATATAGAGATTTTTTTGTTTTTGTTTTGTTTTAGTTTTCCCCTTCATGAATAGAGTGATTAGGTAATCATATGGAGTTACTACTGTAGCAATGTCGATGATGGTAATAGGAATGACATTAATAGTGAACTTCTGTGAGACATTTGTTATATGCCAGATAGTATAAAATACCATCTTAAAGGCAAGAACTATTCTCTTTTTTTGAGAGACTTTTCTATAGTTCACATATACTCAACAGAATGAAAGAAAGTAAGAAATCACCCTCTTCCTCCAGGGCGGATGGCCATGCCACAATCCTTTCACCTCCTGGGATTTTAGACATGCATGCACATGCGCCTGGTATGAGTTTCAAGCCACTAGGTTTAGGACTCACATTGTGGTTGACCATATGGGAGTCCAGCTCCTTAACCACCATACTACCTGCTGGCCCCAGAGCAAGAGCTTTTTTTAATCCACATTTTTTTCCTTCACTCATGATCAAGCCCATGGGTATGTGTGTTTGCATGTGTGTTTATGTGTGTGTGAAAGAGAGAGAAGCATCGTCAATAGAATCTGTCGACCCATGAGCTAGTGTGAACAGCCCACGGATCCAGGAAACTAGTGTGTCTGCCTGGTATGTTTTCAGGCTGACGAGGCCATGAATCCAAACCATGGTCACATGTGGGATCTGGCTTTTTTCTTTTCCTTTTTTAAGATAGAGTGAGAGAGTGAGGGAAAGTGAGAAAGCATGCTGTCAGGTCCAGGACTTGAACTACAGTCTGGTCATGCAGGAATACAGCATCTTAACCACTATGCCACCTGCCAGACCCAGGTTCTGGCTTTCTTCAAGTAGCACATTACTACTGTGCCATGTAGCCAGCCTATTTTATTGGTGATAGATAAATAGATAGATAGATAGATAGATAGATAGATACATACATACATACATACATACATACATACATACATACGTACATACATGGATGGATGGATGGATGGATGGATGGATGGATGCCTGGGTTAGATACCTTGACCAAAATTCCATAAGATACTATTTGCTGAAACTAAGAGTTATCACAAAAGCTATTTGATTCCTACCACTATTCTATGTAGGGAAGGGTTCATTTAAGTTGGTATATAAAATTAATCACTCTATTTTTAAAACTTGGAATTTGAGGAAGTAGTGGACATGGCATCTGGTTGTTAGAAATGCACTCATTTGGATGGCCTCAGTGTTTCAGACTGAGATCCTTAGAAGCAGAGCCTAAGTCACGATGTGGTTTGTTAAGATGCATGTGGTTTATTGAGGGAATGTTCATGAGAAAAAGGGAGGGAGCAAAATAAGGACATTCAAGGCTACAAGTAATGCTACGACCACAGCTGGAGTCTACTTTCAGCCTAACCATGTAGAAGTCTCTGGAGCAGCAATTGCTCTAGAGAACTGGTCTCACTAGAAGGCAGGAGGATGTGCATTTGCCACCCAAGGTTAGTCATTTATTAGCTGCACACTGCCCCTAAAGACGGGGTATAAATAACCTCAGAGCCAGCTTCTATTCAGCCAAAGAAGGGGGTAGCTGTGAATCATTAGCAGCCTATTAAACATCGTGTGCCTTTCTTAGGAGTGAGAGAGAGAGAGGACGCAATAATTTTTCTTTTACTTTGTGAAGTTAGTCTTGACATACCCCAGGCTACCTAGCCACTGAAAACCTTCACTGACAAAGCAGAAATCCTAAATCCTTATAAAATATATTCTCACCATCTGGTGCCCATCTGTCTTACTAAGACATCTGGAGCACTTGGTACTTATTGTTCAACATGTCTGATTAATGTGATATTATCAGTGTAGTGACTTCATTTTATTTTTTGCAAATAGCTCATAATGTTCTAACATACTGTGGTAGAAAGCAGGAAAATTACTGTAACCTTGGGGCAAAGTGTATCTTTTTTCTTAATGTGCACCTTTCTTCTTTTTAACTTTTTTTTTCTCTTTAATTGCTAGAGAGCACATGCCCTTCACCAGAAAGAGGAGAAAGAGAGGGGGAAAGCACCACTGATGGGGTGTGCTCATGTCATACTCCCATCTCTTAAGTGTCTCCATTCTATTAGGCTTTCGAGAAACTTATGCCCACTATGTTTTTAAGCCTCTGAAGCTGTAGTTCAAACCATGGCTGGCCATGTGAGAGTTGGGTCTCTTAACCATGAGGCTACAGAGCTGGCCCATGTACAATAATTTTAATGTATACTGTTGTCCCTTCCATGTAAAAGCAATTTTTTTTTCTTTTTTTGGAGAGTATTTTTGTTATAGGGCGCACACACTCACCAGAAAGACAGAGAGAGACAGAGAGACAGAAAGTGAGAAATCACCCCCCAGGGGAGGTGGCCACACCACAATCCCTTCTCCTCCATTCTCCTCTCAGGATCTTGGGCGTGCATGCACAGGCGCCTGGCGTGAGTTTAAGTCACCGAGTCCGGGACTCAAACCATGGTTGATTACATGGGAGTCCAGTGACACAGCCATTACACCAACTGCTGGTCCCAAAGCAAATTGTTTTGAACTCATTTATTTTTGGTATTAGGAAAGAAAGAAACAAAAACAACAAAAAAAATCACTACCAACAACTGATTTCCCAGAGCAATAAGCCCCATACCACTCACTGGCTTTGTTAATTTGTTCTATGAAAGATGTCTCAACAAGGTCAGCTCTGCTGTCTGAGCTTGCTGTCATTTGTCATGATTAAGCTTTTCTTCCCCCAAGGACTAAGATTGTAAAACAAATAGAAATGCAATGGGTATCACCATCCCTGTATTCCTTAAAAATTTAAGGGATTCTGGGTCCAGCAGATGGTGTCATGGTTACGTCATTGGACTCCCACATAGTCGACGGTGTTTCGTGTTCTGGACCCTGCAGCTTAAAACTCAAGCCTAGCGTGTGTGAGTGCATGCTCAAAATCCCAAGAGGAGAATGTAGGAGAAGGAATTATGGCGTGGCCATCCCCCCTGAGAGGTGATTTCTTGATTTCTGTCTCTCTGGAGACTGTGTGCAACCTATAGCAAAAATTTCTCTATTAAAAAGAAAAATTATGGGATGCTTGTCCCTCATGCTTTTTCTCCAAATGTACCATACAGTTTATTCCAACTGGGAACCAGGGAAACCACTACTGTGTGGACCCATGGACCACCTGTGAGACAAAACTGAACTGGAGCACCATTTATTTCCTGCTCCATAGCTCCCATTATCATGTGAGGAGCTGTGGTGGTGACAACAATGCTTTTCATTCCTGGATTATGAGTTTCAATGTAGACCCTGTATAAAAAAGTCCTTGGACAATCTAATTGATTTCCTTTATGTAGTGCATTGCTTGGAAAGTAAATGGTATAAATGCCTTTGAGAAAGAAATGAAGAAGTCATTCCTCCGTTCACTTATGATGTCACAAGGTCCTAACTCATGGGGATTATCAGTGAGTGAGTTTCAGATCTGGTAACTGGGCAAAAAATTACAATTTATTGGGGCATCTGGCCTCAGCCCAATTTATAGCAGTATCTTCTATTCTAAGTCACAGTTTACACAGAACAGCCTCTATTGACTTTCTCAGTGAATGCAGATTCTCCCTATCAACATATTTCTTGTCACCAGGATAAAAGATATGTCCTTCAGGTCCCCTAGGGGGACAAAGTCTGTCCATGGGTTTTCCTGTCTTACATAGTAGACACATCGTAGCAAATATTTTTTTTTTTCCTTTCTGAGTATTTTTATGTTTTCTTCCGCTCTCTGCTATGACTTTTTTCAAAATTTCAAGAACTATCCCTCCTTTGGATAAAAATGAGCCCTTAGAACCCTTGTCACAGTGTTGAATCCAGAGTCATAGGCATATAACACATTTTTTTTTTTGTATTCCAATTTATATTCTTGTCCCTTCTTCCTGGATCCAGCACCCTGAGGATGTACTTTTAATCATGCTCTTCTTATTTCTCACAGCATGTATTGACAGCTTTTTCAGCATAGAATTCTCTCTTCATTTCATAGGCCAGCACTTCCTCAGTTGGCCAGTGCTGAGACTTAAGCCTGATTTTTACAATGCCCAAGATGGGAACGGAGATAGATCTGGGAAGGCTAAATATTTTCTTGCAGGTTTCTTGCCTCATTCTGAGCTTTTTCAGATTCTTCACGTGAGACCCTCTAACAAAGGGAGTAAGATGGCGAATCTAGGGAATTGATGGTTCCCAAGCAGATCTCCCAAAGTATCATATGCCGGTTCTACTGGGAAGGGGAGGGAGTTCGTTACTTCCTTTGTTAGTTTGTGTTACCTGAAGGGAATTTTCTTCTGATCAAAAACTCCTGCTTTCGGGAACCAGCAGTTAGCGTAATGGCTATGTCGCTGGACTCCCACGTAGTCGACCGCGGTTCGCGTCTCGGACCCGGTGGCTTACAACTCACGCCGGGCGCGTGTGCATGCGTGCCCAAGATTCCGAGAGGAGAATGGAGGAGAAGGGATTGCGGCGTGACCATCCCCCCTGGGGGGTGATTTCTCGCTTTCTGTCTCTATGTCTCTCTCTGTCTGTCTGGCGAGCGCGCGTGCCCTATAGCAAAAAACCTCTCCCCCCCAAAAAAAAAACAAAACTCCTGCTTTCCACAAAAATTCTCTGAAGCAATATTTCTCAGATTTTTTGTGTTTATTAGAATTGCCCAGAGGACTCAGCAGAACACAAATTCCTGAGCCTCAAGCCAACGCTTCTAGTTTGCTAGGTCTGGGTAAGGAACTGAGTTCTTGCATTTCAGATCCCATCACAATGCTGATGGAGAGATTTAGTGATCACATTCTGAGAACCACTACCTTGGAGACAGGGGCAACTCTGAGCTATTAGCGGTAAACACACCCAACCACTACAGACTAAATGTACCTTCCTCAAGAAAGGTAGATAAAACGTAGGGGGGTGCCAAATCATCCCTTTAGTACTGCATAAACATGAATGGTGTTGAAACAACCATTCTGACCAAATTAATTTATTTCGGAAGAGCATCCCTACAAGAATCTCTGTATGTTGCCTCATTTAAACATTTATTGCATTAACAACATTAACATGGATACTGTTTTTTTTTGTTTTTTTTTTGTTTTTTTTTCCCCTGTCAACTTCTAAATAAAAAAGTAGAAAAACTCTACACAAAAAATGATGTTTATTTGGGACTAGGCAGTGTAATGTGGAATACTCTTGCCATAGTAGAGAATGGCCATATTCAAATAGTTAAGAGGAGATGAGGGTTTTGGGAACCAGCAGTTAGTGTAATGGCTATGTCGCTGGACTCCCACGTAGTCAACCGTGGTTCGCGTCTCGGACCCGGTGGCTTACAGCTCACGCCGGGCGTGTGTGCGTGCGTGCCCAAGATCCCGAGAGGAGAATGGAGGAGAAGGGATTGAGGCATGACCATCCCCCCGGGGGGTGATTTCTTGCTTTCTGTCTCTATGTCTGTCTCTGTCTGGCGAGCGCACGCGCCCTATAGCGAAAACCTCTCCAAAAAAAAAAAAAGAGGAGATGAGGGTTTTTTTAAAGTGGGGAAGGATTCGACCAGCAGATGGTGTAGTAGTTACGTTGTTGAACTCCCATGTAACCAACCGTGGTTCGAATCCCGAACTTGAACTGGGACTTAAAAAATTCATGCCTGGCATATGGGTGTGTGTGTGCCCAAAATCCCAAGAGGAGAATGCATGGCCATCCCCCCAGAGGCTGATTACCCCCTTTTTGTCTCTCTGTCTCTCCGGCAAGCTCACATGCCCTACACCAAAAATCTCTCTTAAAAAAAGTGTGGAAGGATTATGTAATTTGTTTCGGGGCCATTGTTCTTGGTTATAAGATTTAAGTGATAATAAGGGTGATTTTGGTTCAAGGTTGGACAGATGATTTCTGCATAGATATCCTTGCAAAAATATTTTTTTGTTTAAGTTAGTTGTTCTGGAAGAATCCTTGTGACAGTTCTTGTTATCAAGCATACTTTCCTGAGAATTACTCCTTTCAGAGTCTTCCCTGGCTCTATTTAGTCAGAGTTTCACACAAGTTGACACAAATTACTTTGTTTCGATTCAACAACATTCTTACTTTCAAATGATATAATCATGAGAACTTCAGTGCTTTCTAGGCTTTTCTTTACTTCATTGGTTTGGAACATTTTTCTTTGTTTTTTTTTTTTTTTTTCTTTTTTTTCTTTTGGAGAGGTTTTTGCTATAGGGCACGTGCACTCACCAGAAAGACAGAGAGAGACAGAGAGACAGAAAGCAGGAAATCACCCCCCAGGGGGGATGGTCACGCCGCAATCCCTTCTCCTCCATCCTCCTCTCGGGATCTTGGGCACGCACGCACACGCGCCCGGTGTGAGTTTAAGCCACTGGGTCCAGGACTTGAACCACAGTCAACTACATGGGAGTCCAGCCATTACGCTAACTGCCGGTCCCGGTTTGGAACATTTTTCTTTTTTGCTATTGTTGTTTGCTTTTCTTTGTTCTGACAGTAAAGAGATATTTGCCTAAATCCCATCTGGGTAAGAAAGAGCAGGAGAGCCAGTGTTCCATCCTATAAAGTCCTTGCCTAAGGGGCATCTATAGTAAAAACAAATCCAACTTTGAGATAATAAAACTACCCTGTCTGTCCTTTCAAAAGCTTAAGTACTACCTGATTGTTGGCAAAGAGAAAAGAGCTTTCAAATAGATTTAAGTGACAACCACAGTAATTAAAGTTGCCAACATCTGTTGAACAATAGTAGGCAAAAAAAAAAAATCACTTATTTTGAAAGGGAAACAATAGCCTAATCATGTGATCTCATACATGGAGGCCTACATAAGAGATCAGATGATAAGTATTGGAGAGAAGTCTCAGCTCTGTCATAGGGGCTAGTTTTGCCTTGAGAACTTACTATATTTAACAGCAAGTGAGTTTTCTGTTTTTTGTTTTTTAACCGCTGAGGATGATGTGTTAGAATAAGTGATTTTTCCTTTAAGGAGCTCCAAGTTCTTTAAGGTGATATTTTTGTTAATGAGGTTGAATTTGGCTCTCTCTGTACAGAAAGAAAGGAAGACGTTCATGGGTCAAAAAGGAACTTAGAGAAGAGATGGGGGCCAAGGGCTGGGAGGGGATACCTGAAGGCAGTTGAGAGAGCAAGACAAGGGGATAGGAGGGTAGAGCGGAAGCCATGGAAAATAGCCACTGAAGGGGAGATGGAAAGACATACTGAGAGAGAAAAAGAAAGAAGTGCATTGAGAAAGAGACAGATGCAGGTGGAGAAAGTAAAGACAAGCTCCAGCATTTTGCTCAAGAGGTGAGGGGTATAAGGGGTAGTGAAGGGTGGTGTGTGCGCATGTCTACTTTGAAAGAAGGGAGGGCACTTGTCCGTAGAGTGGTGACTAAGGTATCTGATCCCACAAGGCTCACAGAACAGTTGAGTCCTGGACCCGACGGCTTGAGAAACACTCTGGATGCCTAAGCATGTATGCCCAAAACCCTGAATGGGGGGAGAAATGGAGGAGAAGGGGTTGCAGCGTCAGCATGCCCTATGGGACATGCATTCTCTCTGTCTTTGTCTCTATCTGGTGAGTGTATGCACCTCTTGCAAAGTTTTAAAATATAGAAGTGAATATACATTATAAGTCTACCCACAGCAATGCCATCAACAGGCTCACATTGCTATGGTGGAAAAGGAATACCCTTTTTTATCTGTAAATGTTGACTCAGTTTCCTAGTGGTACATGCGAGACTTGCTTTGGAAGATTGAGATCATCTCTCCTCTCACGCGGTTGCCTTGCTGAATGGAACACTCAGTTTGGCTTTGTTCTGCTGCTTCATGGTGGACTTCATAGCTGACAGTGGGGTCATCTTCCAGCCAAGAGTGAGGCCCAGTTCCCAGTTATGCAGAGATGTGTTCCTTTAGGCACCTTTACAGAAACAATAATGTGATCTGTAAGAGAGACAGGACTTTGGGGAATTCTAGGTTAGTGTTAGTCTTTTTTTTTTTCTTCTTCTTCTTTTTTTGGAGAGGTTTTTTGCTATAGGGCACGTGCGCTCACCAGAAAGACAGAGACAGACAGAGAGATAGAAAGCGAGAAATCACTCCCCCAGGGGGATGGCCACGCCGCAATCCCTTCTCCTCCATTCTCCTCTCGGGATCTTGGGCATGTACGCACAAGCGCCTGGCGTGAGTTTAAGCCACTGGGTCCAGGACTCGAACCGCGGTCGACTACATGGGAGTCCAGCGACATAGCCATTACGCTAACTGCTGGTCCCAAGGTTAGTGTTAGTCTTACCTGCCTGTAGTAACAACACCCTTCATATAACTTTTCAGTTTACCACCAATAATGACATTCATTTATCCATGAATAAAGTGCTTAGCTAAGACACTGCCTAGTCTATAGTAAATACTCGAATGTTCTTGTTATCATTGCATTTACCACTATACTGACATTTCTACCTTTACCACTACCATTTACCACTACACTACGTTTCTACTGTATTACCTCTGAGGCCACTTAACCTACCCACCCATGCATCTGTCCCTTCATCCCTCAACCCATCCTTCATCTCTCTGCATGCTTTCAAATCTTTCTGAACATCCTTCTTTTGCTTTTCTTCTCTTTTTCCTATCATGTATCCACCTACACACGTGTAATTTCTGGTATTCGAAATATGCTTTGCACATTCATTATTGTGATTTCTTTGTATTTTTTTTTTCTTTGCTTCCTACAAAGAAAATACTTTCCTTTCTTTTCTATAATTTGAATGACATTCGATCTGGGCCATGGAAATAACTGAGAAGACAAATAGATCTTGCTTCCTTCTCACCTGAGACCTGCAGTGCCATGCACGATTTGACCTGACTCCTTTCCTCCCAGAGTAAGACTCCTCTCTCTTTCTCTCTGAATTACTCAACCCTATCCTCATGGTTTCACTGAGTGTTTCAAGTTCATTCTGGTTCAAAGTAACACATCTTTCTATTTATACATGTACTTGTTGCTATTTATTTATAATATTCCTTTGCCTTAAATATTTCTTCCAATTCTTTCACCCACAACACATGACACCATTATAATTTTTCAAAGGAAGCTGTATTTTTATCACCATTATTGCATTACATTTCTATTATCTACTTCTGTAAATATTTGTTGACTATCTGCCTAGGCCCCTAGAGCACAGGATGCATCTCTTATATGTCATTAGCATGGTACCTGGCATATAATATGTGTTTGAAGAAACTATTTAAGAAATTAATTATTTGGGGCCAGCAGGTGGCATTAAGGAACCAAACTTCCACATGGCCAACCATGGTTCCAGTTTCAGACCTGGTGGCTTAAAACTCATGCCTGGCATGTGTGTGTGTGTGTGCCCAAAATCCTGAACAGAGAAAGGGGGAAAAGGGATTTGGGCATGGTCAACCCCTTTGGGGGATGATTTCTCACTTTCCCTATTTCTGTCTGTCTCTCTCCAATGAGTGCATACATCCTATGGCAAAAAGCTTAAAAAAAAAAAAGAAAAAAAAAAAAAAAGACTTACTAATGTGCTTCTAGTACCAACCAATATCTAATCTTGAGTATGCCCGTGAAGTCATTGCTTATTTCTCAAAGTACATTTTATCAAAAAGAATAAACTTAGTATAAAAAATTTCTGTATTGAATACTTTTTTTTTCTTTTTCTTTTTTTTTTTTTTTGAGAGATTTTTGCTATAGGGCGGGTGCGCTCGCCAGACAGAGAGACAGAAAGCAGGAAATCACCCCTCAGGGGGGATGGCCATGCTGCAATCCCTTCTCCTCCATTCTCCTCTCGGGATCCTGGGCACGCACGCACATGCGCCTGGCATGAGTTCAAGTCACCGGGTCTGGGACTCGAACCGCGGTCGACTACGTGGGAGTCCAGCGACATAGCCATTACGCTAACTGCTGGTCCCAAATATTTCTGTATTGAATACTTTGATTGTGGTCTCAGATTGAATACAGTCTCAGATTTAATATTTATAAATATTTTCTTTAATCTCTAGGTGTTCATTTTCCTCATTAATATTTTACCTATGTTAAATACTGTTGACTTCCCACTAGTGCTGCTGACTCGATCATTTTTCTTTTGAGAAGTTTTTATTATAGGGTGTGTGCACTTGCCAGAAAGACAGAGACAGAAAGCAAGAAATAACCTCCCTGGTTGGGGGGTTGGCCACGTCGCAATCCCTTCTCCTCCATTCTCCTCTCAGGATCTTGGACACACACACACACACACATGTGCCCATGTGAGTTTAAGCCACCAGGTCTGGGCCTTGAACCATGGTGGACTACATGGGAATCCAGTGATGTAGCCATTATGCCAACTGTTGGTCCCCATTTTTTCTTTAAGAGAGAGTTTTGTTATAGGACACGCTTGCTTTCCAGAGAGACACAGAGAGATAGAGAAACAGAAAGCGAGAAGTCATCCTCCAAGGGAATGGCCATGCCACAAATCCCTTCTCCTCCACTTTCCTCTAGGGATCTTGGACATGCACACATATGCACCAGCGTGAATTTTAAGATGCAGGGCCCAGGACTCAAACTGAGTCCAGCAACATCACCACTACACCATCTGCTGGTCCTGACTTCCCACTGCTTCTTACCAGAAAGAGGGAGGAAAGAAGTAAGATAGTGTTATGAATATTTTCCCTTGATTTTAATGTAATGTAATGATGCAGAATTCAATTTAGATCCACAAGGGAAATTCCATCTAAACTTCCAAATAACAGATACGTGTTATTAATAAGTACATACAGTTGTAACTTTTAGTATTACCTAAGGGCAAAATTGTCTTTCCACATTTACCTTAAAAAACATTGCTATTCCCTTGCAGAACATTATTACTACAATAGAGAGGCAGTTGGACCTCTTGATTTTTCACATTAAGCTTTGCACTTTAATCTCTAGTGAAGTTTCTTTAAAAATAAAGATTACTAAACCTTATTACTGAAATTCTGGTTGATGCAGTCTAAAAGTATGCCATAATATTTGTATTTTTAAAAGAAATTATATATTTTATCTCATCATCATTATTTTTAATTTGACCAGAGAAAGAAAGGGAAAGTGAGAAAGCAAGCTACCATGTCTAGAACTGGAACCATGGCCAGCCATGTGGGGGTCCAGTGTTTTAACCACCACCCAACATTTGTATTTTTTTTAAAGAATTATTTATTTAACTTTATTTATTTATTTATTTTAATTTTATTAGAGAGAGACAGAGAAAGAGAGAGAGAGAGAGAAAGCAAGTCACCGGGTCCAGGACTTGAACCATGGTTGGCCATATGGGATTGTCCAGTATCTTAACCACCACGCCACCTGCTGGTCCCCCTAGTATTTGTATTTTTAACAAATCACTCAGGTGACCCTGACGTGTAACCAATACCAACAGTGAACTCATCTCATTTCAAAAGCAACTACTTGGCCAGCTGGTGGCACAGTTGTTAAGGCCTCTGGATCCTACGTTGCCTACTGCACAGTTCAACTCCTGGACCGAGTAGCTTGAGAACCATGCCAGGCACATGTGGGCATGTGGACTTATCTTGGAAGGAGAAAGAGATGAAAGAGAAGAGATCGTGGCATGGCATGACAATCCTGCATGGAGGGGGGGTGCTTTCTTTCTCTTTCTCTCTCTTCTCTCTCCTCTGTCTCCAGCCAGCACATGCACTCTCTGGCCAAATTTGTAAAAGAAAACAGTAATTTATTGTGCATCTACTTTGTGTAGACACTATTTTAAACGATATATAAGTGTGTTATAACTCCCAAAAGAAACCTTTGAAAATAGAAGTGATATATACTCCATTATGTAAATGAGGAAAACAAGACTTTGGGAAGTTGTGATTTGGGTCAGAGCTCCTAACAACCGAGTTCCAAAGACAAGTCTTGTATGTAGGTCTCTCTAATGCTGAAGCCCCTGTTTTTCCTATCATACCACAGAATGCCCCACTGTGGTTTATCTAAACTCTAGAGTGAACCAAGATTAGCCCATGAAAGGATGTATTACACATGGCGAACTTCCTGAGAATAACAGACGAGAAGACGTTTTCTAATTCACTGTTGAGGCTTTTGTGCCCTATACCACTTGATTAAAAAGAAGTTTGACATTCTGTGTACTCCAGTTATGTGATCTAGTTCAGAAGTCTTTGAAGAAAGGTTTGATGTAACAGAAACTATTGATTTGTGATGTCCTTAAACCATTTCCAACCCCTCACGGCTGGGTCGTCTCCCAGATAGTATTTTCGCTTTTCTGCAGCTTAGTGGCATCTGGGTGACTGAGTGTTGGTCCACGAGATGTGAGCAACAGCGGGGGCTTTTGCTCCTTGACCCAAATTCATGCCTTACAGGTAGAGTTGACGCCTGGAGATGCCTTCATCTTTGAGTTAGTAAGCCAACCTGGTAAAGACAGCAGAGTGGACATTCAGAATGCACCTGGGTCTCTGATGATTGTCGAGCCTCAGTGCCACCCTTAGACTTGTTTCATGTTGAATACTGTTAGGGGCCAGCTGTAGCTACGGGTTAAGGGAGCTGAACCCCTTAGGGTCAACCACTGTCCTCCCTGTCCCTCATGGCTTGGAAAATGTGCCGGTCACACATGCTTGCATGATCAAAATTCTAAGAGAAATGGAAGAGAAAAGATCGTGGCATGACCATGCCCCATTGTAAGAAGGTGCTATATCCTTTTCCTTCTCTCTCGGATCAGGGTCCCTACCCCTAACAATTCAAAGTAAATAAATACTTAATGGGAAAAAATGTACCTGTATCTATTTAAGGTTATGTGTGTCGTTAAATCTATTACTATTAGTTAAACGCATTCCTCTCTGATGTGACTTCTGCTACATTGAGCAAGCTGCACTGTAAACCTCTGATGGGTTAAGTTTGTTATTTATGACTGCATTGCCTAGGATTGAGTTTTGCTGATGGTAGAAACACTGGGAGGTCTTTGTGAGGATGAGCCCATGTGGTGTGTGTTGTAATGTTTCAGGACGTCTACCCTGTGCTTTATGAAGCCTGCTAGTCTCTTCGCAGGTGTTCTTCTTTCCAAACATGAATTAAAGTTCTCTGAGAATGAGCCTTGATAAAGAACCTGAAATAAAAGCAGAGCCTGGTCCCCTCTTGTATTTATAACCTGGCCTGTGTTAAGGATGTTAGCTGGGTGACATTAGTATTAATCATAAGCTACTTTCTGCCACAAATGGCATCATTAAAGCATTCGAACCAAGGCCGTGAAGCCACTAGAGGAACATTCGGGTGACAAATTCTTTCCTAAACTTCACTACTTTGCTGCCACTTGCGCCAGGAGAGAGGCAGGCTCCCAAGGTGCCCATTCTAAGTAGGACAGCTAGAGTGGAAACTGTTCCATCCATCACTCAACAAGCGGATCCCTCCAGCCGAGCCTCACTGTGAATTGCTTTACCCCACCATCCGCTCTCACCAGCCCTTGAAGCCACTGGACCCACGATGAGCAAGGCTGCAGTGCCAGTTGTTGAGAAGGTGCAGCCTGATTTATTTTCTGACCAGGGTGCGCAGCCACCCACCAACTCGCTGCTCTGCTTGCCCTGCTCTGAGAGGTTGGGGCTCACAATTTCCAGAATGAAGCCAGGGGAATGGAATAGAAAGGATGATATGTACACTCTCACTGAGGTGACTTAAGTGTACGTAAATATAACTTCATTGTATCTGGTGAGTCACATTCACGATTCCATAGATATTTACTAATTTTACATATATGTGTATGTGTTCGTTTCCCTTTTACATGTTTATGTTGGGTTGTCAGAAAAGTCATGACATATTTTTGCATTAAGAAAAAAATACCAATAAAAAAACCAAAACTGGGGCTTGCAGGTGGCATGGTGGTTACAGTGCGTGATTCCCACATAGCTGATCACGGTTTGAGTACTGGACCTGGCAGCTTGCTTTCTCACTACCCCCCCTCTCCTCTCTCTCTCTCCCCGTCTCACTCTAGTCACATTAAAAATAATAATAATAGTAATAATTAATAAAATTAAATAATTATTTAAAAAGAAAAACATACAAAAAACGTGTCATAACTTTTCCAAAAGTCCAGTATATCTGAGTACATATGTATAAGCATGCAGTGTGTGTATATGTGTGCATATTGCATTGGGTGTATACGTGTGTATATTGCATTATGTGTATATGTGTGTGTGTCACCACAGATACACACACACATATATATACATTTCCTTTTAAAATATATTTGAATAAACAGTGATTTTTTTTTAGAGAAATGCATTAATTGACAATCATATAAATTGCATATTGGCTTAGCAAAAATTTTAAAGGAGCTAAATGCCTAGTGTTTGAGAAACACTCAATAGTACCATTTGCTAAACTCAAAGAACACCCCTGGGATGAAGAAATACGATTATACCCCACAGAAGATAATGGTGATCTTACCTAATCACAGAGGTTGAGACATGGAGTATCCACTTCAGGGAGAATGAATCTTTCCTAAATGAACTCAAAAGGTGTTGTCAGAATACACTTTACAGTCAGCTTGTCAAATACATAGTGAATTTCTACTGTCTGTAAGGCTTCATCTTAATCCTGTTAGAGCTACAAAAATGTCTAAGGTACACTTGATGTTTTCAGCGATTCTATAATGGTGTAAGGAGGAGTCTCACGAGGATTCCCGAAGTAACTTTCCTGTCTCCCTTGAAAGAACACCTAGGTTATGCTGGTTTATGAAGACTGTGAGCTTTCTCCACCCTCGACTCCTAACCCTCTGCCAAGGTACCCCAGGCATGCTGGCTTCTTTACTTTTCCTGTGGAATTCCATGCTTGTTCTCATTGAAAACCTAAAGTCAAGATGGTCTTGCAACTTGGAACCTTTTTTCCCTTTGTTTCCAGATAGCTGATATCTCCCACCTTACTTGAATGATTACTTCCTCAGAGATGCTGCTCTTGAACATCTCATAAGAAGATTCTCCTTCTACTCTCTGCTCTTATAAAATCTTTTTTTTTTTTTTTTTGAGAGGTTCTTGCTATAGGGCACATGCGCTCGCCAGACAGACAGAGAAAGACAGAGAGATAGAAAGCGAGAAATCACCCCCCAGGGGGGATGACCACGCCGCAATCCCTTCTCCTCCATTCTCCTCTTGGGATCTTGGGCACGCATGCACACGCGCCAGGCGTGAGTTTAAGCCACCAGGTCGGGGATGGGAACCGCGGTTGACTACATGGGAGTCCAGCGGCATAGCCATTATGCTAACTGCTGGTCCCCGCTCTTGTAAAATCTTTCTCTCTAACTTGTTTTGTTGATATTTTTAACTCTTATCAATATCTGAAAAATCATCTTATGTCTTCACGTGATTATTACTTGCCTCCCTCAGCAATAACTGCACAAGATCATGACCAAAGTGTTTTTGTAGTTGTTTTAACTAAAACTGCCTACTAGGGACCAGCAGATGGCATAATGGTTATGTTTCTGGACTCCTACGTAGTCAGCTGCAGTCCAGGACTTGGACCTAGCAGCTTAAAACTCACGCTGGATGTGTGTCTTTGTGTGTCCAAGACCCAAAGACAAGAATGGAGGAGAAGGGATTGTGGCATGGCCACCCACCCTGGGGGGTGATTTCTCACTTTCTGTCTCTGTCTGTCTCTGGTGAGAGCCACGTACCTTATAGGAAAATCTCTCTTAAACAAAAACAGACAAAACACAAGAAACTGCCTACTGTACTCAAGTTCTGAAAATAAGGCCTGGTGCATATTGGATACTCAGGAAGGACTTTTGAGTGTATTAGTACAGAGCAGGTATGATTCAGAGCCAACCTGTAACTACCTCATAGAGTGGAGTGAGTATGTCCGATGGGGTGGTCAGAAGAGCCTCATAATGGGAAGAAACTGAGCAGAATTTTGACAGGCCAAGTTGAGAGAAAGGGGAATTTCTTAAAGAGAAAGAAATGATCAAAAACTCAGATGAAAGAATCAGACAAATTAGGGAATATCTGAAAATGCAGCAACAGCAGGAACTCCAAGAGGAAACACCAGTTCTGTTACTGTGTTAAGAGATAAAATATCTCCCTCTGCGGGCATAATCCATTTGCTTCCTGCAGTTATCAGAGCAGTGCCTATGAAACAGTGCATAGAGTCATCAGGAACACAAACACCTTGCAGCGGGAGTCGTACATACACTGGCCTCAGTGTTCCACATCTTTTCAGGTGCTTTTGGGATGTACTGTGTCAGAGAGCGAGGTCCCTTGTCTTGCAGTCCTGTCTCGTGCTTCATCACCATTGTACAAACTAGGAGAGTCTTGGGTCTCCCTTTTTCTCCTTGTGGAAAAAGTGCAGCTGTAGCTGTCTAAAGACTCCACCAGCCATGGGATTTGGGAGTTAGGGAAGATTCAAGAAATTAAAATATCAAGAGTTAAAAATCTTTTCTTTCTTTTTTTTTTCTTTTTTTTTTTTTTTTTTTTTTTAATTTTCTGATACAAAGCACATGCCCAGGCCAGAGAGAGAGAAAAGAGAGGAAAAATGAAAAATCACCCCCATGGGCATGGCCATGCCATAATCCTTTCTCCACTTGGGATTTGTGGCACATATGCACATGCCCTGCCATGTTGTTTGTTTGTTCTTTAGAAAGAATTTTGCTGTAGGGCTCATGTACTCACCAGAGAGCCAGGGACAGAGAAAGTGAGAGATCACTCTCCCAGGGGGAAGGCTATGTCACAGTCCCTTTTTCTTGATTCTCTAATCAGGATTTGGGCATGTATACACCCAGTGAGTTTCAAGCCTCCATGACTTGAACCATGGTTGGCCATGTGGGACTTCAGTGGCTTAACCACTACACCACTCGGTGGCCCCACTCAGGTATGTTTTTCAAGCCTCTGGGTCTAGAACTCCAATTGATGTGTCTGGAACAGGCTGTTAAAACTTAAAAGAGTGGGGGTGACCAGCTGTTGATGTAATGATTACATCACTGGACTGTGATTGACTGTGGTTTGAGTCCTGGACCTGTTGGCTTGAAACTCACGTCCATGCCCAGCACGTGAGGAGACAGGATTATGGCATGGCCATCTCCCCTGAAGGGTGATTTCTCATGTTCTCTTTCACTGTCTCTGTCTCTCTTTCTCTCCCAGCAAGCACATGCACCCTAAGGCAAAAGTCTTTACTAGTGACCCAGACTTGGGTGAAAGCAAAGGTAATGATAAGAAGTGGACAGTCTGTAGATCTATTTTGAAGGTATGTCCAACAGTTATTTTTCTTGGTCCTGGAGTAGCTTTCACATCTCTGTGGCACTAAAGTAAACTAGGAATGCAACCACATCTCAGCAGGGTGTTAGATGATGAAAAGGAAAGTCAACCCATTGTCCCAGGAGTTGCTGTTTCTGAATTTGTTGAATGTTTGGAGCTTACATAACTCCTGCCCACTCAGTATCTAAAAGGGTACTCCCAACAACTCAGTGTGGGAAGAGAAGATGGGAGGAAAACACAGTTTACCTAGTTCGTAGAGAAAGAAAATAGAGCTGGGGTTATGTACCTGGTTAATAGGCAGGGTTGGACTTAAACTGCAGTTGTCTGTTCCACAGAGTCTCCTGGGAAAGAGGTGCTAACTTATGGTCAAAGATAATCCATCTTGAAACAGGAAATAAATTATCCTCACTGTGCCAAGTAGTCTTTCTAAGTGACATAGGCTGTGAAATCATGGAATTATGTCTGCGTAATTCCCCTGTGGGTCATATATTAATATACAGCAGAATCAACAACAAGTTTGAACAGATATTTTTTTCGTTCAGTTAAAGACACATTTTCCGCATATGTATTTTGTGTATGTCATAAGCCGCTATAGCTGGTACTCAGGGAGTCCAAATAGCATTTTGTGACCCCATAGGGAACATTTGCCCTGTGAATTTTAGTCTCATCGATGCTTTGAAAAATGTCTGCATTGCTCAGGATCATTGGCCCACTGGTATCGAAGCTATAATTTTTTTTTTTCTCTATTCGATACCAAGATTGTAAAAATAAAGGGAAGTCATTGTCTTCTGAACAAGCTTATTCCGTTAGGGTTGACTGGTTTTGAAACCAATAAATTTTCTCCTTTTGATTTCATGATAGTAGAAATAAGTTTGGTCCATAAGCTTGGCCTTGCACCAATTAAACATTACATTTGTAATAACGTTGTAGTGAGACTCCTCCAAGCTGGACAAACTCCACCTGGCATCACCACTCTGCCCTATCATCTTTCCACGTATATCTCTTTCATAAATAACACAGGCATTTACAAAATAATGTTAAAATCCAGAAATCTTCAAGCCTTACAGAGTTATTTTATACAATAATTTGAAAGTACATGGGGCCAGCAGATGGTGTGGTGGTTAAAGCACTAAGACTTTCATGTGTCCTACCCCAGTTGAGTCTCAGACCTGGTGTGGCTTTCTCTCTCTCTCTCTCTCTCTCTCTCTCTCTCTCATAAGTGTACATGCCCTATAGCATATTTAAAATACTAATAGGAAATAAAATTGAATAATTATTTTAAAAAAAAGAAAGTACAAATTGGATGAAAAGAGTCCCATCTCCAATGTGTGCTAGGGAGAGATGCAGTCTCTTCAAAGAGACTCTCTTAGAAGAAAAACTTGGGGGAAATCTACGTTATTGTTTATGAATTACCAAAGCAACAGTGGCAGTTTGAAGTCTGCTTGGATGGAGTATAGACCCATAAGAGATGGGAAAAGGATCCAAAAGACAAAAGTCACATATCGAGCTAGCAGGTGCCAGCTCTTTTGCTCCCATAATGAGCTTGCCACCCTTTGTCTTTAGCAGATCTGAGTCCTGTGGGAAATAGAGCTCTATGGTACATACAGTAATTGGCTACAGGGTTTAAACTTTGATCGCAAAGGAGCATTGCATGTAAATGTACTATCTTATATCATGTTACTGGTCTCTGATAGATACTATCGCGGCCCTATTGAGAATGCTCATTTTCACAAGGCACTGTCACAATTTCATGGTAATGTTCTAGGGCTTCTGAGCCCTCCCTTCCTCGGGCTTTTAGAGTCCTCTTGGAAAAAACAGTTGAGCAAAACTGCCAGGAAGATCATTGTGCCAGGTGTGAAGACTTGGCGTTTTAAAGAAATTGGCTCAGGGCCAGCAGGTGACGTGGTGGTTAAGGCACTGGACTCCCACATGGTCAATCAATGCCAGTTCTAGTCCTGGACCTGGCAGCTTGAAACTCCTGGTGGGTGCACGTGTTCATGCTCAGAATCCTGTGAGGCGACCAAAGGAAAGGGATCATGGCATGGCTGTCCCCCTTGGGGTTGACTTCTCATTATCTGTCTCTCCATCATGAATGCATGTGCCTTATAGGAAAAAAAAAAAAAAAAAACACAAAGGAATCAGCCCAAGATCAGACAGGATTCTTCATGGCAGGCAGCCATATCTCAGTGGGAGGGGCGAATTCAGTTTTATTGAACTGTATTTTATATATTTCTTTTAATTTGACCAGAGAGTGAAAGGCGGGGGGAGAGAGAGAGGAAGTAAGATAGCAAGAGCCAGAATGGCATTATATTCATCTTCTTTTTTCTTGTTCTTTTTGTTGTTGTTGAAATTTTTGCTTTCGTGTGCATGTGGCCATCTGAGAGGGAGAGACAGAAAGCAAGAAATCACTCCCCATGCCACAGTCCCTTTTCCACCATTCTCTTCTTGGGGTTTTGGGCATACACACCAGGCATGAGTTTCAGTTTCACTGGATCTGGGACTCAAAACTGCAGTCAATTATGTGAGATCCAGCCATGTAACCATTACACCATCTGCTGGTTCCTATATTCATCTTCTTAAGAAAATGTCTTCGGATGTCTGGGGTGAGTCCAACCATAAATGTATCAATAGCACTTTTCCATACACATCTGCTAATTGTGCTTCCATCATCTCTACTCCTGGTTTGAAGGAGGACATCCTTTAGAAGTGACAATCTCAGCTTTGGATCAGTCACCTACACCATTGTATTCTGCCAAAGGCAAAAATAAAATCCGTGATGGGCAAGAGAATTAGCAGCTGTCATCCCCTGACCAAGAACCTTAAATGAAATCAGAGTTCTGTTGCAAAAGCCGGCTTCAGTTGTGTTTGCCCTGTGCTCAGATGGCTTAAGGATGGAGCCGTGCGTTTTCATCAAGCCTCCAGTGAGCGGAGGCCAGTATTTATTGCTTCCCCTGCCTGTACCTGGCGCCAGCACAGAGCAGGCTGTACCTCCCACAGCTTTCTGTAGCGAAGAGGAAACACAATCAAACACTACTGAAGGCTGGAAATAAAGATCACACAGACAGATGCTTCTCTTTGTTCTTCCGCGTTGTTAATTTGGGCACAACTTGTGGCTTTGCGGAAGAGAGCTTTAGAGAAGAATCTCTAAAAGGTTATAAAATATTGTTTTCTTTTTTTTTTTTTTTTGTGAGGTTTTTGCTATAGGGCGCATGTGCTCGACAGAAAGACAGAGACAGAGAGACAGAAAGTGAGAAATCACCCCCCAGGGGGGATAGCCACGCTGCAATTCATTCTCCTTCATTCTCCTCTCGGGATCTTGGGCACGCATGCACACATGCCCGGCATGAGTTTAAGCTGCTGGGTCTGGGACTTGAACTGCGGTCGAATACATGGGAGTCCAGTGATATAGCCATTATGCTAACTGCTGGTCCCAGGATATAAAATATTTCTGAATGAAAGCCCAAATCCAGAGTCAGCTGATGCCATGGCTGAAACCATCTCCTCAGATTCAGGAACATCTTTAGAGATTACATTGAGTGAAAATTCCACAGATATAACTTTAAACAACAAAAACAAAATAGCATTTAAAGATGATTATGTGCATGTACACACTTTGTGGAAATAATATTACAAATAACACTAAAATTAAGATTGTATTTTCTTTGTGTAACAAACATTTGTTAGCACTTACTGTGAGTCGGACTGTGTGCTAGAATTACAAAGGCCTGTAAAATATTGTGTCTCTCTTACAAGAGCTTACAAACTAGTAGGGGGAGAGAAACTTTTGTAAGCAGGGGATGCTGCTTATTGATTGGATCAGCAAAAACTACCTTAACCACAAATCGTTTTGTCTTTTTTAAACCATACCATTCAAAGAACATTTGCAAGGTACAAAAAATACATTTGATTTTTCTTTTCCTATAAGCTCATTTAGTTTAGAAAGTTAATACTTACTGAGTTTTGCTATTTTAAAAAATGATTTACCTTGATTTATTATTTATTTAAATTGACCAGAGAGGAGACCGAGTGAGAGAAAGAGAGAGAGAGGAAAGTGAGAAAGCAAGCCACCAGGTCTGGGACTTGAACTGTGGTTGGTCATGTAGGAGTCCAGTGCCCCTAACCACCATGCCACCTGGCAGCCCCAAGTTTCACTATTATTTTACATGTGTTTAATTCTTGCCCAAACCTTTTAGATAGGATCTCATATGAAGAAAAATAAAATTGAGATAAATAACATATTTTTACCACAGGGTATGTGCACTTGGCAGAGAGTGAGTGAGTGAGTGAACACCTGCTACTGGGGCATGATCATACCACAGTCCTTTTTCCTTCATTTCTCTTTCCCTTCAGTATTTAAAAACTTGGCATGTTTTTCAAACACCCAGGGCCAGGATTTGAACTGCGGTGAGCTGTGTGAGATCTAGTTCCCAGTGAACTGTACTTATTCATTACACTATGGGGCCAGCCAGAAAATTAATAACTTCATCAAATTTTTATAATACTTTCAAAGAAGTGCCAGGATTCGAACTCTGTCTGAATCCAGAATCAATACTCTGAACCATAATATATTGCCTTATTAAGATAAGGCTTTTGGGCATGCCAGTGGCATGGTGGTTAAGGTGGCTGGCTCTCACATGGTAGACTAGGTGGTTGGAATCGTGAACCTGGAGGCTTGAATAAACATGTTGGGTACAGATCTGTAGGTGCCCAAAATCTCAAGAAGAGAATGGAGGACAGGGTATTATGGTCTGGCTATCCCCCCTGAGAGATGCCTTCTCACTTTCCCTCTCTTTCTGTCTCTCTACAGTGAGTACATGTGCCCTATATATAAAAAAAATTAAAAAATAAATAAATAAGAAAGAAAGAAAAATTAAAGGGTGTAAACCACAGAATGCAAAGTTAAAGTTTGATCAACTGCACAGGCAGTTCATTTAAGAAAGGTAGATCATACCTGGTACCACATTTTCCTAAAAAAATATTTATGACAGCCTAGCCTGTGATACAGATGGTATCACTTACTGGGAGGCTGGAAGCCATAAGGGAGACCTGGATTTAGTCCCTAGGCCCACATGCATATGCCTGGATTGATTGTGCTTGTAATTCGAGGCAATTGGAAAGTTGGGGTAGGAGCACTGTGATGTACTGAAATCTTGTCAAAAATACCTATCTGTGTTTTTCTTTCTCTCTCAACCCCTCACTCCCACAAAGAAAGAAAAAAGGTAAACACACAAACATTCATGATAATTGAATGCAATACACACAGCAGTCCTTTATTGTACATTTTCACTTGCATAGTCCCCAAATCGAGTCCCCACTGAGTCTGTGTCCTACTCTCTCAGGAGGCCCTGGAATCCATTGTTTTCTTTTTTTAAAGAATTATTTTATTTTGGGACCAGCAGTTAGCATAATGGCTATGTCACTGGACTCCCATGTAGTCGACTGTGGTTGGAGTCCTGGCCCGGGCAGCTTAAACTCACACTGGGCGCTTGTGCGTGCGTGTGTGCATGCATGCCCAAGATCCCAACCTGAGAGGAGAATGGAGGAGAAGGGATTGCAGCATGGCCATCCCCCCTGGGGGTGATTTCTCACTTTCTGTCTCTCTTTCTCTCCCAGTCTTTCTGGTAAGCGTACGTGCCCTACAGCAAAAAACCTCTCCAAAAAAAAAAAAAAAAGGAATTATTTATTTATTTATTTATTTATTTAAATTTCACTAGAGAGGGACAGAGAGAGAGAGAGAGAGAGAGAAAGCGAGAAAGCGAGAAAGCGAGAAAGCAAGCCGCCAAGTCTGGGACTCAAAGTGCATTCAGCAATGTGGGAGTCCAGCGCCCTTAACCACCAAGCTACTTGCTGGCCCCTGGAATCCATTGTTTTCTATAGCTGGCATTCCAGCAACTCAAAGACCCAGAGCTGTTTCCCCCCGCTCCCTTGCATGGTGATTTTTAATACAAACTATATATTTTATTTAGTCTGACTTAAATTACCTTTCTTGAGTGGCCCTCCACCCTGGTCAGACCTCAAAACTTGCAACAAACATCAAAAGTGTTTAGGTCCTAGATCCTCTAATGTCTCCACAGGGTAAAAATCATGCTGTCTGCCTTCTGCTCTTCTGTCTTCCCGAGTCCACGCTAGACATCACCAATCCATCACAGGACTGTTTCCTGCAGGATCTGATCTGGCCTTGGAGTTCCCCTCAACAGTTTTGACCCTCAGCACGAGAAATAATACTTTGAATCTCGTGGGCTTACTGAGGGCAGAATCTGTCCTCGTCAAGTCTGTCTTCTCTGTGTATACCATCAAGTCCTAGTCCACCCTGAAATTATGTGCATAATGTTAAGTTCAAATAGACTCCTAATCTTCCCCTCAGAGGACCTGATTCTGAATTTGGGCTGGGGCAAAGGAGTTCCTGTTTCTAACAAGTCCCCCTGTGATGCTGATACTATTGGGTTGGCTATGCCTCTCAGAACCACCGATGTTAAATTGCTTGTGTTTTAGTCGGAATTAAGGGCCTGTGGCTGCTTTCCTGGCAGCTCACCACCTGAGAGGGCTGTACCTTTGAACAAGTTAATGACTGTCTGGGTGTCTTCAGTTCCTTATCTATTAGATGTGGTGTACAGAAGTCTCTCTCCTGGGACCAGCAGATGGCGTAATGGCACTGTTGCTGAACTTCTATGTAGTCGACCACGGTTCGAGTCCCGGATCTGGTGGTTTAGTGGCTTAAACCCAAGCCGAGTGTGTGTGCGTGCATGCCCAAGATCTTGAGAGGAGGGTGGAGGAGAAGGGATTGTGGCATGGCTATCCCTCCTGGGGAGTGATTTCTCACTTTCTGTCTCTCTGTCTTTCTGGCGAGTGCATGTACCCTATAGCAAAAACCTCTCAAAAAAAATAAATAAATAAAAAAAAATAAAAAAGGAAAAAGAAAAAGAAAAGAAAAGGAAGAAAGAAAACCTCTCTCTTGAGGTACTTATAAGGATTGGTTTAGTCCATCTATATTAAGTGCTTAAAAGAAGACATGGCAGCTGGGACTAGGAGGTGCTGTAATGGTTATGTCCCTGGACTTCCAAGTAGTGGTTCAAATCCCAGAATTGGTGACTTAAAACTCATGCCAGGCACATGTGTATGTGCATGCCCAAAATCTTGAGAGGAGCATGGAGGAGAAGGGACTGCGGTGTGGCCATCCCCTATGGGAGTGATTTCTTACTTTCTGACTTTCTGTTTCTCTGGCGAGCACACACTCCCTATAACAAAAATCTCTCTTAATAAAAAAAAAAAAAGACATGGAAATGAATAGGGTCTCCCCAAAATGTTATCCAGTATTACTTATTCATTGTGGTTATTGACTCAATTCAGAACTTTGTGCATGGATGGCACCCAGAGGCTTAGTGAATTGGAATTTATCACCCAGACCTACAATAACATGTCTGATGCGTGGCCTCATTGAGCAGCAGCAGACATGAAGATGTACAAGTTTAGAACAGACCCCCTGGCCTCATGGTTAAGGGCACCTGATTCCACATGGCTGACCACAGTTCGAATCTCAGCTCTCTGGCTTGAAAACAGGCCAAGTACACGTGTGTATGTGCTCCAAATCCCAACAGGATGGATAAAAGGTGCTGAAGTAATTGAAGCCTAACCTCATCCCAGCTAGGGTGCTTTCTCTCGTCTCTCTGTCTGTCTGTCTCTCTCGCCGGCAAGGGCATGTGCTGCCACAATGATGAACTAAGATCAGCTCTGCTTTCAGATGACCCCCAGTTTTCATTTCTGGAATTTAAAAATAAAAAGATGTACAAGGTTATAGCTGTTCACAGCTGTTTGAGGAGGTCTTTTTCAGTTGGCATATGTATTCACAGAGTATGGTACCAATTGTTTGAGATTGTCAATTATCAAATTGATGCACAGAGACAAACTATTCAAGTTATTTAAGCTCAGAGAAAGAGTCAGCACTTGTCATAGGGAAAAAGACTAAACTTCTGAATAATTTCAGCATTGGTTCTTAAAGGTAGAGCAAAACGCTCTTCAGAAATACTGAGAATGCTTTGAAATAACCGTCTACCAGACTGCCTTATTTTATGACTGACGTTTCTCCCGATGGTGATCGAAAACTGTCATGTGAGTTCCTTTGCTCTTTTCATCATTTCTTCTTGTGTTCTATCATGCAGTTGCCATGACATTCCTTCTGAGGCCCTCGTGAGCAGTTGCACGCAGGAGGTAAAAATGTTAGACCCAGGAGACTGGTGCCTGTATGCAGAGGCTACAGCTGAAGGGCTGGCTATTTATCTGAACCTAAAACCAGAACTCAGATCAGTAGATGTATTTGCTCTGACTTAAAAAGTTATTCATAGAAAAGATACACAGTTACATACTTACCAAACCGTATTTATCAAAAAAAAACAAAAAACAAAAAAAACAAAAACAAGGAAATGCGTAAGAAAGGGAGTGATGATAAAGCCAGAATGTGGGATTGGTGTGGAGAGAACCAGCCTACTATAGGCATGGCGTTTGCTGGGACCCGGGCGGCGGTGCAGCAGTAAAGCATGGTGCCATGGGAGGCAGACCTGCAGGGAAAGGTCCAGGGCACACACCCAGAGACCTCCCTGAGTACGATCTGGAGCTGACTGCAGCTGGGCATGGACTGTGACAAGGGGCCCTGTTCAGAATGCTATCTATCTTTGTCTCCCTTCCTCATGTCTCTCTTTGTTTCTTCCTCATGGAAGAAAGAAATAAGCTTAAAAGTAAAAGAAATGGCATTCGGATTTTTTTTTTTTGAGAGGTTTTTGCTATAGCGCGCGTGCGCTCACCAGACAGACAGAGAGAGACATAGAGACAGAAAGCGAGAAATAACCTCCCAGAGGGGATGGTCACGCCGCAATCCCTTCTCCTCCATTCTCCTCTTGGGATCTTGGGCATGCACACACACGCGCCCGGCGTGAGTTTTAAGCCACCGGGTCCGGGACGCGAACCGCGGTTGACTAAGTGGGAGGCCAGCGACATAGCCATTACGCTAACTGCTGGTTCCCGGCATTCGGATTTTTTTAAGAGAGATTTTTACTATAAGTCACGTGTGCTCAGAGAGGCAGAGAGAGACAGAGAAACAGAAAGTGAGATATCATCCCCTAGGGGATGGCCAAACCATGATCCCTTCTCCTCCAGCCTCCTCTTGGGATTTTGGGCACACATGCATATGTACCTGGCATGCATTTCAAGCTGCAGTGTCTGGGAATTGAACCACGTTTGACCATGTGGGAGTCCAGCGATGTAACTATTACTCCATCTGCTGGTCCATCTGAGACTTTTTTATTGTAAATATCCAGGCCTGGGGGCGTGGTGGTTAGGGGTGCTAGACTCCCACATGGCCGACCATGGTTCAAGTCCCGGACCTGGCAGCTTGCTTTCTTGCTTTCCCTCTCTTCTCTCTCTTTCTCTGACTCTGTCCCGCACTGGACAAATTAAAATAAATAAATAAAAGAATAAGAAAGAGAAAGAAAGGAAGGAAGGAAGGAAGGAAGGAAGGAAGGAAGGAAGAAAGGAAGGAAGGAAGAAAGGGAAAGGGAAAGGGAAAGGAAGGAGAAAGGAAGAAATCTTTAAAAAATAATATATATATCCAGGCCCTAAATTTACCTGAACTCATATTAGGTAAGATTATCTACAAAATAATAGTAATGATTTCTATTTGTAAATCATAGTCTCTGTCTAAGGTATTAATAATTACTTTGACTTTCTGATGACTGGCAGAACTTTTCCGCAGTCTCTTTTAGGCATAGTGGGTAACATAATAAGTACCTGAATAAATGTCAGTTATATGATTAGAGAATATGGCTTGGCACTTTAATGGATGAAGATCAACTCTGCTTTCTGATGGCCCCTATTTTTCATTTCTGTAGCTCTTGCATGAGGTTGAGATCTGCAGGGAGCTGAGATGAGATGTGCTCATGCAGAGAGTCTCAAAAAGTAAATTACCATATTAAATTTCCAAGAGATGTTTTTAAGCCTTAAAAATGTCAATGTAGGGGCCAACAGGTAGTATAGCAGTTAAGGCACTGAACTCCCACGTGGTGGACCACAGTTTGAGTCCCAGACTTGGCAGCTTCAAACTCAAGTTGGGCACATGTGCATGCATGCTCAAAATCCAAACCAATGAAATTTTTTTCATAACATGCATTTTCCATGAACTTTTTGACGATCCTGCAAGGTAACATAAGGTATGGATGAAGCTTTCAAGCCAAGTGTAGAGACATTGTGATGAACAACATCGATACAGGGGCATAATTATAAACTGAGACTCAAACTATATTCCTCTTCCTCAATTACATTGATCACAAATTGCTGAAACTACAAATTACTAGTTAGTCACTAATCTAGCTATTTATGTATCTACCTAGAGATATGTGACGGAGTCCTATTGTGTTTTGTTTGAACTAGGTGATGATGACTATAATGAAGAATGAAAACGTGTATAATATGGTTTCATTATCCATGGTCTGTGTGTCTAAGTAATTTCAGTACTGTAAGAACTGATCTTAGGTTTAATCTTTTTCTCCCCGATTCTCCTCCTGGGATTATGAACATACATGCACATCCATGTGGCATGATTTTCAAGTCACCGGGTTGAGGACTCAAACCACGGTTCTTCATGTGGGAGTTTAGCACCTTAACCACCATGCCACCTGCTGGCCCCCGACCTCAGATTTTAACAGTGTGTTAAATGTGGTCTGCATCATTACTCTATTATGCTGGAGCCGGACCTGGAGTCATTGTGATAGCCGACCTCTGTTTTCTGAATACTGGGTTTTGTGAATTTCAAGAATTATCAGAAGGCCTCCATGTTTTTAGTCTGTGTAGAAGTACATGGCATAACATTTTTAGATCTAAACAACAGCAGAAACCCCCTGAAATTCTGAAGGAATTTGTGAATTTAATTGAAACTTCTTGTTTAATTTCTGCAATGAATCATCCATCTCCTTGTGAAGAGACTCATTTCTGGTGGGGATAGTTCTAAGACAACAGTTACTCCCAGGAATTGCTGGATATAACTCCAGTGGTGTGACAGAAGAGAGAGAGCCATATTTTTGTTTAGTTCACTCTGGAAATGAGGAATTAGAAGATTTATAGTTTCTGGACTAACTAGGTGGCATAGTAGTAAAGGCAGTTGCACCTTACACGGCTGACTACATAGTTCAAGTCCTAGAACAGGCAACTTTAAAAATGGGCACATGTGCGTGCATGCCCAAAAATTCTGAGAGGAGAATAGAGAAGGGATTGTAGCATGGTTCTTCCCTGGGGTGTGTGTGTGGGGGGCTCAAATTCTCACTTTTCCCCTTCTCTCTCTCTGTCTCTCTCCAGCGACCTCATGTGCCCTATAGCAAGACAAAATAAACAAATTCATAGTTTCTTTGATTTCCCTAATCTCGCACTATTATTGTTTTTTTTTTTTTTTTTTTTTAAAGTTTTTGCCACAGGGTGTGTGCACTCACTGGAGAGAGAGACAGAGAGAGAGAAAGCCCCCCTGAGGGGTGACTTCATGCCAATGTGATTTTCCAACCACTGGACCCAGGACTTGATCCATGGCCGGCCATGTGAGAGTGTAATGCCTTAATTATTACACCACGTGCTGACCCCTCTTGCACTATTACTAAATGAGAAATAAGAGTCCCCCTAGTGAATATCAGTTGAGAGCACAGAATATATTTTCTTTTTAAAAAAATCTTTCCCAACCCTTCATTATTTCACCACTTAGATTGTGCCCATAATATTGGCTCTGATGCTATCTAGTAAGAAGAGAGTTCTAGATGAGCCCTGGCACCAGAAAGACCTTGAAGCTAAAACACAAGTATATAACCTGCATGGCAGCCACTCACCCCTGAGTTGGGACTTTTTACTTGAGCACCAAGTGAAATCTTACAGAAAAGAAATCAGATGAATAAAATGGTAACACAAATAGGTTATGGCTGAAAAACACTGTAGTTAAAACAAACGGAACATCCACCAGGGAAAAAATGCCCTTATGGAACTTTTAGTGATTGAAACTTCCCCAAGTTCTCAATCAATCCAGGTCACTTAGCAAAATCAATAGCATGTCATCACCGTTCCAAAGAGGCCTTCAAGTATGTTTAGAAGGATGACTTTGAAATTGAAATGGAGTGTTGTTGCTACAGTGCTATCATAACTCGTCTAAAGATATTTTGAGGTTGCTCTTTACAATGCCTTATAGTTTAAGATGACATGCCTAGACCTCTGTTACACCTCCCACTTCTTGTGTAAATAGAGACTTTGAGTATTCTGTAAAGATGTGATCAATCCAATGGGATCTACTTTCTGAATTCTTGGATCACCTATAACATTTGCAGATAATGCCAATAAGATTTGCTGTGGTGTGAGCCATTTTAACTAGGATTTTTTTTTCCAGTGTTGCAAATTTAATTTGGAGTAAATCGGTCAGTGGCAGTAGGGCAGCAGTCACGTCGTGCTCTTCAATGGTGGAGAAGTGTTGGAAGGTCCTGGGTTCACATCTCAAGGTCTCTCTGTGTGCGCTGAGTCTGTGCACCTGCCTGTACTCCTGACTGCCTGGATCGGGGTAGAACATAGCTTTTTTTCTCTCTCATGAGAGAAATACATAAATAGATTTTAAAAACACTGGATTTAAAGTAAATTTTCCTATCGTAGCGCTCATTTGGATTGTCAGGCCGTGAGTTCTTTAAGCAAATATGGCAGCCATGGAATAATTTTGCCATCCTTCCTTGAAGACCTACAGTACCCTACTATAACAATCAATCATTTTGTTACAAGGCTTCCTCAAGTCTATCTTTGGCAACATGTTAACCAAACGTAGAGGAGGATGTTTTCTAGAAATCCATTGTCTTTTACTTTTTCTCCCATTTGCATCATTTCTGTCTCCTTGCTACTCTTTTCAGACATCCTCCATGAGGAATATTCATTTGAGTTCTGTCCATCTCTTCTCCATGCTCGTAATTGGTTATAAAATCCTCAGAGTACATCCTTGACATTGTTCCCTGGACTTGGTCTTCTCCATTCCCTCCTCTTCAATTCTGAGCTTCGAGCTAATAGTTACTGCAGCCAAGCCTTGTGCTAAGTGCTTCCCATACAAACTTCCATGTAATTCTTAAAATAGCCTTGGAAGGCCATTACTCTTACTTTACTGAAGAGAGACCTGAGAAAATGATTGATCAAGTAACTTGTCCCAAGGTCACCCTGGTGGTAAAGTTTGTTTGACGCTGAGTGATGACAATAATCTAAGTAGCCTCTAGGGCTTCTTGTCTTCAGCCCTCTAGCATAAAATGCAAGCAATCATTCTTTCAAGTGGTGGCTTCTATCAGCCTGGTTCAGCTCTTCCTTTGAATTATTTTTTTTTTTTTTGAGTTACATTTACAACTTAATTTGCCATTCTTGGTCAAATTTCCATGGACCCCATTTTATACCTGGGACTCAGCTCCCCATTTTTGGCAAACACAAATCCTTTCTCCAGCTTAGTGTCTCCTCACTGGCCTGTGCCAGCTGCACTAGGACCCTCATTTTTGCTCTCATATCTAATTCTCCCACCACCCCCACCTCTTTTCTTATATTTGCTCATCTACATCATCAGGAACATCCCTTCTATATTTCCCTCGGATCCTAGTTAAATGCTCATACCATCCCAGAGTGTTCCCTATTCATTTTGTCTCTGCATTTGCTAGTGTAATATTGCCTTCTCTGGCAAATAGACTCCCAAGTGTAGAAAGTTACAAGAATAACAGAAGTATATATCCACAATCAGCAGGTGGCATTTGTCCACACAGACTCCTCTCATCACAAGGCTCCTCCATTGTTTTGAAGAGTCATCCTCAGTTCAGTGACATCAGCATAACCCGTGGACTTACTAGAGATGGACATTATCTGCATCACAGACTGAATCAGAAACTACAGTGAGGGCCAGCAGGTGGCACGATGATTAAGGTACTCGATCCCAGATGGCTGACTGCATGGTTCTAGTCCCAGACCTGGCAGCTTATAAAACACACCAGGCACATGTGCATGCATATCCAAAATCCCCAGAGAAGGGATTGTGACACGGCTATCCTCCCGGGAGGGATTTCTCACTTTGTCTTTGTCCTGGTGAATGTATGTGCCCTATGGCAAAAATCTTTTTAAAAAATTACAAACAATTTTAAATAAAGGAACTGTGGTGATAGGGCCTAGCAATCTGTTTGCACAAACCCTCCAAGTGATTCTCATGTGCAGCAAGATTTGTGAATCACTACCTTATGGCCTCATAATCATGTACATCTGGCCTATGGAAATTCAAAGAGGATGTGGACAAGATATATATGTTTTCTCTCTTTTTTCTTTTTAAGAGGTCTTTGCCTTAGGGGTGTGCACTTGCTGGAGAGAGAGACAGACAGAGACAGTGAGGGAGGAAATGAGAAATCAGCCCCTAGAGGGGATGGTCACGCCACAATCCCTTCTCCTCCATTCTCCTCCCAGGGTCTTGGGCACATGCACCTGATGTGATTTGCAAGGCTCTGGGTGCAGGACTTGAACCACTGTCAGCCATGTGGTGGTCCCGCAACATAACCGCTATGCCATCTGCTGGCCCTGATACATGTGCTTTTAAAAAGCATTATCCTGGAGGAGATGCACATCACTTGCATTTTAATTTTGTTGGTGAGGCCTGCCTAAATGGCTGTACTTCACGGTAAGGGAGTATGAGATGTGATCCTTGGAGAATTCCTCTCAATAATACACACATGAGCCTTGTGTGTTTAAGAAACTGTCTTCCACCCTTGATTTTTGTGAAGTCTCCTTTTAAGATGCAGCCTGACAGGCTCTTCCAGACTGTTTCTGTGCTCTGTCAGCTTAGTTCTCACCTCGAACATTTTCATTCCTTTTCCTCCTCATTGTGGTTCGATTTTCTTTGTCATTTTACTTGGTTACAACTTGACATAAATTTCTTTCTCTATTTATTAAGAGACTGGCCATGGCAAACTTTGAGTTCCAGGTTGCTGTAACATGTCAGCTTATTTTCTGTTCGCAGAAAGCGGCTCAGCTGACAGGCCTGTCGTGCAGACCTCGGGACAGAACGGCTGGCTGTCCCTCAAGCACAGTGTGAACATTTCTAATTCGGAATGTGTCTTCTCCACATGCTTTCCGCACTGCTCTTTACTGGTGCTCAACTCCCAGATGGATCTATGGACAGGAAGGGGATTTATTTTCACTCACGGAGTCAAAGTAGATGGAACGCAGCATCCCTGTGTGTCTGACTCTGGTGCAGTTTGATCAGTCAGCCCAGTCCTTCAGGAGCAGTGGGAAGTGCAGGACCTGGCCACGCAATTATAGGGCCTGGTGTATTGGTTACGCCCCATTTTAAAGCAGTCACCTAATTTGCATGTAATGAGATTCAGAAAATTTTATGTTTGGTCAATCATATTTGTAACTCTCAAGGGTACAGATCAAATACCTATTTATAAACTGTCAGCTATGTTTTCTCTCTATATATAATATATTTTAGGATTGATGTGTTAGATTAAAATTCTTCTTAGGATGTTGTTATGTTCAAATGTTTGGTAAGCTTTTTGTTTTTTCCCCTAAAGGAGATTTTTGCCTTATGGTACATGTGTTCCCTGGAGAAAGAAAATGAACCCCCCACCACCACCACCACCAGGGGGATTGCCATGGCACAGTCCCTTCTACCTTCATTATCCTCTAAGGATCTTGAGCACGCATGCAAGCCACCAGGTCTGGGACTCGAACTGTAGTTGACCATGTAGGGAGTCCAGTGCAGTAACCACTATACTACCTGCTGGCCTTCCTAAGCATCTTTAAGCCCAATTCCTGTGTCATCTCTTATGTCACTATTTGAATCATCTTGCGGTTTCCCAGGGCATAATTTCATGAGTTCCGCTTACATGGTTCAGAACACAGGCCTTGTTCAGTCCCCTGTCTAGCTATCACTAGAACTTGTATAAGTACCCAGTCACAGAACCTGAGAACAACATTGTTTTGTATCATTTAAGGTTTTACTTGATCCTTCCTGGTGCTTTTTTACAATGGGACTTTGCACTTTATTGCTTTCTAAAATGACTTAGAAAAGGTTAGTCTTGAACTCACTAGTATTTAGAACATGTAGGTCATACCACCAAGAGTAGTCCCAAACTATGTAGTACCTTTAGTTGACTTCTTTTTTTCCTCTTTTCATAGAATTTGATAATGCTCTCAAACCAGCATGTACTGAGGTTGCTTTAGGTTAGAGTCTTCTCTGATGGTTCTCTGATAGTTCAATCAGATAATAACCAGCCATGTGAACAGCTTTATACAGATTACGTCATATGCAAATTCCCTGTTATGAAGCATACAAGATAATATATGAGAAATGATCAAATTTGAGAGGTAATCTGAGATTGATTGGAGATAAGAATCACTGAAGACATAAGACCAAATTTATTCTTTTTTTTTTTTTTTTTTGAGAGGTTTTTTGCTGTAGGGTACGTGCGCTTGGCAGAAAGACAGAGAGAGACAGAGAGACAGAAAGTAAGAAATAACCCCCCAGGGGGACAGCCATGCCACAAGCCCTTCTCTTCCATTCTCCTCTCTGGATCTTGGGCATGCACGCACACACACATGCCTGGCATGAGTTTAAGCCACCAGGTCCGGGACTTGAACCGTGGTCAACTACATAGGACTCCAGTGACATAGCCATTATGCCAACTGCTGGTCCCAACCTACTTTATTCTTCTATCAACTCAGCGACAAGGGCCTACATCTTGCTGTTTGTCATGAGGCTGGGACCCTGAAATTGATGTGCTTTATCCAGAGGTCCCAGCCAGTAAAGGATAAAGCTGGGACGTAAACCCAGGTAGGTCTTCCTGTAAAGCTCACGATGTTGACTTCTTGTTCCAGTGGAAAGGGTGCCTTAATGCAAGCAGGTTTCATATTTCTAGCAGAGAAATGTGAGGTTTCAAAACCTCCAGTTGCCTTTGAATTTCAGAGTAGATGGAAGACCTTCATCCTCTGTCCCAAAGACACCCAGCGTACCAGGGACCTTACGCTGTACTTGCCCCACCTTCAGGCTCTTTTCTTCTAACATTTACTTGGTGGCTTTATTCTTAGAGGGGAAATACCGACTTATAAACTGACC
Source organism: Tupaia tana (assembly GCA_026018925.1). Lineage (NCBI taxonomy): Eukaryota > Metazoa > Chordata > Mammalia > Scandentia > Tupaiidae > Tupaia > Tupaia tana. The sequence continues at coordinate 8,914,179 of JAKSZU010000022.1, read as the reverse complement.
CAACCCTCTCTATCATCTTAGAAAATAACATCTTCATATTCTTGCACCCTATCAAAGCTGTGATTCATGCCATCCACAAGCAAACAGAAGTAACAAGGATTTTTTTTCTCCTGTCCTAAAAGGGTATACAAGGAGATGCAATTTATGAAGCTTCATGGTACTAGTCTCTCAACTCTTTCCAGTTTACTACAAACAATTCCAAAAATACAACTCTCCCGGTCATGTCCTGCCTTTCTGGCACCGTCACACTCTCATTTCTTCTCTTTCCCCCTTCAGTGGATGTACCCGAATTCTCAAACTTGGAGTCCCTGCAGACTTTCCCAGGTTGTTACAAAAATATTAAGACCATATTTAAAAGCCAGAGATTTGCCCTGCAATCTGAGTGGCTGGGGTATTTTAAAATGAAATCAGAATGCCTTACTGCCCTGTCTCTCTGGCTGGTGACAGAGCTGTTTCTTTCTGCAGGAGAGACCGGCCTTTTTGGTCAGAGCACGTATCACCCAGCTCACCCCTGTCCCTGTCCATCATTGCTCTTCTTTCTAAAGTTTATTTCTTAGAAAGGATCACTCCCATCAGGGTCTTGATGCTCTGATCCATCCCCAGTCTCAGCCAGCCTGAATGAGAGAGATCCCAGAACATGAACCCAGGGCTTGGACCATGCAGAGCTCGCTGCGTTCCAGTTGCTCTACCAACCGGCTCCAGTCCCCTTGTCCTTTATGGTTTCCCTGATATTCAAACTGATAGCATGTATCATAGCATTTGTACCCTCCCCCCCTATTTTTTCCTAAAGAGAATATTTCCCTGTGTTCATGTCCAGTGCATGGATTGAGTCTCAGGAGATCATCACCCAGAGCCATTCAGTTAGTAAGATTCATAAAAGTTGAAGGAATTTAATAACATGAACCAGTTTTTTATGGACTACTCATGTTGAGATGCCCTAAGAATCCCCTGAGGACAAGCAGATGGCATAATGGTTATGTCGCTGGGCTCCCATGTAGTTGATGGCAGTTCAAGTCCCAAATTCAGTGGCTAAAAACTCACACTGAGCACCTATGTACGCATGCCCAAAATCCCCGAGAGGAAGGGATTATGGTGTGGCCATCCCCCTGGGCAGTGATTTCTTGCTTCCTGTCTCTCTGTCTCTGCAGCAAGTGCACATGCCCTAGAGCAAAAGTCTCTAAAGAAAAAAAAAATCCCCTGGCCCAAACAAAAAGTTGGAAAAGTCATTTTATCATTTTTCTAGAAGAGTCACAATATATTTTTATATAATAAAGGCTCTGAGATGTCTCACAGTAAAGAAACCAATGTAACTTCATCCCAGTGCTTCCAAAATTTATCATATTATTAAACTGTACAAATAACAATTTTTAACTTCTTATGGAATTAATAACCTCCCTAATTATTTTTGTGACAAACTTCTCTATGCAATACAGATTATTTTAAAGATGACTGTCCCTTTCAGACCTTTTTATTTGTGACTCTACTTGTTACTATCCTATATTGTGCATGTCTGTTATAAGCTTGAACTTAGAAAATTTCCTTGGGACTATATATTTCTTTAAGTAACTGCATTTACCAGTATACAGTGTGTGTGTGTAATGTTAAAGTTTTAAATCAAAGTGTCCCCTTTTATGAGACGTCCCCCAAAATCTATTCTTTATGCCTTTTGATGTCTCTCTCAAGGGAACACAATTTTCTGCTTTGATGTTCTCTTGTAACCTAGGTTCTTTTTTTTTGTTTTTAGAGAGAGATCTTTGCTATAAGGTGCGTACACTCACTGAAGAGACACAGAGAGACAGACAGACAGACAGAAAGCGAGAAATCACCCCACAGGGAAGATGGCCATCCTGCAATCTCTTCTCTTCCATTCTCCTCTTGGGATCTAGGGTGTGCACGCACATGCGCCCAGAATGAGTTTCAACCACCAGGTCTGAGACTCAAACCTCCATTGACTACATGGGAGTCCAGTGACATAACCATGACACCATCTGCTGGTCCCCGTAACCCAGGTGCCTTAACTTGACTTTGTATTAGAGTGAGTATAGCACATGGCATATGATAGCGTGACATAAGTGTTTGTAAACCTGTATTGAACAAAGCATAAACTTCATGATAAACAAGGCACTTACCTGAAATTCTTGTTATTTTTCCCATTATTGACTTTTTTTCTTGTTCAGCACTGAGTTTCAAATGGAGACTCCTTGAGGTTTCTTCTAATCACTGAGAAGTGAATTAGGCAGCAAGGCCAGGGAGGGCTTTAGCAGTTACTGAGCTTTTCAGGAGACATAAATTACCAGCGAGTCTGGCTGTTGATAGAGAGCTGTTTAGCCATGATTAATGTTCTGCTCTGCTGTTAAGGAAAACTCGTTTTTACATTCGTAACGTTGGCAAGCATGAAGATGCCTCTGTATTTGTACAGGCGTGTGTATATCTGTGTATGTGCATGTATGCTTGTGTGTGCAGAGAATAGGTTAACAACTAAGTCTACATCTTTCAATAAACCTAAATAGGTTTTATTTACAAGTCTGTTTTGTCAGGGAACAAAGTGATATTAGCAAATAATTAGAAATAACCCCCCAAATATACATTTGAGAAGATCTTCACTCATTTAGATTTTCAGGGGGTAGGGGGAGCACTTAAAATTAGTAAAACCTCATTAAAATAGGGGCCAGCAGGCAGCATGGTGGTTAAGGCACTGGCCGACTGCAGTTTGAGTCTTGCACCTGGCAGTTTAAAAATAATGCCAGGCGTGTATGCATGCATGCTCAAAATCCTGAGATGAGAAGGGATTGTGGGAACCAGCAGTTAGCGTACTGGCTATGTTGTTGGACTCCCACGTTGTTGACTGCGGTTCGTGTCCCGGACCCGGTGGCTTAAAACTCACGCCAGGTGCGTGTGTGCCCAAGATCCCAAGAGGAGAATGGAGGAGAAGGGATTGCGGTGTGACCATCCCTCCTGGGGGGTGATTTCTCGCTTTCTGTCTCTCTGTCTCTCTCTGTCTGGCGAGCATATGCGCCCTATAGCGAAAACCTCTCCCCCCTCCCCCCCAAAAAAAGGAGGGATTGCAACATGGCCATCCCCCTTGGAGAGTGATTCTCACTTTCCCTCACTTTTCCTCTCATTCTCTCTCTCTCTCTCTGATGCACTTAAAAAAATTGAGATTACCATAACAGTTAAATGTTATAAATAATTTTCAACATTCTACAAAACTATTTGTTTTAGTTAACCATTTATCTGTATTTTTTTAATTGTTTATACTACTTTTGAGTTTGTCAGAAGACAGACATATTCACAGGAGAGGGATGGGAATGGTGGTAAGAAACAGCCCTACAGGATAGGTCAGGCTGCAATCCCTTCTCCGTTTCTCCCTTCTTTAAGGATTTTGGTCGTGCCCACATGTAGGTTCAAAGTGTTTTCAAGCTGCTAAGTCCTGTGCTCAAACCACACCATTGGTCATGTGGGATTGAGCCTCTTTCACTACCACACCACCGACTGACCCTTACAATTATTTTTAACCAAGATGTAATAACTACATATATTTATGCAATTCAGAGTGATCTTTTAGTATATGAATATAATGTGTAACTATCAAATTGGGGTAATTAATATCTCTATCATCTCAAATATTTATCAGTACTATGTGTTGGAGGCATTCAAAATTCTCTCTTTTAGCTATTTGGAAAATACAGCCAGTTGGTGTTACCTGTAGTTACCCTATTGTGGTATAAACCACTGGAACTTACTAGTCTTAACTGTAATTTTGTATCCATTAGCCAGTGTCTCCCTATTTCCCCTCCCCTCTCCTTTCCAAGCCTCTAATAATATTGGGTTGTTAAAAAAGTCATGATACATTTCTGCATAGAAAAACACAAAAAATACATAGTGACTTTCTCGACCACCTAATACTATTCTACTTTAAACTTTTTCTACTTTTTTTTTTTCCCCCCTACTTTCAATTTCTATTAGGACTTCTTTAGTTTTCACATATAAAGCAAAAGACATGATTTTATTGATAGAAAAATGCTTCATGACTTTTCCAAAAACCTAATCGATTCTGTGCCTGGCTTATTTTACTTAACATAATGGAGTTCATGTTTGTCCATACTGTCCCAAATGACAGAGTTTGATTCTTTGAAATAGCCAAGTAGTGTTCTATTGTGTATGCGTATCACATTTCCTTTATCTGTTGAAGACAGGTAGGTTGATTCCATATCTTGGCTTTGTAAACAGGGCTGCAGTGAGCATGGGAGGCAGATATCCTTTGGACATGCTGATTGTTATTCCTTCATAGCAGGATCTAACCAAGGTTACTGGTTATGTATTTATGTGTTATTTACTTATTATTTTCTTTTACTATTTTCTTCTGTTTTATGTCTATTTTCTGACCCAAGCAGAGAGTTAACTTTCAGTTAGCTAGTTCAAGTTTATAAAAAGGAAATGAGGGACCAGCAGTTAGCGTAATGGCTTTGTCACTGGACTCCCATGTAATTGACCGCGGTTCGAGTCTTGGACCCAGTGGCTTAAAAAATCTCACGCCGGGCACGTGTGTGTGCATACCCAAGATCCCGAGAGGAGAATAGAGGAGAAGGGATTGCAGCATGGCCATCCTCCCCGGCCCCCGGGGATGATTTCTCACTTTCTGTCTCTCTCTGTCTGTCTGGTGAGCGCACATGTTCTATAGCAAAAAACTTCTCAAAAAAAAAAAAAAAAAAAAAAAAATGTTTTTTTTTTTTTTTTAAAATGTAGTATTAAAAAAAAAAAAAAAAAAAAACTATTGTAACTTAGTTTTCAGAATCTTGATTGTAGCTGCCCCTGCCCTGTGCATTTGTGTTATCCTGAGTTCTGAATGCCAGTCAACTGGAAAGACCAAGTCAAGTTTGAACCCAACGTCACCCAGGGGTCTCCTGGCTTCATTTTGTAACTGTATTCAATGGTAGACCTGTTTTCTCTTGACCCCTGCTGCCTCCCTGTTTCCTGTGCATGGTTTCATTCTTGTGCTTTACACTTGGCAATACTATTTTGTTTCCTGGTTTCCTAAGCAGTTTGGCTAAGACTCCCACCTCTGTGTGTGTTTTTCTATTTTCCGGTGGTTCAAATGACCCTCTGAGGCCCCCTTGGTGTGTTTCTGGAAATTGGGAAACCCCTCTAGCAGTACTTGATCACTCAGGAATTTGGGATAGTAGCAACGTCAGAAATCAGTGTATGCTAACTTAGGAATAAAAGTATATAGAAAATCATGGAATGCAGAATTGAGAGAAGGAGAAGGAGAGAGCTCCAAGAAGACCGAAATGAAGCAGTTCATGACTTTAGGGACTAATGCATATGTGGTTGTGACTGCTGATACATGTGTGTCCCCATGTAGGTTTTCAAAACCTTTTGTTTAAGGAAGGAGAACACATTGGGGTGCATATTACTTATACAGAGTCCTAGAGGTCTAATTTTAAGTTGAGTCTGAGAATCATAGAATTGCAGGGTCTGGGAGCATAGTGGTTTAGGCTTTGGGCTCCCCCATGGTGGACCACAGTTCAAGTCCCAAATCTGGCAGCTTGAAACTCACACCAGGCTCATGTGTGTGTGTGCCTAAAATTCCAAGAGGAAAATGGAGAAGGTACTGTGGCATGGCCATTCCCACTAAGGGGTGATTTCTCACTTTCTCTCTGTCTCTTAACAGGCACACACACCCTATAGCAAAAATCTTTCTTAAAAAAAAAAAAAAAGAATTGCAGGGTGTTTAAGAAGTATTTTTGCTGATTTTAAGGGTTAAGGAGGCTCTGTTCAATGTATACTTGTAAGGCACGTCTCAGGAGAATGTTTGGCAGCTTGGTTACTCCAGTCTGAAAGGGTCTGTAATGTTGTATTTCATCCCTTTTTTACCTCACAGTGGCCTGGGAGCCAAAAGGTTAAAGCTGGAAGTGGAGAGTTATATCATGCCATTTTATTTGAAATATCTTTTTAAAGAGTAATTTTTAAAAGTCATTTGTCACAGCATGATTAATGTGCATGGGGACATGGATGAGTGAAAGTTGAAACTGCATATTATCAGCACTCCAGTAGGAGGCAAGGAATAAAATATGACGATAATTATTTTGAACATTTTTAAACACAGCATAGCAGGTTCCCATCTTCTCATCATTAAAGATATACCCTGGTTTTTAAAATCCCCACTGTCAGATATTAAGGAACGTACTCATGTGTGTGCATGTGCACACACATCTATATCTATATCACTTGTCAGAAATTAAAATGGGATAAAAACACTATGCTTGAAAAGAATTATTCCCTGCTCATTATCTCAGCAGAATTTTTAAGTAATATTGATGTAAGTTGTAAAACTTTTAAAAAGCAGTGAGGAAATACTTCTCACAACTAATTATTTTAAATTCAATATGATCCCAACATACACTGCCTCACATGTGCTAGTTTATGTATCTAGTCTACTTTGACAGGCATTAGCGATAACCTTGGTTACCAATTGATCACAACTGCTCTTTAGTCATCCAACGTACTGAAAAAATAATTAATGAGTGCTTCTTTAAATCTTCTTTGTGTGGAGTATGCGTAATAGCCCTAGACTTAACGCTCAACGTTTTTGCATCATGGAGAGGCAAGATGTGTTAGTTCTTTTTTTTTTTTTTTTAGAGGTTTTTGCTATAGGGCGCATGCACTCACCAGACAGACAGAGAGAGACAGAGAGACAGAAAGCGAGAAATCACCCCCTGGGGGAATGGCCACACCACAATCCCTTCTCCTCCATTCTCTTCTCGGGTTCTTGGGCACGCACGCACATGCACCTGGCGTGTTAAGCCACCGGGTCTGGGATGTGAACCGCAGTCGACTACGTGGGAGTCCAGCAACATAGCCATTACGCTAACTGCTGGTCCCAAGATGTGTTAGTTCTGATATCGCTTCTACTGCTTGATACTTGAATAATACTAGTTCACTTCATTCTGAATTTCAGTTCTCTGTATTAATGATAGGGATAGTAAAAAATATATATATCACAGAGTTACTGTGACATTTAAATGAGTCTCTGCAAGTCACAAAAGCCATGTCTACTGTGTCATCTTAATTCTGTGACTTGTCTTGCACTAACCCTTGGGAGGGTCAGCACATCACGAGAGGTCATGGGAAAACAGATCACCTCAAGATCAAGATAAAACAAAGGTAGACACAATGTATGTTATTTGTCACTGTGATGAGATGACCGAAGGAGCAATCTGTGCACAGTCACAGTAGACTGAGGAAACCCGATCACCTCAAAACTTCTTGTTTCTGGTAAAAACTTTCCCTGTTGCCCTCAAACCCAAGCACCAGCTGTATCTCATATTACAAAGCATATTTTTCTCCACATAAAATTAAGAAGGTATGTAATGAACAGTTTTTCCATCAGACATCCCCTCTTGTTTTAATATCAAGACCTCTATTTTTCTTTGGAAAATCATTCCCCAAAAGTAACCAGTAACATAGAGTCTCCACCCCTGCCTTTTCACACATGAACATGAACCAAAACCCCACATGGTTATAAAATTTGTGTCTATTATTTGAAGTTGCATATGACATAGTATATTTTTTCCAACATGATTTGTTGCAGAAAGATTATGCATCTTGAGTCATTTATTTCTAGTTTGTTTAATTCTAATTATTGTTGATGTTAATGCCAGAGTTTATTTTTCCATGCCCTTTTGGGAAGGGCTTTTAGTCCATTCTCTAACTTTTCCTCTTACCGTTTACGAAGATGAGAACATCTCTACATACACATGCAAGAGCTTCTGTATGATAATTCACCTAAAAGGGGAATTCATGGGTCTCACTCAATAAAAGCACCTTCAATTTAATTGAAACCGTCGATTGATACTTTGGTTATTTTTAATCAAGTTGATTATTTTTCTACTGAGTTGTTTGAGTTTCTCATATAATTTAGTTATCTCATTAAAAGATACAGTTTTTTTTTCTTTTAAATTATTTATTTCACCAAGGGTAAAAGAAACCTCCTCTAATTGTATTAGGTTGTCGGGAAAGTCACGATGTGTTTTTGCATAGAAAAATGCGACCCAATGTATCTTCACCAACCATGGATATTACTAAATTTTTTTGTTTTTACCATTTTGATGAGTAAAATTACCCTATTTTGATCATTAGGGCAGTTTCCTTGTTTATTTCCACTTTAATTTCCTCTTGTGCAAGTCAACTCTTAATACCCTTTGTCAGTTTTTCTGCTGATGATTAGCCTCTCATTTTTAAAAAGTATTCTATTGCTAGATGTTGGGTTTTATATATATGGTGGGAAAGTCATATTAATTGTGTCACCCAACTTAACCTTTTATGTTTTTGAAAAATGTATGTTAAAGTATCCTAGTATAATGTACATTTTGTTTCACTTTTCCTATAATATTATAATGACCTCTTTCTTCCTATTAAATATTTTTATTTTAAATTATGTTATATTTCATCTGTAGGCTTTCTCAGTTTTTGTTTAATGCATTTCTCAATATTTTTGTTATTAAATTTATTTATTCATTTATTTATTTATTTTTTTGTTTGTTTGTTTTCTGTAACCTTTACTTTTTATGGAATTTTAGATACATTTAGAAAGTTTATCATTATCTACTTTCTTAGTATAACTTCAGATATAGTAATTTATCTCCATGCATAAATCAATAGTAGCTTTATTTATATCATTGTTGTAAGTTAGGTACCCTTTGCTAAAATTAATTTTTTTTAATTAATTTATTTATTTTTGTATATACTTTCAATCATATTGTTTGGCTTACAATGAGACCATTTCGATATGTGAACATTTCTCCCCAGACCCGTTGATCGAAATATCTTCAACAGATAACACCACACCTCCCCATCCCGTCAATGCTCTACCTCTGTATCCCTTCTCCAAATGTCTTTCGTTGGGCCCCACTCCTCCACATACACCTCATCTGACATTCACACCCATCTCTTGTGTTTGTTCAACTGTTAGTCAATCAGTTTCAGACATAGAATGCAGACAAACGGTATATGTTAAGTGGGGACATACAATGTCTCTCCTTCATAGCCTGGCTTGCCTCACTCAGCAGTACATCTTCCATATTCTTCCACTTTCTGTCAAAAGCCAGGGCTCTGTTGGTTTTTATGGCTGAGTAGTATTCCATAGAGTATATGTGCCACAGTTTTTCAATCCATTCCTCCATACGGGGGCATCTGGGTTGGTTCCATGACTTAGCAATTGTGAATAGTGCTGCAATAAACATCGATGTGCAAGCACTTTTCCAATGAAGAATTCTTCTGTCCTTTGGGTAGATACCGAGGAGTGGGATCTCTGGATCATATGGCAGATCTATCTGTAGATTTTTGAGGAATCTCCAAATTATTCTCCACAGTGGTTGGACCAATCTACATTCCCACCAGCAGTGTAAAAGAGTTCCCCTTTCACCACACCCCCGCCAACACTTATCATTTTTTGTTTTTTTAATATTAGACAATCTGACTGGGGTTAGGTGGTATCTCATTGTTGTTTTTATCTGCATTTCCCTTACGATGAGGGAGGTTGAACATTTTTTCATATGCCTTTTGGCCATTCGTATGTCATCCTTAGAGAGTGTTTTCTTCATCTCCTTCTCCCATCTTTTAATAGGGTTGCTCATCTTTTTTCCAAACACCATTTTTAGTTCCTTGTGTATTCTGGTTATCAGTCCCTTATCTGATGCAACATTTACAAAAATATTTTCCCATTCTGAGGGCTGTCGATTCACACTAAATACTGTGTCTTTGGCCATGCAGAAACTTCTTAGTCTGATGTAATCCCACTTGTCTATTTTGTGGACGATGGACTCTGCTTTGAGGGTCTTCTTTAGGAAGTCTTTCCCTACACCAATGTCTCCCAGAGTTTCCCCAGCATTCTCCAGGAGCAGCTTTATAGTTTGAGGTCTTAGATTTAGATCCTTGATCCACCTTGACTTGATTCTTGTCAAAGGAGAAAGGTAGGGGTTCAGATTCATCTTTCTGCAAGTGGAAGTCCAGTTTCTCCAGCACCACTTGCTGAAGAGGGTTTCATTTTCCCACTGGATTGACTGGTACCCCTTGTCAAAGATCAGTTGACTGTATGTTTGGGCACTTATTTCTGGGGACTCTATTCTGTTCCATTGGTCCACATGTCTGTTTCTGTGCCAATATCATGCTGTCTTTAATACCACAGCTTTGTAATATATTTTTGGATCGGGGATTGAGATGCCACCCACTCCATTCTTCTTGTGTAGAAGTGCTTTGGCAATACGGGGTCTTTTATGATTCCAGACAAATTTTAAGATTGTCTTTTCTAGATCTGTGAAGAATGTGTCTGGTACTTTGATTGGCATTGCATTAAATAGGTAGATTAATTTGGGTAGAATTGCCATTTTGATTATATTAACTCTTCCAATCCATGAACATGGGATGTCCTTCCATTTTTTTGTGTCATTTTCAATTTCTTTTTTTACCTTCTCGTAGTTTTCCTTGTGGAGGTCTTTAACTTCTTTGGTTAGATTTATTCCTAAATATCTTATACTTTTAGTGGCTATGGTAAACGGAATAAGTTTTTTCAGTTCTATCTCAGTCTGCCTGTTATTCGTATATAGAAATGCTATCGATTTCTGTATATTGATTTTATATCCTGCAACTTTACTGAATTCATGTATTACTTCCAGTAGTTTTTCCATGGAGACCATTGGGTCTTCTATGTATACAATCATGTCATCTGCAAATAGAGAGAGTTTCACCTCTTCTTTTCCTATTCAAATGCCCTTTATTTTTTTCCTCTTTTCTGATTGCGTTGGCGAGGACTTCCAGTACTATATTGAAAAGGAGAGGAGAAAGTGGGCATCCTTGTCTTGTTCCTGTGTTTAGTGGGAAAGCTTTCAGCTTTTCTCCATTCAGGATGATGTTCGCTATGGGATTTTCATAGATGGCTTTTATTGTATTGAGAAATGGCCCTTCTATGCCAATTTTGCTAAGAGTCTTGATCATGAAGGGATGTTGTATCTTATCAAATGCTTTTTCTGCGTCAATCGATATGACCATATGGTTTTTGTCTTTCTTCCTATTAATATGGTGTATTACATTTATGGTTTTGCGTATGTTGAACCAACCTTGCATTCCTGGAATAAAGCCTACCTGATCATGGTGTATGATCTTCTGTATAAGTTGTTGAATACGATTTGCTAGTATCTTGTTGAGAATCTTTGAGTCTATGTTCATCAGAGATATTGGTCTATAGTTTTCCTTCCTTGTCCTGTCCTTATCTGTTTTGAGGATGAGGGTGACAGAGGCTTCATAGAATGAATTAGGGAGAGATTCACCCTTTTGGATCTTTAGAAATAATTTGAGCAGAATGGGAGTTAACTCTTCTTTGAAAGTTTTGTAGAATTCAGAGGTGAATCCATCGGGGCCAGGGCTTTTCTTTGTTGGGAGGTTACTGATTACTGATTCAATCTCCTGGCTTGTTATGGGCCTATTCAGACTTTCTATTTCTTCCTGGCTCATTCTTGGTAGATTATATTTGTCCAGGAATTTGTCCGTCTCATCCAGATTATCTTGTTTCTTAGCGTATAGATGTTCAAAGTATCCTCTAATGATGTTTTGAATTTCTACTATGTCTGTTGTTATGTTACCAGCCTCATTGCAGATTTGATTCACCTGGTTCCTTTCTCTCTTCTTCTTAATAAGTCTCGCTAGTGGGGTAAATTTATGATAGGTCTTTGTAAGCATTGTCTATCTGGATTTCTACAAATTCATTTGAAAAAAAATTTTGGAGGGAGAGGTTTTTTTTTGTTTTTTGTTTTTGTTTTTGTTTTTGTTTTTTTTCTTTTTGCTATAGGGCATTTGTGCTTGCCAGAAAGACAGAGAGAGACAGAGAGCCAAAAAGCGAGAAATCACCCCCCGGGGGGATGGCCATGCCGTATTCACTTCTCCTCTATTCTTCCCTCGGAATCTTGGGCACACACGCACAAGCACCCGGTGTGAGTTTAAGCCACGGGGTCCGGGACTCAAACCACAGTCAACTACATGGGAGTTCAGTGACATAGTCATTACACTAACTGTTGGTCCCGAAAATATTTTTTTAATGTTGAGTTCATCACTAAATCTTTGTTGCAATTGCTGATATGTATGGATTTATGCCTGTTATTTTTAAATTTGTGTTGTACTATTTTATTTGCCTTTTATTGTTTCTTTACTCTCCTTTAAGTTTGAACTTTTTTTCGTTTCTTTCTTCCCTCTAGTAGGCAACTATATATTTTATTTCTACTTCTTTTCTGATAACTCTGAAATTATAGCATCTACATTTGACTTTAAAATTAAAAGTTGTCGATATGTTTATTTTCCTATCAGAAAATACTAGATTTTCTTGAAGGAGGGAATCTTGCTTACCTACTTCCACATTCTCTAGTTATATCTACCTTTCTGCAGTTCTAGTATTTACAAATCCCTTCACATGTATCCTTATTATAGTTTGTACTATCTGTAGTGTTATTTTACTTAGATTAACTCATGTAATAAATTTCCTTGTGTGGGACCAGCAGTTGGCATAATGGCTATGTCACTGGACTCCCATGTAGTCGACTGAGGTTTGAGTCCCAGACCCAGTGGCTTAAACTCATGCTGGGTGCGGGTGCATGCGTGCCCAAGATCCCAAAAAGAGAATGGAGAAGGGATTGCAGCGTGGCCATTCATCCTGAGGGGGTGATTTCTTGCTTTTTGTCTCTCTGTCTCTCTCTGTCTTTCTGGTGAGAGCACACACCCTATAGCAAAAACTTCTCAAAAAAAATTTCCTTGTGCATTTTTTCTTTTTACATACTACTCATTCAACAGGTTCTCTCTTTCCCTCTCCTTCTCTCTTTTTGATATACAGCTTTTAGCATTCATTTCAATAAGGGTACATGAGTATCGATCTTTGTCTGAAATTGCCTTCATTGTGCCCTTATTTTCTTTTTAGAAACATATTTATTGGGGCCAGCAGGTGGTGAAGTAAAGGTGCTAAATTCCCACATGTCCAATCATGGTTTCAGTCCTGAACCTGGCAGCATGAAAAGTCATGCCAGATGCATTTGCATGTATGCCCAAAACCCAGGAAGATAATGGGAAGAGAAGGATTGTGGCATGCCATCCCTCCTGGTGATGATTTCTGTCTTTCTCTCTCACTGTCTGTCTCTCTCTCCACTTCCCCCGACAAGAGCATGTGCCCTGTAGCATAAATCTTTAAAAAAAAAAAAAAAAAAAAAAAAAAAAAAAGTTCTTATTTTCTTATTTTTTCCACAAGAGGGAGAGTGACAGAATAAAACAGAGAAAGATACCCCCATTAGAGTTGTCACACTACAATCTACCCTTTCAGCCAACTTGAACTGTATGCACACATACATATAGTTAGGAATGTCTTGGGATATGAACCCATGACCTTTTTTATGTAGGTCCATTTATGTTACCACTGAGCCACAAAATGAACCATTTGCACTAACCTTTTTTTTTTATCTTAATTGCCAGAGGGTATATGCGCACCCACCAGAAAAAGAGAGACAAAAAGAGGGAAAGAGAGAAAGCATCCTAGAGTGGGATGTGGTCTTGCTGCAAGCTCTTCTCCATTTTTACTTCCTATCAGTATTTTGAGCATGCCCCAGTGCTGGGATTCTAACCACAGGCTAGTCATGGTGGATCCAGCTCTTTTCACCACTGTGAGACAGGCTGGTCCTGCCCTTACTTTTGATTGACAGTTTAGTTAGGTATAAAATCTGTGCTAACATTTGACAGTTTTTTGTCTTTCAACACATTTAAAAGTACTCTTCAACCGTTTTCAGGGTCTCCTATTACTGATGATTTTTTTTTTTCATTTTAAATTAACTTGCTGTTCCTTCTTTTTATTTTTTAAAAGGCATTTTTTTGTCTTTTGTTTCTTGTCTTTAATTCCCCTATGATAAGGACACATGTAATTTTTTAAAAGAATTATTTTATTTAACTTTATTTACTTATTCATTTATATTAATTTGACCACAGAGGGACAGAGAGAGAGGGGGAGAATGAGAAAGGAAGCCACCAGGTCTGAGACTCAAACCACAATCAACCATGTGGCAGTCCAGCGCCCTTAACCATGACACCACCTGCCGGCCGCAATACATGTAATTTTTAAAATATGCATTACTGTGCTCTTTTAAATCAAAATTGGTATTACTCATATATTCAAGAAAAGCTTTAGCCATTTTGTCTTTGAATATTAGCTCACCACCCTTCTCTCTAATTTTCTTGTGAAAGTCCTTCATAGCCCCTCCATCTCCATGTCTAGTAACATAACTTTCATTTTCTCCAGTTTACCAGTCTTGGCATGGTCATGCTGCAATCCTTTCTCCTTAGAGAATTGAGAAATATTGTGAATTTCTCAAACTGTCTTCCAGATTACTGATTATAGCTTCATCTGCATCTAATCTAATTTTAACACTTTTTATTTGTTTGTTTAGTTTTTGCCATAGGGCACTTGTGCTTGCTGGATAAAGAAAGAAACGGTGAGAGAGAAGGTAAGAAATCACTCCCTGGAGGGAAGGCTGTGCAGCAATCCTTTCTCCATTCTCCTGTAAGGATTTTGGACAGGCAGGCACAAGTGCCTGGTGTGGTTTTCAAGCCACCAGGTCCAGGACTTGAACTGCAGTAGGCCATGTAGGAATCCAAAGTTGTAACCACCACACCACCTGCTGGCCCCCAACTTTAACCCTTTTGATAGGTTGCCTTATGCAGATAGATTTAATTTTCTATATTTGTAATTTAAGGCAACCAACTTTTAAAAATATGTCCATCTTTCTTAATCCCTGTAGTATTTTAACTTTTTAAGTTATTCTTATCTATGTTTTCTTTTATGTCTTTGATCCTTTAAGCCCAGTATTTTATAGCATCTTTCAGATAATTTTATTACCTGGATCATGAGGGATTGCCATGTCTGTTATCTCTCTCATTGACTCTCATTCTCATTTATGTGGTTCATAATTTTGCTGGAAAGATTTACTTTGGTGGAAACTGCTGTTTATATTTAGGATCTAGATACACTGTTCTGTGGAAGATCAGATGAACATTTAATTTTCCAGGAGTCTTGGAGTTTTACCAGCCTAGGATTAGTTTTTATATTATATTTCCATTATGAGTATCTAACACTATACAAAGAGAGTGAATTTAGACTGCAAACAGTGAATAGTTGATGCTTGAGATGTTTTTCCTATTAATACTTGTACTGGTGAATAAAAGTCTTTTGTTGTGAGGGAACTACATTTCCTGAGTCCTAGTTTTATGTAAGGTTCTTCTTACCTTCTGTGGACTCAAAAACATCTCTTTCATTCCCAAGAAGACTATAATAGATACTATTTTCCTGCAACAGCCTGTCTCTGGGTACTCTGACCTTCTCTGCCTCTTACCTCTGTGGCTTTAGAGGTTTGTATTTAATTTTCCTCTTCATGTTTGCTACCTAGTGTCCCTTTATGAAAATTTGTTTATGTATCTAAAGAATTTTAAATTTCAAGTGCTCTGTAATTTTTGTTTTTAAAATAGTTATTATAATCAAGAGAAAGTGTGCATTTCCTCAGTCCACCATGTTGTTAGAAATAGTAGGATAGTTCTTTTCAATGTCTTCACACTTTTTCAGTGAAAGAGCTTAATTCAGATTTAAATAATAGGTATGAGCAGATCGTGTAAAGGTGACATCACTGAACTCCTACATAGTAAACTGTGGATCAAGTACTGAACCTGGTGGTTTAATACTCATGCTGGGTGCATGTGCGTGCATGCCCAAAATCCTAAGTGGAGAATGGAGGAGAAGGGATTGCTGTGTGCTCATTCCCCCCCCCACACACAGAGGGGTAATTTCTCACTTTCTGTCTTTCTGGCAAGCACACGCACCCTATAATAAAAATCTCTCTTAAAAATATAGATTTAAATAATAGAACCAGTGTTACAGACTAGTGGTTAAGGGAGGTGGATTTCATATGGCCAACCACAGTTCAAATCTTGGCCCTGAAGAATTGAACAATAAACTGGGCTTGGGTATTTGTGTACCCCAAATACTGGCAGGATGGAAAATGAAGTTATTTTTCCCAAATTTCTATGTCTCAGGAAGAACATGGAGTATTTGTCTTACTGACTTATTTTACTTAATATCCTTTAGGATTTTAACCCACTTAACCTCAGATTACTGGAATTCATCCTCTTTAGGAGCTTCATAATATTCTGTTGTGTATGTGGGGGTGGGTTTGTGTATACCATATTTTCTTTATCCATTGAACTCTTAATGAACATTTAAGTTGCTTCCTTATTTTGGCTATTATGGATAGTGCTGCAGTGAACAGTGAGTTGTACATATCTTTCCAACATATTGATTTCTTTTCCTTTAGATATATGCCTAGTAGAGGGATTACCGGATCATATGACAGATCTATGTTTAGTTTCTTGAGGCTTCCCCTACTGTTTTCCACAATGACTGTACTAATTTACATTCTCACCAACAGTGTGAAAGAGTGCCCTGTTCTCCACATCATTGCCAGCATCTCTTTATTTTTCTGTAGCTGTATGCCACTTATTACCCTCCATTTTTCTCTAGTGTAAAAAGTTCTTAAAATGTCTAAGATTTGCCATTTTCAACATTATCCTCACAATACAAAAAGCAAGAGAAGAATGAGACAGCTATCTAATAGATGGTTGCACTTGTCCTAAATGTCACTAACTAGAACTTCAGTACAATATACCATGTAACCCTATTGTCTGATCATTTGAGCTTCTCTTCTGAGAATAATTTATTACCAAAGCCATAGGTAATTGAAAATTCTAATTAACCAAAGTAAATTTTAATAGGAACTGATCAGATAAGTTATAATATGTAGTTATATTATACTTTTTAATAGTAATTTTAATGAATCTTAAAATTATCTTGTAAGTGCATTTTTCTACTCTGGCCGTGAATTGTCTTCAGGGTTCTTAGAGGATATAATAGAGGTGTATTCCCAGGGACTTACAGGTCATCTCTACTGTTGTTCTACTTAAAATTTTCTTGAGGCTAGTCCATCATTTTTTACATTATGTGGATCTCTTTACTCCAGTACTGCTGGGACCTTTCTTGCTTATCTATTCTAGATAAGAACCCTAACATCTTGTTTAATAAGGTTCAAGAATAGAATGTATTACTCTTTTTCCCCTTTATGACAGTATTTTTTTTTCCAACCAGTTTATTCTGCGTGTGTATCATTGCTAAATTTCCAATGATATTTGTTGCCTGTACTTTTCTTAAAATTAGATTTTTGGTACTCTTGGGCTCTTTTTGAAAGCTGTCTTGTTTGAAATAATGGAAATAGTCTAAACTCTGAATAAATCTAATAAGAATTAATATCTTTTATATTTTAGTTCTGTTGCTTCAATATGATGACAAGATACTAGAAATAATATTTTTAGGATTGTAGTAAAATATGAATAGTATTCTTTTTTTTTTTTTTTTTTTTTTTTTTGAAGAGGTTTTTGCTATAGGGCACATGTGCTCGCCAGAGAGACAGAAAGCGAGAACTCACCCCCCAGGGAGGATGGTCATGCCGCAATCCCTTCTCCATTCTCCTCTTGGGATCTTGGGCACACATGCGTACACGCCTGGCGTGAGTTTAAGCTATCGGGTCCGGGACTCGAATCGCGGTCGATTACGTGGGAGTCCAGCGACATAGCCATTATGCTAACTGCTGGTCCCAAGTATTGTTTATTCTTAATCTGTCATTTCCTCTCATTTATTAATTCCAAGTTGAACTGCTATATGACAATGGAGGTGGGGAAAGGGCCCTAGATAATAATCATATCTGATCCTCCAAAAAAATTCTTCCTACATTTGGTCAAGAAATATGAGTAGGCATAGCACACTGGCACAGGTGGTAGTGCATAGGTGCATAATGCAAGAGCCATATGGGAAGTCCAAGGGTTCATATTTTGGTTCATCCTAAACATACTGGGAATGTCCCTGAGCTTGTGATCCTGGATGGCTGGAGGGTTAGGGGAAGGATCATGGTATGACAAGACCCTCTTTGGACGTTTGTCTGTCTGTCTGTCTGTCTCTCTCTCTCTCCTGAGAGAAAAAAGAAACCTTTAAAAAAACAAACAAACAAACAAACAAACCTTAAGGACCAGGAGATTGCACAATAGTTATGTTGCTGGACTTCCACATAGTAAGCCATGGTTTAAGTCCTGGACCCGGCGACTTAAAAACTCATGCTGGGCTTGTGTGCATGTGTGCCAAGATCCTGAGAGGAGAACAGGGAAGTGAGTGTGGTGTGGCCATCTCCCCTAGGGGGCTGGGGTGGTGTGATTTCTCACCTTCTGTCTCTTTATCTCTCCCTGTCTCTCGGGTGAGCACATGTGCCCTATAGCAAAAATCTCACTCTAAAAAAAACCCAAAAAACTCAACTTTATTTTAAGAATGTAGTCGGGATAGTGGTTATAAGACAGAAGGAAATGAAGAAACCAATTGTACACACCGTTGAAAATTTCTGAAAAGAGTCCAAATAGTAAAATCCCCTTCTGCGCTATTTGTCAACCATCTACATGGGGCTCTATGGACAGTTCATCTAAACAGTCATTGGAAACTCGACAGTCTACACTCTTCACCCTGTTGTAATCATTCCTTAAACCTGACTTTTAAGGGAAAAGGAATACCCATTTCCTCAAAAAACAGAGAAATAAAAAGTAAAACACAAAAATCCCCCAAAAAGTATTCTAAGAAGATGTAAGTGAATCTAAGAAATAATGTCTATTTAAAGAAAATAGAATATGTGTAAGAGAAACAAAGTGTAAGACCATCATGCCTTATGGTCTTACACCTGTGTAGACTTATCTTCGCTAGGGGCTCTCGTACAAAGACTAAGAAAGCATTTCTGGATTTTATCCTTCAGGTTATAGGAGTGAGATCATCAACTAGAACTGACAATTATGCCACTAGTTAAAAAAATGGAGGTGATTTATGAGACTGGAGTGATCCATGATTCTCTTCCCACATTATGAAAATGAGTCAAAAATTTTCTTTAAGTACCACATAAATACAGACCTTTTTTTTTTGTTAAGTCTTTTTTCCAGTAATTCTTAAAGATTATGGCCTGGCAACAGGTAAATTGAAACCAACATAATAGTTTTAATTGGAGTAATGGATAATTAAAACTATATAATTTCTTCCAGTTTTGTATATATACATATAGTTTCCAATTCAAAATGTAGTTCATGTCTTTTTATGATTTAAGCATTTGTTATTTGAAAATGGAGATTATCAATTCCTTCTTTGCTTTATGGTACTTCCTCAGGGAGCTACATGATTTAGATGAGACAGCATATGCTAAATCAGACAAACCAGATTTAGATCAAGTTACAGAAAGTTCATTGAGCCTGGGTCTTCTAATTTGTTTATATGCTGTAATAATGAGAATTACAGTTTGGTTGTTGCAAAGATCGGATGGACAGTGCCTGGAACAGTAGTCCCTTAATTTTCCTAGCTTTATGCTACATCTATTCTTTTCGTTAATTTTTTTATACACTCAATCACTATATATCATTACAGTATGCAAAATGAATTTTCTCAGTATGAATATACTGTATACTAGTCTAGTTAAAGATACTGTTATATAAGCTATCATCAACAGATAATTTTCCATTTTTATATCCCTGAAATGTTTTGCTTCTTTCTTTTTTCCCCCTGATTCCAGTCCTTTAGCCCTCCATTTCCCACACTTCTCCCAGACTTTCTGTGGTATCCACAATTGTTTTTCACACTTTCATATCTTCTAATCTTTCAGTTTCTACCATAGAGTACAGACATTTGGTATATATTGAGTGGGCATATACAATGCCTCTCTTTCTTAGTCTGGCTTGCTTTGCTTAGCAGTAAATATTCCATATTCATCCACTTTGTTTTATTATTCTATTTCAATTTCTTTTATACATTCAATCATGTTATTTAGCCTGCAAAGTGAATATCTCAACTTGTGTACATTTCTCACCAGTCCAGTTGACAATACTATAGTTACCTTCAACAGATAATAACCCATTTCTTTGTCCCATAAATGCTTTGCCTCTCTATTTTTCTCCTTGTTTTTTTTAACCATTTATTTATTTATTTATTTTTACATTTTCCCACATTTACTTTACATAGCAAAAATATTTTGCTCATACTCCATACTTCTTGACAGTTAGTAAACAACTTTCTTTTTTTCATTTTTTTTTTTACAATTAAAGTATGAATTTATTTTGGTAGAAAAACTTCTAGAAATTCATGCGTAGTTTTCCCATTACACATATTTCCATGAGCTTTATTTTTCTGAAACATTTTCTTTTCATTAATTAATTTGCATTCATTCCCTAAGCATTGTCACAGCATACAAAATGTTATTTCCCATGCAGAATATACTGCATAGTGGCTTAACTATGCATGTTGTCATCAATAATTTTTCACTTTTAGTTTCATATATATACATATATGTATATGTGTTTATATGTATACACATATATACGTATGTGTATGTGTATATGTGTATATGTATATGTACACATATACATATATATATATATATACACACGCATATTTTTTTAACCCCTATTTCTGACCCTCTGCCATTTCCCACCCTCCTCCCACATTATCTCTGGTGTCTACAGTTGTTTTCCATTCCATTTGCCCGCATTTTCTTAAATTATATAACTACTTTCAATAGCAAGTTCAGCTAGTAATTTCAAGAAAAGCAGTTTTAACATTAACAAATCAAAGAAATGCTAAGGAACTTTGCTTAAAACTTAAATCCAGGAAACAGATTAGGATTCTGTTCAAATAATAGGTACATTAATCTATCGACAGCTCAAGACAGGATAAAAATCTTTACAACTGGAAAACAAAGCCTAGAAGAAAATCATTGTTTTAGTCAAAATTCATAAAATGCTATTTCACCAGTTTAGTCTCATGTACTTAGTCTATCTTCTGTTGGGGTTCAATCTTCCCAATTAAATTCTGAGATATAATATTCAACCCTGGAAGTTAAGTTGATCTTTTTCTTAGTTTTTGAACTCTTATTTCTGTGTGTCTGTATTTAATTTTCCTGGTATAGCACTTCCTTGAGAACTTCTGGTCTGGTGCTGGTAAATTCTTTCAGGTTTTGTTTATCTGAGAACGTTCTTGTCTTTTCTTCCATATGAAGGATAATCTTGCCAGGTACAATATTCTTGGTTGAAATTGCTTTTCCCTTAACACTTTGAATATTTTCCCATTCTTTCCTTGCTCACATTGTTTCCAGTGAGAGGTCCACTGTTAGCCCGATGGGATATCCTTTGTAGGTAACTTGCCATTTTTCTCTTGCCAATTTTAGTATCTTGTCTTTGTCTGTGGTTTTGGTCAATCTGGCTCTCATGTGTCTTGGAGAAGGTCTTCTTGGGTTGATTCTATTTGGGGTCCTTTGTATTTCTTGGGACTAGATCTTTGAGTGCCTCTCTAGTTTTGGAAAGTGATCTTTCAGGATATCATGGAATAGATTATCAATGCCCTTATGAGTCTCTTCGCCTTCTGGGATATCAGTTATCCAGATGTTTGGATGTTTGATGGTATATAGAATTTCTCGTATATTATTCTCATTTTTCTGGGCAATTTTCTCAGACTTCATGTTGGATTTTTCTAGGCCAGCAATTTTGTCTTCTACAACTTAGATTCTGTTTTCTATATGATCTAGTCTTCTTTTAATACTTTCAAGGGAGATTTTGACTCCCTGAGTTAGAGCCTTCATCTCTAACAGGTCCATTTGATTCTTTTGTAAAGTGTGTAATTCCTCTTTTAGATCTTGCAAGAATTTCCTCACCTTCTGGAATTCATCAGCTCCTTTCTCCTGCCTCTTCTGCAGTTCATTGTCTCCTCTTCCATCTCTGTTAGCTTCATTATTATGAATATCCTAAATTCTTTATCAGACGTTTCCATGATTTTCATTTAACTGTCTGAGGATGAAGAGGAGTTATTCTTTTCCTTTGAATGAGAGGTATTTTCTTGCTTTCCAATATTTCTTGTGGCCCTGTGGGGATTTCTAGTCATCTGATGGATGGTGTGTTTCTTCTTAATTCTTGAAGTTGAATCAGAGCATTCAAGAGTATGCAGAAGGAAATGATCTGGAATCTCTCTGCTGTTCTGTTTTTATCCTTTTGTGCAGCAGATTTATTGGATATTGAGGAATATGTTAACTCTAATAGTATTTGGATGTTTGGCTATTGTTCTCTTAGATCTGTCTAGAAACAGTGAATGGAGATTGAGGAGTAGAGTGATGAGATAAAAGAAAAGGAAACAGAGGGAGAAAAAAATGAAACAGAAAAAGAAGGAAAAAATTTTTAAAAAAGCAAAAAACAAAACTGCGCAGTGCACAAGCACGCCACATGAAATCACTAGTTCTCGGGAGCCATGAGGGAGTCTTCTTCTGAAAACCTGCCCCTTGCCTCTCCTGGATATAGGAGGGGGAAAGGGGTTTTTTAGCAAGATAAAGGCAGAGCTGAAAGCCAAGAGAATACTTTACTTTGAAAAAATTTAAAAAGGGGGACCAGCAGTTAGTGTAATGGCTATGTTGCTGGACTCCCATGTAGTCAACTGCGTTTCATGTCCCAGACCCGGTGGCTTAAACTCACGCCAGGCACGTGTTCATGTGTGCCCAAGATCCCGAGAGGAGAATGGAGGAGAAAGGATTGTGGCATGGCCATTCCCCCTGGCGGGGAGGGGGCGGTGATTTTTCGCTTTCTGTCTCTCTGTGTCTTTCTGGTGAGCACATGCACCCTATAGCAAAAACCTCTCCAAAAAAAAAAAAATTAAAAAAGGAAAAATTACAAAAAAAAAATGAGAATACAGAGGCAGAGAGAAAAAGAGACAGAGAGATGGCTAGAGGGGCTCCCTATCACTTGAGTTTTAGGGCTGGAGACTGAATTATGGTAGAAAATGTTCATTTCTCTTTTTTCCCTGAAATCACTAGTTCTCAGGCGCCATGGAGGAGTCTTCTTCTGAAGGTCTCCTGCCCCTTGCCTCTTCCATATTCATCCACTTTCTATCAAATGCCAGGGTTTTTTTTTGTTGTTGTTGTTGTTTTTTTTTAATGGTTGAGTAGTATTCCATAGTGTATATATGCCACACTTTCTCATTCCATTCATCTGTTCATGGACATTTGGATTGGTTACATGTCTTAACAATTCTGAATAATGCCACAATAAACATGGATGTACAAGTACTTTTCTAACTGAGCATATTACTATCCTTTGGGTAGATACCCAAGAGTGGAATTGCTAGATCATATGTTTTATTTGCAGGTCTTTAAGGGACTTCCATATTGTTTTGTATAGTGGCTGTACTAATTTACATTTCCACCAACAGTGTAGGAGAGTTCTCTTTTCACCACAGTCTTGCCAGCACTGATTATTCTTTTTTTTTTTAATCCTAGCCATTCTGACTGTAGTTAGGGAATATGTCATTGTGGTTTTTGATTTGTATCTCCCTTATTATAAGGAATGTTGGGTATTTTTTTCCCTTTAGTTTTTGACTATTCATGTGTCTTCCCTAGAGAGTTGTTTGTTCAGTTCATTTGTTCATCTTTTAATTGGGCTGATCATTTTTGTTTGGGTGAGATGCTTGTGTTCCCTGTATATTATAGTTATCAGAACATTATCTGAGGCTCTAATGTAGTCCCATTTGTCTATTTTTGGGATTATTGCCTTTGCTTGGAGTGTCTTATTTAAGAATTCCTTGTCTAATGGATGTCTTAAAGAGTTTCCCTTGTGTTATCCACCACTAGTTTTATAGTTTGAGGTCTTAGGTTTAGATATTTGATCAACATTGAGTTAATTTTTGTTTCTGGTGAGAAATAGGGGTCCAGTTTCATCTTTCTGCAGGTGGATACCCAGTTTTCCCAGCATCATTTGCTAAAGAAGTTTTCTTTTCTGCACTGGATTGACTGGTGCCCTTTGTCAAAAGTCAGTTGGCTATATGTTTTAGAGTTTATTCCCGGGGTCTCTATTCTGTTCCACTGGTCCACATATCTGTTTTTGTGCCAGTACTATGCTGTTTTGGTTATCAGAGCTTTGTGATACATTTTGGGGTCAAGGAGTGAGCTGCTTCCTACTCCCCTCTTCTTGTGCGGTATTGCTTTGACAAGAGAATAAAATAAAAGATATTCAAATAGAAAAAGAAGTGAAATTATCTTGATTTGCAGATGACATGATTATGTACATAGAAAACTCAAAAGAAGCCACACACTAAAAAAATACCTGGAAGAAATAAATTAATACAGTAAAGTGACAGAATATAAAATTAACATACAAAAATCTATAGCATTTCAACACACAAACAAGGAGGAGACTGAGGTAGAATTGAAAAAAGCAATTTACAATAGCCACAAAAGGTGTAAGATACCTAGGGATAAAACTAACCAAAGAAGTTATTCTCTTTGGTAATTTGACTGGGATTGCATTAAATATATCAATAAATTTGGGTAGGATTTAAATTTTGATAGTCAATTATATTAATTATATTATTAATTATAATAATTATTAATTATTTTGATTATATTAATTCTTCCAATTCAGTAACATGGGATGTTTTTCCACTTTTTTGTGTGCTCTTCAATTTTCTTTTTTATTTTTTTAATTTTAGTTTTCCTTGTAGAGGTCTTTGACTTTTTTGGTTATGTTTATTCTTAGGTATCTTATACCTTTTGTGGCTATTGTAAATGAGATTGCTTTCTTCAATTCTACCTCAGTCTGCTCCTTGTTATTGTATAGAAATGCTATAGATTTTTGTGTGTAGATTTTATATCTTGCCACTTTATTCATTTATTACTTCTAGGTATTTTTTTTAAGTGTATGGATTCTTTTGGATTTTTCTATGTATACAATCATGTCTTCTGCAAATAGAAATAATGTCACTTCTTTCCCTATTTGAATACCTTCTTTCAATTCTTTTGTCTGATTGCATTGACTAGGACTTCCAGTACTATATTGAGAAGGAATGGAGAAAGTAGGCAGCCCAATCTTGTTACAGTTTTTAGTGGAAGAGAGCTTTTCCTGGTTTAGTATGTTAGCTATGGGATTTTAATATATGACTTTTATTGTGTTGAGAACTGTCCCTTCTAGGCCAATTTTGCTGAGAGTCTTAATCTTAAAGGGATATCGTATTTTACTGTGTGCTTTTTCTGCATTGATTGATATGATCATATGCTTTTTTTATTCTTCTTTATGTTAATACAGTGTATTGCATTTATGGTTTTGTGTATGTTGAACCATCCTAGCATCCATGGAATAAAGCCTACCTGGTTGTGGTGTATAATTTTTTTCAATGTGTTGTAGTATATGATTTGCCAGTAGTATATTTGTACCTATATTCATCAGGAATATTGGTCTGTAATTTTGTTTATTTGTTATGTACTTGTCTGTTTTGGAAATGAAGATGATGGCAGTTTAAGAATATGGAATTCTTCACAAATTTGCTTGCCATTTTTGTGCAAGGGACATGCTAATCTTCTCTGAATCATCCCAGTTTTAGTATATGTGTTGACAAAGGGAGCACTCTACAGCTATTCTTGATTTCCATTTTATCTCTAACATTGAACATGGTACTTAGCACATACTAGTGACCTGGTTAAATTGTGTGGAACAAAAACAATAAGTGATACTAATGATCACTTTCCATAGTCTGAATCCACCTATCACATCCCCTTAGTTTTTCTAAAATTCTACCAAATTCTAATCATCTTTAATTCTCATTCATTTCAATTTTCCTGTCCTAGCGTTCTCACTCCGTCTTGTTCAGTAAAACCTTTCTGAATATATGTATGTGTATATATATACACACACAGACATATTTATACTAACATAACATCCAAATTTCCTTTAAAAAAATGGAGGTGGCCTCTCTCTGTGTTTCTCAGGCTAGCTTTGAACTCAGTCCTCCAGCTTCAACCTACTCAGTGGCTGGGACTGCAGGCATAAACCGCTGTGACCAATTCCCCCAAATCCAAATTTCTTGGTCACTTCAGTATCCAATATGGCATAGCTCCTGCCTTATACACTAATCTCTTTTACCACAAACTTCATATTCTATTGTCCATTTCACAGAATGTGCTCAGAACCTAGTGGGTTTATATTATATTACTTAATGTACATGGTAAGCTGCTGTAACAAAGAGACCCAAAAATTAAACTGACTTAAATAAGCATTAATGTCCATTATGTAATTAAAAAGAGGTGAGTGGACTAGGCTGAGGGACATGGATCTGATGTACACACCATTTGTCTTCTATATCTGAGTAGTTCTTGTGGTCAGTCAAAGTACACGAACAGTGGTGGTAAAGGGGAGCACCCATGTGTTTCTGTCTAGAATAATCTCATTTCTCATATTTCTTTGGCGATGACATCGCCAAATGGCTACAACCAATTGTAAAAGAAATGAGAAAATGTCATTTTTAGCTAGATAACCATGTCTATAGTCAATTTTAGTGTTCCATTAAAGGAGGGGAATGGATCTTTCAATACAGCTAGCAGTTATTGCATGTGCATTTTCATAATTTTCTCCTTCATCACTATTTTCTCTGAAGACTAGTTGTTAAATAAATTTTGCTATGTTTTCCTCTAAAGTCTAGAGGTTTCCCTTCTGTTTTCTTAGGATTTTATCATAGGGTATGTGTGCTTGCCAGAAAGAAACAGAGAGGGAGACAGAGAGAAAGTGAGAAATCATTTCCCACAGAGGGGATGGCCACAATACAATCCTTTCTCCTCCATTCTCCTCATGAGATTTTGGGCATGCACACACATGTATCCAGTGTGAAATTAAGGTGAATCCTGCCAGGTTCAGGACTCAAACTGTGGTCAGTCATGTGAGACTACAGCACCTTAATCACTGTACCACCTGCTGGCCCCAAATCTAGAGTTTTTAAAGACAAGAAACATGTTTTAGTCATCATTATATGATTAATTCTGACCATTCTTAAAGGTATTAGGTGCTCAGGTAAAAACTGTTAAATGGAGTTAAACCCACAGCCTAGAGGTTAAAGGAGTCAGATCCCACATGGCCAGGTGTGGCTCAGAAGTAGGTTTTGCTGGCTTGAAAAACATACCAGGTACATGTATGTGCATGCCAAAAATCCTGGAAGAATGGAGAAATGGAGGGGAAAAGACTGCAGCTTGACCACATTCCATGGAGGAACGCCTTCTCCCTCTGTCTCTGATGAATTCACACACTTTGTGACAATTTTTTAAAAAATGCATGAGCAACCCAGAATCCATGTGAATCACTTGGTCATATGTGATAAAATGGCATACTTGGGGAGAGTAGTATTAGTTTATAATAGTAATATTAACTATGCTCTTGTGTAGCTCATTTCCTCCCATTTTTCTTTATTCTGAATTAGCTGAGAACTCTGTAGATATACGAAGTAGCTGGGCTGACATGAGCCTCCCTCATAGGAAATGTCTCTGGGCAAAACAACACCGAGACGAGTTTTGATTCCAGCCACTCTGCCTAGCACAGGCTCTGCCCTGACTGCATAATGCAGGAAGTGAATTCTGTCGAAAGTCCGTACTATCCAGGGTTAAAAATAAACATTTCCAATTAGCTTTCTCAGAGAACTAAAAGACCTTTTGGATCTGAAGCCAAGTCTTAAATAACTGATACTGAGGAATTTTCCCCCTCCAAACTAGTCAATTAGAAGTCCCTTAATAAGTTTCCCAATGTCCATGAGTATCAGACGTTGTTGTCATGTCTCCTTAGACCCGTTCTGCATGCACACATATCCAGATGCTTGGGTGATACGGGTCCAGCATGGAGAGGAAGAAAAGGCCCAAGATGTCCCCAGAAAGATCTAGAAACTGAAGAGCAAATGGGGGGATTTCTACAGCTACAAGCAGAAATGTTTCCCCTTCTTTCCTGTCTTTACACCTCACTGTAGAATAAACCATGTACATTAAATTAGGGTTTGCGCTTTACCAAGTATTGTCAGTGATAGGGAAGTTACAAATCAGATCTTGGCCAGTTATAATGGTGCAGCTGTGATGCAATACTGCATAATTTTGAAGCAGTGTAGGAAGGTCCTGGGTTCACATCCCAAGCTCTCCCTGTGCATACCAGTTGCTAGCTGGCTCAGGGAAGGTGGGTCATAGCATGAAGGCCCTGACAGAGCACTTTTCTCTCTCTTTTTCTCCCTCTCTTTTTGTGTTTCATGGAAGAAATAAGTTAATAAACTTAAAAAAGAGAAAATAAAAATTGAAAAAGGTCAGGTTTCCTCTTTTATTTCTCCAAAGTATTAGGTGCTAAGGCAATTGTTTTGGATGGTGAATTTTAAATCATTGTAACTAGCTGCAAACACATCTTTATAAATCAATAGGAGCCATTAAAATCAACACATTATTGCCAATGAGAAATAAGAGAATTTATTTCTATAATGTAAAAGTCCATGCTTTGGGAATCAGTGGACTCTTGGAAAACTTCTTCTGCATCCTGCTGGTTGTGGTATTGTTTTCCCTGAAAAAGTTGCTGAGATGCTCAAAGAAGTAGTAGTTGGTTAGTGAGAGGTCAGGTGAATGTGGCAAACGAGGGAAAACTCTATAGTCCAGATCTTCCAACTTGTGGAGCATTGGTTTTGTGGCATGCAGTGAGGTGTTGTCATGGAGAAGAACAGGGTCCTTTCTCTTGACCAATGCCAACCGCAGGCATGGGGATTTTCAATGCATCTCATCGATTTGCTGAGCATGCTTCTCAGATGTAATGACTTCCCAGGATTCAGAAAGTTGTAGTGGATCAGACCCCACCAAGCAGTGACCACGACTTGGTTTTAGTGCAAGTTTAGCTTTGGGAAGTGTTGAGGAGTTTTATTTCAGTCCAACCACTGAGCTGGTCATTGCTGGTTGTTGTATAAAATCTACTTTTGGTATCACGTCACTCTAAAATGAGAAATGGTTCATTGTTGTGTAGAAAAAGAGAAGATGACACTTCAAAATGACAGTAGTTTTTATTTTTAGTCAGCTCACAAGGCACTCACTTACCAAGCTTTCCTTCCAATTTGCTTCAAATGCTGAATGACCATAGAGTGGTTGATGTTAAATTCTTGAGCAACTTCTTATGTAGTTGTCAGAAGATCAGCTTCGATGATGGCTCTCATTGGTTATTCATGGTCAACTTCCGATGGTCGACCATGATGCTCCTCGCCTTCATGGCTCTTGTTTTCTTGGCATAACCTCTCGAACCACCATTGTTAGCGGTTCCTGGGCCAGTGCACTGTTGATAGTGGCAGTTGTTTCCACTGCTTGATGACCCATTCTAAACTCAAATAACAAAGTTGCTCAAGTTTGCCTTTTGTCTAACATCATTTCCATCATTTAAAATACATATAAAATAGGGACCAGCAGTTGGTGTAATGGCTATGTCGCTGGACTCCCATGTAGTCTACCGCAGTTCGAGTCCTGGACCCGGTAGCTAAAACTCACTCCAGGCGTGTGTGCATGAGTGCCCAAGATCCTGAGAGGAGAATGGAGGAGAAGGGATTGTGGCATGGCCATCTCTCCTGGGAAGTGATATCTCTCTTTCTGTCTCTCTGTTTTTCTCTTTCTGGTGAGTGCTCATGCCCTATAGCAAAAACCTCTCCAAAAAAAAGAAAGTATAAAATAAACAGTAAGTAATATCATTAGCTAAAGAAAGACAGAAAAAAAAGATGCAAATATAAAGTTATGGGCCAGCAGGTGGCACAGTCGTAAAGGAACTGGATTCCCACATGGCTGACCATGGTTCCAGTCCTGAACATGGTGGCTTGAAAATCTTGCTGGACGTATGTGTGTGCATGCCCAAATTCCCAAGAGAAAAATCAGAAGAGAAGAGATTGGAATATGGCTGTCCGCCCTGGGGGGTGACTTCTCACTTTCCCTCTCTCTGTCTCTGTTCATGTACACATGCCAAAAAAAACTAAAAATAAATAAGAGAAAAATGTGCATTAAAATGATGGGTAAGATAACCACATTTATTTAAAGTATATCCAGTATCAAACAGTAGATTTCAACAGTGCTAAACAGCAATTACTTTTGCATCAAACTAATCATATGCTAGTGTGGTAGAGGATATTGTCAAAGTTAAGACTCAATAAATGAATAGCATATGTTTCCTCAAGTCTCTAATTGGATTTCTGAGTCCTGCTTTATCATGGATCTCACAATACTATAAACTTGAACATAGGCAGATATTTCCAGTAAAACATTTGAAGTGTATTTGCTTGGCTCAGAGCCTATCAAATATTCCATGAACATTTACCATTGGTCATTTCCTGGGCTACGTATTTTAGGACAGGGTAACTGGAAACCTGTAGTAGTGGACTATTTAAAGAAACCATTTAGAGCCAGAGAGCGGTGCATGATACAGTAGTGGTGATATAGCTGGACCTACCTGGGAAAGGACCTGGGCTTCCATCCCAGGATCTTGCTGAGAGCAGCAGGTGCACGTGCACCAGTGTCCCAGGCTGGCTGAGACTGGGGATGGACTGGGGTTGGAGGACCACGTTGCAGGTGCCTGTTTCTCACTATCTCACTCCCCCCTCACTCTGTTTCTCTCTCACAAAAAATAAATATTGGGTTGTCAGAAAAGTCAAGATGCATTTTTACATAGAGAGATGTAGGAATAAAATCCACATCTTGACTTTTCCAACGACCCGATATATAAACGTCATGAAAATAGTAATTGGATCCATAGCAAACCAAAACTTCTGGGTTTTTTTGGAAAGGTTTTTGCTATAGGGTGCATGTGCTCACCAGACAGAGAAAGACAGAGAGACAGAAAGCGAGAAATCACCCCCCAGGGGGGATGACCGTGCCGCAATCCCTTCTCCTCCATTCTCCTCTCGGGATCTTGGGTATGCACGCACACGCGCGTGGCATGAGTTTTAAGCCACCAGGTCCAGTACGCGAACCGCGGTCGACTACATGAAAGTCCAGCGACATAGCCATTATGCTAACTGCTGGTCCCCAGCAAACCAAAACTTCTTTAAAACAGAATAAAAGTTGAATCCATGGCCCAGTACTCTGAAAGTTTCTAAAAGCTGACTCAAATTCTGAAATTCTCTGGACACCAGCAGCAAGCCGTGCTGAGCATATGTCAGGACACGTCTCCTTTTTAAAAATTATTTATTTATTTATTTATTTTCCTAGAAAACCTGTTTATATTCTTTCCATGTATGTTTCTTTTTTTGGTATCAAAATGAACTCATTCTTTTTTTATTAGTAGTAGGTAGTATTCATACATTCAATTGCTATATATCATTTATATTGTTAAGAGACTTTACCAAGCATGATGTACACCTCAGTCCAGCCCACATCTCCACTCTAATCTAGGCGGTGTAAAAAGCAAAGTATATCTTCTCACAGGTAGCTTGCAGTGTAGTAAGGCATTATAGACACTGTCAATCCACAACAAAGGTAATTAATATATTAAGTGGTAATATGTTTAATGTAATAAACAATATTTAGCATGACAGAAAGATGAGGATTTAAAAAGATAGCAAGAGGAAGGTTGGTTAAGCTAGATATTATTCACAGTAATAGCTAATGATCGTTGCTTATGATGTGTTAGGGATGTTATAAAGTGATTTTTAGATGTAAAAAGCAATTTAATTTTTTGCTAACTATCAGTGATGTAGTTACTGTGGGTAGCCCAGTGCTACCAGAGTGAAATAGAATACTAAGTACCTTAGACTTCAAAGTCTATCTTCTCTCTATCTCTCTGTCTCTATATATCTCTGTCTCACCTTCCTTTTATTCCATTCCCCCTACCCCTCACAAACATACCAGTCAGCAGTAGAGTCAGGATTTGCACCCACGTCTGTCCGACAAATAGCCCATAGGCTTACCCATTTTTTTTCTTTTCAGTTTTCTTCTTTTTTTCTTTTCTTTTTTTTCTTTTCTTTTTTTTTTTTTTTGTGCTTTCTTTTTTGCTACAACAGTTTGAAAAAAGAATCAAACTTTGACATGGGAAGGCTTTTCTAATATCTTCAGAAACAGAGTAAGCAGCAGTGTGAATCAGTGAGTGAGTGGGCTTGGTGCGCACCAGTGTTCTAGAGCAGAGTATGCTAGAGGTGCCGTTGGAGATAACTGAGAAGTACGAGGTGCTCAGAATGGGGAGAGCGTGATGGAATCTGCCAGAGGAGGGGCTTGGGTGCAGAGCTCCACCTGGTACTCTCTAACTGCAGGTAAGGGTCACAGCGATTGCAGTCCGAGCTCTAAAAGCAGTGGAAAAGGTAAGTAGGAGCCTGGGCACTGGTGGAAGAAGCCGTTGCTAACTAGTTAAGAGATAACTAGTTAAGGAGGAGTGGTGTGGGTCAGATGATAAGGTTCACACTGGGACCTCTGGGTTGGCAAGGCAATCACAGAAAGAAATACCCTGGGACTTGCTGGAGCCCTGATTATGTCCAACGCCATGGGGTGCTGGCAGTACCCATCTGGGTCCTCAGGTTGTACATGACCCATGAATATGCAGCAACTGTTGGGAAATTCAGGAGTGACACGTTACCTTTAAGACAAACTAGGCTTTAGCCACCAGAAGCATAGAAAGCGATCTGTGTGCATGAAACACTCTCCCAGTTAGCCTTGAGCCTGGAAGCACGCAACATACTTAGTAACCTTTAATTGTATGCCATTCACTTTGGTCACAATTTAGGCTCTGCAGCATTTCAACATCCGATCACCATTCTGATACATAGCAGAAAGACTCAGAGATCCCAAGAGGTAGCGAGTGTTTCAGAATTCTGCAGTTCGGGACAGTGCAGATCATTGATTGGTACTTGGCATCTTTTTCAAGGGCAGTGAGGACTCGATCATTTTATGCTAGACCATGTTCTGCCTTACCACAACAGTTCTGACCAGCACTAAATTTTATATGTGGTGTATATGAGAGGGCTGTGTCAAGGGAAGGGGGAGGTAATGAGGAAAAATAACAGCAGAAAAGCCTTTGACCCCACACCCCCCACAGCGTGCGCACATGCGTGCATATGTGTGTGTATACACACACACACACACACACACACACACACAGAGGATACTTGTTCTTGGTAGTAGAGACAGGAGGTATTTTCCCATTTTATTTAATATATTTGTCTTGTAAAAGGCAAAGCCTTATATAATTCACCACTAAGACAACATAATTCACTTTACCATTTGGATAGTATAATTAGAACAGCATATTTTAAATCTTTCTGAAATTCGGAATTATGATCCAGCCATTGAAGAAATCTGAAGGCACTCAGACTGTTTTATTCTTTTTCAAGGACATTTTGCATAAAGTTCCACAGTTCAAAGAAAAGCTGCCACTATCTGCTTAATACCTTAATTATTTGTGGTACCTTATCTTGGTTACCACTGAAACCCTGCTTTCTAAATCCTGTTTGCCGAGTTTTTCTTTCAGAATCAAAAAGTTGCTTTTATGCTTAGTACTCAGTAGTGGAGTCATTAATTTTTCAGAAATGTCTAATTTGGTTAGCCAGGTTTATTGGTGATAATTATCCTGAATGATTTTAGAGTTGGTCAATTTTATTTCATTTCTGTCCTCGTGGACATCGAAATAAATCAGATTATGTGGATGCTTAGGCTAAGCTTTAATCCCCTTCTAGTGTGTGTTAGGTAGAGCTTCCTTATCAGTCTTCTTTAGTTAATCTCCAGTTTCCATTAAACTACGTTAATAAACAGTGCTAAGAAGCCAGTCGTTTACAAGGAAAGCCCAGAGCATATTTGCCCAAACTCTTCTTTATTACTCACATTCTACCTTCTCCTTGTTTTAAAGTGAAACTCTTGTATCCATAAATGAGTCTATAACAGCTTCTGAGCGATGAAGAAAAAGGAAATAAAATGATTGATCCCCATTGATTCTGGACTTAAGACATAAGAAGTCTACTGCAAGTTTTCTACTTCAGTAGTTTTGGAATGTGACAAACATCTTTGGGGTTTCACATTCTGAAGTAGCCACACTGTTCAATAGATTTTCTGCCATGATAAACGATCTGTATCCATGCTATGCAAGAGGATGGCTACCAGACTCATATGCCTATAGAACTCTTGAGATATAGTTCCTGTAAGAAATTATTATTATTATTTTTTTTTGAGAGGTTTTTCGCTATAGGGTGCGTGCGCTCGCCAGACAGAGAGAGAGAGACATAGAGACAGAAAGCGAGAAATCACCCCCCAGGGGGGATGGTCACGCCGCAATCCCTTCTCCTCCATTCTCCTCTCGGGATCTTGGGCACGCACGCACACGCGCCCGGCGTGAGTTTTAAGCCACCGGGTCCGGGACGTGAACCACGGTCGACTACATGGGAGTCCAGCGACATAGCCATTACGCTAACTGCTGGTTCCCAGAAATTATATTTTGGGGCCAGCAGGTGGCATGGTGGTTAAGGCACTGGACTTCCACATGGCCAACCACAGTTCAAGTCCCAGACCTGATGTCTTGAAATTGACCTCGGACACATATGCATGTCCAAAAATCCCAAGAGGAGGATGGAGGAGTAGTGATTGTGGCATGGCCATCCCCCTTAGGGGGTAACTTCTTACTTTCTCTCTCTCTGGGGAGCACACATGTCCTATGGCAAAAACCTGGGGTGGGGGGTGGGAAAGAAGTGACATTTAAAAATGTATTTGAATTTTAGTTCATTTAAACTGAAACAGCCATGTATGACTGACTAGCAGTTAGCACATCAGGGGAAACGCAGTTGTGATGAGTGGTTATCTTAGTGGTGTGTGCTCATCTTTGCAGTGCGCCCTTGGGAAAGGCATTGTAGTTGAGCGGACACCCAGCCTTTTCTGTTGTTATCTCTGGGCCCTGAAGCATAATTGTGTGTTAGGTAAGTCTCTGCAGCCCACTTTCCCCATTAGGAAAAGTCCAACCATCAACGCTTTCTTGTGGGAGACATTAGTGAGATAAAACACACAGCATTGTCAGTGTCTAAGTGTAGGCACTCTGTGACTGTTAACAAAAATCGATAAAAACATAGCATGATTAAGTTTGAGTTTCTGTATATAAGACAAAGAACTAGGGCCTGAGATTTCGAGGTTTTCTTAATTGTGTAATGGAGATGATAATTTCTGCCCTGTGTGTTTAAGGGAATTTCTGAGCTCTGACACTGTTACCTCCTAAATGTCTGTATGTCTTTCTCCTCCTCTCTCATGCGAACGATGTGGCACTCCCTAACAGATCTCACCTCAACTCTTATTCTCTAATATGGACTTTCTATCATGATTTGATTTTGACCTCTGCATTCCCCATTTCCGAAGGAATCCAGTTCATATCCCTCAGAATGGGAACTAACGAAAAAACATGTATGGTTCCCCCCCCCCCCCCCCCGCCACATGCAAACATCCATTTTTTTTTAACTTATTTTTCATTCTCTTAATTTAATCTAAGGCTTCCCTAGACCTCTGGCCGTTCCCTGCTGTTCCTCATTTCTGTGGCTCTGCGTTCCAGGTGTCCACCATGTCCTCTTTGTCTCCACCACTGTTCCCCTACACTGTTGGGTTGGCTAGTTCTTCACATGCCTTCTTTTCCCTCAGCTTCACTGCCACCCCTATTTCTAGGTTGACCCTTCACTATTTTAGCTCTCCCCCTGAGTTAGACAACTTCAGGACAACTTCATTGATCGTGCCTTTTGTGAGCCTCATTCCCAAGCTAGACTGTGCCCAGCCTCTTCCAGATGCAAATAAAACACATTCTGGTGTTGGTGTTCCCTACCTCAAGTCCATCTTCTCCACTCTGCCAAAATCTCCTTGGGGGAAAAAAGAGAAAGCCCAAGTCTTATTTGCTTTGTAACCAAATTATTGCTAGTTATAGCTCAGAAAGGCTTATGACTGGGTGAGCTAGTCCCAGGAATCCCATGAAACAATGGTAGTGACAGCATTTTCAAGATGGCAAAGCCCTCCCACAGTGCAAAGTGGTAATGCTTTAATTAAATTTTCTGCTGAGTGGGAGTCTGCATCGTGCTGTCCAGCTTTATGATAAGCAAGAGCTCACACTCACACCCCATGGTTCTCACTGTGCAGACTCCTGGAAATGCAGACCAGACAACTCCATTTCAGACAGGATGTTTCCCTCCCCTCTGTGTTCTCCGTTGCTTATGTGGTCTTGTGACTGCATGCACTCTGGTGACCACCCACTCACACCCGCTCTAGTCCTCAGACCAGGCTGTTTCCCTTGTAAATCCTGTGCACGTACCTCCACTCCTGCGCAAAACGGCTTTGCATGCCTTAAGAAAAACACATCCGAGGACTACAAATGAGCTGGGATCTTCTGTTCTCTTGAGACCCTGATGGCTGGTTATCTGAAGATAGCTTTCCTGAGAATACCTAAAAGAGAGCCTGTGGCCATCTTTGGACTGAGGTTAGGCAGTTGTAGGGACACCTCTAGACGAGCATTGGCAAAAAATAACTTTCAGGTCAATTTTAAAAAAATTTTTATATAATTTATTTATTGTTACTATTTTTCCCATTTGATAGAGAGAGAGAGAGAGAGAGAGAGAGAGAGAGAGAGAAAGCCACCAGGTCCAGGACTTGAACCATGGTTGGGCATGTGAGAATTCAGTGTCTAAACCACTACACCACCTGCTCACCACTCAAGACAAATGTGTCCCATGTTCCTGTATACCTGTGCATATAAATAAAATTGTATTGAAACACAGTCATGACCATTTATTTATGTATTATCTATGGATACTTTCACCTACAGTAGCAGAGTTGACTGGTTATGCTAAAGCCCATATGGCCATGAGGCTTAACATACAGTGTGACTCTTTACAGAAAAAAAAATGTGGACCTCTACCATAAAAATGGGTTTCCTTAACCTCAAATCTCATATTGTCATTAGGGGAAGAGAGGTGCTCTGCCACAGGAAGCTATTCTGTACAATGTTGGATAATTAACAGCACCCATGGCTTCTACCCAATAGATTCAGTAGTGCCACACCTATTGTTGACAACCCAAAATGTCTCTAGATATTGCCAGATGTCCGTTGGAGGACAAAATCATTCCCAGTTGAGAAGCACTGCTTCAGACAAACTAGACCCAAATACATTTCAGAAGGAAATATAAGCGAGTCCAGTATTGGAAAACGTGAAGCTGTCACATGTCCCGATGACTTACTTTCCTTTGACAAAATCATTGTGCAGAGGCCAGCAGGTGATATAGTGGTTAAGGCACTGGACTCCCACATGGCCGATCACATTTCAAGTTCCAGACCTGGCAGTTTAAAAATCATACCAGGTGCTTGTATGTGCGTGCCTGAAATCCCAGGAGGAGAAGGGAGAAGAGGGGTTTGTGGCATGGCCATCCCCATTGTGGAATGATGATTTCTCACTTCTTACTGTCTCTCTCTGGCAAGCTCACATGCCCTATGGCAAAAACCTTAAAATAAGCAAGAAAAATCATTGTTCAAATCTTACTGACCTTAATACAATACTGTTTTATCTGCACAGTCAGGAGATAAAAATACTGACATTTTCTGTTATTCTAACCATAAGTCCAAGTCAAGTTGTATATGTGGAATGGTAGCACGGACATAGAGGTATTAAGTTCAGCCTTGGCTCTGGCAAGGCTTGAGTTTAACTCTGAACCTTGTCAGCCTACTAGTTCTGTAAAGATGTGCAAATTGGGCCAGCTCCATTGCCTAGTGGTTAAAGCAGATGGATTCTACCTGGCCAACTGCACAGCTGGAGTCTCAGACCTAGTGGCTTGAGAAACATACTAGGTGCATGCACCTCACGTGTGCCCAAAACACCGAAAGAAAGGAGAGATAGCAGAAAAGGGATTGCAGTGTGACCATTCCCCATGAGGGGTGCTTTGTCCACCCCCCACCTTCTGGTGAGCGTACACATCTTTTTCCTTCCTTT
Source organism: Tupaia tana (assembly GCA_026018925.1). Lineage (NCBI taxonomy): Eukaryota > Metazoa > Chordata > Mammalia > Scandentia > Tupaiidae > Tupaia > Tupaia tana. The sequence goes on along the minus strand of JAKSZU010000022.1, from coordinate 8,876,285 downwards.
CTTCCTTCCTACCTTCCTTCCTTCCCTCCCTCCCTCCCTCCCTCCCTCCCTCCCTCCTTCCTATCTGTCTGTCTGTCTCTAATTGCAAATTAATTTGTTTTTTTTCAGATCTGTATTTCCTCTTTGTAAGATATTGTTAGGAATTAATGAGCTCATGTTCTTATAAAGCACTTAAGGTAGTGTTTGGCATTGAGTTCTTGTGGAGTAGCCGTGATGAGGATGATGCTGGTGGAAGTAGGAAAGAAGAAAGAGGAGGAAGACTTGGAGGAGGAAAGAGAGATGAAAAAAGTGATATTCACAAAGCACTCTGTGGAGTGATGGAAATATTACGCCATAGAGTGTTGGGGTTGAAAACAACATTGAAGCACACTCAGAAGGGGTGATCCTTGCCATGCTTGCAATCTTTGAAGACAGGGCTAATATCCCTTCAAGATGTGAACTAGGTCTTTTGATGAGAGATGTGGTTCAGTTCTTCAAACAGAAACTTAGAGATCAAATAGAAATACTTGCATAACAAGAAATTATGTAAGAAACATTAAAAATACTAAATGCTGGAGCCAGCAGGTAGCATGGTGGTTGAGGCACTAAACTCCCACCTGACTGACTGCATTTCAGGTCCCAGACCTGGCAGCTTGCTTTCTCACTTTTACTTTCTCTCTCTGTCTCTTTCTCTCTCTCTCTCTTTCTCTCTCTCTCTCTCTCTCTCTCTCTCTCTCTCTCTCTCTCTCTCTCTCTCTGGTGAGTAAGTAGGTCCTGTAGGAAAATTTTAAAAATAGTAATAAATAAAACTAAATAATTCTTAAAAAATACTAAATCCTAATTGTGTTAATAGAACATAAAATGTTACAGTTTAAAAGTCAAGGGAAGTTGCTATTAACTGTACAAAGGTCAAATTTCATTGCAAAAAAAATTCCATGGTCTTTCCATTTTTCTGGGGATAACACAGTAGTTCTAAAATGACAGTTCTCAGTTATATGGCACAACTGTTGTTTTTATTTCCCAGAATCTAGTCACTTATATTTATCTGTCTCTACAAAAGCTCCTGGCACACATCTCCTTACATGTAGATTCAGTGGCACTGACTCTAATCGTAATTCTAGGCCTAAGCACATGGGACTTGAAGACTAAACCATCCCACCTACCTTCATGGTAGCTGGGTGCAGAATGGCTGTCCAGCCCAGTAGAGCCAGTGGTGCCGATGGATTTATAGAGACTCTTCATCTAATCCTCTAGTTATAAAACAAGCGACACGATAGAGGTCAGGGTCACCACCATCATCTTGCAGAGATTATAAAAACAGAAAATCAGATCCTTAATGATATTGTGTACCCTGAATCCTCTAAGCCTGAAAGTAATTGAATACCTGGACTCATATACTTACAGGAAGCCAAAATCTTTTATTCGCTTCAGCCAATCTGGGCTGGATTTCTCTCCCACTTAAAGAAGTCCTAAGAATTACAGCAGGCTTACGAGTAGAGGCTTCGTTTGCCTTCCACATGAACCAATGCTGAAATGAGCCTCTTCCTTCCTATACTTCTCTCTACGGGAACTACAACAATAGGATTAATTCTGCTAGTGCAGAATCCTTTTTGTGACAAGAGGGATAGTTAATATTTTAGAGACTTTAAAAATGATTTGTATATTGGATAACATCCTGATAACTGTTACTGTAATATTAACTAAACACATACATCGTCAGAAAAGTCCCAACATATTTTTGCACACAAAACCATAAAAAATACCATGAGATTTCCAATGACCCTATATATTACAATATAACATATGTTAACTAATAATACCTAACCTTTGAAATAATAATAAAAATGAAAAATCAAAACTAGAATGATGTAATAAATATCCATGTATACATTACATGCTTTCAGTAATCATCAGAATTTGTCACATTTGTAAAAAGTCCATTTCATGAGTGAAAGAGACAGAAATCGTGCCCCAACAGAATCTTGATGCTGAGATTCACTGGCCCCCACCCCATTTCCGCCTGCTGAAATTTGAGCACACACATGCCCCGCCTACTCGGGAAGGTGGCCAGATGAGAACTGGTAACCTCTCATGTGGATCTGCCTTTGTGTTTTGCTGTCTGTTCCCTTTGGATTTTATCACATTTAATTCATCTACCTTTTTGAATTCCTCATTTAGGCATTTTAAGGAAAATCGTACATCACCCACCCCCCAAAAAAACATTTTAGTATACTTCTTTAAGAATCAGGCAAGTCCTTGCACAAGACTGCAATACCACTGTTCTATATAACTGAAATACCATCTAGTCTATGATCAAATTTCCCCGATTGGCCAAAAGTATTTTTGTAACATCAGTTGTACTTATTAAACACATATTATATGGCAGATATGTTCTGGGCATTTTGCATGAGATATCATAATGACCTACAAATCAAAGATATTCGATGACTTTTCCTAAGAACTATCAAACTCAGTATCCTCAGCCCTCAAAACCAGGTCATTTATTCCTAAACCTTCATTAGTAAAATTTTTCTTCTTTAATCTCTTAAAAAGTATCCAACCATGAGCTTACTCTGTTTTTCTCCTATATCATTACATGGCTTTTTGGTATGAAATCAATTTTTTTAAAAAATCTGTAAAAAAAAAAATGCAAATATGTTCATTTCATGGGAAAAAATACACTCTGGATAGATTTTAAATTTAAAGCAAACCACTTTGGGAAACATGCTTTACATATGTTCTTTCTGTATCTAGAAATATGAGGTCGCCCTAAATTCTTGCTCGGCACCTCCCCATTGGCGCCTTTTGCTTTCTGCATTTTCATTTGCACAGGGTACAGTGTTTCCACAGAGACCGAAGTGGATTTTCTCCCATACCTGCTTGTTAATTGCAACCTCAGAACCCTGCTGCCTTCTTTTCTGTCATCTCCCTGGCTCTTCAATTTTCCAAACCTTCCTGCCCTTGTTTCTCTTCCGCTAACAGATGACCCTGTCCAAAGGCAACCTGTACCTATTTTTTGTTCTACTCAAGCACTAAATGATATTTCAAAACTAATCAAAGCCTCTGTAGAAACAAGCAGAGAAGAATGGCATGACTTGACATGTGGGAGGTCCATATTCACTTGTTAAAAAAAAAAAAATCCTTACAACACTTCAGGAGAAATAAAGAATAGTTCAGAGAAGCCTTGAATCTGTTCCACACAAATGCAGGAAATGGTTTGAATGACCTAGTTGAGAAAAGACTTGAAGTTTTAGCATCCCACTTTGGACTATCTGTATTGTTAGGGCGAGGAGGTTTGTTTGGAGCAATAGAAAAAGAGAGAATTTGCATCCTGCAGGTCATACTCTGGAGGGCCTCATCTTCAGAAGGTATTTTGTGTTACACAAGCATCAATTAGAGTTGAGTTTCTGCATTTTCTCGTGGGGAGTGATCCGGTTGAATCTGTGCACATATGTTCTCTCTCAGCCTTTTTTCTCTGGCTTCGAAAGTAACACATATCCACAGAATAAACAGCTGTTTTGTACATCAGTGAATTTGCTGTTTGGCTCTAAGATGGTGCCCCAAGAAGAGTAAGAAGGAAGTATGAGAGCCCCAGCCCTTCTAGGCTACGAGGTGGTAAAATACTGTCTCTCAAGTCTTGCTCAGTTTGGGGAATTCTAACTAACTGTAGGTAGCAAAGTTGAACACAGCCAGTGGAGTGGGGGGTAGAGTTTCCATAGTCCCTCAGAACTGCTCATTCACATCCATTTCCGCCGCTTCGGTTTACGTTGATTTTTTCTAGTATATAATCTTGGTGAAACTAGTGTTCTTCCATTGCAACTCAGAGTTTTTGTGAAGAAATGTCTAAGATGGAGAATATAAATAGAAAGCTGTGCATTTTGAAGTCATAAGACTAGGTGAGAAGAAATGGGGTATTTTTGTTGGAGAAGCGTTATGGGATAGAGAATCTCAAATATGGAAGCATAAGTAATTCATTATTTTTCTCTTTTAGCTGTGGCCAGTAGAAGTCTCAGAGCCGATTTTATTTTTCCCACATGTATTTCTGTTGCTCTTCTCTTGCCTTCCGTGGCTCCACTCTGTTATTTAGTATTTCTTCTTGATGCTCAACTTTGCTACTTTTAAAAAGTTGCATGTATTTTTTTTAAATTTTATCACTTTATTACTTCATTTATTGTATGTGGACTGTGTGTTAGCACAGATACAGGAAGCAAAGCTTTCTTACTCGAAAACTAGTTTTGCACAGGTTCATTCATAATTCATTCATTCTTTCACCTATTCATTATTTTATTCTGCCAATATTTATTGAGTAATAACTAAGTCCCTACATCACGTGTAAGTAATGAGGTGATATTAGTGAACAAAACTCATTAAGGTCTCTGTTCTTGGAGGTTATGACTCACTGGGGAGACAATTTAATTAGACCAAGGTGTATATAAAAATAAACCGAGCTATTTTTCTCTAGAGAAAAGAAAATAATGATAGATCAGTTGGTTCTGTTAGAAGACTTAACCAAAGAGCCTGACCAGATTGAAGCATGGGATTCATGACATCTTCGGGCCTCCATGGCCTCTCTGTATTGTGGAATTAATGACAGTGACTTCAATGTTGGTTTATTTGAGAATTTCCATGGAGGAGCATCTGAGGCTATTGTAGGTCAGGATAGCAGGGCTTCATAGGTTGGGCAAACACTTGAGCACCATAGTATTTTATGTGTATACATTTGTTTCTAGGATAATGCCCCACAGGTTGTACGAAAATCTTTTCTGTTTTAATGTTCATAATTCAAAATGAGTTAAGAATCACCAACTCTCACACCCTTCCCCAGACAGAGAAGAAAACAAAAGAGCCATTCTTCAGAACTTCTACATAATGATCATAATGATTCTTCTTTCTCACTCTTTTCATTTTTGTCTTTTCTCCTCCTCCTCCTCCTCCTCCTCCTCCTCCTCCTCCTCCTCCTCCTCCTCCTCCTCCTCCGTTGGAAATTGGGTGGAGAGGGCATGTCTATAGTGTCCTCACTGACGTGAGTGAAAATTATTGATCCTTACCAAGTTGTTGATATTTACCAAGTAATCATATGAAATACTGTCTCATGGATTATCTATATATGCAGGTCTTTTGAGTGCAAATCATGATCTGTGTGGACCTTTGTGTTCCGTATGTTTGTTATTACTTTGTTGTTGTTGATTGGGAAGGTCTTCATTATGGAGCACAGTGAAACTATCATGGTCTGTTTCTTTGCCTTATTCCTGAGCTTTACTGGAAATTCTTCCCTAATCATTAAAATTTAATTATTATAAGCAATAAAAACCATTCAATTTTTTTTAATCAGATATAGAGAGAAGTTACCCCCAATAAGATATTTACATTGTGCTCCACCCCACATACACACACACCCTGCCTCCAGCCTCGGCCAGCCAGGATCATGGGCGTGGGTATGTGCTAGCATGTACGGAAAGACCTAAGGACTAAAACCCAGGCTCTTCCCATGTAGCTTCAGCATGGTGCAGTGTTGTGTTCCTGCAGTGCCATTTCATGTGTCCTAGAAACAAAACCCAATTCTGACTTCTGAAAAAAACTGTAACTCTGCATGGCAGAAATTTTTTTGTATTGTTCATTAATGTTCATTAATGTTTCACTTTCAGCAATGACTGGAACATTGAAGACATCCTATAGAAGTCTATTGAATGGGGACCAGCAGTTGGCATAATGGCTATGTTGCTGGACTCCCACATAGTCAACCACGGTTCTAGTCATGGACCCAGTGGCTTAAACCCCAGTCACGTGTGCGTGTGTGCCCAAGATCCTGAGAGGAGAATGGAGGAGGAGGAATCGCAGTGTGGTCATGCCCCCTGGGGGGTGATTTTTTGCTTTCTGTTTCCCTCTCTCTTTCTGGCAAGCACATGTGCCCTATAGCAAAAACCTCTCAAAAAAAAAAAAAAAAAAGTTGAGGGACCAGCAGTTGGCATAATGGCTATGTTTCTGGACTCTCACAAAGCCGACCGCTGTTTGAGTCCTGGACCCGGTGGCTTAAACTCACACTGGGAGAATGTGCGTGTGTGCCCAAGATCCTGAGAGGAGAATGGAGGAAAAGGGATTGTGGCATGGCCATGCCCCCTGGGGGGTGATTTCTCATTTTTTTGTCTCTCTGTCTCTGTCTTTCTGGCAAGCACACATGCCCTATAGCAAAAACCTCTCAAAAAAAAAAAAAAGTTGTAATGCATGTAGAGATGGTTTACAGAGAGGTTGAAACTGTAAACTTTGTAATCCAAATACAACAAAAAAAACTTTTCACCTATCCCCATATTATCAGGAAATAATGCCTTATACAAATAACCATACAGAAAAGGGATACAAATTTAGTTTTTGCTTATGAATAGTCTCCCCTATTGAGTTATGACACAGTAATATTTACCTAACAAATAAGATGTTCTGAAGACTAAAAAGCTTTAGTAGATAATTTTGTGATTAAACCATCAAGAAGTAGCTCAATGTGAAGTGTCATAGATTCTACCAGAGAATACTTAAGCTAATAAGTTCGTCCTCTCTACTACATTGGAAGGCAAACGTATAAAAAGAGAAACATCTGCATTGAAGTCATCCAAAAATTAACACAGTGAATTACACATAAGCGTAGTCATGGAATAGATGAAATGTACCTGAAGATTTATTTTAATTAACCCTAATGTTTACCTTTTTAAATGGACTCTCATTTTCCTAGCCTTCCTTTAGCTTTGTGGTATTTATTTATTTTGTTTTTGAGTGTATTAATAATTCTCACTATGAATAAATAAGTCACCCTCGATGTTACTCTAAGTGTAAAAATGAAATTTTTATGGCAATGTTGGTTAGAAATAATTAATTTATATCCATTTATGAAGTAACATAAATATTTGAGTTTGTTAAGAATCCATAGCAGTTCAGTCCAGCAGAAACAGCATGCAAAAATATTTGAAATTTCATATTTTCTAGTTGCCACATTTTTAAAGAATCAAAAATTGATAGAAATAATTTTTTAATTTTATTTAAATTTATTTATTTACATTCATTCACTGTACATCATTACAGCAAACAAAATGAGATTTCCCATCCAGAATACACTGTATATTGGCTCAATCAAGCACATCAACATAAGTGTTATCGTCAACAAATAATTTTCCATTTCTTTTTCCTGTATATTTTGTTATTTTTGCCATCCTTAATTCCCTATCTCTCACTCTCTGCCATATCTCACCCTCCTCCCACACCATCTCTGGTATCCATGATTGCTTTCTATGCCTTTCCCCCATTTTATTTATTCGCTAATGAACTTAATTAATCTAAATACTTCCAATAGCAAGCGCAGCTGATATATACATATCCATGAACACAAGTCTGACTTTAGGCATAAACCTCAGTGAGTAGAATGAACATACTATAAAGCAGTACCTAGCTGAGATTATATAGCTTACTGCAGTCATCAAATAGGCATTTTTTTTAATTTCAAGAAAAAATAGTTTTCATGTTTTTTTTTTCTCCTGAAACATTTTTTTAAATTAATTTACATTCATCCCCTAATCATATCACAGCATACAAAAAGTGATTTTCCATCCAGAATATACTGCATAGTGGCTTAATCATGTGTGTTACCATCAATAATTTTCCATTTCTAGTTTCACATATTTATTTATATATCTATCCATTTATTTATATTTATCCCTATGTCTGACCCTCTGCCCTTTCCCACCCTCTTCTAACACTCTCTCTGGTGTCTACAGTTGTATGTGTGTGTGCACGCGTGCACGTGTGTATGTATAAATGTCAAACAAGTTGTGATGCATTTTTGCTTAGAAAAATAGTCATGACTTTTCTGATGACCCAATACATATTTAATTGAGACATTTTTATGTTCTTTTTTGTGTTGTTTGTTTTGCTAGAAGGGGTAGGTGCTCACTAGAGAGAAACAGAGGAAGAACAGAAAGGACTCACCCCATGGGGCATGGTTGTGCCTCCATTCCTTCTCCTCCACCTCTCCCTCCTTTCAGGATTTTGAGCACACATGTGTGCCCTGTGTGTTTCTCAAGCCACTGGGTCTAGGACTTGATCCATTTGGCCTTGTGGGATCCAGTTGTCCTAACCATTAGACCACCAACCTGGCCCTACATACCCTACAAATTGTGGGAGTCTTTTATATTTAGCGCATACCTAAATTGCTTTAACCACTTTTCTGTTGCTCAATAACTACACGAGGCTGCTGGCTGCCAGGTGGGTTCTGGCATGGGTAGGCACAGTCCCAGAACAGCTAAACTTGACCTGCCAGGCAGGTTACTGTGGCATGCTTAGAGTATCTATCACCTTGGTGCAATCAAAACTTTTGATATCCACTTTTCCCTTCTTTTTCTCTTTCCAATTAAGTGTCAGAAACTTAAGGAATATGCTATGGAGATCAACTTTCTCAAAAATATATTTTAGTAAAATATATTCAATACTGAAAAAAAAGAGATGACATTTTTACTTTCCTTTGTAAAATGCCTTTAAATGGAGACTATTTCATCTGGAAAACCTCCAAACAATATTCAGCATTCATATTCCTCCTTAGGGCTAAAGAAAGAAATTAAAGCCTCTCTTTAAAATATGCAAACAATACCTTGAAAAATCTCTCTCACCAAAATATTAGGAAAAGGCATTTTCTGGAAATTAAATCATTTTATATTTGGCCAAATAGAATGTGAATCATTTCTTTTAATATAATTTACATTTTTTAAAGGTATGCTGTAGACATATTGATAAAAAACACTCATGGTCAAGATGCATTGCTGAGCCTTAATTTATAGAAAATAGGTTTAGCTATTAGTTTTAAAGTTTCTTGAATCTTATTTCAGCATAGATTTTTAAATATTAGAAGTGTCAAAACAATACGTTTAAATAACATGTACTAAATTATATGTGCTTGGCAATAGAATATAGAAAATAGTAACTATAATACATTTTGCATGACTATTCTTCTAATCACACACAAATGCACAGCAAGATATGAATCAAAACATTCATAGTATATTTGCTAGTAGAAGCAGAACATGGACAACCACTTTATTATCCATCAGTGATGGAGTGGATAAAGGTGCTGTGGTATGCTCACATCCTGCCAACTCTCAACAATGAAAGTGAATGAACTGTGGGGCTGGCAGGTGGCATGCTGATTGAGGCACTGAACTCCCATAAGGTTAACAGGGGTTCGAGTCCTGGACTGTGAAGCTTGCTTTCTGGCTTTCTCTCTCTCTCTTTTTCTTGTGAGTACATTTGCCCTACAGCAGATTTAAAAATAATAATAAATAAAAGTAAGTAATTAAAGGGACCAGCAGTTAGTGTTATGGCTGTGTCACTGGATTCCCATGTAGTTGACCACGGTTTGCGTTCCGGGCCCGTCGGCTTAAACTCACACCAGGTGTGTGTGTGTGCATGCCCAAGATCCCGAGAGGAGAGTGGAGGAGAAGGGATTGCAGTGTGGCCATTCCTCCTGGGGGGTGATTTCTTGCTTTCTATCTCTCTGTCTCTCTCTGTCTTTATGGTGAGTGCATGCACCCTATAGCCATATATATATATATGTGTGTGTGTATATATGTATATATATATACACACACACACACACATATATATACAAAGTAAGTAATTAAGGGGCCAGCAGGTGCCATGATGGTTAGGTTGCTGGACTCCTATTTGAGCAACCACGGTTTGAGTCCAGGACCTGGTGGCTTGCTTTCTCACTTTCCCTTTCTCTCTCTTTCTGTCTCTGGTCAAATTAAAAATATATATTAAAAAAAAACCAGCAAATAAAATTCAAAAAATATTTTTATAGTAAATAATTAAAAAAAGAAAATGAATGAACTGTAATGGACTGCATCTGTAGGCGTGACTTTTCATACTGTGACAGCATGTTGAACACAACATGCAAAGCACAACATACATATAGTTTGATTCTCTTTACATTAAAATTTAAAAAAGTATTACACTGTACTCTTCCATGGCATGTGCAATGTGCTTGGACAGTGAAGAAGAACATAGAACTGATAATGCTAAAAGCCAAGACACCAGTTGAGGCAGAGAGTTTGATTGTATAGTGGTAGTCCTGTGAAAGAATTGTTCCTTGATCTGGGCATTGGTTACATGGATGCTTGTTTTAAAAACTATTCATTACACCAGTAATTAAGTTTTATGTAAGTTTCGTCATGGGCATTACCCTTTACAAATAAAATGGTTTGGTGGGAATATGCACTGGCTCCATTAAATTTCATCTAATTTATTTCCTTCTGTTCTGTGCCTCTGATCACATTATTCATTTTCTGCCAAATTTTGGATTGAATAGGAATTTGGTAGGTGTATCAGCTAAATCTTCATTCAATGAGCTACAATTAAAGTCTTGAAAATGCCAACACCAGATTAGGTCCTAGACAGTGGCTGTTAGAGAACCCTCATCAGATGGATGTCATGCTGGCCACATTACTGGTTCTGGTTACACTAAAAATTGGGTGGTCAGAGTTTTCTCATCTGCATATGCCTTACATATATCATTCACTATGATCTTTACCATAACATTATTGTGTTAAATTCTTTGTAAGTCATTTTTTTAAGCGGTTTTTGCCTTAGGGTGCATGTGCTTGTTGGAGAGAGAAACAGACACAGCTAGAGGGAAAGTGAGGAACCCCCTCCCCTGAAGGGGGGATGGCCATTTCTATAACCCTTTCTTTGCCATTTGCCTTCCAGAATTTTGGGCATAGACAGACACACACCCTGAATGATTTTCAAGCTACCTGGTCCAGGACTTGAACCATGGTCGGCCATGTGTGGGGAGTCTAGCAATGTAACCGTTATGCCACCTGCTGGCCTAAGACATTTTTGTTCACCCCTTCATAGAGATAAATTCAGGCTTCGAATGTTTTGCTCTCATGACCAAGACTGTGCAGTTATGACATAATAGGGCCTGAAAGTGATACATCTGATTATAAAAACTGTACTCCTCCCTCTTGCCTGTCCTTCCTTCTTGCTCTGTTTTTAACTATCACTCAGTGGTTTTCGGTTCGGCTGGAGTAAGTCCACCTATTCGTGTATCTCCAAATGGTAGCGTCCCATCGTATTTATTTTGCTCACTCACAAGGGTGGTGTAAAAGACAGAAATTAAATAAACATCCAGAAAGGTCGTGAAAAGTATCATAGCCCTTCTGTCAAATCATCTAGCCTGGCCATTAAAACAGAAACTTCGTATCATCTTGTTTTTATAATGTTTTAGTATTTTTAAGAATTTTGGCAAATGAGCGGTTCACCAGAGGGAGAAACTCAGAAAGTATCCTCCATAGGGAACGATTACACAGCAATCCCTTCTCCATGTCTCCCCTCTGTCAGGATTTTGATAACTCACACATACCCCTGGTGTGTTTTTCAAACTATGGGTCCAGCATTTGAACCTCATAGTAGCTATGTGGGTTCTGGCCACTCTTATCCAGCACACCACAGTCTGGCCCTTTAATACATTTTATGAAGTGTATTTCTTTATTCCATGAGCAACAGAGACAGAGTGAGAGAGAAGGGAAGCACTCATAACAGGATCTTAATGCCATAATCTACCCCTAGCCCCAGTCATCCCAGATGGGCCTGGCCTATTCAGAAAGGTCTCTGGAACTTTCCCATGCAGGTCAGCCTTACAGAACATAGTGTTTTTACTACTGTGCCATTGTCTGACTTTGGATGACACTTTGTTTTTGTTTTGTTTTGTTTGTTTTTTAAGGTTTTTACCATAGGGTATAGGCACTCACAGAAGAAAGTGATAGACAATGAAAAGGAAAGTGAGAAATCACCCGTCAGGAAAGATGGCCACACTGTAATCCCTTCTCCTGGAATTTTGGGCACAAAATCCTCATAATCACATACTGAATTTAACATCACCTGTATTTACAAAGTGTATTGAAATAAAAGTGCAAACAAACCAACTAAAATGATGAATCTGGAGAGAGATTTCTGAGGCAACAGAGAACATGCATCTCTATAACTTGCTATTTTATTTTCAAGAAATAACTAAGAAAGCCAGCTATTCAATCCTTGACAGTTAACCTAACCTGAGATTCAATAAATTCTACATTTGTGCATATTGAGTTTATATATATGTATTGGGTTGGGTCCAGCAAGCAGCAGGTGTTAGAGTCCCACATGGCCAACCATGGTTTGAATTGCAGACCTGGTGGCTTGAAACTCAAGCAGTGTGCGTGTGTGTGTGTGTGTGTGTGTGTATGTGCCCAAAGTCCCAAGAAGACAGGGGAGGAGAAAGAATTGCATTGTGTCTATCCTCCCTGGGGGATAATTTCTCACTTTCTGTCTCTCTGTGTCTCTCTGGTGAGTGCATGCATGTACACACACACACACACACACACACACACACACATAACATATACATATATATATTTATATATATACACACACACACACGCACGCACACACACACATATATAGGAGACATTCTAATTTATCTGTATTTTATATTTATTGCTATTTTATTTTAACATGAATGGCTATACAAAACTTTAGAATATGTATGAGTAGTGTCTCTTGCAATTTTTTTGTTAATGTTTATTTGTTTTGGTACCGTCAAGACCAGAAATTAGTAGTAATTTAAGAAATGCTTTTTGGATGGCTGGGTAGGTGTATGTATGAATGAGCTCTGTTCAATGGTGGTTTTCACAAGAAATGCCCCAACCCTCCTGGGCATGTTATCTGAGGACAGGGCACCACTTTTCTTCTTGCTTAGGAACAAGCTGTGCTCTGTTTTCTTTAGGCTACTTCATTCTGAAGCACTACCTCTGGCTTCTTGTGTCTATTTCCCTGCGTGTATATAAAAGACTTTCGTGTCATAAATTAGGAGAACTTCATAAAATCTAGTATTATTCTCATTTCCTATCAGCTGTTTGTTGTGGGTTCTTGAGAAACAAAGGGAAAGAACAGAGTATCCCAGGAGCATGTCTTAGGAATCTTCCTGGTGTGTGTCTCTCCCCACAGGGTCCATTTCTTTACCATCCACATGTTCATTATTTGATTTCAGAATAAAAACACCATTTTCTGTGATTATAAAAATATTCATTCTAATTGTTAACAATGGAAAGAGTATAGGAAGTATGAAATGCACCAAAAAGAGGTTTGAAGGGAAGGTAAAAATCACCCTCCAGAGAAGTTTATTTTATTGAAATCTTGGTGACTCACCTTTGAGACTCCTTAATACTCGATGTAAAACTTAGGGAACATTGTGTTATACAATATACACCTCTTTTTTTTTTAAGTGTGTGTGTGTTTTGTTTTTTTTTTTTTTTTGCTTTAGGGCATGTTCACTTACCAGCTAGACAGAGAGAGATAGAGAGACACAAAGTAAAAAGTCACCTTCCAGGGCGGATGGCCACACCATAATCCCTTCTCTTCCATTTTCCTCCTGGGATTTTGAGCACACATGCACATATGCCAGCGTGAGTTTCAAGTACGTGGGCCCGGGACTCAAACTGCAGTTGACCATGGGGGAATGCAGTGCTTTGATCACCACACCACCTAATGGTCCCAATACCCACAAATTTTTGCATCCATTTTTCTCTTAATTAGAACAAAGTCCTTTAATTCAGTGATGCATATGCCATTTACCTACTGAAGTCATCATATAGTTACTTTACTTAAAATCAGTGGTCTTCACTTGAAGGTCATTTTTGCCCTCCAATAGACACCTGGCAATATTTAGAGATTTTTTTTATTTTATTAATTTTTTCATGATAGAGGTACATAACAAAGTATCCCCAATTAATTCTTCAAGCCTCAATCCACTTCTGACCTTAGTCAGTCATGATCATGGGCACATGTGCTCAGCCAACCTGTGCAGGGAGGCCTCAGGATGTGAACCCGGGATCTTTTTTATGTGAATCCAGTTGCATTACTGCTGCACCACTGTCTATTTCCTGGAGTTTTGTGAGTTTTATTTATTTATTTTTTAATTTAGGTTTTTGCCATAGGGTGGTTGCATTCACTGGAGAGAAAGGGAAAGTGAGAAGTCACCTCCCAGGCCATGCTGCAATCCCTTCTCCTCCATTCTCCTCTTGGAATTTTTGGCATGCATCTATATGTACTTGGTGTAATTTTCAAGCTGCCAGGTCCAGGACTCAAACTGTGGTCGGCCATGTGGAAGTCTAATGCTTTAACCACCATGCCCCCTGCTGGCCCCTCTGGTGATATTATTATTGTTGCTATTTGGTAGGTGGTGCTGGTACTACTAACACCTTGTGGGTAGAGTTAAAGAGGCTGCTATACATCCTAACAGTGCAGAGGACAGTCCTCCCTATACTTACCTGGCAACAGTATTGATCTTGCTGAGTTTGAGAAAGCCTCCTTTACAGAGAGGCAAAACTTCTAGGACAAACCTAAGTCATGGTTGATGAGAACTGTGACTTGGGTCACTTATTAAGCCACCTTATTATGTTAGAGGAAGTTGAAAAACAGAATATTAAGTGTAGTTATAAACCTCTGCCCCTGAAATGTTCAAGCTAACCATGTGGGAATGGCTAAGATGACTTATCTAGATTTTTTTTCCCTGTAGGTCATGTGTGCTCGCCAGAGAGAGACAGACAGACAGAGAAAAAGTGAGAAATCACCACTTAGGGAGGATGGCTATGCCACTATCTCTTCTCCTCCAGTCTCTTTCTGGAATTTCAGGTACACATGCACACCCTTCTGGCATGATTTTCAAGCAGCCAGGTCCAGTACTCGGACCACACAATCGGCTTACCGATCCAGCTGCCCTAACCTCCATGCCACCTGCTGGGGCTGTATGTGGAATTCTTAAATTGGGAGCTCAGTCCATAAATATATTTTTACATCATTTCTGAAAGTGAGAAAGTACTTAGGATATGTGGTTCAGAATTATTTCTACTCACCAGTATTTACTGGTGCCTGCGATGTGGCCTTGGGTCTGTGGAACAAAAGATTTATTTTTTTTGGGGGGGGAGGTTTTTTTTTCTTCTTCTTCTTTTTTTTTTTTTTTTTTTTTTTTTTTTTTTTTGCTATAGGGCATGTGCGCTCGCCAGACAGACAGAGAGAAACATAGAGACAGAAAGCGAGAAATCACCCCCCAGGGGGGATGGTCACGCCGCAATCCCTTCTCCATTCTCCTCTCGGGATCTTGGGCACGCACGCATGTGCGCCTGGCGTGAGATTTAAGCCACCGGGTCTGGGACGTGAACTGTGGTCGACTACATGGGAGTCCAGCGGTCGACTACTTGGGAGTCCAGCGACATAGCCATTACGCTAACTGCTGGTTCCTGGAACAAAAGATTTGAAAGCAGGTAAATTATAAAAGTTTCAGATTGAGATGGCAGCATAATTATTCTTTGTTCTCATTAGGAGTAGAATCAGAGTGAATGCATAGTAATTTCAGGAAAAACAAGTTTAGCTTACTATAGGAAGAATTTCCAAAGTTTTATCAGTCTAAGAATACAGTGGACTTCCCCTAACATATGGCAAGTTTTTTGTGACCAGATATATTTGTAAAGAATCTGATAACACATGGTTGGAAGAATTACAAGGGAATTTTAGTATTGAGTGAAAAATTGGTAAAAGTAATCCCTGAGATCTTGCCAGGACTGTCTAGCTATTTATATATGTATGTGTTATGTATGTATGTATGTGTGAGTAATATTGTGAGGCATGTGTGCATGAGAGAATATATATATATGCATATATATATATATATGATTGTACAAAAGTCATGATTCATTTTTACACAGAAAGATACATTATGATATTTCCAATGATCCAATATTATATATATATGTATATGTATATATATATATTTATATATATGTGTGTGTGTGTGTGTGTATGTATGTGTAAATATGTGTGTGTGCATGCATATGTATGTCCATGCAAAAGGAAAGTGTGAGGGCTTTTGTTCAAAATGAGGAGTTTTGCTCTGTCCAGCTGCAGAGCCAGTTCGGGAGGTATTATTCTGAAGGGGTTCTGCAAGCAGTCCTGTCCCATAGTGCACACCGGTGGGCCCAGGTCAGGTGTACAGGATGCTGAACATCCCTTCCCAGTCTTTCAGGTCCCAGGTCACAGCAGCATGTCTCCTCCAGGGGACATAGCAAGTTACCTTTAAAACAGAACAGAAGTGGATTGGATTCAACTGACCAAAAGTGGAAAGGACCTAACAGTATTAAAGGGAAGAGCAATTGAAGTAACTGAAGAAGAACTTTAAAAACACAATAGAAAACATGATTGTTGGATATGCATAAGAGTTCTGTTTTTTTGACAAAGGGCACCAGTCAATCCAGTAGGGAAAAGAAATCTCTTTAGTGGGAACCAGCAGTTAGCATAATGACTATGTCACTGGACTCCCACATAGTTGACCGCGGTTCGCGTCCTGGACCCGGTGGCTTAAAACTCACGCTGGCGCATGTGCGTGCGTGCCCAAGATCCCAAGAGGAGAACGGAGGAGAAGGGATTGTGGCATGACCATCCCCCCTGGGGGGTGATTTCTCGCTTTCTGTCTCTATGTCTCTTTAACAAACGGTGTTGGAAAAACTGGATATCCACCTGCAAATAGATGAAACAACCCATATCTCTCACCATTACCAAAAATCAAATGAAGCAACTCATATCTCTCACCATTAACAAAAATCAAATAAAACAAGCCATATCTCTCACCATTAACAAAAATCAACTCAAAATGGATCAAAGATCTAAACCTAAGACCTCAAACTATAAAACTACCATTGGGTAACACTAGGAAAACTCTTGGAGACATTGGAGTAGGCAGAGACTTCTTAAATAAGACATTTAAAGCATGGACAATAATCCTCAAAATAGATAAGTAGGACTATTTCAGGTTAAAAAGCTTCTGCACAACAAAAGTAACAATAATCAGAGTGAATTAGCAACCCTCAGAATGGGAGAATATATTTTCAGACAATGACTCAGATAAAGGACTGATAACGAACATATAGGTAACTCAAGCAGCTTAACTGGGGGTTGGCGATTAACCCAATTGAAAGGTGGGCAAATGACTTGAACAGACAACTCTCTAAGGAAGACATACAAACACAGAAAATGCATATGAAAAATGTTCAACATCTCTTAAAATAAGGGATATACAAATTAAAACCACAATGAGATAAACCTAACCCCAGTCAGAAGGGCTAAGATTTAAAAAAAAATAATAAGTACTGGTGAGGTGGTGGTGGAGAGGAAATTCTCCTACACTGTTGGTGGGAATATAAATTGGTCCAGCCACTGTAGAAATCAATATGGAGGTTCCTCCAAGATCTACAAATAGAACTACAATGTGATCCAATAATTCCACTCCTGGCTATCTACCCAATAATAGGAATACATTCAAAAAAACATTCACATATCCATGTTTATTTTGGCATTATTCACAACTGTTAAGACATGGGACCAACCCAAATGTCTATGAACAGATAAATGGATTGAAAAAGTGTGGTGCATATACAATGTAGAATACTACTCAGTCTTAAAAAAAAATGAGACTGTGGCATTTGATAGTAAATGGATTAATATGGAAATGTACTGCTAAGTAAAGCAAGTCAAACTATGGAGAGGCATTGTATGACCCCACTCAATATATACCGAATGTCTTCACTCTATGACAGACTGTAAGACATAAAAGTATGGAGAACGATTGTGGATACTAGAGACAGTGTGGGGCGGGGTGGGAAATGAGGTAGGGTTAAATCAAGGGGAAACAGAAAGAAACAAAACATTTAAGGGATAGAAAAACGGAAAAGTATCTGTTGATAATGTGTGTGATAATATTTTTACTAGGCTTATATGCAGTGTATTCCTGCTGGGAAAATTCATTTTGCTTGCTGTAATGATATACAGTGATTGAATATACAAAAAAAAAAAAAAAAAAAAAGTATAAAAAAGAAAAAGAGTTTCAAGATGGCAACGTAAGAGCACTAAAACTAAGCAAGGCCCTTTCTGAACTTGGGGCCCTCTCTAAGTGCTAAGACTGCTCCCCCACGACAGCTCTGGATGGTATTGATTCTGTCATTTTTATGCCCTCATTCTACTCCTCTGACAATTCCTCCTCCATTTCAAATAGTGGCTTCTTTGTTACTCTTTGATGTTTTAACATGTGGACAATTCTCTCAGCTCATCCCTTCACAAGTCACTTCTCCTTTCTTCGTATATTTTCCATTGAGGTTTTATCCTCTTTCAGTTGTAAGTATCACAGACATTGGATTGGCTTCTGAATGTACAGCTTTCCACTTGAGAGCATTTTCCTTCATGGTTTTGCCATCACTTCCAACCCAGTGATTTGGAACTCATACTTCCTTCCTGTTTATAAAACAAAGTAATGTTCAAAAAATGCCTTCACCCTTTTCTTGAATGTACCTCTTCCTTCCTCCCCAAATTTTAGATCATGTCACCATGTCTCTCTTTCCCCCACAAAGGACTCTGTTTTCTAGTAAAAATTTCTACTAGACTCCAGTTGACCTGCTTCTTACTTATTAGTTGTGGTGTGATTGAGATTTTCGTAGAAGAACCATGAGCACAGGCTCTCCACTCAGAAGATGTGGACAAGTCTCACCTCTTCCAGTAATGAGCAAACGCCCTCTGCTGTCCCTGCTTGCTTGCTTGCTTGCTTGCTTGCTTGCTTGCTTGCTTGCTTCCTTCCTTCCTTCCTTCCTTCCTTCCTTCCTTCCTTCCTTCTTTCTTTCTTTCTTTCTTTCTTTCTTTCTTTCTTTCTTTCTTTCTTTCTTTTGAGAGAGAGATTTTTGCTATAGGGCATGTGCACTCTCTGGAGAGAGAGAGAGATTGAGAGACAGAAAGTAACCCCCCCCCCCCCCGAAAAATGGTCCCATCACAATCCCTTCTCTTCGTAGGATCTTGGGCATGCATACACATGTGCATGGCATGAGTTTGAAGCCACCAGGTCCAGGACTTGAACCATGTTCAGTCATGTGGGAGTCCAATGAAATAATCATTATGCCATCTGCCAATCCCTCCAGCCTCACTTTTTTTAAATCTATAAAATGGGAATACTGTAGTACCTCTCTCAGGACTATTAGAAGACTTAAGTTGTATTCAGACCACATAGAACTCAGAAAAAGCAAAGGCTCAATTAATGTAAACTGTTGCTTTTATTGTAGCTTTGCAATTTCTCTTTCTAGTGTTTTTCATATTGAACTGTTAGGAGAATGAGCTTTCAAATAAACCACTTAGGACTAAAATAACTGTGTTCATCTTCTTCATCTGGTAAACTTGAGAGAGGCATCTTCCCTGATGGAACCTTAGTTTACTGATTCTAAACATGGACAGGTAGTTTTTGCATTTCAGGGTACCATTAGAATAATTGAAAACCACACACATGAATGCTTCTATTACAATGTCACTCAACAAATGCGACCCATTCTCCCAATCCTGACAGTATTCTGTCTTAAGTACTGCTGTCACCATGGTGTAAATTCTTAAGAACCAACCCTAAATGGCATTACAGTGCCTGTGAAATAATACCCATACTCTTTTTACTCAAGACACTCTACAACCTGGTTCCATTATACTTTTTAATAAGGGGATGTCAAAAAGTTTACAGAAAAATGAAATGAAAGTGTGAGTTTATTTCAGTGCAAAAAGATGCATATCACATTTCATGCACAGTTTTGTTATAACATGCGTTTTCCATGAACTTTTTAAAGGTCCTTCCCATATATGTTGTCCTTTTATCAAGTCATTGTAGTAGGCTGATCTGCTCATCACCCTGAAACGTGTGACACACCGCTCAGCCCCTTTTAAGTGCTGTTGTCCTCCACTGTCTCCTGGACATTCTGTCTATGGAAACTGCATCTGAGGTTGAAGTGGAATCAGAGCACATCTGTGGCAAAATGCACATATTCTTTTTTTTTTTTTTTAAAAGAGATTTTTGATATAGGGCGTATGCACTTGCCAGAGAGACAGAGATAGACAGAAAACAAAAGATCACCCCTCGGGGTGATGGCCACACTGCAGTACCTTCTCCTCTGTTCTCTGGATTTTGGGTATGCATGCACATGCATCCTTTGTGAATTTTAAGCTGCCAGGTCTGGGACTCGAACTGTGGTCAACTATGTGGGCGCCTAGTGACGTAACCCTTACACCATCTGCTGGTCTGCCCTGGCATTCTTCTTCATCTCCTGCAATTCTGTAACATTTATAGACTGTAATTGATGATGATGATGATGATGATGATGTCTTTGTTCTTGTCTTTCTTCTTATGTAATGACAGAGCTCATGCTTTGGAAGGAAGCAGACTGTGCTCAGACTTCCCTCACTAGCTATGAGCCTTTGGGCAGTTACTTACCCTATGTAAATTTAGACTGCTCACTTAGTAAGTGCGGATGATAGTAATGGCTAACTCATAGAACATATGTGAGAGTTGAAATAACATGGTTAACATTCTCAGTCCAGTGTAATCATTTACAAATATTTGGTCAGAATTATTGTCACTGTTGGTGTTTTCTTACCTGCATCAAACACTTTTCCAAGTACATTTCCAAATATGTTTCCAAGTACGTTTTCTTTTATAATACAAGAGAGTTTTTCCCTAGTGTGCATGTGCTTGCCAGAGAGAGATACAGAGACAGTAAGAGGGAAAGTGATAAATCAACCCCCAGGGTGAATCTCCCCTCCATTCTCCTCTTGGGGTCTTGGGACACACACACACATGTGCCCGGTGTCATTTTGAAGCCCCTGGATCTGGGACTTGAACCTCAATTGGCCATGTGAGAGTCCAGTGATGTAACCACTATGCCATCTGCTGGCCCCTTACATTATCAAAATGTCCGTGCCATGAGGCCTCTTCCTTTAATTAATTTTGACTGTATTGAATTGCTCTAGCGTGCCATTTTATAATTTCATCCAGGACACACTCAAATTTTTTATGACGAAGGAGCAACTCCTGGTTAGTAAAATGAGGCGCGCTCTCTTTCAGACAGTGTCACTGACCCAGGAAGCAAGCACCAGCCCCGCTGGTAACTGTCACAGAACACCCAGCTGGCACTGCGTGTACCACCAGCTCCTTAGAGTAACAGGAAGTCGTAGGTAGGGCCATAACCCAAATATCCCAGGCCATATTTTGTTGTCAGAAACACCGTGTCTAAGGCAAGGCTACGTTTATTATGTCACCGTGTTGATTGAATTCGAGCGCCATCCCTTTTCTCACAGTGAAATACAGAGCAGAAAGCACTCCTACTAATGGCATTCCAGACTGAGAAAAAGCAAGGATTTTTGTGTCTACATCAAATGACAGCAAACTGAGTTTGTATCTGTACACCACAAGTCATCGAGGAACAGAAAAAAAGGGATAGAAAATTTGAACTATTGGTAATCATTCTATATATTTTCAAAGGCATTCAACATTGTTGCTCAAAAAAGTTTTTGATTCACTTTCCCCAGGGTCAGTAATGTTGACATCTTCCTATAAAACTCGCATTATCTCATCTCATAACTTCGGAGTTGCTCTCCCTTCTCTTAGAATTCTCCACGTAGATCCTACTTCCTGGCAATCTCCTTGAGAATGGGATTCATATCTGACCTACCCCCACATCAGTATTAGTTACATTGGGGGGCAGACGATGGCACAGTGGTAAAGCACAGTGTTCCATGAGACCATCTCACATGGGAAGGTTCCCAGTTTGTGTCTGAAGACCTCTCTGAACATGCCAGTCTCCCACATGGTCATCAACTGGGGCTGGCTGAGGCTGTGGGGTGGACCAGGGTGTCAGGACCTTGTTGGGAGTTCTGTCTGTCTCTTTCTTACTCTGTCTCTCTTGCTCATGGCATAAAGAAAAAGCTATATTTATATTTATATATTTATATTTATATATTTATATATACCAACTTTTACATTTACCAATGGTGGACACCCACTGCAATTTGCCTAAAATAAGAAAGGAGAGGGATTGATTTATTATAAGGATGATAATAATAATAATAATAAAGTTTATAGTACTTAAGGGCAAGAAATATATCTGAGCCTTAGAAACAAATTGGAACCAAGTATCTGAGTACTGTAGGAAACACGTGGTCTTAGGCCAGCAGGTGGCATGGTCTTTACCGTGTTGGACTCCCACGTGGCTGACCATGGTTTGAGTCCTAGACTGGCAGCTTGCTCTCACTTTCCTTCTTTCTCAAGTGAACACATGTGCCTATAGCAAATATTAAAATAATAATAATAAATGAAATTAGTTTTTTTATTAAAAAAATGTAGGGTCTTCTCCCCACTTCACCCCTATGTTTCTTGGCCTCTAGTTGACCCATTCTCTCCCTGTGCAAACTGAAATTTTCTACTTCCTAGTCTACATGCTACTATTAGCACCCTCTGAGTTGATGTGTCTTCTACTTACAGGACTCTTCCTTGTCCACTGGGATGTCATTATTTCCAATTTCAAGTTACCAAGGAAGGGAATCGAATTGGCCCAGATGGGGTTAGGTGCTCACATCTCACTCCATCAGTATCTATCATAATCATATGAAATTGTGAGTGACTTTCTAGAACACAGGCTATAGTTGTGCAAAAGTAGAATTGTTAATTTCTCAAGATAGTTAGCCTTTCCTATGATAACACCTATTGCAATGCCATCTCAGGAATAGCTTAGTGACTCAGGTGGTAAGAGGAAGAAATGATCTGAATTTGTTTCTTGAACTTGATCTTTACATGAAGATATTTATTTACATAGACCATCCATTCTCTTGTTTTTATATTTCCAAAAACGTGGTGTCATTTTTGCCATTATGCCAAAAATGCACAGAGAACATACATCAAAACAGCATGTTCTAGGAGTTGTCAGAATCGGGATTAAAAAGCCAGGATGTTCGTCAGTTCTGCTCAGACCTGAAAATACCCCTATATAAATGTGATCTTTGTTCATAAAAAATTTATATCATATTTTAAATATGAAGTTCTTCTGGGTTTCCAAAATCTTTTTGTCTTTCAACTTGTATCTCCTTGGGAATTCAGAGACTAAGTGGCCATGCATTTGGACAGTGGTATTACTGCTTTTGAGGTTTTCTTTTTCCAAATTGTTTTTCCTCACAGATCTGTGTATGTCAAGTTCTTCTCTCACAGTGTCAGCCATTTGGTTTTTGCTTTTGTTTTTGTTTTTGCTTTTTTTCCCCTTCCCCTCTTAATCTAGGCAATGGCCAAATCTATGATTAGGAAGAAAATGAAATATCATTTTGATAAAATGCCTTTTGAATTGTTATAGATGTTTGATTATATAAGTTTAGGTGTTGAGCTCACTGAAAACTTCTAGCTGCTGAGACATTTTTAGATCAGAGTACAAGATGAAGATGGTAACCAGGCAACGTGGTTCTTGTACAGTTATTAAAAATAAAACATGAAGCTTCCACAATGCAGAACAATTCTCTGACAAGTTTATCTAGATCTCACTCTGCTATTGCCAGAAAAAATGGGTAGGTTCCATTTGCTGAATTGTTCAATAATTTCTTTGTGACAAATTCATTATTTTGTAAGATTATGATTGGGAAATTATACTCACTTATGACTGTAACCATTATAACTTTATATGATTCCTAAAAAAAAAAAAAAGGCAAAAATTAACATAATGGGGCCAGCAAGTAGCATAGTGATGGGAGCCCTGGACTCCTACATACCCAACAGCATGCAGGAGCTGATTTTCAAGCTCCACCTGGCAGCTTGAAAATCATACCACATGTATGTGCATGTCCAGAATCCCAGGAAAAGAGTGGAGGAGAAAGAGTTGTGGTGTGGCCATTCCCCCTGATCTCTCACTTTGCCTCTCACTGTCTCTGTCTCTAGTGAGAAAAAAAAAACCTTAAATATGTTTGTACAGAAAAAAATGACATATTACAAATGTTCACCCAATCTTCTATGGAAGCATATATTAACCCCACATTCATCAGGTTGACATTAGTCTTGAATAAACTTACATATATTCTTTATATAGTAGAATATTACTAATTAAAATTTTAGATAAATGTGTAATAAACAACAGTTTTCAGAGAATGGTGCTATTGACAAATATGCTTCAGTTCTTATTTGTTGTTTTAGAAGATACTTGAGCACACAACGTTATCTGAGTATCTGTAATATGTATAAACAAGAATAGATATGTTCCAATGAATGAGACCTTGTCTGCCTTGTTTGTGATATCTTTTGGGCAGCTCAGCTGGGGCTGAGTGAAAAATGCATATACAAATGCTCAATTGCGTAATTGCATAATATGCTGGAATGGATATGGTCAACCCTGACTGCACATCAGAGTCACCTACTAACATAAAAATGAAAATGCTTAGGCCCACCCTCAGAAGCTCTGGTCCTTTTGTGTTGGTTTGTCTCGTTAGAGTTCAGGCATAGGCACTTTAGTTTTGTTTTCCATTTGCTAGAGGGTATGTGTGCTCACCAGAGGGGGAGAGAGGGAGAAAACACCCTGCAGTGGGATGTGGCATGCTTCAGTCCCTTCTCCTCCATTTTTCCATCCTATTGGGATTCTGAGCATATAGACACACCTGCCCAGTGTGTTTTGAAGCCACTAGGATGAGAACTCAAACCATCCTCTGCCATGTGGGATCCAGCTCTCTTAACCAGGTACTGAGCTGGTCCCAATTTTTTTTTTTTTTTTTGGTAATTCCATACATAATTCCTTTGTGTAACAAAGAGTATGAATTATTCTAAATACAGATAATCTGCAAAAACATCAAGCAGAACAGGCAGTAAGTTTCTAGAAAGAGGAGAGGTATACAAGTAAGCCTTTGTGAGTTGTCATGGCACAATCCTGGGAAGATACATTTGTTAGGCATCAGGTCTTGGCAAGTACTTCTGCTCTGAAGAACCATCTTTCATGGAAGGCAGATGTCATTTGGAAAATTCCCTGGCAGATTCTTGGTGATTGTTTTTCATTCCACATCATCTTCTCTAGGTAGTTAATTGGACTGACAGCCTATCTGGGAACTTGCTGTCAGGTTGCTTCCAGGATATTGAGAAAGTAATAGAAGCTAAGATGATCTTAGAGTTCAGGGACAGAGAAGAGAAACTAGAATGTTCTTTAAGACCTGTTTTCTTGTAACAGTGAGTTAAGAAATGAACTTCCCTAGAGCCTGTTAACCTTAAGGTAAGCTTTTCTTTTTGGCAACAGGAGAGCAATAACAGGAAGCTTGCTCTGAGTAATTAAGCATAAGGAAATAAAATGGTTGTGATCTAGACGTGCCCTCTTTCACATCTTGTCCTTTTTGCCCACCAAGAAGCCTCTTGGTGGCCCAGTTAAAAATCACAGAAAATCTTGAACTCTTCTGAGACCTACAAGACAGAAAAAAATTATTTTTTTTATCATGTACTTATATTACATACATATGCTATATAACACATATGATCATACATATGAGATATACACACACATAGTGCAAACATGATATATAATATACACACATACTGAAAACAAGATTATTCAGCAAAAGATAGTGTGTGTATATACATATATACATATATACATATATAAAAGATAGATGTGTATGTATAAACCTAACTGATTGTAAGCACACACATAAAATGAAGCAAGTTTAAGCAAAAAACAGTGACCAATCAATAAATGATGTTGGCAGCACACTCTGCTATTCTTGGTTTTCTATAAAAACAGTCCGTACCACCTACTACATTTCTTACACAAAGATATTGAACAGATTACATTAAGCCAAAGCACTGTAAGTTTTTCTTTAGTGTCTTCCAAGAGATGTCACTGGACTAACAGTTCTAGGAAAACAGTACCAGTACATAAAATTCATATCAATTCATTAAACCACAGCTCCAGACAGAGTAGCCACCCATTAAGTACTGTGTTGATATTAACGTGCTTAAATATTTGTACCCAAAGGTGGTATTTAATGCATATATTAATAATAATTCTTACATAATACATATAAGAAATTATCAGGAATAATTTCTTAAATATAAGTATTCATATAAAGGATGGCATGCCAATTTTATCTTTAAAATGTCAAATCAACAGTAGCTTCTTAAAGCACTAAGTTGTAAAGGAATCAAAGACCAGGTTGGTTAGGAGAGATTATCATGATCGATTATTGATGTCTGCTATGGTTGCCGATGTAGAGAGTGGTGACATGAGTACTTTTAGTATAGCTTTCTTCTATAAAGCCTTAAGGGATAGATTTATAGATTTTATTTGTGGAACCTGAGGTACAGGGAAAAGGAATGAAATTATCTTGGAGGATAACCGCTCTTCTACAAAGAGCTCTTTCCTCTTATTTTACTATTTGCAAAAGACTGAATATTACATCAGAATGAGCATATATTTCAGTGAAATATGTACATATATATTTGTTTTTATGTGTATGCTGCTTTATAAGTGTAAAGAATTAGAAATATGGATAGGCTAAAAATATATATCACTCACTATCAATAATAGCTCACTATTGATACTTGATGATCTGATAAATATTATACATGTAATACCTTATATGTATATGATAGTCATACTATCACAATATGTTTTTAGAGATTTTTTTGCTATAGGATACATGTGCTCACCAGAGAGACAGAGACAGAGAGACAGAAAGCAAGAAATCACCACCTCCCCCCAGGGGAAGATGGTCATGCCACAATCCCTTCTCCCAGTCTCCTCTTGGGATTTTGGGCACATACACACATGCACCCAGTATGAGTTTTAAGCCACCCGGTCTGGGACTCAAACTATGGACTGACTATGGTTGACCACGAGGGAGTCCAGTGACCTACCTATTACTCTTTCTGCTAGTCCCCACTATCAAAATATTTTTAACTTTTTAAATATAACACACAGGAATAGATTCCTGGTTCTTGGTATGCTTTAAGGAGTACCCTTTTGGGGCTATCAGATGGTGTAGCAGTTATATCGCAGGACTCCCACCCTGGCCTACTTTGGTTCAAGTCCTGGATCCAGTGACTTGAAAATCACACTGGGCCTGTGTGCATGTGAGATCATAATCCCAGAAGGAAAAGGGATTGCAGTGTGGCCATGCCCTCTAGGGGGTAATTTCTCACTTTTCTCTCACTGTCTCTGTCTCTTTCTTTGGCAAGTACATGCGCCCTAAGGCCAAAACCTTACTGCGTCCCCCGTCCCAAATAAAAGAAGTACACATTCCTGGCCTAGGCTATCAAGCTCACATGTTTTTTTACAGCCTAGGAACATGATGAGGGGCTTTTGGGTGGAGGGCATTACTTTATGGTATCTAGAGCTGATAATGAAACTGTTTGGGGTAGCCAGTTGACATGGTGGTTAAAGTGGCTATATCATACATGGCCAGCTCCATAATCTGAGTCCTGGACTGGCAGCTTAGAAAACATGGTGGGAGTGTGTGTGTGTGTGGGGGGGGGGTGTGTGACCAAAAAATCCCAAGAGGAGAAGGGATTGTGGTGTGGATTGTGGTGTGGCCACCTTCCCTTGCGGTGTTTCTCACTTTCCATCTCTCTCTCACCGTCCATCGAGTATATGGACCCTATAGCTTAAACTTTGCAAAAAAAAAAAAAAGAAAAAATTAAGAGAAAAGAAAACTTACATTAATAACAGGAAAGGAATTTACATTTACTGAATAATAGTAAAATATCAGCAGGGCCACCAGGTGGCATAGTGATTAAGGAGCTAGACTCCCACAAGGCTGACCATAGTTTGAGTCCTGGATCTAATGGCTTGAAAGTCATGTCTGATACATGTGTGTGCATGCCCCAAATCCCAGGGCGAGAGTGAAGAAGAAGGGATTGTGGTAAGGCCATCCCCTGTAGGTGATTTCTACTTTCCTTCTTACTGTCTCTTTCTCTTTTCTCTGGCAAGTGCATGTACCCTATGGCAAAAACCTAAATAAATAAATAAATAAATAAATAAATAAATAGTAAAATATCAGTTGGTTGAGCCTTAATATTTAAAATTTTTAGTTCTCTATAAAGTAAGTAGTACTAACCTCAAATAAGGAGATGTAGATGTCTCTTTAAGTCTTTTCTAGAATAAAAAAGAAATGAATTAATTTGAAAAAAGGAATAAGCTAACAAAATGGTACAGTTTGACAGCAACAACAAAAAGCAACAGAAACCTAGGTGATTGACTTAGCATCAGATAAATAAAATAGCTACTCGTTAGCAGAGTCAGGAAGATTCTAACTCAAGGCTGTTTAAACTCATAGCTGAGTATTTCATACATTAGTCCCTAGTATTAAAGCACAACATTTCGTAAATTTTCTGTTCTCTTTCTTGTTCTCACTTTGTATATGTGTCTATGTCTGTCTGATTCTAAGTTAGTTATTTTTGTTGTTGTTGTTAAGGTTTTTGCCATTGGATGTGTGTGCTCACTGGAGAGAGAGAGAGAGAGAGAGAGAGAGAGAGAGAGAGAGAGAGAGAGAGAGAAAGGAAGGAAGACAGAAAGACAGACAGACAGAAAGAAAGAAAGACAGAAAGAAAGACAGACAGACAGTGAATGGCCATGCCACAGTCTCTTCTCCTCTCAGGATTTTGGGTGCACATGCACACTGGCCTAGCGTGACTTTTGGCTGCCAGGTTCGAGACTCAAACCGCAGTCAGTCATGGGGGAAGCCAGGCTGGAACCATCACAGCACATGCTGATCCCCATTTACACTTTTATTATGCACCAGTCATTGTTCCGAACACTGTATATATTAACACATTTCATTGTCACAGCAATCCTGTGGTGTAGATCTTATGATCCTCTCTGTTATGCAGATTGTGACATGGAGACCGGTTAGGTCATTTACTCAGGATCATCTACCTAGCAAATGACAAAGCTAGGAATTCAGTTCAAGAGTTTTAGTTTCAGGGGCTGTTTTCAACCATCAGACTATCAATTGAATAGGTATTCTTTATGCCCATATTTATTCCCATATAAGAGTATTCAGATTACATAAATGGGCTTCTGTTTCCCAGGCAGTTTAAAGGATTAAAAAAAAATGGCAGGCTTTCTGGCATTATATAATACGCAGCAAGCCTTTGGAGACATTTTGTGGCATAATATTGCAGACATTATTCCCTCTACCTCATCCACAAACACTTCCCATGGGATTTTTGTTCTTTGTGGAATAATTTCCTTAGCAATAATTCTTATTTGTTTTCTCAAAAATCATGGCTGGCTTCCTCCGCTCTTCATCAGGAGAGTCAGCCTGAGAATCTGGGTGCCTGTAAGGGCCCAGACTTGCCCCACCGGATCAGCAACTATCTTGCCCAATTGATCCACCTGTCTTTAACTTCAATTTCCTTCAATGTATTTTCACAGCAACTCAGATTTGGAGGGAAGACACAGGTGAAGCATAGACTCTGGCCTCCAGGAGCTCACAGTCTCCTGAGACGGGCAGACCAGGCACTGACCACTCACAGCCCTGTGGCACACTGTGTGTGGAACGGATGGCAAGAACACGCCGTGTCATTCAAGGGCTCAGGACCCCAGTTCCTATAACCATACAAAACACATCCTCTTGCGGAGACAGGAAACTCCCAACTCACGTGCTGTGGTTAATCCATGCCACGCCTCCTAATATTTCTTGGGGGCTAACAGGGTGTTAAATTCCAAGCTAAGATCCAAGGATCCAATTTGGTCATTTCCCAAATATTCAACCAGATGGATGTTCATTAGATGATTCGTCCTGGGGTATCATTTCTGAAATGATTTGAAATGCCACCTCTATTCTCTGTTACATGAAATTCCCATGTGCCATTGGGTCTATTTCTGAACCTTCATTTCTATTTCAGTGCTTTATTGATTTCTTTATTCATGTGCAAGACTATTGTTTTTTAATTGTTGAGAATTAACAGTCTGTTGTTCCCATATAATACCATGTGGAGTTTGCCTACCTTTTTTTTTTTTAACTCCTTTTTCACAAATTAGTAAATAGTTCCATGTACTTGTTCTTTTGTTTGTTTGTTTGTTTTTTTTTTCCCCCCCAGAGTTCTCTTGGTTCTTATGTATTGGGTCATCGGAAAAGTCATGATGTATTTTTGCATAGAGAAAAAAAAATACATCATAGCTTTTCTGACTATCCAGTATTTTTTCATATAAACTTCCAAAGCAACTTACTTAGCTCTAGGCAAAGAAAATGTGTTAATATTTTTTTGATAACATATAAAGTTTACAAATTAACTAGAATGAAATTGATATAAGGAAAACTTGAAGCTTCTCCTAAGCGAAAAACAAAAATGTTCTGATTAAATGGAAAGCCACCACTTGTTCTTAGATAGATATTTTTATGCTGTTTTACTTGTGGTCTCTTTCAGTACAACTGCTAAGTAGTAGTATTTGTGTATATAAAGCTAAATGGAGCCAGCCCCATAGCATAGCAGTTAAGAGAGCCCAGATCCCAAGTGGCTGACTGCAGTCCAAATCCTGGCCCTGGCAGCTGGAAAAGTACACTGGGCATACGTGCGTGTGTGTGTGTGTGGCCTAACTTCTCAATGGGTTGGAGAAACTGAGAAGGGATTGTGACAACTACACCCCATTGAAGGATGCTTTCTCCTTCTCTGTGTCTCTGTTTCTAATTAGTTCACATGCCTTCTGGCAATTAAAAAAAAAAAAAGCATGTATTATTTCTTTCTATGTTAATTTTACATCTTGCCATTTTTACAACTTTTCTTGTTTTTAGTAGCTTTGACAAAGAGAGATTCTTAAGGACTTAAAGTGGTATTTCTCATTTCATTGGAGTTCTGTATTGCTCTGTTGGCAACTGAGGTGTATTAAACTCAGAGAGAGGCATTTCTCAGTGTCAGAAAGTTAGCCTCTACCACAACAGCCACAGACATCTCAAAAACGAGAAAAGAGGCCCAGGTTGGAATCAGTAGTCAGAAGTAGAGGAAAAATACTGAGAGCTGAAAGGGGGGGATCATCATTCTTCAGCACCTGCTGATAGCTGCCGGTGGGAATGGGGTCTGGGTTAACAGATCTAACTTAACAAGTGAAACCAGAAATCTAGACTTGCAGGTGAAATCTCCTGATTTTAAAATTAGTTTAAAAAATATTCTGAAAAGAAACCAGCAGGTAGCATAGTGGTTAAGGTGCTGGACTTCCAGAAGGCCAACCATGGTTTGAGTCCTGGACCCAGTAGCTTGAAACTCACTCCAGGTGCATATGTGTGTGTGCTCAAAATCCCTTTTTTTTTTTTTTTTTACATTTAAAATATTTATATATAGTCAAATTACAGATATGTATATTTATAAAATACAAAGTCATTTTAACATTTTAAAATATAACGTCAACAGTTGGACTAAAGCCGTTACTACATATATCACCTGAAACATTTCACATTTTCTGTGATGAGAACTTTATAGAAGAGAATGGAGGAGAAGGGATTGCAGTGTGTCCAACCTCCCAAGGGGCGGGGATGGATTTCTCACTTTGTCTCTGTCTCTTTCTGGTGAACGCATATGCCCTATAGCAAAAATCTCTCTAAAAATAATAATAATAAAATAAAAAGTAAATACTCTAGGAAAAAGAGAAGGATAAGTATGGAGGTTAAAAATATGTACAAGCCATCAGTTTGTGATATCTGAGAACATCATTATCATTTAGACCAAAGCGAAGCTGGTAAATACACTATAACAGGATTTTTTACTCACTAGGGGTACAGTAATAGCCTCGGGCTGTTGTAAAAACACGACCACTAACGCAGTGGCTTAAAACAACAGGAATTGAGGGACCAGCAGTTAGCGTAATGGCTATGTCGCTGGACTCCCACGTGGTCGACCGCGGTTCGAGTCCCGGACCCGGCGGCTTAAACTCACGCCGGGCGCGTGTGCGTGCGTGCCCAGGATCCCGAGAGGAGAATGGAGGAGAAGGGATTGCGGTGTGGCCATCCCCCCTGGGGGGTGATTTCTCGCTTTCTATCTCTCTGTCTCTCTCTGTCTGTCTGGCGAGCGCACGCGCCCTATAGCAAAAACCTCTCCAAAAAAAGAAAAAAAAAAAAAAAACCAGAAATTGAGTCTCTCTCAGTTCTAGAGGTGAGAAATCCAAAATCAAGGTTTTAACAGGGTCACCTCCCTCTGTAGTCCGGTGGGGAAGACACTTCTCTCTCTCCCAGCTTTGGATGGGTCCAAGCACCCCTTGGCTTATGGCTGCCACACCCAGTCCCTGCCTCCATCGTACCGTGGCTTCTTCCCTTTTTTTCTCTCTCGTGTCTTTCTCTCATCAGTCTCTAAGAAGGACACTTGGCATTAGATTTAGGGCCCACATGGATACTTCAGATCCTGAATTTACATTTTCAATGAATTTTGTTGCTCTGTTTCAAACTAAGGTCGTATACACAAGTACAGGGGGTTAGGACATGCACCTGCCTGTGGGAAGACCACAGTTCAACCCTGTACCGTAAGTTATGTTATAGAAACACAGAGTAAAACAGGGCTGGTGTCCGAGTGAGTGCAGCAGGGGAGCACCATGTACAGGGAGCTGGATCTCTCATGGACAACCATGGTTCAGATCCTAGTCACAGCAGTTTGAAAACCATGCTGAGCACGCGTGTGTGCCCCGAGTCCCCACAGGGTGGAGAAATGAAAGAGAAGGGATTGCGGTGTGACCACACCCCATCGGAGGGTACTTTCTCCCTTTTTCCTTCTCTATAAGACACTCTCTGGCAATTAAAAAAGGGGCGGGGGTAATAAAAGGGCATAAAGCAATTATGTAGAGTATAAACTAATTTATAAAGTCACCAATAGTCAATAACTAGGAGCAGGACTGATACCCTGACCTCCTTGACTTCTTCACCCTTATGCCTGCCTCCTCATTTGCCACCCGAAATAACCCATTTCTAGACTACACTGCTTTCACCAGCTAAGTCCATTGCCGGTCTTTAGAGTGGAACCCCCTATATGTGCCTCGTTACGCCTTGTGGTTCAGTTCTGCCCCGTGTTGCCTTTCCATGACATGAGTGATCCTGAGTGCATTCTGTTTTTTAAAGCATTATTTCATTTTATTTAGTATTATCTAATTTGCTATAGGGCTTGTGTGCTCAAGAGAGGGAGCAAGCAAGCAGACAAGCTGCCAGGTGCCAGACTGGAAGTGAGGTCAGTCATGTGGGAATCCAAGCACCTTAACTACCACGCCACCTGCTCGCCCCCCACGTGCCTTCTTTTGTGTCTTGTTTTCCTATTTGTTATCGTGAAACTCATGCATGTTGTTGTGAATAACATTTTCTTGGCCCTGTGGTCTGGCACCGTACATTCATACTATAAGTCGTGGACATTTGGGTTGTTTCTCACTTTAGTTATTGTGACCATTACTCCTTTAAACATTCTCGAACATCTGTCCTTGAATGTGTATTCATTGCACACATATATTCGTATGAAACTTTCTCTGGCCACTGTATCTTGAAGTATTGGTTCATTGGGAAAGTCATGACACATTTTTGCACAGAAAAACAGAAAAATATCATGACTTTCCCAACAACCTAATAGAAGGGTCTTTATATATAGGAGAAGTGTTGATAGCTAACCTTCTTTGGTTTTTCCAAAATGATTATACTAGTTTATCCTCCCAGAACAGTAATTGTGAGTTTGTCTGCTTCTCACCCTAGTCAGTGTCTCTCTCTCTCCTACTCTCCTTTCTTCATTCCTCTCTTTGCTCCTGTTTCCTTATCTCCCCTGTCTGTCATTTTCATTCTTCTTTTCATTCATTGCTTCATTCCTCCACTCCACTGATATCGGGTGCCTGTGATATGCCAAGAGCTGTGTGTTACTGAGTCATTAGCAGAGCCTTCCTGAGCTGAAGCAAACTGGGAAACGAAATGCTAAGAACCTCCCGCTCAAAGCCTAGTGAAATGGGGAACCAGCAGTTAGCGTAATGGCTATGTCGCTACTCCCACGTAGTCGACCCCGGTTCGCGTCTCGGACTCGGTGGCTTACAACTCACGCCGGGCGCGTGTGCGTGCGTGCCCAAGATCCCGAGAGGAGAATGGAGGAGAAGGGATTGCGGCGTGACCATCCCCCCTGGGGGGTGATTTCTCGCTTTCTGTCTCTATGTCTCTCTCTGTCTGTCTGGCGAGCGCACGCGCCCTATAGCGAAAAAACCTCTCCAAAAAAAAAAAAAAAAAAAGCCTAGTGAAATGGAAATCCTGGGCACTCCCTGCCACTTAGGTTGACAAGATGTCCTAATTTTCAGCATAGAGAAAGCAGGTATCAGGGCTAGCGGTTGCTTTCTGTTGCTACATGAACCCGCGGGAGTGTCTTTCTGCTCCTTTCACCCTGGCAGAGCAGACAGCTGGTCCTCTCACCCCACTAGACATTCTGATAGCTTTACTTTCTTACCACACACTTAGGGGAGCTTTTCCCCCTCTCAGCTGGAAAGGTCACTGGCCAAGCATACTTCCTGGGATGAATGATGTCTTCATTGATTTGAACTCTCTTGTCTCAACCACAAATTTCAGGGGCATGTTTGAGAGCATCACCCCAATTAAAAGTGGAAAGAACCAGATAAGTGTTGTTGCAATGCCAGCTCAAGCCCTGTGCCCTTCTCCGGTGTAGTTCTAAGATTCCTTCCAAGATTATGGGAATGATGCTCAACTTCTACCCAATGGAGCATTCGCTTTGCGATCACCTAGGTCTTAAATTCTAAAATTAAACTCATGTGTCCAGCAAAACACAACTATTTCTTACTGAAAATCCCATCTGCTCTATATAAACTGTTCAGTTAGACAGTAAGAATCCTTTCTTCTTTGACATAACTCTGAGTCTTCCTGTGAATTGAAAACTTGGTCTTAGTGCCTGGAGTTACATTTCAAAACTTGGTAGGGCCAACTCTTTGGCTTAGTGGTAAAGGAGCCTGACTCTCATGGGATCAAGTATACAGTAAGAATCCTGGACTCATTGACTTGAGAAACGCACAAGGCACATTGTGTGTATGTCCAAAATCGTGAAAGGAGGAAAAGGGATTATGGTATGACTGTACTCCACTATGGGGTAGGGTGGGGTGGAAGGGGATCTTTATCTGGTGAGCATACAAACCTTCTGGCAAATAAATAATGAAAAAAAAATATAGAGCTAAAACTCTGGTAGGCCAACTGTGTGGCACAGTGGTAACGCAGTGTTCTGATGCTAAAGCCACACGAGAAGGTCTCAGGTTCTCATCTTTAGGTTTCCCTGTGCACAAAAGGTATGAACTTGCTTAGGATCCTTCATGACTGGGGCTGGGAGGTTCATGGGATTAACATCATACTGCTCGCTCGCTCGCTCTCAGTCATGGAAGAGATAATTAATTAAACTTTAAAAAAAATCTTGGTTAAATAATAACTGGATATATATCTAGATTACTTATCTTTTGAACTAATAGAAATGGTAAGAAAGTCTCAAATTACTGTAAAACACGTACATACACACAATTAAACTATTGCAGTTATTCTGATTTTTGCTTTTTTCCCTAACTCTCTGCTCCACCTTAATGACTATGCCCTTTGTACTTATTCCTTATTCCTAAAACAAGATAGGTCAAATTTTCAGGTTGCAGAAACTTTAATGCCAAACCAAAGTAATGAGACTTCAGCCACAGGGAAGTCATCAAACCACCCCATATCAGAAGCTCTGATCTGTTAATAAGAACTATGGTATCTCCTTAACCCAAAGAGCTGACAAGTATATTCCTAATCGTTGTCTATGCATGGTTGGCCTAAGGTCACTTATAAAAAATAGAGCATGTCATGGACAATTTTGTTATTTTTGAATGAAAATGAGTAGAGAAAACCCATAGTATTTTTTTTTTAACCATATCTCTGATAAAGAAAAATAAGTGTTTGGTCCAAAAAGAAATACTACAGCTAATGAGAGGGATGTTAATAATAACTAACTAAATTGAGTAATATTCATTTGACCTCTACTTCTGCTTCTGTGAATGGTCTGAGAAAAGCTCTTCCCCCCCCACCCCTCATAGGGCACATATGTTCACTGGAGAGAGAGACAGACAGGGAAAGTGAGAAATCACCACCGCCCCCCCCCCCCCCCAGGAGTGGTATGACCATGCCATAGTCCCTTGTCCTCCATTTTCCTCTCATGATTTTGAGCATGCATGGGCACACACTTGGTGCAATATTCAAGCCACAAGGTCCAGGACTTGAACCATGGTTGGCCATGTAATAATCCAGAGACTTAACTACCACACCATCTGCTGGCCCTCAGAGTTCTGTTTTCTGAAATCAGATTTGCTCCAGCACTGTCAGACCTGGTAGGCAGGTTTACCGTTTTGATTCCAACACCTGATTGTTATTTGTGTTTTCTCTTGTTGAACCACCCTGATACCCTGTGGAGTCACTGGCTGATGCAGTAGTTCAGTAGTAGGAGGTCTAGTAGGGAAAAAGAGGAAGTGGAATTGTGGGATTGCCAGAGGACCATAGAGGGGTTCCCTTCCAGTAGCTCTCAGCCTTCAGTTGATATGGAAATCTCCTGGAAGACTTCAGAAACAGTAAAACAAAGGGACCCAGAACTCACCTGTCTTGGTGAACATGGACTCTGTGTTCTTTGTCAGTTCTGCAAATTATTGTGACACCAGCAAGATGTGACACTCCTTGCTCTTTAGCACACAAGTCAGAAGTAAGGATCTGGAACCAGATAACCTGGGTCCAAATTCTCTGAGCTTAGATTTCTACCTCTAAAGGATGAATATAAATACTATCTATGGCCAGCCAGTGGCATGGTGATTAAGGTGGTTAGATTCCACATTGCTGACTGCACGGTTCGAGTCCTGGACTGGCAGCTTGGAAAACGCACAGGAGGAGAGTGCATGTGTGCCCAAAATTCCATTAGGAGAGAAATGGAGGAGGAAGGACTATGGTGTGACCATTCCCGAAGGGGCTGTTTTCTCCAGTGCGTTCATCTGCCTCCTGGCAAATTATATAAACAAAAAACTGTACCTACATCTTCAGGATGATGTGGCACCTAATGAGAAAATGCATATAAACTGTACTTACCATTTTTTATAATTTTAACCATTTTATGTTTTTATGGCCTGAAAGGTAAGAGTAAACTTTAAATAATTTAAATTCTATAAATCGAGTCCATCTTCTTCTGTGGCTCTTGATCTTCAACTCCATAAGATTCCAAATTCTTCCCCAGGCCACAAGCATGATACTGTGGAAGATGCAGTTGGTGCCATCTTTATTATTACAAATTTCGATCTAAGAAAGATCAGAAAGGTTAAGTGTATACTTGCTCACATCTCCTAGACTTAGCAAGGTTTCTGGATCTGGGATTTGTGCTCTGGCTTTGAAACATCAAATCTAGTCTTTTTTCCCACTCTGACTCTCACAAGATCTTTGGCCCCATTGGAACATTTCAAGTTGCACACCTAAGGAGAAAAAGCTAGAGGATTCCTGGGGACCTGGCTCCATCTCTGCTCCCTTTAGGAATAGGACTGAGGTTTCTTTTGTTAGACTCAAATTGCCTCTGACCTCTTTGAAAACTTCTGCTTCCATTATGAGTAGAAGGACAGCGGTGGGCTGCTGGAGCTGTCGAGGTCATGAAGTTTTCCCAGGAGGCTCAGAAGGCTAAATGAATATCCCCAATTTCTGCCACCCCAGTCTTCATCAGTGGGGGCAGAACAGTCTCAGGACTGTCTGTCTCAACTGGCCATTTACATTTAGAAGTAAAAGACTGATTAATGATAGCGGCGCATTGTGAAAGCTTCAGAAGGAAAAGGAAATGTTTTGTGGCCATTTTTTTTTTTTTTTTTTGCATGTGGGAGTTCTAAGTTATTAGCTTTTAAAATCAATATTTTTTAATGGAAACAACTTGACCAAAAAAATCTGTCACAAAATTCTGAGTCCCATTAAAACAAAGTTAAATCAGAAAAAGAAAGACAATTATATAATGGAGCGTTACTAAATGAAAGAGGGTTCTTAAAATGTTACTATGTTGGGACCAGCAGGTGGTAGTGTTTAAGGCACTAGATTCCCACATGGCCAACCATGGTTCAGGCCCCAGACCTGGCAGCATAAAACTCACACCTGGTACATGTACATGCGTGCCCAAAATCCCAGGAGGAAAATGAAGGAGAGTGAATTGTGGTTTAGTCATTCTCCCTGCAAGGTGGGGATGGTTTCTCACTTTCTCTCTCTCCGTGTCTATCTCCAGCTAACACACTTGCCCTATAGCAAACATCTCTCTTTCGAAGAAAAAAATGTTACTTAGATCAGTAGCTGCCATGGTAAAGAACGCACAATGTGGCTTTAGAGTTTACCTTGGTACATCATTATTTCTTCTAAGCCTCTGTTTCCTCCCTTTTAAATGGGAGTAACGATAGTAATTACCTTACAGATTGTTGAAACGAATAGAAGAATTTACGTAAAGCTCACAGTCTGGTCTGCACTAAGCGCCGAAATGGTTCATTATTATCCTGATGGTTTTGATGATGACAGCGGAGAATTCTTGTTCCCGGTGCAGCTCCCTAGAGATGCAAAGCAGGTTGTGATTACGGTGCCATCTCTAATATATTTAATGCAGATTTCATTACAAAAATGTTGTTTGTACGTCATAGACCTGCCTGACAGATGGACTTAAGACTTTTGCCATAAGTTTAGTGTTAGAATATTTTTTCTTCATTCATTATTTTTTGTTTGTTTTTGCATTGATACAGAAATGTATCCAGCCTACTGAAACAAAGGAAAATTATCACCAATACTTTTATTTCTAGACACGCCAGTAATACCCACAGACGCTGACCTTTTCATTTAACTCTCTTTAGGATTCGATGCCTACTTTACGTCACGCACACTTGAAAACAACAGAAGAAATGTGTGGTTTGCTGAATACTGGGAGGAAAACTTCAACTGCAAGTTGACGATTAGCGGGTCAAAAAAAGAAGACACAGATCGCAAATGCACAGGTAATTCCCTTCTCGCTGTCCTTCTCCTGTGACTCTACGTGGCCAGCATTGAAATGTCTGCATAGCTGACAGAAGGAAGCTTGGCTGGAGACAAATTGAAAAAGTAAATTGAATTTTACTAGATTGTTCAGAAAATGGAACAGGCGGATGAGTCGTGCAGGACAAGTACAGACATGGAGGTATTCTTTTCTGCCTGTCTGCCTAGCAGTAATTGACATTTTCACTGATCCTTTGAGTTCGGAGAGGGTCATGTGGCTTCAGATGCTCTCATTGATAAATATTAGCTTGTGTTCTAGTCAGTGGTGGGAGACCATTTGCACAGGGACTAAAATCTCTGATGGGTCCAAAAGCAGCCCCAGATTTAACTGTTACCGTGGGCAACATATTCGATGAAGGAAACGAAGTTCTTGGTTTTCTAATAACGTGAGTTTCAAACGATTTTAGTATGCCTAAGTTAATGAGTCACCTGCTGTTTAAAATATACTTAAAAATAGTCACTGCTCCTTACGTGTAACCTTGCATGAGCCTTCTAAAGAAAGATGTGCATGTATGTGCATGTGTGTGCAAGTTATCTGAAGGAAAATGACATGTCCATTCGTGTATTCATCTACAAATATTTATTGAGCAACTTTCTTCTGCCAAGCACTATGCTAGGTACTGGTGATGTGATCATGGATAAAACAGGGAGGAGCCATGCTTTCATGTTGCTTAGAATTTATTGGGGGAGGAGTTTATCCCTGGGAGTTATTCCAGTCATCGCTCTAATACATACGTAATTACAGAGACTGGAATATATGTTCTGGGGGTTATAAGGACATACAACTAAGGAATTTTACTTATTGAAGGTGGAAGCTGTTTGAAAAGACCTCCTTGAGGAAATGAAGCTCGAGTCAAAATCCAGAGAAAGTAGACATTGGGTGGTTAGGGGAGAAGATGGATTTGTCAGAGGGTTTCCAATCCAAGAAAGACATGGCAGAGGGCTTGTAGCAGAAGGAATGAGTATATCTCTGAAGAAATGAGATATAAAACATAAAAATGTGACAGAAACACAGAGACTAGGGAGAATTTGTGAGCAACGGCTGCACATGTAGAGTGATGGGCAGGGATCGTCAGTTGAGATGTGTGTGGAAGTAGATCACTGTCCTAAAAGTATTGTGTGACCATGTAAGAGTGCAAGACAAGGGTCATGATGCAGTACCATCTTAGCAGCTAGACCACTGTTAAACAGCATTTGCCAACTTAGTACTCCAGTAACTCTTCACCTCTTCACATTTATAACAGTGACATGGAGGTATCATAAAACATTAACGTGTCTATACAATTAAGAAAGGCTCAGTCCGGGGCCAGGAGGTGTCTTGGTGGTTAAGATGTTGGACTCTCACATGCCTGAGTAGTTTGAGTCCCAGACCCGATGGCTTGAAAATCACACTGGGCACATGTGTGTCCATGCCTAAAATGTCAAGATGAGACTGGAAAAGAAAAGATTGTAGTGTGACCTAGCAGGTGGTTTCTCTCTCTCTCTCTCTCTCTCTCTCTCTCTCTCTCTCTCTCTCTCTCTCTCTCTCTCCAGCAAGCCTATATTCCCTAGGGCAAAAACCTTAAAAAGAAAAAGAAAAGTTTGATCCTGTGTTGAGTTTATCTTTGCAGAATAGCTCTTTGAATATTGGTCATTACAATGTTGTGGATTCACCCACTCAAGCAACATTTTTTTTTAAAGAGAGATTTTTACTAAAGGGCATGTGTGCTCGCCAGAGAGAGAGAGAGTAATAGAAAGTGAGAAATTAGCTGTGCTGACTTGGTACATGATGGGGTACAGTCACACTGCAATCCTTTCTCCTCCATTCTCCTCTCAGAATCATGGGCATGCATGCACACATGCCTGGTGTGAGTTTTAAGCCACTGGGTCCGGAACTCGAACTGTGGTCAACTACGCAGGAGCCCAGCGACATAATCATTGTGCCATCTGCTGGTTTCTCCAACAAGCAATTACTAATCCAGTTAAATGCATATAATATATGATATTAAGAATCTCTTGAAGGGTGTGAAGATAGTTAAATTTGGGCTATTTTCTCAAGGAGTTTTCTGTGGAAAGAAGATGTAAGATATTAACAGATATGAATACAAAATATGGTATAAAATAATGCATACTGGTAGTGTACTTCAGTCAACTAGAATATCAAATTAACCATATTCTCTAGACCGTGTTATATAACAAAAAGTGTTCTCAAGAAATATGTCTTTATCATGGTGGGTGGGAGAGGAAAAAAATTAATTCAATGCTGACTAGACCTAAGTGACACAAAGCTTTCAGCTGGAAACTAAAAAAATTAGTTGACATCTGAATTATTTGTCTCTATGACAGGGAACATTCAAGTGAACATTCAAGTATGTAGATGATCGATGACAGTTTCTTAGGTTTGTTCTGACATTCGCTGTTCACTAGAGTGTCTAGAGGTGGGATGGATTATGGGATGGGTATTAGGATTGCCCTGTCTGAAGCCGAGACCCAACTTTTTATATTCTCTAATATAGGCTGTTTTATTTATTTCACATTTTAGTGTGGGTTATTGAGAATTTGGGTTTATAAAAACAAGTAAGTTTGGGACCAGCAGTTAGTGTAATGGCTATGTCACTGGACTCCCATGTAGTCAACCGTGGTTCGAGTCCTGGACCCGGTGGCTTAAACTCATGCTGGGTGCGTGTGCGTGTGCGTGCGTGCCCAAGATCCCAACAGGAGAATGGAGGAGAAGGGATTGTGGCATGACCATCCCCCCAGGGGGGGAGGAGTGATTTCCCGCTTTCTGTCTCCCTGTCTCTGTCTTTCTGGCGAGGGCATGCACCCTATAGAAAAAAACTCTTAAAAAAAAAGAAGAAACAAACAAAGAAACAAGGTCATTGTTGAAACTAATGCCTTCCAAAACTGGAATTAGAACTGTTTGTGTCTTCCTGTTATACTCTTTCCATGTGGATTATCTATGGTCATATTTACTGAAGTACCTGTGACCCCAAATTGTGTGTCTATTCTTCCCTTCCTCCTTCCATTCTTAACACTTCCGTGGTAGTGGAGCTCCATATTGAGTGGAGTTAAATTCTGCCGCCAACAGTTATTTCTCAGTCCACTGCTTTGTGGATATGGGTACACGGTGGTCATACATCTGTTTTCCTTTATTGCTCTTCCATTTTCCAAACCCAGTTAATCTTATATCATGGTTCAGAAGTATTTTCAAAATAAAATTCAGAAAATCTTGAAGTTTACTAGACCCCAATGTGGAATGGGAGGCTAGGGAGAAAAGACATGCTGAGCATGGCTAGACTAGAGGAAAAGAAGTGATGGCAGGAAGTCACGGGTTCCATTGCTTTATGAGAGTCCTTATAACTGTGCTGAGAAACTCTTTTTTTTTTTTTTTTAAGTTTTTGCCACAGGACTTGTACTTGCTGGAGAGAGACACAGAGAGGGAAAGTGAGAAATCACCCACTAGGGGACACGGCTACACTGCAATTCGTTCTCCTCCAGTCTCCTCTGTGGATTTTGGATATGCACCTGGTGTGAT
Organism: Tupaia tana; assembly: GCA_026018925.1. Lineage (NCBI taxonomy): Eukaryota > Metazoa > Chordata > Mammalia > Scandentia > Tupaiidae > Tupaia > Tupaia tana. Next base: position 8,833,885 of record JAKSZU010000022.1, on the reverse strand, counting down.
TTTCAAGTCACGGGGTCCAGGTCATGAACTGTGGTTGGCCACGTGAGAGTCTAGCACCTTGACTGCTATACTACCTGCTGGTCTTGAGAAACTAAATTTTAACGAGTGAAAGAGTGGACTGGAGAGGAGGGGAGTAGTGACGAGCTTAAGGAGGTAGATGGTATGGAGGAAAGCTGCCTTGGTTACCAGATTTTGAAAAATTCAGAGTGGGCACATTAGAAGGAAGCAGCCAGAGGAGAAGACTAGGTGAATCGTGTGGTATTAAGGACCCACAGCAGAGACAGCAGATATTTTAATATAAGGGATGTAGAAAATACTACCTTCGTGGATCTTTCTCTTTGACCAGCTATGCTAAAGAATAAGGAAATCTTGTAACATTTACTCCAAGGATGTGAACACAAATAAAATATGCAATCATTGTTTTTCTTCTGGGCTGTATAACCTCTCCAGCCACAGTGAGTCATTTGTTATCCATTAGCTTGATGTAGACTACATTGATCCAGTCATCTGACAAGATTAGTGTTGAAGATGAGGAGTAAGACCCACACTATTTGGACAGAGCATGTTCCTGAGGTCAGAGTATAATGGTGAGTTCTAAAACTCCCAGGGTAAGAGATCATGAAAGGAAGAGTATTTGTTGAAAAACTATTTATTAAGAAATATGAAATAGGGCCAGCCTGGTGATACGGTAGTAAATGTGGCTGGATCTCACATGCCAAGTGGATAGTTCAAGTCCCAGACCTGGCAGCTTGGAAAGTATGCCATATGTGTGTGTGTCCATCCACAATCTTTAGAGGAGAATGGAGAAGAAGAGATTGTGGCATGGCTGTCCCTTCTCAGAAGGTGATTTCCCACTTTCCCTCTCTCTGTTGTCTCCAGCGAGCATATGTACTCTATGGCAAAAACTGGAAGAAAAAAAAAAGGAAAAGAAAAGAAATATGAAATAGGCCCATTCACCATGGCATAGCAGTAGTAGTAACACAGGTGTTCTGTCGGAATGGAAGCCGTATGCCCAGGTTGGCCTGAAAACACACAGGGTATGTGTATGCACACCTGGGTCCTGAACAGCTGGAGAAAGGGGATTGTGGTATGGCAGACTCTGGTGAGGGTGTTTCTCTTTCTGTCCCTCACACGCATGATTGCATGCACATGTGTGTGCACATGCATGTGCACATGCACACACATGCTCTCCATCAAAAAGAAAAGAAATATGAAAGAAACTGAATATACTTTATAATTTTACTTGAGGCTAGATGTGCATGTATTTTGATAGAAAATGATCTAAACAATCACGTAATGTTCATTTCTGCAAATTATTCATATTCATCTCCAGCCTCCTTTAAGCAAGGATTCTTTAATATTTTAAAAACATTACAAATTTCCTTGATACTGAATCCTAGTGTCTCCCAACTCTGAGAGCTAGACATTCTTCCCCCTACCTTCCCTAGCGATGGCCTGATTGTCACGGATACAGACCAAGCATTGGCAGTGGCCCATTCTATTCATGGGTTATCTTGGCTACCATCCGTCAAGGGGGCCTGCAGCTGGGCAAGTGTGCGGTGGCCCAAGCTTGTAGAAAACAGACTCCATTCAACCGATATTAATGTCATTCATACTGCTCTGTAAAATTTCTACACATAGAATAAACTAAGCCCTTCTGGACAATTTACCACAGACTGTCATTTATAGGCAGAATGTTCAAATGTGACTTTCTTAGGTTGCGTCTGTGTGCCCCTGTCACAGCCCCTCGCTGAATGTGTACACTGTGAGGCGTGCTGGGGTAGGGCTGACACAAAGGCCAGGTTAGAGTGTGATCTCTCAGGGACAGTAGGTTTCTGTGGTGATTCCAAAGTCAAGGAAAGAATAAAAAGTAAGATAAATGAAATGGTATCTCTGATAAAGAGATGGTGGTTATCTTGCCATCTTGTAGTCAGGAAAAGTACTATACCAAGGTCTTTTTATTATTATTATTTATTTTTTAATTTGACCAGAAACAGACAGACAGAAAGGGAAAGTGACAAAGCAAGTCACCAGGTCTAGGATTTGAACCATGGTTGACCAGGTGAGTGTGCGGTGTGCAAACCACCACACACCTGCTGGCTCCTATACCAAGGGTTTTTGTTTCTTATTTTTGTTTTTAGGTTTTTGCCACGGGGCTTGTGTGCTTGCTAGAGAAAGACACACATGGGAAGTCTGGGTTTATGTCACACTGTGGGGGCCTGACTGAGCCTGGGAGTGGGTTATAGAATGAAGACCCTCTTGCGGATGTGCGCCTCTCTCTCTATGAAGAAATAAATATTACCTTTAAAAACAGAAAGGCTAGGACCAACAGATGGCACAATGGTTATGTTACTGAACTTCCATGTTTTCAACTACGGTTCAAGACCCAGACCCAGCAACTTAAAACTCACACTGGGTGCATGTGTGTGCATGCCTAAGATCCTGAGAGGAGAACAGAGGAGTAGGGATTTCAGTGAGGTCATCCCCCTGGGTAGTGATTTCTTGCTTTCTGTCTCTCTGTCACTTTGTCTTTCCGGTGAATGCACATGACTGAAAGCTAAAAATCTCTTTTTAACAAAAGAAAACAAAAGACAGACTAAAACTGTGTTAGAATGAAAGAGAACAGTTCATGTTCTAGGACTACCCATAAGTCTACCTGTGAAAGCTTAGAGATTATTTAATCTCCCAAAACCATTCCTTATTTTTTAAATGAAAATAGTAAAATTTTACATGGAAAGTAATTATGAATATTAAATTAGATAATCCAGGTGGATGATCTGAAATGATACTGGTGCATAGCTATACCTCAGTAATGGAAACTGTTCTGGGCTGGATGAAGTTGCTGGTGAGGAATTCAAAAATATCTAATATCTGTGTCAGTTGTCAGGAAAATCAGGCTGTATATCAAATTCTAACAAGAAAATAAAGCTAGGGATTTTTTCTTTTTTCTTTTTCTTTTTAAGAGGATTTTTGCTACAGTGTCTGTGTGCTCACCAGAGAGACGGAGAGTCAGAAAGTGAAAAATTATCCCCCAGCAAGGATGGCCATGCTACAATCCCTTCTCCTCTGCTCTCCTCTCAGGATCTTGGACACACACACACATGCAACCGAAGTGAGTTTGGGACTCGGACTGTGGTTGACTATGTGAGAGTCCAGCTATGTAACCATTACATCATCTGCTGGTCCCAAAAGCTAGGAATTTTAATAATCACGTAAGTAGAAACTAGAGCTTTTTGCCAGAGGGCATCTTACCCAGTGCCATCTGGAGGCATCAGGAAGGTTGGAGACAAGCCTCCTGCAGCGTTATGTATGACTGGAATGAAGCTCAAGCTTTAAGGAATTTCACACCATAATGTCTGTATGAAGTATGGTTGAGCCTTGGCCTTGCATAGTCAAATTTTGTCCATTGTATCCTCATGAGCTGTGTCCTTACATAGTTGGTAGCATCCCAAGGTCTTGGTTCCCAAACACATTTTTTTTTAAAAAAATAATTTGTCAGCGGGTACGTGCAATCACCACTCAAATAGGGAGAGGTAAAAAACACCCTGAATGTTGCATGGTTACATTGAATCTCTTGTCCATTTCTCCATCACATCTAGATTTTGGATAAACTGGCACACATGCTGACAAGTTTCTAAAGTCTCTGTGGCCAGGATTTGATCAATGTGGTTGGCTATGGGATCCAGCTCCCATAACCAGTAAGCCACAGAACTGGCCCCCAAACATATTCTTTAAATTAAGAAAGTGAGAACCAGCAGGTGGCATAATGGTTGCATTGCTGGACTCTCACGTAATTGACCATGGTTCAAATCCCAGACCTGTCTGCTTAAAACTCACACCAGGCGTGTGTGTGTGTGTGCCCAAAACCCCAAGAGGAAAATGGAGAAGGGATTATGGCATGACCATCCCCTCTGCGGGAGGAGTGATTTCTCACTTTCTGTCTCTGTCTTTCTCTGTCTCTCCAGAGAGCACATGTACCCTATGGCAAAAATCTCTCTCAAAAAAAATAAAAAAAATAAAAAGTCAGAAAGTGGCTCTGAGAATCTGAATGTGTTTGCCTGCAGTAGCCATAAATATGACGACTGTCATGTCATATGGCTTACATAAAATATTTGTCTAAGTAACATTGCCGTTCTGCCAAATGCTAGTTCATGAATACCGATTCATCAGAGTTACCTCCGTATTGAAAAGAAAGAACCTGCATTAAGAAATTCATCATTCTCTGAAGGGATAGTTCGAACTTTCAGAGATCTTTCTCTATTTTGTGGCCATTTGGAGAGGATTTCTTTTTGCTATGGCGGGCGCCCATGTGCTCGTTCAACCAGAGAGACAGAGAGACAGAGAGACAGAAAGCAAGAAATCACCCCCCGGGGCGATGACCATGGCGCAATCCCTTCTGCTCCATCCTCCTCTCAGGATCTTGGGCACACACACACACACACACACACACACACACGTGCCTGGCATGCGTTCAAGCCACCAGGTCCGAAATTTAAACTGTGGTCAACTACATGGGAGTCCAGCAACATAGCCATCATGCCAACTGCTGGTCCCTGAGACATTTTCTTTTTGGCAATGATAGAGGATGAGTAAATTAGCAATGTGTGTATCTCTCTCTTTTTTTTTTTTTTAGGTTTTTTTTGTTGTTGTTGTTGTTGACTGTGATAGGGTGTATATACTGCTAGAGAGACAGACAGAAAACGAGGAAACATGAGATACCATCTCCCAGGGAGGATGACCACATCACAATCTATTTTGAGCACTTAGGCACATGTGCCAGACATGCATTTAAGCCTTCGGGTCTAGGATACAAACCGTGTGGTCAGCCATGTGGGATCCAGCATCTTAACTGCCATGCTACCTGCTGGTCCTCATTATTTTATTTTTTGTAACAACCATTGTATTTTATTGCTAGTGCCGTTCAAGTATCTCTGGTCAACTAGTCAGTGTTGACTGTAGAATCCTATCAAGGGTTAAAGACCCTACTCTGTTTCATATCCACATTTTAAAAGGTTGATATCTTTTTTTTTGTTTGTTTTTTTTTGAGAGATTTTCGCTATAGGGCACGTGCGTTCGCCAGACAGACAGAGAGAGACATAGAGAAAGAAAGCGAGAAATCACCCCCCAGGGGGGATGGTCACACCACAATCCCTTCTCCTCCATTCTCCTCTCAGGATCTTGGGCATGCATGCACACGCGCCCAGCGTGAGTTTTTTAAGCCACCGGGTCCGGGACGCGAACCACGGTTGACTACGTGGGAGTCCAGCGACATAGCCATTACGCTAACTGCTGGTTCCCAAAAGGTTGATATCTTTAATCTGTATTTCCTGAGCCCCAGATTTTTCAAGTATCTACTAGTTTAAGTGAAGTTGTCTTTCTTGGTGAGGCTAAAAAGTCTGTTAATAAGTGCTGTTAGTGAAGAAAGCATCTATTTCTCAAGTATTTTATTCTCAGTGGGACCCAGGCCCAACAGGGCTATATAATTTGTTAACAAGACGATCAAGACAAAGGAATTAGACTGAGAAAGTCAGGTGCTTTGAGCTGATATGTGTGGAAAGAATTTATGACTTTACTAATTAGTTTTCTTTGTCATCCTATTATTCTATTCTGAATTGACCTTTCACTGTTAAATAGATAATATTGCAGCACCTAATTTATTTAGCACCATTGAAGAATCTACATCAAACCGTTACAGATAAATCATGTCCAACCACTTGGTGCTCCAAGACTTTTTGAAGCCAAATGCATTTTTGCTCGGTGTATTTTCTTAAATAAATGCTCTATACAGATTAATTATAATTTAATCTCTATAAGCATATATTAAAATATAGTGATAATATGGATCTTTATTAATGTTTTTATTCTCTACCACATTTTTAAGTATCAGTCTTAGTTGACATTTGTCTTGGTACCATCACACTTAAATCTTCCCCTTTTTTACCACCTAAATGGCTGGTTTCTATCTGTGTGGGAAGTGGAAACATATGTCAAATTATTAAGAATTTTTAGTCGTTAATAAATTCATTTCAAATTAAATGTTAAGAAAGTATTAAATATCTCTAAGTTAGAACTGGAAATCTGAAGTATATAACTTTTTGGATGTAATAGTCATTTTTTTTTTTGAGTAACAATTTTGGTGAGTTTGCAAATAAAATTTACATAGATAGAATGCCAATTTACATAGAAGTCCCAAATGAAATCATTTGAATATTAAATCTAAAATACTCATCATTTTTGACAGACCTCTTTAAATTCTTTTTTTGAAAAATGAGATAAGAGGGCCAGCAGATGACATGGTGATTAAGGTCTGGACTCCCACAAGGCCTACCATAGTTTGAATCCCAGACCTGGTGGTGGCCTGAAAATCACACCAGGGGTGTGTGTGTGTGTGTGTGTGTGTGTGTGTGCGTGTGCATGTCCAAGAGGAAAATGAAGGAAAAGGGATTATGGCATGGCCATCTCCTTTGGGGGTGGTTTCTCACTTTCCCCCTCATTGTCTATTTCTCTCTCTCCAAAGAGCGACTGCACCCTATGGTAAAAAAAACTTAAAAAGAAAAGAAAAAAAATGTTTATTATGTTTCTAGACAAAACAGTTTGTGTGGACCAGACAGTAATAACATTGTGATGCTGAAGGCCATATGGAAAGGCTCTGGGTTCACATCCTAGGTCTATCTGACTGTCGTTTCAGCGCACCCACGATTCTGGCTGGCTGCAGGGCTGGGAGAGGATCATGGCGTAGAGATACTGTTGTGGTATACACACTTCTCTCTCTCTCTCTCTCTCTCTCCATCTCTTTTAGAAATAAGCAAAAATAGGGACCAACAGGTGGCATAGTGGTTAAGATGCTGGACTCCTACACAGCCAACTGCAGTTTGAATCTTGGACTTGGCAGCCTGAAAATTATGCCAGGTGCATGTCCATATGTGGTCAAAGATCCCAGGAGGAGAATGGAGCTTAAAGGATGCAAAGTGGTCATCCCCCTTGAGAGTGATTTCTCACTTTTCCCTCTCAATGTCTCTCTCTGTCTCTGGTGAACTCATATAGTCCGATGGCCAAAACCTTAAAAATAACAACAAAAGAAAAGTAAAGAAAAATAGACTTAGGTATAACTTTGAGTCATATTGAATGTCATGCTAATTTTGTGGGTTTGACTTTATTTCACTTATGTATGAGAGTTTTTCTTGTTTTATTTAAAAATCAATGAAGTACGTTTGTTTGTTTATTATTTTGCCAGAGCGTGCATGTGCTCTCTAAAGAGAGTCAGAGAGGGAGGGAAAGAAAGTTCCCTTCATGGGGTATGGTCATGGTTCAATCCTTTCTCCTCCATTTCTCCATCCTGTCATGGTATCTCCATCCATACATATGCCTGGTGTGTTTCTCAAGCTGCCAAGTCCAAGACTTGATCTGCACAGTCAGCTCTATGGGGTCTGGCTACCTTAACCACTAGTTCATGGACTGGCCTCATCAATTTTTTTTTTTTAAAGAGATTTAAAAAGAAAAAGGTAAACTCTCCTCAATGGCAGCATATCACCAGCTATGTCAATTTTCAGTTATTACACTGACTGCGTTTGTAAGAGGATAAGCAAGATGATCTGCTAAAGTTTGATTCTGAAAGTATAGCCTTTCCTATAGTTTGTATATTATAACAGTCAAAAATCTCGGCCAAAAAATCAACAACACAACAAATGTGACTTTTTAAAGAAAGTTTATTTATTCAATGAGTCAGGGAGACAGAAATACACTGCCCTAGACAGGGCCTTGCAGTTGTAGACCGGCCCATCCTCAGTTGGCCCAGATCATGAGCTCACACATGCCCTATGTGCTTGCGGAGGTCTCCTGACTTGAACCAGGAGCAGTCCCATGTGAGCATACACTACAAAGCATTGCATGCATCTGCTGCCCCACTATCTGGCTCCTGTAACGTTTGATTGTTTTGTGTATGATTGTTCTTCAAATCGTCGTTCCGATCTTTGTTGAAATTTAATCCAGTCTTTTTAGAGTCCCTTTCCCCATCTGGTTGAAAGGACTTGACCTTAGTAACAAGGAACTTTACAAGGTCTAGGACACTAAAGTTGGGGGATTCCTTTGCTCTGGGCTTTTGACATTTGTCCATGACTTTTCACTACCATAAACCCATCTCCAGAAATGTACCTTGTTTACTCCTGCCCTTAGAATGGAGATGTGAAGGTTTCTACCGTTTGGATTATTGGTCCTGGCCCAATAATCTGGGGGCCACTCCAGGTTCAACTCTAAACTTAATGGCTTCTAGAACTTCCTATGACCAGAGTTGAGGGAGGTCAGAGCCTCCAACCCTATTCAGTGGCTAACACCAGCATTTAACTTGTATGCATTTCCTCAGACTTTCCCCCCTCATCTTTCATTATTATTATTTATTTTTTAAGAACAATTTTTGTGGGACCAGCAGTTAGCATAATGGCTATGTTGCTGGACTCCCATGTAGTCAACTGCAGTTCGTGTCCTGGACCCGGTGGCTTAAAACTCACTCCGGGCCTGTGTGCGTGCGTGCCCAAGATCCCGAGAAGAGAATGGAGGAGAAGGGATTGCAGCGTGGCCATCCCCCCGGGGGGTGATTTCTCACTTTCTGTCTCTCTGTCTCTCCCTGTCTGGTGAGCGTACGTGCCCTATGGCAAAAACCTCTCCATAAAAAAAAGAACAATTTTTGTTACAAGGGTGTGCATTCACCAGAGGCACAGAAAGAGAGAGAAAGTGAAAAATCAACCCCTGAAGGAGAGTTGATTTTTCTCCTCCTCCCTTCCGCTCTTGAGATTTTGGGAATGCATACACACACATGCCCGGTGTGAGTTTCAAGCTGCTGACTCTGGAACCCATACCATAGTTGACCATGTGGGAGTCCAGTGCCTTAACCTCCATACCATCTGCTGACCCTTCATCTTCCATTCCTGAATGTCTTTATCAGTGCTTGGGGAAGAGGACTAACTTAGATCCAATCATGCCCTTACAATTTTTAAAAATAGTTTTATTTATTACTTTATTGTTTTTTGACCAGAGAGAGAGAGAAGGAAAGTAAGAAAGCAAGCTGCCAGGTCCGGACTCAAACTGCAGTCAGCCATGTGGGCACACACGCCCTATAGCAAAAGTCTCTCTTAAAAAAAAGTGGGGGTTGACTATCTTCAACCTCTTGAAATAGATGTTATAGATGGGCTCCATAGTAAATGCATTATTTCTTCTGGCCCCAACCCTATGAAGCATAGCAAGGGGTCTTCACTGCACAGCCCTTTCATTCAGACCACGTTCCCTCACGTGCCTCTTGCCACAAAGCACAAGAAATCTACAGAAAGTGTGTTTAAACCTTTACAGAATCCAGTCAGGCACTGGAACACCAACTTGCAAGTCCAGGAGTACCCAGGCGAAACTGTTTCCATAAATGCTGGAAGGCATGCTTATTTGAGCTGTGTGTCATCTCTTTCCCATTAATTCCAACAGGCAATGGCTTTAAAAGTGGGAGTTATGGTCTTTCGGTATTTGTAAAGTCTGTCAAGCTAGTCTGTTTAATGAGAAGGAATTCCTGAACTGGGGGAATTAATGCGGCTATGTCTTCTCAGCACCAGTCCTTGAAAACAAAGTGCCTCTTCTAAGCTGTGTAAGGAGTATCAATTGGATGCTTAGAGTCATTTTAGTAGGTGTAAGAAAGAGCTGTTGAATGACTTACCAAGTATCATCAAGTAAGTTAGAATGGAATATAGCCTTTCTCAGGGGGGAGTTTCTAGTTACAGACATTCCCCCACCTCCCATATAAAGAGAATTATGGATACTAAAAGCATTTTAGGTTTTCATAGTGTGTACGGTGTCATGTCCATTTTTCTACAGAATAAAATGTGCTCACAAGATGAATATCAACCATATATTTATAAACCCAGAGAGAAACTTGGTAAAGCTACTTCTAACTTGGTCCCACTGTTTGCATTCACTGGAGGAAGGAGGTGTGTGGACCAGTATATGGGGGAGCATCTCATTTTCTCATGCTCAGATAGGATTTACTGTTTACCTTCCTGGAAACCCCAAGCTCTGTGCTAACTGGGAGCAGCCTCTCTGATGTAAAAGTACAGTATTCAAGCAACCTGCTTATGTCTCACTTTTTATTCATGAGACACTTCAGGCTCAAGGAATCAAATTGCTTGAGTTTGAATCCCAGCTCTTTCTGTTTTCATGTGGCTGTGGGCAAGTTAATTAGATATTCTCAACTGCCCCGCTATCTCCTCACCAGTAAACTGTGGGTAACAGTCGTCCCTTCTGCAGGGGATTAGTCACGAAAATTAAATATCGATAGTACAACGCCAGGTCTGTATACACATGAGTTTTCAATAGGTTTAGATACTGTGTGGTTGTTGACAGTGTTGCCCATTTAGGATCAGACAGACCTTTGGCCTTTTTTAAAAAAGGGAGGCAGGGGAACCAGCAGTTAGCGTAATGGCTATGTCACTGGACTCCCACGTAGTCGACCGCGGTTCGCGTCCCGGACCCAGTGGCTTAAAACTCATGCCGGGCGCGTGTGCGTGCGTGCCCAAGATCCCGAGAGGAGAATGGAGGAGAAGGGATTGCAGCGTGACCATCCCCCCTGGGGGGTGATTTCTCACTTTCTATGTCTGTCTATGTCTGTCTATGTCTGTCTGGCGAGCGCACGCGCCCTATAGCGAAAAACCTCTCCAAAAAATATAAAGGGAGGCAGGCGGTGGCACAGTTGTTACACAATTTGGTTCACAAAGGAGAGGTCTTGGGTTTATATCCCAGCCCAGCGGGACCTCCCGTGAGTGTACATGCTCATGACCCCAGCTGTCTGACACTGGGGAAAAATCACAGCACAAAGACTGGGGTGTCTCTTTCTCTCCCTCTCAGTAAATAATTTTTTTTTAATTCTTTCATGATTCAAATCACCCAATCTTTGATTTTCACATCCAGCCTTATTCTTCCTTCGCTTTAAGCATCTTTTTCTTTTCTTTTCTTCTTCCTTTTTTTTGAGAGGTTTTTGCTATCGCATGTGCATGCTCACCAGAAAGACAGAGAGAGATAGACAGAAAGTGAGAAATCGCCCCCCAGGGGGGGATGGCCACACCACAATCCCTTCTCCTCCATTCTCCTCTCAGGATCTTAGGCACGCACACATATGCGCCCTGTGTAAGTGTAAGCCACAGGGATGGAGGCTCGAACCACAGTCAACTATATGGGAGTCCAGCGACGTAGCCATTATGCCAACTGCTGGTCTCAAGCATCTTTTGTTTTATGTCATGCTATGCATGTTACAGTACACTTTTATGTGTTTATATCATTCCATGGGATCCCTGTATCAATCGCATGGAGATAAAACAAGTAGTGTCCTTTTACAGACTTAAACAACACAAAACTGAACTCCAGGATATTTTGTGACATCGGAGAGCACAGCGACTAATGAAAGAAGCATAATCCCAATGACCAGTGGCATACATTCATTTTCTCCGGCAGTCTCTCAGTCACTTCGATGCCAACAAATGTGAACAGGCCCGGTCCTGCAGTTCAGTGTTAAGGAAGTTGGGTCCCACATGGCCCAGCACAGTTGGAATTCCAGCCCTGGCAGTTTGACGGGCATTTCATGTGTGTGTGTGTGTGTGTACGTGTGTGTGTGTGTGTGTGTGTGTGTGTACATTCCCAAAATGCTAATGAGAAGAGGAAATGGAGGGAAGAGGGTTGTGTCATGACCGCACCTCTTTTCTCTATCCCTCTCTCTTTGGCAAGTGCACACACACACACTCTCTGGCAATACACTAAAGGAAAACACAGGGGCAAGAGATGGTATAATGGTTACATCACTGGACTCCCACTTGGCTGACCACAGTTCAAGTCCCCGACCCAGAGGCTTCAAACTCACTCTGGGTGTGTGTATGTTTCCAAAGTCCTGAGGGGAGAATGGAAGAGAAGGGATTGTGGCAAGGCCATCATCCTGGGGGGTGATTTCTCGCCTTCTGTCTCTCTTTCTCTCTCTGTCTCTCAGGCAAGCACACATGCCCTTTAGCAAAAATAGAAGAAGAACAGAAAGAAAACAAACAAACCAAAACAAATACGTATTGAGCAACTCCATTGGACCAGTATCTGTGCCAGGCAAGAGAATGCTTTCAGGGAGCTTATATTCCAGCATTAAAAGGCAGAAAGGAAATCAAAGCAGCTAAGAAGAATATTGGCAAGAACAATGGAGCTGTGAAAGACACAAATAAGCTGGGCTAGGTAACAGCAAACAGTCATTGCAGGAGTAGAATTGGCAGATCATCCTAACAGCCCTGTCCATGAGGGGTAATTATGTCCATTACACAGATGATAAAATTGGGGCTCCAATGGAGCCACCAGAGGGTAAATGTGGCTTATTCCTGACTGCACTCTTTCTCCTCTGATGCTTGGTTGCCTTCCAAGACCCTTAGAAAACTGAACATGAGTATGTACTTTCTCAGTCTAGAGTAACTCCATGGGTTTGGTTTTCCTTTTTCTTTTTCTCATTTTTCCTCCAGAGGACTCATGCACTTGCCACAGAGAGAGGGAGAAAGCAACCCGTGGTGAGGTATGGTCACACCACAGTCCTTTCTTCTCCATTTGTTTATCCTACTAAAAGTTTGGGCATGCACACACACATGCCCAGGTGTTTTTTGAGCAGCTAGGCAGGACTCAAACCATGCTTGGCCACATGGGATCTGGGTCTCTTTAATCACTAGGTCATGCAGTCTGGCCTCACGGTTTTGTTTATATAGCAATTTCCTCTCTTTGTAACACCCAGGCGCAGAAGGACTCTTGAAACATATTTGTTAATGATCCCGGATTGATCCCTGTTGATTTTCACTAAAAGACAATCATAGTGGAGAAGCCAGCTGACCTCATTTCTGTTCTCTTTCCCTGAACTCAAAATAAAGAAGTATTTTCCACCCCAAACTGTGTTAAACCAATGAAAAGCCCAGATATTACACAAGGACAAGAGACGCAGGGCTCACAGTCTTTGTCTGGCACGCAGTGTAATTATACAGCAGGGCACTGTAGCTGTTAAAATTCTATAAAATTCTCTCCGAATGTATCTCATGCCCTTGGGAGTTGCTGTCCTTTTAGGGTGGGGCAGACACAGGCCTACAGCCTTGTCAGGACAGATGATACAGACTGAAATAGCGAGAAACCCAGGCAGTGCAAAATAATACCTCTAAGAAAACTCATACCAGTATTGAAGTAGCAGTTATAAATTGAGGTACCAAAGTAGTCTGATGATCTGTCAGAAGTGGGCAATTTACTAGGGAAGGAAAATGTTGAATTATGAGACGCTATTGCCTTTTTTATTTGAGAAAAATGCAACTGTCATGTGCAAGTTTCAGGCAAGTATGTAACAAATGGCTGCATTTTAGAATTAATTTTTAAAAAATACAAATAAAAAAGAAAATGATGCCAGGAGCCAGGCTGAGGCAGTTCCCTTTCTATGGGTACAAGTGTTCGGAAATCATTAGGACCAGGGGTATTGGACTCCGAAAGTCTGACAGCCTGGCTGTTAGCATGGCTGCATAAATCATGTCTCCAGTGCAGACTATATATCAATAATTCTCTCTCTCTTTGGATGAGTTTTGAGATTGTGGGAGTAGTATTATTGAATTCTAAAAAGCCCTCAAAACCCAAATTGGTGTATTTTGAGTATGTAAAACTAACCCTAATACCAGCAATATTTAAGACATTTCAGAGACTATACATTGCTCATAGAAGGAGAACTTACTTCGGGACCAGCAGTTGGCATAATGGTTATGTTGCTGGACTCCCATGTAGTTGACTGCAGTTCAAGACCCAGACCCAGTGGCTTAAACTAACACAATGCACGTGTGCATGCATGCCCAAGATCCCAAGAAAAGGGATTGTGTCATGGCCATCCTCCCTTGGGGGTGATTTCTTTCTGTTTCTCTGTCTCTGTCTTTCTGGTGGGTACACTTGCCCTATAGCAAAAAACTTTGAGGAAAAAAAAAAAAGAGGATTTACGTTCTCAGTGTGACCTCTGGAACCCCTATAACAGGGCCCCATTATTCACCTGTACATCGCGCTGATCTCTTTGCTGTTCTGTGAAGGTGTCTACGTTTTCCTGCCACGGGATATTCACACACGTTATTCCGTCAGGCCTGGGATTCCTTTTCCTCAGTACAACTTTTAACTAGTTAAGCCACTCACTCTTCAAATCTCAAAATGTCTTCTCTTAAGGGAGGCCGCCGCTGAAGCATCCCTCGGTGATCAAGGATGGGTTCTTTGCTCCTTTCCGCCTTCCTTTCCTTCTGAGAGGCCCTTGCCTCTGGTATGACTGTAGGCTCATCCCTGTGAATCAGTACTGGCTGACCCTTTCCGTACCGAGCTTGAGGCTCAGTGAGCTCAGGCACTCCCTTCTCTGTTCATGCCCACCCTCACACTCCCGGGCTAGCCCAGGGTCAAGTGTGGAGTGGCAGTTTAACCAGTAGTTGTTGAAGAATTAGTTTCACTTTCTATCCTTAAAATAAATGGGGGGGGGGGGCACCAGCAGTTAGCTCAATGTCTATGTCGCTGGACTCCCATGTAGTCGACGGCGGTTTGGGCGCTGGACCCGGTGGCTTATACTCACGCCGGGCACGTGTGCGTGTGTGCCCAAGATCCCGAGAGGAGAATGGAGGAGAAGGGATTATGGTGTAGCCATCCCCCAGGGGGGGTGATTTCTCTCTTTCTTTTTCTCTGTCTTTCTGTCTTTCTGGTGAGTAGACATGCCCTATAGCAAAAACCTCTCCAAAAATAAATAGACGGACAGACAGATAGATAGATAGGTGCCAGCAGGTGGTGTGGTTCTTCCCCCCTCCATTCAAAATAAAATAAATAAATAAAACAATTCTATTTTTTAAAAAAAGTAGTTATGTCATGTAAAATATTTCCACCTAAGTGGTCAAACCAGGGGAGAAGGGCCAGGTGGAGTTTGCCCATGTCTTCCTGCCGGGGTCCAGCCTGCTTCACTGAGGAGCAGTGGACTCACATCTCTTGTCTGTAGAAACAGCCTGTGCAAACGGATGGTGTCAGAGGCCTTGCAGGACTTACAGACTGAACTGCACGTGTTGAATGTTTTATAAGTCTTTTATGTTGTTTTCTACAAGACACAAAAAGAAAACAGCAAGGTGTTCATTTATTTGAGTTGACAAGCATTCCATTTTGAGGAAAAATGTGAGAATTCCCAAATCAAGTGAACTGTAATATATTAGCTGTTCCTTCTTTAAAAAAAAAAAAAAAAAAAAATCATAGAGCCACAGGAAGAGAAGACTAGGAATGGATTGGTCCTTCAGCTCTGGTCATACTCTTTCCTCTGTTCAGTTATTCTCATAACTGAATAATTTCTGCATTTTATATGCTATGAGGAAGAAATTAAATTAAGGGTTAAAGCTATAATAGTAAGCCTTGTAAAATACTTAGTGCTTACTAGGTGTTTTCTGAAAGGGCTGTGGCTCATTCTGTAAACAACTGGGTACTTACAAATAGAAAGGAACGCAAAGTGTAGCCCCTTGCAGCTTCTACACGTGAGATTTTGAGTCTTTTTTTTATTTTATTATTTTTAAAGTTTTTTCTGCCTTAGTGTGTGTGTGTTTGTCAGAGAGAGAGAGAGACAGACAGAGACAGTGAGAGGGAAAGTGAGAAATCACTCCCCAGAGGGGATGACCATGCTGCAATCCCTTCTCCTCCATTCTCCTCTTGGGATCTTTAGCACAAACATATACACGCCCGACACAAGTTTCAAGCCACCAGGTTCAGGACTTGGACTGCAGTTGGCCATTTGGGAGGCCAACCATGTAACTGCTACTCCATCCGCTGGCCCCAATTTTTAGTATTTAAAAAAAAAAAAAAAAAAACAAAAAAAAAAAACTAGTTGCGATACACAATATATATTGAACACTTAGTATGAACCAGTCACTAGCTTAAATACTTTGCATAGATAAAAAGTAATCCTCAGAATGGATACTGAATTCTTACCAGTTTCATTTGAAGAAAATGAATCCCGTTTTAACTTTTTGACTCCTCATTGGAAGTAACCCTCTGAGATAATATTACCTTTGCTATTTTACAAGTAAGAAAATGGTAACCCAGGAAGACAGCTACTTGCTCAAGGTCACATGATGCAGAATTGCAGTTTGGTTGTAGGGGACTTAGGTGACTGGTCGTGATCGCTCAGGACATGATGTGGCAGAAGCAGAACCCGAATCTAAGTGTGACAAACTCAAAAACCTTAGGCTGCCATTTGTCGTCTTTCTGTTCTCCTGGGTTGAGAGTCCTCGTAGTAGAAATGACGTAATGCTGTGTCCAGGCTTTTGGGGAAGCAGCACCAGCCACTGCAGCAGCCAGGCAAAGAGATGAGGGTAGGGAAGGGATATGACCAAAGGACAAATGGCTGTCCTCAAATGAGAGGCGTCCCCTCTCTGAGGGAGGGAGTTTGTATGTGTCATAAACTCTAGGACACACTCTATTAAGACTTGATTTCCCTCTTTTAGAAGCAGCCCATTTGATTGATTGTCTGCTTTTAACTGTCTTTGGGTTTGAACACCATTGTATATGTTGTCTCATTAAAATATTAGTCTTATTGTGGCCAGCAAGTGGCGTGGTAGTTAAGGCAGCTGGATTCCCACATGGCTTACTGTGGTTGGAGTCTTGGACCTGGTTGCTTGAAACTCACACCAGACACATATGCATGCATGTCAGAAATTCCAAAAGGAGAATGGAGAAGAGATTGCAGCATGGCTATCCCTCCAGATGGTGATTTCTCACTTTCCCTCTCCTTGTCTGTCTATATCTCTCCTCTCTGGTGAGTGCACGTACCCTTTGGAAAAAAAAAAAAAAAAGAAGAAGAAGAAAAACTGAATTATTATTTTCTTGGTTCTGCACTATTCCCTAGCACTCATGGAAACAAAGAATTTCTCAGGATATCACCAGAGTTTGTGATCCCAGTCTTGTCGTTCATTGGAGGAGATGTTTGCACAACACTTCATAGTCCTGTAGAAAACTTACAGTGATGACAGGGACAGAAATGTAATTTTGGTAATCCTAGGGCCCTTAACATAGTGGTATGAAGCATCTAGATGCTTTTCAGTTGTTTTCCTTACAGATCATAAACACTGCATCTATTGTTAGTTTTGTTGTTTGCTTGAGGTTCTGGACAGAGGATATATACTTTCACCAGAGACAGAGGAAGAAGGAGAAAGCACCCCGTAAATGGCTTCTCCATTTCTCCACCCTGTTGTGGCTTGGGAAAGGCTCATACATGTGCCCAGCGTGTTCTTCAAGCCATCAGGGGCAGGATTTGAATTACCGGCATAGCCAGCCCTGTGTTATTTGGCTCTCTTAACCACCAGGTCATAGGGTCTAGCCCTATGGTTGGCTTTCTTGATAATGTTAAGTATTATACATGAGGTGTTTTCAAAAAGCTCATGGCAAGTAAATATGATTTAAAAAAAAAAGAGTATTTGAAAAAGTTTTTGCACCAAAATAAACTCAGGGAGGACTTAATTTTTTCCACAAATTTTTTGAAGCCCTCTCATAATTGCCAGTGATATATTTGGTATAACATCATTTGTTGAATTTTTGCTTACATTGCTTCCAAAGTGTGCAGGTGGATACAAAATATGTTAGGAAGTATCTTTCCGATCTCCTGCCTCTTCCTTCTTTTAAATTGCTTTCTTTTAGATAAATTTCTAGAAGTCGTTAGAGTAGTAAAAAATGAGAACTTTGAAATCAAATTGCCTTAAATCAATTTCAGTTTTGCCTCATAACTTGTTTTGATGCCTAATATGAGAGACTTTCCATCTCTGTGCCTGGTTCCTAATTTGCAAAACACTGGTGATAATGATACTGGTATAAGAGTTTTGTTCCGTTTTGTGTTTTAAGAAGCACTGAGTAAGTTGATACTTTTAAATGTTTAATATAATGCCTGGCACACAGGACGTCTTTGAAAAGTGACAGTAAAATGCACATTACCTATTTTTATCATTACCAATTCGAAGAGTGTAAACATTTTTGGACAGTTAAAATGTATTTCCAAGTTGCTTTCTAAAAGCACTGTACGAATTTATCCAGACGCTGGCAAAGCTCCTAAAAATTTACCTCTGTTTTGATTTGTATTTCTTGGAAAACTTTCAAGATCGAATATATTTTCCATATGTTTGGGTACTGATTTATCTTTTTGGATGAGATGCATTTAAGAGTCTTTACATTGTTTTAATATCCCCTGTTCCATCTGATCATTTTTACAACTCAGCAGAGTTGGCTCAGCTGATGATATTTACTGTCTGCAGAAGAAAAGGATAAAAGCAAAGTTCTTAGAGGGTCATTAAGTGACTTTCCCAGAGTCACTTGGCTGACATCTGGCAGAACTTCATTTGAACAGAAACCTTAACAGAAGCACTGACTCCCGGAAGTCGCATCACAGAGTGATGAGTGTGAAAGAGTTAATACCATATTTAATAACAAAAGAAAACATACCACCTCACTTTCCTGTGTAAAAGGTCTGAGCCCTTAGGATGATGTGATGTAAGCATCTTAAAACCTGCTTCCTTTAGCTCCTTTGGAAACCACAAAGGAGACCTCCAGGTCTGAATGGCTTCTTTAAAGATGTCTTAAATGATAAAGCTGCAGTTTAGAACTTGGAGGTTACTGTGCACTTGTAAAGTATAGCTTAGTGGTTGTGGCCTATATGATTGTTTTTAAATACTGTAATTTTTGAGTATCATCCAGGCATTACGGTTTCTTGGACTGTTGTATTCCTCTAGCAAAAGTTTGCATTGGGCCAGCAGGTGTTGTGGTGGTTAAGGCACTCGCTCCCACGTGACAGACCACTGTTTGATTCCCAAATCCAGTGACTTAAAAATCATGCCAGGTGTGGGTACATGTGTGCCCACAATCCTGGGAGGAGAATGGAGAAGGGATTGTGGTGTGGCCATCACCCCTAAGGGGTGACTTCTTATTTTCCCTCTCTGTCTATCTCTCTCCATGAGCACATGTGCCCTATGGCAAAAAATAAAAAATGCATAACCTGGAAAGTTTGGCTTGTAAGATGTTTGGCAAGGGTATGATTAGATAGGGTACAGTTGGCCAGTAGGCACATGGAAAAATCCCCAACATCATCATTCACAAGAGAAATGCAAATTAAACCACAGTGAAATTTCACTCCATGTGGATAAAAAATAAAAAAAAATATTAAAAATTAAAAAAAAAATGATTAGTAACATCAAACCCTGGAGAAGATAGGGAAAAGGCAGCACTTCTATCCATTGCTGTCAGAATGTGAAGAGTGCAACTGCTTTGGAACACTTCTTTAAAAGTTAAACACACATGAGTTTGTGATTCACAACTCTGCCCCTGAGCATTTAATCCAAGAGAAATGAAAACATACCCCCCAGTGCCCTTCTGCCGAAACACTCACGTCATCTTTATTTATAATGGCCATCTGGGAGGACATTCGCCATTGGTCTGTCTTGTTTCTGCTTATTTTGCAGGCGGAGATACTGATTATCTTTTCAAGGTGTTGGCTAGCAAACAGCTTAGAAAGACAGATATTGGTACCCCTCTGGAGCATTGGGAAGATTTGTGTAGTGGTCATTATAATAAAGATAGTAACTCTGTCTGGAGCAAAGGTCAACTAGGTTTGCTTTGAAGTCTCTTATGAAAGATTTAGGTTCCTGAATCTCAGAGTTTGATGGCTGTAACAAAAACCCATTATGTGTCAGCATTGATCTGGACCCCTCTGAATCACCCCTGTGGGACCTGAGGAAGTAGTGGAGGGCACTGCACACCAGCATGATGAATGTGCCATTTACTGTACCTGACTCTGACCCTGGGGCCCCACGTCTTCAGCCAGCACCCATGAAACCATAGCAGGCTGCGGTATTACAAGTAGGGTAAAATCTAAGGCCCTGGGTCCAGTAGGTGGAGTGTTGGTTAAGGCTCTGGACTCCTACATAGGTGGACCACGATCTGAGTCCTGCACCAAATAACTTGAAAATCATGCCAGGTGTGTGTGTGAGCTATGTGTGTGAGCATGCCCCAAGTCCCAAGAGGAGAATGGAGAAAAAGGGAATGCAGCATACCATCCCACTTAGGGGGCGATTTCTTGCCTTCTCTCTCTGTCTCTCTCTCTCTCTTTTCTCTCTCTCTGTGTCTCTCCTCTGTAGTGAGTACATGTGCCCTATGACAAAAAGACAAACACAAAAATCTAAGGCCCTTCACAGTTTTAACAAGTCCCAAATGGGAAATAGCCCAGATGTCCATCAAAGGAAAATGAATAACAAAACACTCTTTATATCTAAGCAGTGGGACAGTACTTGTCAGTGGAAAAGAAATGAATTGCTGATACATGGAACAAAATGGTGAAATCTCAGAGATAGTGTGGGGAATGACAGAAACCAGACCCCAAAGCTTCCTACTATATAAATCTACTGGAAATTCTTGAAAGACAAAACTAACTTATGGTGCTACATCTCATCTGATCTTAGTATGGGAAGAAGGATGAACTACGAAGAAAAATATCTTGGGTGATGAAATGTTCCATGTATTGATAAGTATTTGTCAAAATCAGTGACAGTTTACTTTGCTGTTACTTTACTTTTCCTTGGATGCAGAATATGCTCTATTAAAAATATTCACACATTGAGGGCCAGCAGGTGCCATAGTAGGTCTGGTGCTGGACTCCCACGTGACTGATGGCGGTTCAAATACCAGACCTGGAGACTTGAAAATCACACCGGGCACATGCGCATGTGTTCTCAAAATCCCAAGAGGCGAAGGGATTACAGCCTGGCCATCTCCCCAGGGGGGTGGTTTCTTACTTTCTCTGTCACTGTCTCAGTCTCTCTCCTCTTCAGTGAGCACATGCACCCTATGGCAAAACTTTTATTTATTTTTTTAATTCACACATTGAATTGAGAGCTAAAAAGCCAATTGGACTCATTGACTAGTCATTTGCTATCTGTGTAACCTTGCGTAAGTTGTTTCAATTCAGTCTCAGTTTCCTTTCCTATTAATCATCTGCCTTAGGGCATCTACTTCATGTAACGCAAAGTATTTAGAATATTTTTGGAGTGTAGAAAATATTGCATTAACTGCAGCTCCCTGTACTATTCCAAGAATGAACAACAGATAACTTGAACTTGGTAGTAGTTACATGATAAATGATTGATATGTTTGTACCAATAGAGAGTAGAAATAAACCTCCGTTACAGAGTAAGGAGTATTCGAGTGTAAACATAAGGCTCAAATCCCCAACACAAACACTCTTATTTTTTTCCCTAGTTATGAGAAGAAGTCTCCTGGGGCATAAATCTAGGGTTGAGTTGTAGGGCCCCTTCACACTTGAAAGGAAATTGAACACCTTCGAGGTAGAGTTGCTAAATCTGAGACTCGTACACTATGTCAGGCCTGCTTTAAGGGGATTAAAGTATTACCAGGTAAGTTTTAGTTTCTGACTTCCAATAGAAATCATTTTGAAGAAAAGTATGTTTTTTTTAGGCCCTAAGGGTATAAAAATTTTAAACTAAAATCAACCTATATTAGCTCATAACCGAAACTGATAAAGCACAAAGGAAACACACACACACACACACACACACACACTTTGAATAAAACTAACAGAAACAAAGACAACATAAGCTCAACAAGATCTTTAGTTTATAAAAATTGTGTGAAACAATATATTTAGAATAAAATGGTATGTAAAATATTTAGAGGAGTAAATGTGAAACTCCTCCAAATAAGTGTAATCAGCAAAAAGTATAAAAAAATGACAAAACAGCAACCAGCGGATGGCATAATGGTTATGTCGTGGGACTCACACATAGTTGACTGCGGTTCAGGTCCTGAACCTGGAGGCTTAAAATTCAGTGAGTATATGTACATGCATGCCCAAAATTCCAAGAGGAGGATGGAGAAGAAGGGATTGTGGTATGGCCATCCCCTTGGGGGGTGATTTCTCACTTTTTGTCTCCCTGTCTCTCTCTGTCTCTCTGGAGAGCACATACACTCTATAGCAAAAATCTCTCTCTGAAAAAAAAAAAAAAGATAAAACACTCAGTTGATGGGTCAAATATAGATTAGACATGGCCAAAGAAAGAATTGTAAAGTAGACGATCTGAAATCAAATGCAGCATAGAATATTGAAGACTAGCAAGTGTTGAAGAATATGAAGGATAAAGTGAGTAAATGTAATACTCATTAGCATTGAATCCCATAAGGAATGAGGAATGAAAAGGGAGAAGAGAGAATTTTTGAAGAGCTATGGCTTAGAATTGTCCATAGCTGAACAAAGACTATCTACCTGTCCATAGATAAAGGAAACATCTATGCCAACCAGCATAGAATATAAAGATCACAGAAAATAAAAGGGTAAGAAACCAAAAGACACTACCCTCATCATACCCAGTTAGTGTAGAAATGCATACTATGAAAGAAAAGGAGAATCTCAGACAATGGTCAGGTGATAGGCTCACCTTCTACTTCACTGGAACCTCTTTTGTACCTACTCAAGTAAACGTTCTTGTTTTGAGAATCACGACCTCTAAACAAACAGAGATCGACTGGGGGGAAATATGTTTTCAATTGAATCATTTGTAGAACAGAGATAAGACCCTATTTCCACTTTTACTCCTCCTCAGACTTCTGTATTCTGATGGAGAAACAGAAATACATACTGGTTCCTGGTTAAGGACGCATACCTTCCCTTACAGAATACTAGCCCTGGGAACCAGCAGTTAGCGTTATGGCTATGTCGCTGGACTCCCACGTAGTTGACCGCGGTTCGCGTCCCGGACCCAGTGGCTTAAAACTCACGCCAGGCGCGTGTGCGTGCGTGCCCAAGATCCCGAGAGGAGAATGGAGGAGAAGGGATTGCGGCGTGACCATCTCCTCTGGGGGGTGATTTCTCGCTTTCTGTCTCTATGTCTCTCTCTGTCTGTCTGGCGAATGCACGCGCCCTATAGCGAAAACCTCTCCAAAAAAAAAAAAAAAAAAAAAAAAAAAAGAATACTAGCCCTGTCAGTGTGTTGGCCACCAGCTGGCATGGTCACTGGGTCTTCAATAACACTGGGTCTTCAATAAGCTGTTTTGTCATTCTTTTAAGTCACAAACATCTAGGGCATCTGATAAGGTCACTGAAATCTAAGTTCTTGTAAAAGAAATTCTTTGATAAAAATAGTGTGAGCAATGCCCTGAAAGTGAATGAGATGTAAGTCAGTCTATGGAAGGTGGTCCAAGTATATTTTCAAATGTTTTTTTAATGAGCAGTTTTCTTCCAGAACTATTCTAGATAAAAGATACCCCTGCCAAGTTTATTGAAATAACTAAGATGTATTCCCTAAAAAATGTTGAACATACTTGTCAGGTTTACTAGAAATAGAATTGCAAATAGAGTTCAGTCTGTAGCAGAATAAAAATGCTCTTATCCTGTCACATCTCTGCATTTCCACCTTATCCCTAAATGAGAGAAGAGCAGTATTATTGCTGTTACACCCAATCTATAGATCAACTTGGAGAAAATAGACATCTTAATTTGACTCTTGGGGTCGGGAGGTGGCATGATGGTTTGGGTGTTAGACTCTCTCTCTCTCTCTAAGCACATGTGCCCTTTAGCAAATTAAAAATTGTAATAATGATAAATAAAATTAAATAATTCTTTTTTAGAAAGTACTGACTTTATCAACCAGTGAACTTAATATGCCTCTTTATTTAAATCTTTCATAATTTCTCTCATTTTACTTTCATTTATATATAAATATATATAAATATATACACACACACATATATACACATACATATATACACAACATAAAAATATATAGTATGTGTATTAAATTTAATAGTATTTTATATTGTTAAACTATTGTAAATAATACCTTTGTATTTTTTTCACTTTTTAATGCTATCATACTGACAGAAAAATTACCTTCTGTGTATAGATCTTAAATACTATAAACTTTCTTTACTCATTTATTAGTTATAATAACTCTTCAGTAGATTTATTGGGACTTTTTATATAGATGATCATGTCATCTGTGACATAATGTTTTCTAACCTCAATCTATTTTGTTTATGTGTCTTTATTTCACTGATTAAAAAACCCAATACGCTATTGAGTACAAGTAAGAATGATAGCACCTTACTTTTTTTTCAACCTTAAGTTAAATCAGTCATACACAAGGTAATATGATCGTAGCTTTAGGACTTTTATAGATATTTATAGATGTGCTTTATTAGGCCAAATAAGTTATTTTTTATTCTTAGTTTGTTGAGTTTTGTTGTTGTGAAGGGATGGATTTTGTGGAAAGATGTGTTTGCACCTGTTAAGATAATCGTATAATTTTGTTTTCAGCTCATATCAATTATTTTAAATGATTTTCAAAAATTTACAGTACTAGGATAAACCATATTTAATCATAATGTATTCTCTTTTTTATGTAATGCTGTATTTAATTAGATAGTATTTGGTTAGAGTTTTACATCTGTGTTCATCATAGATATTGGTTTGTAGTTTTCCTCTCGTGTAGTATCTTTTATAGTATTGGTATCAGATTAATATTGGCCTCAGAAAATGAATTGAGGAATGTCCCCCCCATCTTCTCTTTTTTGGAATCGTTTATGCAAAATTGGTATTACTGTATACGTTTATAAGGGTTTGAATCTACCAGGGTAATTATCTCAGCCTGGACTTTTCCTTCTGGGAAGGCCGTTTGATATATATTCAATTTATTTCACATATATACGCAAGATTATTCAGATTATTTGCTATTGCATGAACTTAGTAGTTAATGTATCTCAAGGTTTTTTGTTTTTGGTGTTTTTTTCTTTGTTTTGTTTTTGTTTTGTTTTTTTTTGTTTGTTTGTTTTTTTTCCCCTGAGCTGGCCCCACAGTGCAGTGCTTAAATGTTTTGTGGAAGGAGCCAGAGCCCATGTGGCTAACTGCAGTTGAAATCCTGGCTCTGGCAGCTTGAAAATCATGCCAGGCTGTGTGTGTGTACATGCTCAAAATCCTGACGGGCGAAGGAATGAAGGAGAAAGGATTGTACCTTGAGGAGGTTCCAATGGGGGGGGGGGGGCTCTCTCCATCTCTCTCCCCCCCCTTCCCTGCCTTCCTCTCCTCCCCTACCAGCATGTACATATTCCTTCTAGCATTTAAAAGATGTTTTTCCATTTTACCACATTGCCACCATCCAGCCTCTTGTTTTATTAATTTTAATATCTAAGTACTTGTCTTATTGGCAAAAAAAGAAAGCTGTTGATGATATACCTTGATGATTTCCGTAATATCTACATCATCTGTAACAAAGCCTCCTCCTTCATTCCCGTATCTTCTTTATTTATTTCCTAGTTCATCTAGAGCTTTTTCAATATTACTACTCTTATAAAAATCTTTGGTTTTAAAAAATTTCTTTGATTTTCTGTTTCATTGATTTCTGTTTTTACCTTTTTTTACCTTTATTTCTTTCTTTCTGGTTTCTCTGAGTTTGGTTGCTTCTAATTAGACCCCTTCTTCTTTTCCTGCTACTGCTTTTTCTCTTCAAGTTTCATAAGATATATGTATGTGTGTATATATATATATGTATATATGTATATATATATATACATATATATATACACATACATACACACACAGGCATATATATATATATATATATATATATAGAGAGAGAGAGAGAGAGAGAGAGAGAGAGAGAGAGGGAGGGAGGGAGGGAGGGAGGGAGGGAGGGAGATATTTTTGCTACAGGGCATATGTGCTCGCCAGAGACAGAGAGACAGAAAGCAAGAAATCTTCCACTTCAATGAAGGGGGATGGCCATGCCGCAATCCCTTCTCCTCCATTCTCCTCTCAGGACTTTGGGCATGCATGCATATGCACCTGGCGTGAGTTTTAAGCCACTGGGTTTGGAATTCAAACCCAGTCAACTACATGGGAGTCCAGCAACATAACCCTTATGCCTTGTGCTAGTCCTCAGGTTTCTAAAGATCAAGGCAGAGATCAGTATTTTGTAAAGTTTCTCTCTGAAGAAGCAGATAGTAAATATTTTTGGGTTATAATTACATAGTTTTTGTCTTATATTCTTTACTTATTTTATACCATATTTTAAAACTTTAAAAATGTTTTAGTTGTGGGCCAAATAAAAACATGCTATGCCTCATGGTTTCCCTATCCCTAGTTTAGCTCATTGATTGAGGTCTTCATTTTTTCATTATTCAAGGATACTTCAGACAGTTTGTGAATGGGCCAGCTGATGGCAGAGTGGTTAAGGTGCTAGACTTCCACATGGCTGACTGTGGTTCAAGTCCCAGGCCTGGTGGCTTGAAAATCACACCAGACTCAGGAGTAGAAGAGACTACAGCATGGCCATTCCCCCAGGAGGTGATTGCTCACTTTCCCTCTCACTGTCTCTCCTGAAAGCACATATGCTCTATAGCAGTCCTTAGAAAGAGAGAGAGAAACAGAGAGAAAAAGAAAGGAAGGAAGAAAACTTGTTAAAAATAATGGAATTAAAGTATTTTGGCAAAATAAAGTACATTTTGGCACAAAAAAAATTGAAATCTATGTATTTTTTCATTATAGTTATTTTCCATGAATTTTGAAGCTTTATTGTGTAAGCATCTATTGCTACAAATGCCCTGTATTCATTATTAAAAGTTAGGAGATGCAGCTAAAGCAGTTCTGAATTCTTTCAGGTTCTTTTGAAGACTGTTACGGTTTTCAGTAGCTAATTGAGCTACCTAGAAGTAATTATTTTTTCTATTCTGAAATTTGTTTGTTTGTTTTCTTGGGGGGAAGAGGTTTATGCTATAGGGCACATACGGTCGCCAGAAAGACTCAGAGAGACAGAGAGACAGAAAGTGAGAAATCACCCCCCAGGGGGATAGCCACACCATAATCCCTTCTCCTCCATTCTCCCCTCGGGATCTTGGGCACGCACGCACACGTGCACGGCGTGAGTTTTAAGCCACTGGGTCCGGGACGCGAACCACAGTCAACTACATGTGAGTCCAGTGACATAGCCATTACGCTAACTGCTGGTCCCTGAAATTTGTTTTTTTGTGAAATTTTTTGTTTTACATGTACATATGTATACAATATCATTTTTCCATATTTAAAAAATGTAAGTAGGCAGTGACAACATACTGCAAAGTGACATTCTTTAAGCCCAACTCATGTGAGAAGGTTCTGGGTTCACATTCAGAGAACTCCCAGAGTATTGAGTTGTCAGAAAAAACATGACATATTCTTCTATGTTGTTCTATTCAAAAATGCATCATGACTTTTCCAGTGACCCATTTTAACGGACACATCTGTGGCCAGGATTTGGGGCTGGCTGAAATTGGGTATGAATTTTGCTGTCAAGACCCTATTGGAGATGTTGTTTGTTGTCTCTCTCTCTCTCTCTCTCTCTCTCTCTCTCTCTCTTGTCACTCACAGAACAAATAAATAAACCAAAAACATTTATTATTCTCTAGAACAAAATAATAGGATTAAGAGCAAGAGAAAGAAAAAGAGGTGAAGGAGGAGGGAAACTATTAAGCTGTGATTCCAGTGTTGTCAATCTGATCTATTCACTATACAATTCTCATTATCTTTTCATCTCATGTTTTTAGTAGTTATTGATGATTGCACAGTTCCATTATTTCATCTGATGTTTCGATGCATTCTTGAATAAATTAATGAATGTTCTGAAAGTCCAATATTAATAGATTTCTGTGATGGTATGATATAAGCAGAGATTCAGAGAAGCACAGCCTCCTTGTTTAAGAGGCTCTGACTGAGAAATGAGTTAACAGGATAAACATCTACAGCAATGTTTCTTTACCTTTTAAAAAATTGCCACAGGACATGTACTCTCACCAGATAGAGAAAGAGGGACCACGAGAGAAAGCATCTCCCCATGTGGCATAATCACCCCACAATCCTTCTCTTCCATTTCTCCATCTTGTTGGGATTTGGGGTAGGCACTCATGTGCCCGGTGTGTTTTTCAAGCTGCCAGAGCCAGAATTCAAATCATGGTTGACCATGTGGGATCCAGCTCTTTAACCCTAGGCTATGAAAAGGCACATTTCTTTCCTTTTTAAGTCTGTTCTGGAAAGAATACAAGAGATTTTATGGTTTGTATGAAAGCAACCAAAACTAACACTAACCCCCTAACCCTAACCCTAACCCTAGCCCTGACCCTGACCCTAACCCTAATGCTAACCCTAACCCCAACCCTAACCCTAATGCTAACCCTAACCCTAACCCTAACCTGTAACCCCTAACCCCAGCCCTAACCCCTAACCCTAACGCTGACACTAACACTAACCCTAACCCCAACCCCAACCTCAACCCCAACCCTAATCCTAATGCTAGCCCTAACCCTAACCCTAACTCTAACATGTAAAGAGAAATTTGGCTTAAGAAAACAGAGGAAAGGAAGTCAATGTAATAAAATTTAAACAGAGCCTACATACCTCTTTAACAAATTGCATCTTTTCATCTGTGTGTTTCTGTTTGACAACAGGGATATTACATTTTATTATGTTAGCTTCAATAGCAAAGGACATCTGACTTTGCTGAATTAGTTGACGTTCCTCCAGGAAGTCCTTGGTTGAGTTTCTCAAAGTGCCTTTTGTTTAAGGCACGTGAACATTCAGGCTGAGATAGTTCTTCCTTCAGTGCCCCGAATGCCTTGTAAATTGCTATCCACCCCCACAACATACACATTTATTCACTGCATATATTTTTGCTTGCATCTAGGTGAAAATGAACAATGTCATTGGAGAAGAAAACACAGTTTTAAGTGACAATTAGGTAGCCTTCCAGGAAGCATCCTGGAGGGGGAATAGATAGAAATGAGGCATTTGGGCTAGGCAGTTTTTCTGTCTTGCTGAAATTATTTGTAAATTTATAGCAGAGTACTCACTGCTTCTGCTGTAGGACATTAGGATGTTAGTGGTTCAATTGCAATCTAATTTTGCTCATCTTGAGTTGGAGGTTAAGTTTGTAAGTCATCTTGCCTTTTTTTCTTTGTTTTCTTGATTCCTCTGCCAGCATTTTGGCATTAACTTTTCTGCCCAAGTTGGTAAAGAATGCCGTGTTGGTTGTCAAAACCATCCTTTCCTCATTGGGAAAAAAAAATCTAGTGAAACATTTACTGAGAAATAAGAGGATATAAACAAAAGTTGTTAATGAGCATGAATTTTTGAGATTAGTTGTGGCTCTGAATGGAAATTGAAGATAAAAAGAATTAAAGGGGGAAAAAAACCAAGTTCATTCCTTTTCCATGTATGGATAGGGAGGGCATCAAATGGCTTACTGTCTGTAATGTACAGTGAGGTGACAGAGTGGCAGAAAATTGGTGACAAATGGAGAAAATGAAAACATCTAGTCAGAAAGTATTGGGTGGGTTAAAAGTCAGACCATGGGGGCCAGCAGGTAGCATCCTGGTTAAGGCACTAGACTTTCACATGGCCAACTGCAATTCAAGTTCCAGACCCAGTGGCTTGCAAATCACACCAGGCACATATGTGTGCATGCCCAAAATCCCAAGGGGGAAGGGATTACAGCATGGACATTTACCCTGCAAGGTGTGGGGGGGGAGTGATTTCTCACTTGCCCTCTCTCTATCTCATTCCTCTGTGGTGAGCACAGGCACCTTGTGGTATAAACCTAAAACCAAAACAAAAAAAGCCAGCACGCAGAAAGTACACAACAAACCCATAGTGCTGGTGGGGCACAGACCCTCTGCAAACTCTGTCCTTTTCAGGAATCACTGGTCCCATTCATTTCTCGTCATTACCCATAAAGAGAAGCACAGAACACAAAGACTGATTCAATCCAGACGTTTTTGCTTTCATTCTACTCATAATTCTAACAAGGCCATGGTTTTCTTTTTTTTTTCTTTTTTTTTTTCCCTCCCTCTGGGATTGTCTAAACATGGTCACTATAAAAGATGGCACAAAAGTAAATTTTCATCAACTCAGAGTTTTATTTTGCTCCAAATATTCATCTTATAAAGAGAAATGCATCCCCTTGAGGGAAAACAATAATACCCAGTCAATGGAGTTATTTATTTTTAAATTATGGGAGGGACTGCAACATCGTAATAAGGTTTTTTGGATCTTTATACTACTTTTTAAACCTTGCAGCATTTTTCTAATACTTCAGGATATCCATGCAGCATGGATATTCCACATCCTCCTTCCCTACCATCTAGCAGTTTTGTCACAACCAAAATATGTTGTATCTTCATGAAGATCCTGGAACATATGATGTTTCTATTTATTAAAGCATTTATCACTTGCGGTAGAGGCAAACATGAATGTTGAAGTTAATTATATACCATACGACTCAGGTTTTCGACCTCAAGAAGTATTTCATTCTGAGGCTTTAACTTCAATTAAATAAATTTATGTAATGCAAGGTTTAAAAGCACCATCTGTACAAACATGCACAGCTTCAGAGAGGTCTTTCTAAAGCAAATCACTTCAATTAATATTTGAAATTGAAATTAAAATGACAATATTTCACTCCATTAAAAAATATGATAAGTGTTGGACCCATCGTTCAAATCTACTGAGCCATTTAGGTATCTGTGTATTTCAGCCTACACCAGCAAACATCTTTGATTTGTTTCCTTGCTTAACACACAATCCATCTCTTTCTTTCTTTTTTTTTATTTTTAATGGAATCAATAGGTTTTAAAAATTGTATTTAATTTAACTCTACTTATTTATCTATTTATTTTAATTTGACCAGAGAGAGACAGAGAGGGAAAGTGAGAAAGCAAGCTGCCAGGTCTGGGACTCAATCCATGGTCGCCCATGTGAGAGTCCAGCACACTTTTTTTTTTTTTTTTTTTTTTTTGGAGAGGTTTTTGCTATAGGGCGTGTGTGCTTGCCAGAAAGACAGAGAGAGACAGAGAAACAGAAAGTAAGAAATCATCCCCCAGGGGAGATGGCCACGCCTAAATCCCTTCTCCTCTATTCTCCTCTCAAGATCTTGGGCACACACGCACACACGCCCAGCATGAGTTTAAGCCACTGGGTCTGGGACTCAAACCGCAGTTGACTACATGGGAGTCCAGCGACATAGCCATTATGCTAACTACTGGTCCCGGGAGTCCAGCACCCTTAACCACCATGCCACCTGCCCGCCTCCCCTTCTCTTTCTTGAGGTTTAGCCATGGAAAGGAGACTGTTTAAATTAATAATTTCAAATCTACATATTTTGTTTTTAATTTTTTTTTGCCTTTTCACTGATAATTTACTTATGCATCTGAACTAAAGCATATATTCTGAGAAAATCCTTGTTAAAATGGTCCAGTTAAGCAGAGAAGGCCTCACCAGCAGAATGAATGTCAAAATTCTGATAATAAAAGAGTTTATGGAGTATTTTTGTGTAGTGCAACTGACAGTTTATTCAACAGAAGGTGCAACGAGTGCATTTTGAAGATAAATGCTGGACTCTGGGTAAAAACAGCAATGGAGCAGGAAATCAGGAGATGTGAAAAGGTAAGCTGCTTTGCACAGTGCAGAAGTAGAACATAATGCTTTAGAATTCTCATTTTACCTAAACCTCAGACTCTTTTCTGAGAAATGTGATGAAAAAATGAACTTGAGCTGCGTAAAGACAATATAATAACTCTCATTTAATCAAAAAAAAATGGAAAGAATGAACTGTCACAGAATAATTTGAAAGCATTTTTTCCCCTACTTCAAACTATGTTGTTGAACATATTTGTTAAATCTGCATTTCACTGTTTTGTTTTGTCTGTTTTTCTCATGCTTAAATGCTAGTGCTTAGGATGTGCTTGAATACAAAGTATAGTGTTGTCCAGGCCGAATAAACCTGAAAAATACTGAGTATCAAGCTTTAGTATGTAACTGAATCATTTACTGTGTCACATGGCGGGGGAGGGAATGAATGAAAGGTGACTTCGGGCTTCACTGACTCATCGCTCAATTGCATTTTCTTATTTCTACCTCATATTTATTCTGCTGTCATTGGTATGTTGTCTCATTGTCTTGGGACTACAGAGTGAGTAGCTTAATTACTGGGTGTATGGGTAGTGGGGAGACTTTTGATACAATTGATTACATCTTTTTTAAGAGCAAATCATCTTAGAAGTTGCCAGGCAAATCCTTTCTTTATATCCATTGGCTAGAATTATATCCCATGGCTGTCCCTAAACAGGAAATAGAGGAAATGACATTGGTTGAAGCGATCAGGATGGACTCAGGCTTAAGAGAGGTCCAGAAATGCACTCTGCTGGGGGTGGCCACCAACATCTGAACAGAATCAGATTTCAGCTGTGGGGTGAGAAGCGGGGCTGGTGGATAATACCCAGACGTTAAAGCTGGCAAAGAACTGTGTCTGTGACACGAAGGAAAATAACATTGAACCATAAATGGGGGTTTAATAATGTTCCTATCACTTGTTTCTTGATACAAGGCTGCAGTTTTCAAGTCCTCTTACCCAAAGACATTTTTTTTTTGGAGACGTTTTTGCTATAGGGTGCGTGCACTCTCCAGAAAGACAGAGAGAGACAGAGAGACAGAAAGTGAGAAATCACCCCCCAGGGGGGATGGTCACGCCGCAATCCCTTCTCCTCCATTCTCTTTTTGGGATCTTGGGCATGCACATGCGCCCGGCATGAGTTTAAGCTACCCGGTCCAGGACGCGAACCACGGTCAGCTACATGGGAGTCCAGCAACATAGCCATTACGCTAACTGCTGATCTCACCCAAAGACAAATTTAACCCTTAAGTCTTCTTCAAATCTTTTGCTAATGTGGACAGGTCTACAGCACAGTGGTTAAGGGAGCTGGATACCACATGGCCAACTGTGGTCACAATCCTGGCCCCAGTTGCTTGAACAACATGTCAAGTATGTGTGCATACATGCCCCAAATCCCGACATGATGAAGAAATGGAGAAAAAGCTGTGGTGTGGCCGTGTGCCCCCTTGTAGAATGCTTTCTCTTCCTTGCTGTCTCTATCTGGTGAGCATACCCGCCCTATGGCAACTAAATACACACACACACACACACACACACACACACACACACAATGTTGGGGCCAGCAGGTGGCATGGTGGTTAAGGTGCTGGACTCCCACATGGCTGACCACAATCTGACTCCTGGACATGGTGGCTTGCTTTCTCACTTTCTGTTTATGCCCTATAGCAAATTTAAAAAAAATAATAACAATAAATAAAATTGAATAAATATTTTTTTGGAGAGGCTTTTGCTATAGGTTTTTGCATACCTTCTCCAGAAAGACAGAGACAGACAGAAGGCGAGAAATCACCCCCAAGGGGGGATGGCTATACCACAGTTCCTTCTCCTCCATTCTCCTCTTGGGATCTTGGGCACGCATACACACACACCTGGCATGAGTTTAAACCGCCGGGCCTGGGACTCAAACCACGGTCAACTACATGGGAGTCCAGTGACAGCCATTATGCCAACTGCTCGTCCTGAATAAATAATTACTTAAAAAGAAAAAAAGTATATATATATGATAAAGTATATATATATGATATATAGACAAAGTAAGTTCTAAATATGCAGAAATAGACCTAATTATACACGGACATTGAGTGTGTAGTAAAGACGAGAGGCTGGGTGGTGGCGCGGTGGTAGAACATGGCACTCTGCAAGGCTGACTGACATGGGAACGTCCCCAGGTCTCATCCGGGGACTTGCCTGAATGGGCTGGGCCTGAGAGCCTGTGATCCAAGGCTGACTAGGTTGGGGGTCAGACTTTGCCGGTGAGCGGGAGTGCTCTCTCTCTCTGTCTCTAAATCTCTGTCTGTCTTTCTTGTTCATGATGTCAAGATCCTGTCAAGATGATGGGATCAGCAGATGGTATAATGGGTAGGTATGTCGCTGGACTTCCACATAGTTGACCACTGTTCAAGACCCAGACCTGACAGCTTAAAACTCACACCAGACATGTGTGGTACATGTGTGTTCAAGATCCCAAGAGGGGAATGGAGAAGAGATTGCGGCATGGCCATCCCCCTTAGGGGGTGATTTCTCGCTTTCTGTCTCTCTGTCTCTGTCTCTCTGGTGAGTATACACACCCTATAGCAAGAATCTCTCTCAAAAAAAAAAAAAAAAAAAAGTGCTATGCCTCCATCCCTCCCTCACTTTCTGCCTCTCTTATGGAAGAAATAAAATAAAGATGGCCCCTCAAATTTGAGAGAAGATGAACTGTTGTATGTTACAAATATAACATGCTATGGTTATACTTTGAATAGTCACATGGAAAATAATACAATTTTGACTCATTCCTTGCACTACACACAGGATACATTCCAAATGGACCCAATGTTAAACTTTAAAGACATAATTATGCATGTACACATAGAAAATGTGGGTGAAATCATCTATACTCTGGTGACAGGGATTTTTAATTTTTAAACAATGCTTCAAACTCCAAAAGTAATCAGGAAAAAACAGATCAACATTAGAGAAAATAATAATCTAACAGTCATATTTGGGGAAAATACTTAACGATGCTAAAAAAAAGGCCCAGCCACTATAGTGCAGTTGGTGGGTTGCTGCTACACGACACTGGGACCACATGGGAGGTCCAGGGTTGGGTTCCAGGTGGACCTGCGTGTGTGGGAATGCCTGTGCGCTCCTGTGTACCTAGCTGGCTGGGAATCTGGGAGACGGATGTAGGAAGGCACGATTCCTCTTTCATGAAATAAAGTAGAAGCAAATCAATGAACTGGAGATAATATTTGCAACTTAGTATCACTGATTAATATATGTACCTATTAATATATGTATTTAGTTAACAAAAAGCTCTTAAAAATAAGGAAGGGAACAGTAACATTTTATTGGCTAGATTATGAGCAGCTTGCAGAAAGAGGAACAGTTTGCACCTTTCCAAATGCAAGAATGTTCAACTTCTACCATAGTAAGAAAAATGCAAATAAAAATACATTCTGGTGGCATTTTTCACATATCTGATTGACACAAATTCAGGTTTGATGATATGCTGTGTTGGAAAAGTTACGAGGGATAAACACCCCCACACATTATGGGTTGGATAACAAAATGGTATAGTTCTTTTGGTGAGAACTTACCAATATATTGCAAAAAAATACATATGAATTTACCCTTCAACAAAGCAATCCTTTTGCTTAGAATCTATCTCAAAAATATTCAGGCAAAAACTAAAAGAAAAAAAAAAGGTACAAGCTATTCATTATACTATGCTTTTTAAATTACTTGTCAGGGATAATTGTTATTATTCTAAGAATGTTACCTATATATTATGGGATAAAACAAGTGAATAATCTTTTTTTAAAGAATAATTTTGTTTAACTTTATTTATTTATTTTAATTTGGCCAGAGAGGAACAGAGTGAGAAAGAGAAAGAGAGAGGGAGGGAAAGTGAAAAAGCAAGCCACCAAGTTGGGGACTCGAACTGTGATCGGCCATGTAGGACTCCAGCACCCTTAACCACTACGCCACCTGCCAGCCTCAAATAAGTCAATAATCTTAACAGTATCATGAAGAACCAGGATTTTCCTCATGAGAAAAAAGAGGCCAAAATTAAGGTGCAGATGAAACCCTAAAGTTCTGGGCCTTAAAGTGATGTGGTGGTAAAGGTGCTGGACTCCCACATGGCCGACTGCAGTTCAAGTTCTGGACCTGGCAGCTTGCCTTCTCACTTTCTTTCTCTGTCTCCCTCTGTCTGTATGTCTCTCTCTCTCTCTGATGAGGGCATGTGCCCTATGGCAAATTGAAAAATAATAACAATAATAAATAAAACATTCTTAAAGAAAAAGCCCTGTGGCCCTGAATTGGAATGGGAAATAGCAGGATGAATTCATGATAAATTTTGTCTTTAAAACTTCCTAGATTTGGTAGCAAGTAGTAAGCATAAGATTGATATCTAAATGAAATAGTTATAAAACATAGACATCTCTGGCATATGCAATATTAATGCATACTCTGAAAAGGAAAAATACAAATTCATTTATTTGGGAAAAGTCAAAATTCCCCTTTTGGAGATATTTTATGTTATAATATTAAATGCTCAGAAAAGGATCCATTAAAAAGAAAAAAAAAAAACTAAAAATTTTGGACTCAGTGGCTGTCAGCCACTCTTGGCGTATTTTGCAGAAGAGGTTGGGGTTGTAGATTTCCTATTGTTTCTTTGGAACACAAATGTGCCATAGGAACAATTAGGGGAATATTGTTATGAAAAGGAAGTGCAGTCTGTGGGCAATTATTCTTCACAGAGGAACAAGAGATCTGGAGAGAGCTGTTGGTACGATGTACTTAAGAAATACATAATTTAGTACAAGTGCTGTTCGTCTCTACTAGAAACTAAGTGCTGTATTCAGTGCCGGGGATATAGAGGGGGAAAAGAAGAAAAATACCTGAGACATCTACTGTGAATCGTTAAAATAGTGTACTATCAATAATGTTCTAAAGGGCGAAATGTTTTTTGGACATCTTGAATTGAAATTAAGGGGCTGAGTGTAGGAAGCCTTGGGGTGTGTCATAGAGAGGGAATTAAGTTAGGAAAGCAAAGAGGACATACAATGCTAAGAGGAAACCAGTGTGGGCTTTGGAGTCTGATGACTGAGCCGGCCTTGATCCATCTGCAAATGACCTTGGGGAAGCTCCGTTCTCCCATCCATATAACAAGGGTATGAAACACTGAGTTCACAAGGTGAGGATGACGGGACCAGCAGTTGGCATAATGGCTATGTCTCTGGACTCTCATGTAATTGACCGCAGTTCGAGTCCTGGACCCGGTGGCTTAAACTCACGCCAGGCACATGTGCGTGCGTGCCCAAGATCCCTAGAGGAGAATGGAGGAGAAGGGATTGTGATGTGGCCATGCACCCTGGAGGGTGATTTCTCACTTTCTCTCTGTCTTTCTGGCGAGCACACACGCCCTATAACAAGGTGAGGATGACGTCAAAACACTAGCCAAAGTTTCCAGCACCATGGAAGAACATAATGTACGTCAGTTGTCATCCCTGTTAGGCAGACAGAACACTCGCTGTTAGGGGAAAGGATTTGCATTTTATTTTGTAGGCAGTGGAGAGCGCTGATCTTCACACAGACAGGCATGGGAGAAGGAGTGGGCGAAGGGAGATACCTCGCCGTGAAGCCTGATGGGAGATGCGAAAGGCACAGACAGGGCATTGGTAGAACGTTGGAAGACCCCTGGAGTTTCAGTGGAAGAAGTGGAAGAACGTAGCTCTCCATAGGACTTACTGATGTATGGGAGGAGGGGAGTTACAGGGGAGGTAAGAGCAAAGAAAAAATAAAAAAGCCTGGGACATTGAACAGCTCAGCCCCCAGTAATACCAGTTGAGATATACCACCCAATTCACTCAGGAGGTGAATTGGGGTAACTGCATAGAAGTGAATGAGTTCACTTGTGAAGTTTGATTTGTTTTCTGTCATTTTCCTTTC
Source organism: Tupaia tana (assembly GCA_026018925.1). NCBI lineage: Eukaryota > Metazoa > Chordata > Mammalia > Scandentia > Tupaiidae > Tupaia > Tupaia tana. Next base: position 8,796,425 of record JAKSZU010000022.1, on the reverse strand, counting down.
GACCTTTGTAAAGTAAACGAGTTTGAAGATTTGAATGTAACAATAACTGCACTTCTAATTCAAAACCTCCCTCAATTTTGTGGGACCCCTGTATTTTGAATAATGTGTTGGCCTATGACAAAAGCTTTTGTTGCGATCCTTTGGCGTACTGTTTTTTTTTTTTTTTTTTTTTTTTTTTTAATATACCACAGATTAGTTTATTTTTAACACCCATCATGCCATGAATGCATAGGGAATAGGTTCCAGTAGCTCAGGCTCCTTTCCTGTGGTTCTCACCAAGTGTGCTTCTCTGGGTGGAGCAGGCTGGCGCTTCAGTTGAACCCAGGTCCCTCTCTCTTTGGCTTCTTTCTTTTTCTGGTCATTTTCCTTCACATGTTTTAGGATGCTATCTCTGCTCTTAGAATGTTTAATATGCTCAATACGCACATTGATTCTCTTGGCAAGAATCTTGCCCTTAACTTGTTTGTTCACAACAATGCCAACAGCATGCTGGGTAACATTGTAGACTTCCAGTTTTGCCATGGTAACATTTGTGGGGCATTCCTTTTTGAACAGTACCCATTCCCTTAATGTCTGCAATATCACCTTTCTTGTAGATTCGCATATATGTTGCCAAAGGAACAACTCCATGTTTTCTAAAAGGCCTAGAGAACATATATCGGGTGCCTCTCCTCTTTCCCTTTGTGTTCGTCATTTTGGTTAATTACTGGAAGATGGCGGTTCCGGCCAAAAGGCTGGTGTACTGTTTCTAAAGTTGACTTAATACATCAGAAATGTTAGTGGAATGTGCCTCAAAATAAAATACAAAAAACTATTGAAAAGCCTAGTGTGGTAGCCAAATGGTGTGAACGTGCGTGTGACTGTTCTCCTCTAAGCATTGTTTTCTTTAAGCAGAATTGCAAGGAAGTGCACATTTAGACCTTCTACTCAACACCAGTCTTCGTGTGTGTTTCTTGTTTTCATGTGCAGGACAGGAGAGGATTGGGAAAGATTCCAACTATGAGCAGGAGGGTAAAGTTCAGTTCGTGATCGACGCAGTCTATGCTATGGCTCATGCTCTGCATCATATGAACAAGGATCTCTGTGCTGATTACCGCGGCGTCTGCCCAGAGATGGAGCAAGCTGGGGGCAAGAAGTTGTTGAAGTATATCCGCAACGTGAATTTCAACGGTGAGTCTGCAAATAGCGTTGCTTCTGGGGTCCTGCCTTTCAGCTTCATGTCTCTGACGTTACATAGCTTCGCCGTTATTTACTCTGGGATAGTTGTTGGTACCTGGTGGATTCTGTGATTTCCGTGATTGAATCAATGCATGACTAGCAGAATGAATAAATGCGTACATATATACAGGCATATGTGGGGGTTGTGGTTTAGCCATTGCTTAACCTAAAGAGGCTTCTGCACAATGCCACATTCTCCCATGGCGAACACAAGTGGGTATGGGAGAGGAAAAGAAGAACCAGCTGCCGTAGGCACCCAAGTTCATCCAAGCAGTGATTGTGCTTGGCCGCACCAACCACATCTCAGATTTTAAACTTCCTGAAAATCATTACTCTATAATACATTTTTCTTTCTTTTCTTTTTTTTTTTTTTCTTTTTTGATGAAGGAAAGTCCAGCTTTATTGCAAAGCGCAAAGTAAGGAGAGTGGGCAGCTCATGCTGAAAAAACCCAACGTCTCCGAGGTGGTCCCCCCATTTTTTAGGGGCTAAATTAGGGGCAGGGGTCCCAGACACGGGATCACTTCAGTGATTGGTTCAAGAGGGCGTGATCGTCTTGTGGACATTCTCGATTGGTGAGGTCTTAAATAATCAAATTCCTGTTCAGGTTTCTGGAGCCATTCAGCCTGGGGTCTTTGCACTCACAGCCAGCAGTTTCCAGCCCATTTTTGCTGGTTTGTCAGGTCCTGAGTGCTCTTGGCGAGGACTTCCAGAAGAACAGAGCAGCTTTTGGCTTACTGTGCTCACCACGACAAATCCGTGCACATGGGAACCACACAAACTGCTGCTCGTTTTTAAGAAAGGCCAAACTACTGGAAGTTGTAGACTCTGAAGGGCAAAGGAGGTCTCAAGTTAAATTAAGGAAGGGTGAAGGGAGAAAATGCAAAGAGCCTTGCCTTTCTGGGCCCAATACATTCTTAGGTTACTTAAAAGAGGAAGGTAAAGATAAGTAGAAAAATGGGCAAAAAGATTAAAAAAGGAGGGATCTGAAAAAGTGCTATATCGCCAGACAGACAGAGACAGAGAGACAGAAAGCGAGAGGGGGGAGGGCAATCCCTTCTCCTCCATTCTCCCTCGGGATCTTGGGCACGCACGCACACGCGCCCTCTGTAAACCGGGTCGGTCGACTTTCCAGCGACATAGTATAGTTCCCCCTTTTTGACTGATTGATTCTAAAAGCATTGTAATGCTTCACATACAAAAAACTGAAACCAAAAATATAAACTGGAATGTGTGTGTAATGCAAAAGTCAATAGAGAGTAGTAAGTAATCCTGTGATCCTAACTATATTACAGATGAGTGACATAAGCACACCAAAGGAGGTGAAAAAGGAAAAAAAAAATAGAATGCAAGTCATTTTGAAAAATAATATTTGATTATGTGACATAAGGCTGGAGATAAAATAACTATGCACATATATTACAAATAGCTAGTAAACTGTGCCTTTTTCACAATTCTCAAACTAATTTATATATCTGGTAGGACTGAGATAATAACTAAACACACTATGGCTAATGAGAGCCAGTTTTCTTAGCATCAGAGAAAGAAAAGGATAGTAAGATAGTGGGAAAAGCTAAAATAAATCCTGATATGTTGGAGTAGAACACAACGTATCAGCTGAACTCATACAAATAGATACCGAAATATCGGGTTGTTGGAAAAGTCATGGTGCATTTTTATATAGAAAAAATACTGCATGATTTTTCTGATGACCCAGTAGCTACGTGTGTGTACCTATGTGTACCTATACTGCCTCGCTGTGTCGCCTAAGAGTGCCTAGGAACAATGACATCCTAGTAGAAATTAGCGCATCGAAGCCCCAGCTCTTAATTAGCAATACCATTTCCCAGTAAAAAGAACCAGGGCTCCCTAGAGAAATTCTTAAATCCAAATTCAAGGCAGGGAAAGTGCAAGATGAGCTTGAGATGTGTTCTGCCATAAAGTAAGAACGTCCTCAAAAACTGATGGGATCATGATAGAAGCGCATAGGAACCAACTTGGTGATGATCCCGTTGGCCAATTCTGGGAACATAATGGATTATAACTTACGAGATGCCTGTGAGTCCCTTACTAAAGTAAGTGAGTGATGGAATTGAACAAGCAAATGCAAGAGCAGATGAAAACGTTACATATCAGTGGTGCGAAGACCTCAGGAAGCATTGTTTTAGGTAAGAATCATCAATGGAAGCTGAAATTATTGGGCTAAAGTATGATGAGAAATAAGATACTTTCACAGTTCCAAAATATCTCCCATCAAAATACATTTCAAGGGAACCAGCAGTTAGCATAATGGCTATGTCGCTGGATTCCCACGTAGTCGACCGCGGTTCGCGTCCTGGACCCGGTGGCTTAAAACTCACTCCGGGCGCGTGTGCGTGCGTGCCCAAGATCCCAAGAGGAGAATGGAGGAGAAGGGATTGCGGCGTGACCATCCCCCCGGGGGGGTGATTTCTCGCTTTCTGTCTCTATGTCTCTCTCTGTCTGGCGAGTGCACGCGCCCTATAGCGAAAAAACCTCTCCAAAAAAAAAAAAAAAAATACATTTCAATTACAAAGGAGAATACACCTGGAAGTTACCATCTTCACTGAGTGTTCAAGATTACTGGGACCAGCAGATGGAGTGATAGTTGCTTCGTTGGACTCCTATGTAGTTGACCATGGTTCTAATCCCGGACGTGGCAGCTTAAAACTCATGCCGAGCACGTGTGTGTGCATGCCGAAAATCCCAAGAGGGGAATGAAGGAGAAGGGATTGAAGTGTGCCCGTCCTCCCTGGGCGGTGATTTCTTGTTTTCTGTCTCTATGTCTCTCCAGTGAGTGCATGTGCACTGTAGCAAAAAATGTCTCAAAAAAAAAAAAAAAAAAAAAAAAAAAGATTACTGTCCCCAGTAATGAGACTTGAGGGCATCACTTACCTCCTGAGATGATAAGTGAAAAAGGTTACCACGTCACTTTTGAGGTCTGATTGCCATAAAACTAGCACTTCAGTGTAATCATAAGAAAGTGTTAGACAAATCCAAATTGAAAGACATTTTACAAAATGACTGGCTAAAACAAATCCAAATTGAAAGACATTTTACAAAATAACTGCAAATATCATGAGAAAAACAGATGAAGGAACTGAACTATTCCAGACTAGAAGAGTCTAAAGGGCAATTACTATCCAACGCTATGGGATTATTGATTGAATCTGTACTACAAAAAGGACATGAATGGGACAACAGAAGATTTTAATACCATTTGCAAATTTGTTTCTTTTTCTTCTTTTTTTTTTTCTTTTTTTTGTTTTGTTTTGTTTAATGATTTTTGCCTTAGGGAGCCACTGGAGTGTGGCAAAGAGAAACAGGGAGAAGTCACACCCTGGGAGTCATGGCCATACCGTTATCTCTTCTCCCTTCTCCTCCTGGGAATCTGGGTACACACACACATGTGCCTAGCGTGATTATCAAGCCGCTGGGTCTGGGACTCAAACTGCAGTTGGCCATGCATGTGTCCAGCTGCCTTAACCACCATCCCACTTGTTTGCCCCCAAATTTGCAGATTTTTAAAAATAATATCACTGTTTATAGTTAACTGTTTTGATGTTAATTTCCTAATATAGGTAATATAATTAAAAGTTATTCTTTTTGCTTCTCTGGTTGTAAATAACAGTCCGTTGAAACCTATTATGACACTGCCTGGCGCTCTTTCAGATAACCTGTGTGGACTCGTCTTGCTAAGACCATATCGTCCACTAATGAGCTAGAGTCCCTGAACTTCTTACTTAATTTTATCAGATCATTACTGTGGGCCAGAAACTGTGCCAAGTCCCTTGCATGTGCTGGCTTATTTTATCTTTACCACAGTTTGATGATTTACATACTATGTAATATTATCATGGTTACCCCTTTTTCACAGTTTAGGTAAATACTTAAATGCATGGGACTCTTTCATTATTTGGTTAAATAGAACCCCTAATCTTTCTCTGATTTACAGAGAAATTAAGAGTCATGAGGACCAGCAGATGGACTAGTGGCTATGTCACTGAACTCTCATGTGACTGATTGCAGTTAGAGCCCCGGACCTGGTGGCTTCAGACTCCTACCAGGCATGTTTGCATGCGTGACCAAAATCCCAAGAGGAGAATGGAGGAGAAGGAATTGCTGTGTGACCATCCCCCTGGGGTGGGGGTGGGGGTGGTGTGATCTCTTGTTTTCTGTCTGTCTTTCTCTGTTTCTCTAGTGAGTGCATGTGCCCTATAGCAAAATCCCTCAAAAAAAAAAAAAAAAAAAAAAAAGAAAAAGGATTCATAATGTCCAAAGCCATAAAGTTAGGTAGCAACGATGCTACACTTAGAATCTAGGTTGCCTGACTCCCCAACCTGCTCCATAGCCTATTCTTACAGTGGCTCAGAGGAAGAGCTTACCGCATTATTCCAGCTGATCCTCTTAGATCTCAGGTTCTGTGGGAGCTCATAGGCAAGGCCTATCTTCCTTCTCTTTGTCATCATTGTAATCATGCTCTTTGGTCAACATAATCTCCTTTCTGAGAACACCACTTCCTTTCACACCGACAGCCAGGAGATTTCTGGCTCCTGGGGTATTGAGACATGCATTAATGGCAGAACTTAAAAGTTTTGTCAAGTAAAGAGGCTGTGCTAAATTTAATCAGTGGATCCTACGTCGCTTTGGGAAGCTGTTAAAATAGAATGACACACTCGATATTGTTCCTCAACCTCTTGATTTTCAGATAAATGAAATAATGAAAAAAGGTGTTTGTCCCAGACCTTACGCTAGCAAAGGATGTAGACAGAGCTCCAACTCAAGTCTCTTTCCAGTCAACTGGGAAAAACTTAGCCTTTCTTCTGGATGTTTTAGGATTTTGATTTGGGGGGGTTCTCAATAAGTTTAAATGTGCTCCTGTGTTATTTTAGTACAAAATTCACTATACACCCTGGGAGTTTTATTCCAGATCAGTTGAGTACAAGTTAATAACTCTGACCTTCACATTTACCAAAGCATCAGTTTAAGAAATGATAGTAGAGGGAACCAGCAGTTAGCGTAATGGCTATGTCGCTGGACTCCCACGTAGTCGACCGCGGTTCGCGTCTCGGACCCGGTGGCTTAAAACTCACGCCGGGCGCGTGTGTGTGCGTGCCCAAGATCCCGAGAGGAGAATGGAGGAGAAGGGATTGTGGCGTGACCATCCCCCCTGGGGGGTGATTTCTCGCTTTCTGTCTCTATGTCTCTCTCTGTCTGTCTGGCGAGCGCACGCGCCCTATAGCGAAAAACCTCTCCCAAAAAAAAAAAAAAAAAAAGAAATGATAGTAGAGTGTACTAAAAGTATTGCTACAGTTTCTCCAAGTACTTACCCTCCTTTATTCACTGAGGGAGGAAAAAAATGCCTGATTTAATCTTCATCACTCCTAGCTATTTTTTCTTTGTATCTCAAATTAATACAAAGTGCTAAGCCTAAAGTTGTCTGAGTTGTCTAGATGTTGGCCCATCCAACTATTATAGACGGCAATACTTGCCCTTGTAAATTTTACAAATTTGGTGATTTGGATATAAAATCTTTTTTTTTTTTTTTTTTTTTGAGAGGTTTTCGCTATAGGGCGCGTGCGCTCGCCAGACAGACAGAGAGAGACATAGAGACAGAAAGCGAGAAATCACCCCCCAGGGGGGATGGCCACGCCGCAATCCCTTCTGCTCCATTATCCTCTCGGGATCTTGGGCACGCACGCACACGCACCCGGCGTGAGTTTTAAGCCACCGGGTCCGGGACGCGAACCGCGGTTGACTACGTGGGAGTCCAACGACATAGCCATTATGCTAACTGCTGGTTCCCTGGATATAAAATCTTGAATTGCTGTATAGTGAAGGGTTTTGTCACAAGTGTGTCTATACCTGGATTTACTAGTTTGCAGAAGACAAATTGGGGTTGAGTATGTTTTGTAAGGGCGGTTCATCTCACATGCTCTTCTTGAAACAAGTTGATGATGTTCCCTTACCATGGGATGAGATCTAGGCCCAGTCCCGGCAGAGCTGTGGGAGTAACCACACTCTCCAGTGCTGGAGGCCATATGGAGGTTTAGGGTTTGGAACCTGGGTTGACCTGTACATGCCAGACACACACATGCACGTCCATAATCCTGTCTACCTGGGAATGGCTGGCGGTGGTTGCAGTGTGAGATCCTGTGGAAGATGTGTCTTTTTCTCTGTTGGTCTCTATCTCTTTATCTTGATTTCAAGAAATAAACTTTTCAAAGAGTGAAGCCTGCAGATAGCAAAGTGGTTAAAAGCACTGGACTCTCATATGGCTGGCCAAGGTCTGCATCCTAGACCTGGAGGCTTTTTTTTTTTTATTTTTTTTTTTTTTTAGAGAGGTTTTTGCTATAGGGCACATGCACTCGCCAGAAAGACAGAGAGATAGAAAGTGAAAATCGCCGCCCAGGGGCATGGCCACGGTGCAATACCTTCTCCTCCATTCTTCTCTTGGGATCTTGGGCATGCAGACACACATGCCTGGTGTGAGTTTAAGCTACTGGGTCGGGGCCTCAAACCGCGGTCGGCTACATGGGAGTTCAGCGACATAGCCATTATGCCAACTGCTGGTCCCATTTATTAGATGTGTTTCCTGTTTTTCTTCAGAAAATGAAGTTTTTGTTTTGAAAGGTTTTTGCTCTAGGGCATGTGCACTCACCAGAAAGACAGAGACAGAAAGAAAGAAAGAGAAATCACCCCCCGGGGGGATGGCTATGCCACAGTTCCTTCTCCCTTCTCCTCTCAAGATCTTGGGCATGCATGCACACGCACCTGATATAAGTTTAAGCCACCAGGTCAGGGACTCGAACCACAGTTGACTACATGGGAGTCCAGTGACATAGCCATTATGCCAACTGCTGGCCCTCGACCTGGAGACTTGAATATTACTCCGGGTGTATGTGCATGTATGCTCAAAATCCCAAGAGGAGAATGGAGGAGAAGGGATTGCGACATGGCCATTCTACCTTAGAGGGTGATTTCTCACTTTTGCTGTCTGTCACTCCCAGCAAGTACACATGCCCTATGGCAAAAAGCTACCAAAAAAAAAAAAAAAGTAATAAAACAAAACAAAAAACAATGTCTCTTTCCAAGAAGAAGGATATTTCCTTCAGATGCCCCAGGCATTGGTTAGAGGAGATTGCAGAAAGAATGTTCCGTCATCTCTCCTCTGCTCCGCTGTTGATCTTGTCAAGTGGCCCGGTCTCCATGGCCTTCCTTTCCCTGCATTCTGTCCTCTGTACCACGAGCAAATCTCTGCAGGTGATGGCATCCCCTTTGAGAACTATATTTTTTTTCTCTGAATTTCTTTGATTTTTTTAAAAAAATATATAATGAGTTCATTGAACACTGTTTCTCCTTTTCTGTTTCAAGACATTCCAGGGTGCTGTTGAAAAAGGAGCTGTAGGGGGAAACTGGAAATAAGCCAGTTGTATCATAGAATCCATCAGAAAGGTCAAAGCCACACAATATGCTATTACAAATCATCACTGAGATAAAGTATTCAGTTCTTCTGCCTTAATTTTTTTTTTGGAACATGAACTTTAATGAGAATGGAAAGGGCACTACAAGAATAATTTCTCCTAACAAAGAGTGTGAGAGCGGAGAAAGATACAGTGGTGTGTCCCATTCTGACTATTGAGTCAGTGTTCTTGAGATCTTTGGAGCCCCAGGTCTCTGATATTCCTCCTCTCTCCTCTCAAAGACTATGGAAAGCTTCAGTCCTATTATTTCATGAATAGAAGCTATAGAATTTTAGCAAAGCACAACATGAATCTTAGCATCAAATGTGAGAGAAAAGAAAGTACCTGAATATTAATATCTTCCTATAAAAAGACAGGGTTCTTTCTTGCTGGCTGGTAACCTATAAAATCAAGTTCTTATTTCTTCCTCTTCCGTATTTGGAGGGCTTGCTGAAAGCAGAAAGCCAGTCTTCAAAACCTTTTATTGTTATTGATACTGTTTTGGGGGTTTTTTTGGTTGTTGTTGTTTTCCTTCTATACCAGAAAAGCTTGTGTCATTCATCAATGCAAGAGCTTAAGAGAGCCCTGTTATGAGAAAGTGGATTACTTTTTGGTCTACAGGAGTACTGTCTAGATAAAACACAGGAGAAACAAATGGAAATCATGTCTTTGGCCACACACAGATTCAGCGCTGGACTCGGTTCGTTGTGACTAAGATAACATTGCTCATAGACCAGGGCCCATTTTCAAAGCGGGCTCCCCTCAGCAATTTGGAAAATATAAAACATGTATCACGATGGAGAAATTTATTAGGAGAATTAACTGTGGTGCATTAGACAAGATGTTTATATGGATAATAAAGACATTTCCTCTGTCTAGGCTTGAGAGATTATCACATAAAATAATAATAAAAATAAAATCTGGGTCAAACCCCCAGCACAGAGATTAAGTGCTTCGTAGAGGAACCAGACCCCACATGGCCAGCTGCAGCTGGAATCCCATCCCTGGAGGCTTGAAAAACATGCCAGGCCTGTATGTGCATGCCTAAAATTCTGATGGATTAGAAAAATGAGGGAAAAAGAAGTGTGGTGTGGCCATGTTCATTAGTGGTCACTCTCTCTAGCACATGTCTGTGCCCTCTGGCATTGAAAAAAATTTATTAATTAAATGACATTTTTTAAAATATAAAAAATGATTACCTTATATCAAGCATCTCTTATATAAAGACACAGAGCTAAGTAATTTGTATACATCATTTAATCCTCACTCTGATTCTGTTGAAAAAGTATTGGCAGGACCAGCAAGTTACATGGCAGTTAAGGCGCTGGACTCCCACAGGGCCAGCTGCAATTCAGATCTTAGACCCAACAGTTTGAAAGTCATTCGGGGGGCGTCCGTGTGCGTGCCCAAAATCTCAAGAGGAGCATGGAGGAGAAGGGACTGTGGTGTTGCCATCCCCCTTGGGGAGTGATTTCGTTCTTTCTCTGCAGTGAGTGCACACACTCTAGAGCGAAAAGACTCTCATAAAAAGAAAAGAAAAAGTGTGAGATTGAATAACTTGTTACGATCATACGTGTAACAAGTAGAGGACCTGGAATGTAACCCCATATTAGGGATTCCAAAGCAGTGTTCTAGTTTAATAAGCTGAGTGACTGGGACAGGTGACTTCCTGCTGACTTAAGTATGCTTCCTCACCTGTAAAGTTAGGAACTTTGTTGTTGTCCTTGAGTTCTGTATTAGCTTCCTATTGCTACCATAAAAATTAGCACAAGTCAGTGGCATAAGCAATACAAATTTATTTCTTGGATTCCTAGTCCCTCTGTTCAATACAAATATCACCGGACGTTGGTGAAGGCAGAGCTGATAACTTCTGGAGGCTCTGGGGAGAAGTCTGTCCTTGCCTTTTCTTTTTGTTACGTTTTGTTTTAAGTTTAGTAGAGGGCACATGTGAGAGACAAAGCAAGAGGGAAAGGGAAAAAGCAGCCCCTTGGTGTACAGCCATGCCTCATTACCCTCTCTGATCTCTTCTCAGGATCTGGGGTACACACGTAAACACACACACACACACACACACACACACAGCATGGCCCTTGAGCTTCCACATCTGGGATTTGAACAGTGAGGTCTACCATGTGGGATCCAGCTGCCTCAACTACCATTGCACCAGCTGTCTCTTCTTTGCCTTTTCTAGCTACTGGGGCCCACTTGCATTCCTTAGCTTGTGACCCCTCCTTGCATCACTCCAACTCTATGTTTTCATCATGGCATCTCCTTTTACCTTTCAAAGAGGAGTCCTCTTATAAAGACACTTGTGGTTACATTTGCCCCACCCCGATTACCTAGTCTGATCTCACCTACTATGGAACTGAATTACATAGCTTTTTTTTTCCTTTTTTTTTTTTTTTCTGTAAAGCAGCATTCACAGGTTCTGAAGAATAGCACATAGATACCCTTGGGCCATTATTCAGCCTACCACAAGCTTTGATTTTTTTTTTTCTTTTTTAATACACAGTAGTGTCATAAGATCCTGAGCCAGTAATTGTATCTGAAATATGATGTGCAGTTGCTTAGCTCTCCTCTATTCCAGTAGGGATAGCTTTCAGCACAAAGTTCCACCTTCATGTATCACACACATGCGCCCGGTGGGTGTGACTTCTGAGTGCCAAATCCAGGACATGAACTGTGGTTGGCTGTGTGGGACCCCACATCTTAACCACCACCCCACCTGCTGGGCCTCTTTCTGGACTCTTATTTTAACTCCATTTTTGTGTTGATTAATCATTTGTGTGGGGTCACTCTACACCATGCCTGCTTTGTTAAGAGTTGGTCTGTTTTTTGTTTTGTTTTGCTTTCCCCCTCATTGCTGTTTTCAGCACACTTTCAGTCTGTTCAGTTAACGGGCTATCATAAGTCCATGCATATTAATACTGCCTTGGTATCCATCTCACTTCTGGTCCTCATCTTGGTCCCCTCAACTTAAATATTTTGAGGCTGTCTCCACCCAGTTTCTGTTTTCGTGTTCTTCACCCCTTTCTGATTGTGTGTCCTAATACTCTGAGTTGTGGAACCTCCTGACTCTGATTGAAGCTTGGGCAGCCCAGGAGTTCAACCCTTGAGTTCAAACTTGAGTTTCCATGCTTAGCTGTGTGCTCCACCCAAGTTAACAGTCTAACCCATCCCAGGAAACCCACCTAGCAACACCCTGAACCCCAGAGAGGTTTTGACCCATGGGATACGCCCTTTCTCACTTGCTCCCACCTGTTGCTTGAGTGCTCATTACCCAAACACTCCCCACCTCCGTTAGGGCTTCCAGGCAGACTACCTTCTTATCTCTGGGTCTGTGAATAACAACATTAACCTTTCCACCATTTTGAACTGAGTGTTCCTCACTGAGTTGCCCCTGACTACACTAAACCTAACTCAAACACCTCACCTACTAAGTCATGACATATGCCTTTTTTTTTTTCTTCCATTCATGTTATGAATGCAAATATTCACATTGGCCCACGTTCTGGAGAAGCTCAAGTCTTTGCTAAACAGATGCACAACTCCGCCCCCTTAAATTTACAATCAGCAATTATTAAAAGTGTTTCATGCTTCTTACTTAAGACATACTCCAGATCCCTCATCTCATGCGATTCATATCAATGATATTTCACTCATCTATTTGTCAAAGGACACACATACACATTCTATTAATGCATTAGTCTATTTAAATTTATTTCAATGTGTAATTCTGCCAAGATAATTGATTGCATGTTAAGATAGATATTTTAAGACCAAAATGGGAGTTTGAGAAGGAAACCAAAATTTACTTGAACACCTGCTAGGCATACTTGTAAACATTTTATACTAGCTATCATATAAAATGGAAGTAATCAGCCAAAAAAAATTTTTAATGCAAGCAATAGACAAGTATATATTTAAATAAAATGTTTTTGCTTGATTACTTATTTTTGTATTACACTTCCTTGCCAAAATCAAATGATTAATTATTATTTTTGAAATTGTTACTAGCCACAATTTAGTGTTACACAAGAACTGAAATAATAATTATGACCAGTAGAAGCATAATAAAACTTAACATTGTCTATGAAAAATAATACCTACCAACTTCATTCCTCAGAAAGAAAACAATGTGTGCTTACCAGAGTGGGTGAGGGGAATGAGAAAACAAGCCACCGGGTCCAAGACTCGAACCACAGTCAACCATGTGGGAGTCCAGCACCTTAACCATCACACCATCTGCTGGTCCCATGCATCCCACCTTCTATAATTAGCACTGATGGCCACAGGAATGCTTTGCCTATACATTCCAAGGGTTATCTGGAGGGATATCAACTAACTACCTGGTTCTTCAACAAACCTCCAGACTGTCACCCCTAGCATAAGAGAGAGAGGAAATCTTGCTTATCTCTGAAGTCTGTCTCGGCTTGTCTTCCTCAGGCAGCGCTGGAACCCCAGTGATGTTCAACAAGAATGGCGATGCACCTGGGCGTTATGACATCTTTCAGTACCAGGCAACAAACACCACTAACCCTGGTTACCGTCTGATTGGACAGTGGACAGATGAACTTCAGCTGAATGTGAGTTGTACTTTGTTTTCTCTCCCCTTGTGTGATGAATGGACAGACTTGGAATTTTCTCAGTGAGGCAGCTGTTTCTTACTTGTGTGTGTGCTACTCCAGAAAACATGCCACACGTTAAGGTTATCAGCAGATACTCAGAAGGAGTATAAGGATGATGGCCGTAGAAATGCACACTGAGTTTTGTGCATGATGCTCAGTACCTGTGTGAATTATCTCGTGTAATTTGAGGCTGACATTGCTCAACAAACAAGTTACAAACTAACATTTTCATAGATTCTTCTCTAGGTTGAATTTCTGTTCTTTCTATCCTTCCTATTGTATTTAGTTTTGTTTGTTTGTTTTTTTATGTTTTTATTATAATGCAGTTTAGTGAGTCACTCTGGTTTATACTGAGATTCTTTGAGTATTGGGAGTGCTAGTATTTTCATAAATCTTCCTCTTTCTGTAAAATATGCCCTCGAGTAAGCATCCACTTCCTTGTACAAGTCTATGCTGAGGTTCTCTGGTTGATGTCCCAGCTCAAGGAGAATCAGGCAAAAAGAAATAATTCTTCCTTACTCGGGCTTCTTATTTCATTCAGATAACATGATTAGATAAGGGGAGGGCAATTTAATTAACTTCCGGTTCAAACGTTAATCTCATCCAAAATACTCTCACTGACATACTCAGAGTATTTGACCAAATATCTGGGCACCCTACAGCCCAATCATGTAAAACATAAAATTAACAATCACAGTTCATATCTTAGAAATGCCTACAATACCTCTTCCAAATCTGTAAAATCGGCCATTGACCTTTATCAGGCTGTACCTTAGGAGATACTTAGGACATTATTAAGAGCAATGCTTCTTAGGAGCGGAGAGCACAACTGCTGCCTTAGGAGGCAGGGGCCTGGGTCATGGTTCTTAAGGGGAAAGAATTGTGCATAGGGGAGGAATGAAGCCACTACAGGCCAGTTACCTTCTTTGCACCTTACCTGGCCTATTTTTGCTTCTACCTGTGCAATTCTCCTTCTCCTGCATCTACCATCCCAGGGGATCAACACTAACATTGGTTCCAAAGGATTGTGATCTGATATCTGGGAATGGATGGCTGGCGCTAGATAGCAAAATCCAGCCTTGACTGAGACAGATGCCAAGGGTCAGAGTAGAAGCTTAAAATTATCCCAAACTTAAGACACATGAAATTTTCAAGCAAAAAACCAAAAAACAAAAACAAACAAACAAAAATACCCAACCAAGGGATAGTGATCAAAAGCAAAATTAAAGCAGTATAGCCTGGCTGACATGACATATCCAAAGTATGTATTTAATGGGCATTGTCTGTATGATACAAAACTGGGTCAGCCAGGATCAGTGGAAGAGAATCAATGTCTATGGTACATATATGAAGTCATAGGATTACAGTGAAACTCGGGAGATTAAATACATACTCTAATCTTTCCTAGCATAACCCCATGTACCTTGTTGAATTTATGGCATGTGTAATTTTTTCATGTATGGAAGAAATTCCCAACCTGCATTTACCAACTTTATATATTACTTGAAAGTTCTTAAAGCATTCTGCTTAAGAACCAACATCAATGCTGGTTTGGTTTTATTTTCTGTTTGGTTTGTGTTGGATCCTTAATGGAAATGGTATTTGGCCATTGGATTAATTTTGGTTGTTGGTTTTTTGGATACCTACCATGTGACAAGCACTGTGAGATGTAACAAGTATGTGAACACTGGAAAAGGAAAGAAGGGTCGTCTCTGTCCTGGTAACGTGGCCATCTATGAGTCCCGACTATACAAGTAAATGGATATGTGTGTGAAAACTACACAGCATCCTCAGAGGGCTGGTTGGGGAGAGAGTAATGGAGGTGCAGAGGGAGGGGCTTTCTGGATGAGAAACCAGCAGTGCAAAGATAATGAGCACCCTAGCAGGTCGGAAGACAGACACGGTGATGGTATAATCAGTAAGGGAGACTAAAGAAGGAGTAGGAGGAGATATTAGAGCAAAAGGTAAGAGCCATATTAATGCAGTCCCTCGTAGGCCATGATAAAAAAATTTAATTTTATTCTGAATACATTTTAAAGCCATTAAGAGATATTAAGCAAAGGGAGTGACTGCATCCCATTTAGGACTAAAAATTGCTATAACAGCTGGGAAGATAATGAATTGGAGGGGCAAGGGTGGGTGTAGAAAGACCAATTAAAAGTGTATTGCAGCTGTCTAGCTAAAATAGGGTGGCTCACTGAAGTGGTTCTCAAACTTCAGGGTGTATCAGGGTTATCTGGAGGGAGACTGGTGAAAACAGAATATGAGGCAAATCTCCAAAGCTTCTGATTCAGAAGGCCTGGGAGTGGGATAAGCTTGAGTGCTTGCCTAAGAAATCCTTGGACAATGATAATGGCATTACCAGAGGCCTAGAGCACAGGAATCATAAAGATGTAGTGAAATGCATAGAACATGTGTGTGTGTGTGTGTGTGTGTGTGTGTGTATGATATATCTGGGTACAACATATATATTTATACTGTATGTATGTCATACATTTATATGCTGGGTTGTCGGAAAAGTCATGATGTATTTTTCTATGCAAATAATGTGTCATAACTTTTCTGATGACCAAGTATTTATATGCAAGTGTCTTGGTAGTCAGTTTAGTGCTGGAATTAAAGGAAAAATAAGAGTCAAGAGTGAGTCCCGTGTATGTAGCTTGAGGATCTGTGTGCACAGTGGCAACAGTTGGCAGGAAAGGGACTGTTGGGAGTAGAAAGCATAAATTCCCAATTCTTCATTGGAATTCTTAAATATATAAGCCAAAATAAAATGGATATGTCTGGCTCTCAGAAATGAGTTTTGGGCTCTCAGTACAAAATACATGTTATTTACTCAGAAGTGACCTTTCAGTGTATTACGAAAAGAGAGAAGAGAACCGAGGGCCTTGTGAACCATGTAGAAAATGGTACAGTTCCATTCCAAACAGTCCAAATAGCACTCAATTTAAAATATTCTGTTTAATTTGCCTGGAAAGTTGGGCCAACCATATACGCATTGTACTTTGAATCTCTGTGTGGATTGGAAGCTAGGTCAGGGATGTGTGCTTGAATTGGCAGTCACTGGGGACAGTTTGTATTCTGTTTGTCATGCCGAGAGCGATGTGTTAAGAGTCCTCAGGTGAATGCAGGTGTTCATGTGTGCTGTCTTACAGCCTAAAAGAATGGACAACGTAGGCACGAACAGGACCATTTCTAGAAGGGTGAGTGGTTGAGTTAATTTACCTAGTGTGACCACTGGATAATTGACCTTGATAGGAGAGTACCCTGTTGATACCTTTTACAGGTCCCTTAGGATATTGTTAAATGGAATTTGAATCATGTTCAGGGGAGGTAGGAAATAAAAGACAAGAAAAAGAGGAAAGCACAGTGCCCAGCATAAATTCCCAATTCTTCATTGGAATTCTTAAATATTTAAGGGGATACCCAGCTCCTCTTTCCACATGATACATGTGGATACATCGTGTGTGTGTGTGTGTGTGTGTGTGTGTGTGTGTATGTGTCTGTCTGTCTATATATTTACATATATGGACTTGGGGGTGAATTTAGTACTAGGATTCAAGAAAAAAATGAGAGTGAAGAGTGAGTCCCATGTTCATAGCTTGAGGAGCTGTGTGGACAGTGGCAACAGTTGACAGGAGAAGGACTGCCAAGAGTGGCCATGGCCCAGGTGCCCTCTTGAGTGGCTTGTGTCCTATAGTTTTCTGTAGTGATTCTGATTCATTTAAATATTTTTGTGGGGGGCAGCAGAGGGTTTAGTGGTTAAGGTGCTGGACTCTCTCGGGGGCTGACTGTAGTTCAAGTCTCAGACCCAGCTGCTGGAAACTCACGTGGAGACTGTATGCCTTCATGGGCAAAATCCTGAGTGGAGAATAGAGAAGGGGTTGCATAGTGACCATCCCCCCTGGGGGGTGATTTCTTGGTTTCTGTCTTTCTGGTGAGCATATGCTCCCTATAGCAGAAATCTCAAAAACAAAACAAAACAACAACAACAAAACAAAGCAAAAACCAACAAAATAAAACAAAAAAGTTTTGTGAGATTGGAATTTGAACAAGCATAGCTTTGTATATTTGCTTTCTTCTAGACAATAAAACAAATCAGAGCATTTCAAGTAATGGCTGTGCTGCTTGTTTACAGAGACTCAAGAGGACTCTTTGAGTCCCCTGCTTGAGCCCTCTAGCAGATGAAATTTTTAAGAGGGCTTTCTGTGTGGTCAGTAATTGCAAGTGAGTTTCTGGGCCAAAACATCAGAGTTTTAGGCTCTCAGAATCCACACTGTAGACCAGACTTCTCTGCTTCTCTATAGTCCCCTGAAATTGGGGCAGCTAGCCATGACGCTTCTGTTACAGTTCCTTTTGAACTGAATCCAAGGGAATGCTATTAAACATCCTCCAATGTGCAGTACAACTCCTCCCCACACTCATATATACACAATAAAAAGTGATTTGTTCGGGGCCAGCAGGTGGCATAGTGGTTATGGCACTGGACTCCCAGATGGGCTGACCGTGGTTCGAGTCCTGGACCTGATGACTCGAAAATCGTGCCAGGTACATGTGCGTGCGTGCCCACAATCACAGAAGGAAAATGGAGGCGAAGGGATTTCAGTGTGGCCACCCCCTCCCCAAGTGTTTAATTCTCACTTTCCCTCTCACTGTGGCTGGCTGGCTGACTGGCTGTCTCTCTCTCTCTCTCTCTCTCTCTCTCTCTCTCTCTCTCTCTCTCTCTCTCTGACATAGTAAATGCACCCTAATGCAAAAAACCTTCAAAGTAAATAAAAGATTAATCTTGTACCTTTTCTCTCTGGCATAGATAGTAGCTCTGGGCTCTTTCTCCTTGTGGCTTACGAGATGCCAGCACTGTTTATTACCATAGCATTTCTGCATGAATTAGAATTCTGCCGAAGAGAATACCATCTAGCAAAGTTATTTACTATCCTAATTGGAACCTTCATAGAAATAATCCTGATTTAATTTCTGATACTTCTTTTCTGTCCAGAATTCCATGAAACACTCTTTCTGAGGAGACATGGGGAGAAAGGTCTGTAGGGTTGAAAAGGTGGGATTCTTTTCCTTGCCCATCCATAGGGTAATTGCCAGTACTCCTGTAACAAAAGAGAAGGTGCTGACAGGAAAGAGTAATAGATTTCTTTGGTCAAAGTTTTACCTGATACAGGAGCCTTCAATTAGAAACCTAAAGATCCAGGGAAAACTGTTTTTATGCTTAGGCTTGATGGAGAGTGGACAGCCATGTAGAAATATAATTGAACAAAAAGGGTATAATCTAATGCTAGTAGACTGAGGGGACATACGTGAAGGTCTGTTTAGATTCTTTATTTACCTCTCTTGGTGGTAGTCCTTTCCTCTAGGTACGAGGCAGGCCCCTCCTGAACGAGAGTCTCATCACCTCTTAGATAAGGACAAATCACAGAGTTACTATATGAGCAGATTATAGGCTGAAAGGTGAGGCAAGGTTATAGTAATAGTTCTAGTTTTTATGGATGGCTTTGAGGAAAGGAGTCCTAGTTTCTATGACTGACTTTAAGGAAAAGAAATTCTAGTTTCTGGGAGTTGATTCAGGGGAGGATGAGGGGCAACAGGACAGCAGGAGAAAGTCAGACCTTAATCCTGAAGCCGTTTCTGAGGTGGCCAATGTCATGTATGTTCAAGTACCCAGCATGCACCACACTTTGAGACAACATATTCTGCAGCCAAGAAGACAATGTAGCAAATAAACATAATCATCTCCACTGTGTCAGGCAGGAAGACAGTTCACGGAGATGTGGGTTAAAGAGGGCCAGGTCCCTGCTCTCTGAGTTCACAGACTCCAAAGTTTAAGAACACAAATAGGGACTGTTTAGGGAAAGCTACCTGAAAAGTATCCTTGAACTAAATCTTAGAGAGTAAGTAATAGTTCCCTAGACAGAGAAGAAAAAAATAAAATGACTTAGAATAAATAATGCAATACTATTTACAAATTAGGGTATGAGAATATGTCAGGAAAAGAGGCACGTAGAGGTATGTGGATGCATTAAAAATTTCTGAATTCCGGAGACCAGCAGTTAGCGTAATGGCTATGTTGCTGGACTCCCATGTAGTTGACCGTGGTTCGAGTCATAGACCCAGTGGTTTAAACTCACGCCAGATGCGTGTGCGTGCGTGCCCAAGATCCCGAGAGGAGAATGGAGGAGAAGGGATTGTGGCGTGGCCATCCCCCCTGGGGGGTGATTTCTCACTTTCTGTCTCTATGTCTCTCTCTGTCTTTCTGGCAAGTGCACATGCCCTATAGCAAAAAACCTCTCCAAAAATAAAAAAAAAAAAAAAATTCTAAATTCTGGACCAGCCTGTAGTCTGGTGGCTAAGGCAGCTGAATCTCACATGGTTGACCCTGAAGTTCAAGTCTTAGACCCAGAGGCTTGAAAATCACACCTGACAGCGTCCGTGTGCATGCGTGCATGCCCAGGATCCAGGAGGGAGAAATAGAGAAGGATTGCAGTGCAACCACTCTCTGTGTGGAGATGGTTTTTCATGTCCTTTGTCTCTCTTTCTGTCTCCTTCTGGCAAGCACACATGCCCTCTGGGGTGGGTGGAAATACTTATATACACATACATATACACACACGCACACATATATATATATATTTATATATACTTAAACATATAAATTCATATTGTTAGTAAACTACATTATGTGTGATAGAAACAATGGCAATTTTTTATCGTTATTTTTCATTTATTTTGAATTAGAAAGAAATTCAGATGAGCCCAAAATGTTAATTTTTCCAATAATCACATACACTAAAATACTAAATTGTTAAAAAAAAAAAAAAAAGAAGAGGAAGAAGAAGAAAAAGGGCAGCTTCCTGCAGTGGATTGCACACTCTCTGAAATAGAAGACTGACTGCATATTAATCAATCATTTCTGAATGACTCTTAGAAATCTCATCTGCCTGACACTGTGTAAGACCAAGTTTGCGATCTCCTGAGATGTGTGGAGCGTGTTACCCTTTTCTATGACTTTTTCCCCCTGTCCAACTTACATTTCACACCTGGAGAACAAAAATTCCTTGAAGGGAGAATCTGTGATTTAATCATTTTTTTTTAAGAGAGGTTTTTGCTATAGGGCACGTGCACTCACCAGACAGACAGAGAGAGACATAGAGACAGAAAGCGAGAAATCACCCCCCAGGGGGATTGGCCACGCCAAAATCCCTTCTCCTCCAATCTCCTCTCGGGATCTTGGGCACGCACACACATGCGCCCGGCTTGAGTTTTAAGACACCGGGTCCGGGACTCAAACCGCGGTCGACTACATGGGAGTCCAGCAACATAGCCATTACACTAACTGCTGGTCCCAGTTATTGTTTTTTTTTTTTTTTTTTTTAAATACATACTAGCATACAACATTTATACATCTTAACATACAACATTTTTCCCATTAATATATAAAACCTTTATAATGAACTTACACTTTTTTTTTTGTGGCCAGAAGGTTCATGGGCTCACCAGAGAAACAGAGGTATGGAAAGATGGAAAGTGAGAATCCACCCTCCATTGAGGATGGTCACACCTAATCCTTTCCCCATTTCTCCCTCCTTTTTTGATTTTTGGTGCACGTGCATGTACGCACACATGGTGCATTTACCAAGCCCCTGAGTCTGGAGTCTAACAGCATATGGGCCACATGGAATCCAGCTGCCTTAATTGCTCCACTCAAGGAGGGCCTGAATGTGTATTCTTTTTAACAATGGAGGGACCAGCAGTTAGCGTAATGGCTATGTCGCTGGACTGCCATGTAGTTGACTGTGGGTCGAGTCCCGGGCCCGGTGGCTTAAACTCATGCAGGGCGCACATGCGTGTTTGCCCAAGATCACAAGAGGAGAATGGAGGAGAAGGGATTGTGGCATGGCCATCCCCCCTGGGGAGTGATTTCTCGCTTTCTGTCTCTCTGTCTTTCTGGTGAGTGCATGCGCCCTATAACAAAAACCTCTCCAAAAAAAAAAAAAAAAAAAAAATGGACACTATGCAGACATCAGCCACTTTTCTTCCTTCTGAGAAGAACACACATGATAACTTTTTTAAACTGTGCAGTTGCTTGCCCTGGGTGGTTCTCAGATTCAAGAGTGGCAGCTGATTCAGTCTAAGACGATCACTGTGGCCATAATGGTGGGAGTGGGCACTCAGAAATGCCTGTCCAATCAGGGTGGACCACTGATGTCTGCTGGCCTATCTAGGACACCAGCAGGCTCTTCTAGGAAGTGGGTATGTCCTAAGAACCACAGAGAGCCCGTAGAGGGCACAGTAAAGGTGCTCTGGTTGAGACAAATCAAAATGTGGGGGGATTAAGTCTAAGTCACGCTGTTTCAGCCCTAGAAAACTCTCACTAGAAGCCATTTATAATGTTCTCTAGATTGCTCAGTTATCAATAAATGTTTTAGAATGACTAGGCCAAAAAAATAAGTTAGCCTCTTTTTAATCAGAAATTTTTTTCAAATATTTTAAACAGAGGTGATTAAAAATTTAGGAAGTTGTGATTTTGTTAAATACAGAGTCTTTCACACTGATTAGGATTCTGGCTCTTACAGATATTTAAAGACAGAAGAAGAATAGTTGATTGCCAAAGTCACTACTTAATAAAATTATATATCCCCAAATCAATACTTCCTTATACCTGCCTATAAAACTACTAATCACCCTATTGTTTCATAATTGCAACAGTAAAAATATTTTAAGAATCTAATCATACTCCTAATTTATAATCCATTACATGAAATATGAGGTAATAGCCATAATCAAAGCAGTGTTCACAAAGAGAAAAATATGTAAGTTGTCAAAATCTAGTACTTCTTCAGTGTCAATTTGAAGGCTTCTTTCATGTAATCACCTTGTCTCCTATCATAATTAATAGCTCTTTTCTTATAATTTATAGCTTTATTGTTAGTAATTAGGACTGCAGTCTTTAAAGCTGCACTGATTGAACAGCTCTGAGTCTCGGTGCCATCATCACTAGTTATGAGCAGGATTACAGTGATACCTATTCTGTAGAGGTTTTGGTTTTTAAATAAATGTACGACACATTTAAAGCAATGGCTGGCTTATAGTAAATGTCCAACAAATGTCAGCCATAGCAGTAACAGCAATAATGTTCATTTCACATCCTTAGTTTGTTACGGGATTTATAATTTCTTTAAGTATCCATTTATTTTTTTTAAATAATTATTTTATTTAACTTTATTTATTTTAATTTGACAGAGAGGGGCAGGGGGAGGGAAGGAGGGAGAGAGAGAAAGAACTAGAGAGAGAGAGAGAGAGAGAGAAAGTGAGAAGGTGAGAAAGTGAGAAAGCAAGCCACCAAGTCTGGGACTAGAACCACAGCTGGCCTTGTGGGAGTCCAGTGCCTTTAACCACCACACCACCTGCTGGCACCTCCATTTCTTTTTTTTAAATAAATATTTAAAGAATTATTTATTTAATTGTATTATTTATTCTTCTTATTATTATCTTACTTTGCAGTGAGAAACAATGTTCTCACTAGAGAGAGAGAGGGAAATTGAGAAAGCAAGCTACCACGTCGAGGGCTCGAACTATGTCCTACCACGTAGGAGTCCCCACCATGCTGCCTGCTGTAGTTAAATGTCATTTTCTAATACTTAGCTGCTTTTCTTTTCTTTTTTTTCTCTTTTATATCAGCTCCTACCATAATGTTTACCATGTATAAATGGCTCATTATATATTAAATGAATGAAGAGACAAATTTGGCCAACCAGTAGCCTAGTGGTTAAAGGAGCAGAAGCCTACATGGACCACAGGAATTCAAATTCTGATCCCCAGCAGCTTAAAAAACATATTATATTGCATGTATGCCCAGAATTCCCACAGGATGGAGAAATGGAGGAGAAGGCAGTGTAACCATGCTCTACTGGAGGGTGGATTCTCTCTGTCCCTGTCCTGTCTTTCTCTGGCAAACACGTGTACCTTCTAGCAATCCAAAAAAAATTGCTTTAGGGTGAGGACTGTGTCATTTTTGACCTTCATTCTCAGTACCTGTTGGATAGACAGATCAATGAGTGGATTCATACACAATTCTACCCCAGTCAGCAATTTTGTATGATTTGGGGTCCATTTAAGAATTTGTATTATCGGTTGAAGATAAATTTATAGTATTGTCAACTGGACTAGTGAGAAATGTACACATGTTGAAATACTCACTTGGCAGGCTAAATAACGTGATTGAATGTATAAAAGAAATTCAAATGAAACAAAGAAAGAAAGAAAGAACTTGTAAGATTCTGTAATTAGCCTGTGAGTATGTTCAAATTGCAAGATAGGCTGTTTTTATTTGTGAATGATAAGAAAGAAGAAGAAGATAACAAGAGATAGAATGATTGGTTTTGATTTTGTTTCAGCTGATTTTTAATTTTTGAAACCTATCAGTAGTTACTTGAGAACGTGTGGTGAAATTAATGTCCTTGAGGGACCAATGGAAGAGTCATTTGCTGCATTTACTCTGATTAAAGTCAAGTAATTAAACCATTTAAGGCTGGTTACATCTGTCATCTGCCTTTCTACTCTTTAATGCTACATTAGAGCAAAAGTCAAAACAAAGAATTTCGGATGAGATGGATCTGGTCTATAATCATGGCTCTGCCCACATACTGGCTCAGGAAAAGGAAGGCCTCTCTGAAAAGATGATATTTAACCTGACAGTGGAATGGTGAGAGTTATTTTCATATGTCAGCATCTCCAAATCTCTAATCTTTTTTGGAAGGTGCTTATATATCCAAACCAGGAAGTACTGCTTTCCATTTTTCAGCCAACTGAAGATGAGAGATTTAAATGAAAAAACAGTAAGGGCTAGCACATGGCGTAGTGGTTACATCACTGGACACCCACATGGTTGACTGTGGTTCGAGTTCCAGACCTGGCAGCTTGAAACTCACAATGGGCATGTGTGTGTGCATACCCAAGATCCTAGAAGGAGAATGAAGGAGAAGGGATTTTGGTGTGGCCATCCTCCAGGGACAGAGGACTTCTCACTTTCCCTCTCATTGTCTCTGTCTCTCTCTGGTGAGTGCATCTGCCTGGAGGCAAAATAACCTCTAAATAAAGAAAAATTAAGAACAACAGCTGTGGGGGCCAGCAGGTGGCACAGCAGTTTAGGTACTGGGCTCCCACATGGCTGACTGCAGTGCAAGTTCCAAACCCGACAGCTCAAAATTTATACTGGGCACATGTGTATTCATGCCAAAAATCCCAGGAGGAGAACAGAGAAGGTATTGTGGTATGGCCATTCCCCCTGGGGGAGTGGTTTCTTGCTTTCTCTGTCTCCCTTCCGTGAATGCAAGCACTCTGTAGCAAAAAATAAATAAATAAATAAAAAATAATAATAATAAATAAAAAGTGTGTTTAAAAATTACTGTTGAAGGGACCAGCAGTTAGCGTAATGGCTATGTCGCTGGACTCCCACGTAGTCGACCGCGGTTCCAGTCCCGGACCCGGCGGCTTAAACTCACGCCGGGCGCGTGTGCGTGCGTGCCCAAGATCCCGAGAGGAGAATGGAGGAAAAGGGATTGTGGCGTGGCCATCCCCCCTGGGGGGTGATTTCCTGCTTTCTATCTCTCTGTCTCTCTCTGTCTGTCTGGCGAGCGCACGCGCCCTATAGCAAAAACCTCTCCAAAAAAAGAAAAAAGAAAAAAAAAATTACTGTTGAACATTTTGAAAATCAGGAAATTCCACAAAATTAGCAATATCTTTGTCTTCTGTTTAAAAGATCAGATTGGATAGAAATCTGTCCTTATTTCCATGTAATAAGCTGGCTGGATCAAAGTAGCAGCTTCTTACATTAGACAGGATATGTGTTCCTTAAATGACCACAGACTCTACCACTCCCTACTACCTGATACCCAGTTAATTCTATTTCTTTACGAATCCCATTGATTCCCACAAGAATTTTGTTTTATTCACTTAATCCAAATTTAAAGTAAATTTTCATTTATTTCCACTAATCTCCTATAGTTTGAACGTGTGCTTGACCTTTCATCATCTCTGAAAATTGGTTTCTAAATATTAACAAAAATATATTAGTAGTGTTAATGACCCAAAACACCCGTAAATACATGATTTTTTTAAAGAGTCAATAAATCCAGTTTGCCAGAGAAGATGTCTTAGTTAAGACTTTTTTTTTTTTTTTTAAGTATGTATTTGTTTGTATCCTAAAGCATACTGGAAATGGAAGAAATAGGTTTACCTTGTTTTTGTCAGTTTCTCCTGTATACAACTGCATACAATTGCATTCTTTCTATTATTTCTATTCTTATGTCTAGAAGATTAATAGTATTTACAATTATCAATGTTTCCACAATATAATAAACATGTATTTTAGAGAAGCCTAAACCCTCATAAATTCTTATTTGTATTGTAGGCATTCAAGCAAGTCACTTCATGTTTATTAATGTAGTCCATGTTCTGTAGGGAAGCTATTGAATTTCATTACAATCTGCATTTGGGGTCAGACAAAATGTATACCAAAAAAATTAATAATATTAATAAGAAGAAGATGGGCAAGCTTAGAGAACTTTACTGCTTTAACAGGAACTAGTTGTTGACAATCCAAAATTACAAAAGGAAAAGAGGTGCATTTCTGTACTATTGGTCTTAGCTTTTTGGTAGACAAACATTCAGGAATTACTTAATTATTAAAGTACAGTTGGTGCTAGTAGGTGGTGTGGTGGCTAAGACGCTGGATTACCAAATGACCTACCAACCAGGGTTCAAGACCCAGACCTGGCAGCTTGAGAATCACACGGGGTACATGTGTGTGCATGTCCAAAATCCCAAGAGGAGAATGGAGGAGAAGGAATTGCAGCATGGCCATCCCCCCTGAGGTGTGATTTGCTACTTTCCCCCTCTCTCTTTGTCTCTCTCCAATAAGCACACATGCCTCATGACAAAAACCTTAAAAAAAGAGAAATTAGTTAGCATTCCATATTCAAGGGCTCTGAATCCTCAGATTTAATCAACCACAGATAGAAAGCATTCCATTTTTTTCTGAAATGTACTATGTAGTGAGGTCTATAATGGTTAGATCCATACTGAATATGTACAGGTTTCTCCTTGACATTATTCCCTGAACAATTTAGCGTAACAACCATTTACATAGCGTGTACATTGTATTAGATATAATAAATAATCTAGAGATGATTTCATGATACCGAAGGAAGAATGAAGATTATATGTAAATAGTACATCATCTTATGTAAAGGAGTTGAGCATCCATGGATTTTGGTATTTATGAGGGATCTGAACCAAACCTGAGTTCCCGATCTTGGGGAATCTTGGAACTCACGGATACCGAGGGACAAGTGTAGACGAATCAGGTATGAAGTGTTTTCAAACTGAGAAATAACTTTATAAAATGAACATTATCAAAAGGCCTTGCTTGAGTCCTGCCTTTCCCACTGCTTCTTCAAAATACTATTTATCAAATGGAATTATCATTCCTAAACCATAATTTGATTACATATTTGAAAGAAAGTAAAGTAGACAAAGTAACTGCTTTGAGAATAAACTGTGTTGGTGTGGTGGTTAAGACGCTGAGAATGAACCACGACAAGTTCTGTGATACAAGAATTGTATACAATGTGTGGTTATGTGTCTTGTATTAGTTTCTCATTGCTACTATTAAAAAACTACCACATGCTTTGTGGCTTAAAAACAACACACATTTTGTAGGTCACTGTTCTATAGGTAAGAAATCCAGCCTGGTTCTCACTGGGCCACAGTCAAGATATCACCAGAGCTAGGTTAGGTTTCATTTTGGAAGCCCTCATAGAAAATCTGTTCTGAGCTCATCTTGTCTTTTGGGAAAATTTAAGTCCTTGTGGTTCTGGGACTGACATTCCAGTTTCTCCATAGCCGGCTGTGGGCAGATCCCAGTTTCTGAAGAACATCCTGGCACCTTAGCCTGAGACCTCCTTCTTCCATCCTCAAAGCTGGCAATGGCAGGTCAAGTTCCTCTGAGCTCGTAACCTCACCTGCCCCTTCTGTTCTCACATGTCTTCCAGTGACTGTTCTGCCTTCTCTTCCACTCAGAAGGGCCCATATCATTACTTTGGGCCCACCCAGGTAACCCAGAATAATGTTTCCATTGTAAGCTCTGCAGAGTCCCTTTGTTATGTAATGTAACATATTGACAGGTTCCAGAAATTAGGACATAATCTTTATGGAGAGTCAAGAGAATGGATTATTTTATCTACCATATTCCTTTACTATTTTTAATTACTTTGTTTTTCTGAGAAGTCTACAACATCCACGTTAAGTTTGCATTGCGCCAAGAGAGCTAATATATTGTTACAAAAAGGTAGGAGTCTTATGCAGTTTTGTGTACTTAAACTGCTTTGGTATGTCAGCAGCTCATCTGGTTGATAAATGTTCTCATAGTCCTGAAGAGGACCTGGAGTTAAGTGAAAAGCAGACAGAAGCCTCTATGAGGAGAAAGGGTGGAAGGTGAACAGGTCAAGGCAGGATCCCACACTTAGCAAAGTTCAATGAACTCCAGGAGACCGTCTGTTGACCACCTGGCTCTTAGGCTTCCTGTAGATAGTGTGGCCCAATCTCCTGACACACTGAGCTAGTGAGAGATGAGGTTTCAGTGTTGTCCCTCCCAGGAGCCCAGTCCCGATGAGGAAGACGGTGACATTTGTCCCTCTTCTCTTTCCCCAACCTCTCCTTCTATAAACCAGTTTTTCCCTTTTATATTCAATGGGGATATTTGGATCATGCTGATATGTTCCCAGTTCCCTTACCCTCAGTCAACACCTTTTATTCAAATTAGCCCCCAAATTCCTGAGCATTTGCTTTCATTGCCTTCATTCTCTTTAAATTACCAACAGGCTATGTGATGGTTGGGGGCTGGACTCGCCCATGGCCAACAGCGGTTTGAGCCCTGGACCTGGTGGCTTGAAATCCATATCAGGCACATGTGCATGTGTGCCCAAAGTCCCGAGAGAAGAATGGAAGGGAAGATGTATCTTGCTGGCCCCAAGATACGTCTTTCAACAGGGGTGGTTTGGTCAGAATTGAGTAAAATATATGATATTAGAAATTCATTTTCATGAATACCACAAAGGGTTTTGAAGCAATTTTTTTCTTTTTTTTTTTTTTGCTTTTTGTTTTTGTTTTATTGCCACAGGGTGTATGCACTTAGGAGGGAGTGTAAAATCTTTCCCCCAAAAATTACAAAGCAGAAACGTGGAGACAGAAGAGAAATGGGTACATCTTCAAAATGCTAGGTGTGAAGTTCATAAGAGCTAGAATCCAATTCTAGATAAAGGCTTAGCTCTAGCATTCTCTGGCCTGCAGTAGTTAATACCTTGGGATATAGAGTGCTTTGCCCATTCCCTGAGAAAGCTACCAAAGCAGGCTCTTGATAAAGCATGTCTATTACTCACTGCAGTTTAGGAGAACACCATCTGGATAGTATTTCAGAAGTGTCTCAGGAGAGAGAAGGTAAAGGCAAATAGTTTTAAGACATAAAGATATGGATTAAGGGACATCTTTCTTCTTTCTTTTTCTTTCTTTCTTTCTTTCTTTCTTTCTTTCTTTCTTTCTTTCTTTCTTTCTTTCTTTCTTATTTATTTATTTCGTTGGTTGGTTCGTTGGTTTTTGCCATAGGGTGCATGTGCTTTCTGGAAAGATACGGAAATAGGTAAAGTGAGAAATCACCCCTGCAGGAGGGCATAGCTATGCTGCAATCCCTTCTTCTCCATTCTCCTCCTGGGATTTTGGGCACACCCACACATGACCCTGGTGTGAGTTTTAAGCAGTTGGGTCTGGGACTTGATCTATGCTCGGCCATGTGGGAGTCCAGCACCTTAACCACTACACCACTTGCTGGTCCCAAGATACATCTTTCAACAGGGGTCGTTTGGTCAGAATTGAGTAAAATATATGATATTAGAGTTTTATTTTCCTGAATACCACAAAGACGGTTTTAAAGACAATTGTTTGTTTTGATTTTTGTTTTGGTTTTATTGCCACAGGGTGTGTGCACTTAGTAGAGAAAGATGGAAAGACGGAGGGGGAAGGAGGAAAGAAGAGGGAACAAACACTCCCCAAAGGGCATGGTCATGCCAAAATCCCTTCCCCTTCATTTCTTCATCTTGGCAAAATTTTAGGCACATATACAGATGTCTGGTGTGTTTTTCAAACCACCAGGGCTGAAATTTGAAAATGCAATGGCCATGTGGGACTGGCTGCCTTAATCCCTTGGCCAC
Organism: Tupaia tana; assembly: GCA_026018925.1. NCBI lineage: Eukaryota > Metazoa > Chordata > Mammalia > Scandentia > Tupaiidae > Tupaia > Tupaia tana. The sequence goes on along the minus strand of JAKSZU010000022.1, from coordinate 8,766,829 downwards.
AGGGCCATCCCCATGAAATAAGTTTTTTTGAATAAACAATCCTGTGATTAGAAGGTTTGGCTCAAGGATCAACAGGTAACATAGTAGTTAAGGGTCCTGGACTCCCACATCACCGACCACAGTTCGAGTCCCGGACCTGGTGACTTGCTCTCTCTCTCTCTCTCTGTCCCTCTCTGGTCAAATTTAAATAAATAAATAAATAGATAAATAAGTTAAATAATTCTTTTTTTTAAAAAAAAAAGGTTTGATTCAGTTGAATGTTAAGTTGTTCAGAAAAGAAGGGAGCTGTTTACTTTTATGGGAACTTATTTTTCTGAGAATGGAGTAATCCATTGTTCAAACAGATGGATTTTCAGGAGTTTTTAAAACAAACCCTAAAAGTATTTATAACTTTACCTTCTTAGGCAAGACTTTCTTGGAGCAATAAAATCATAGGAGTCCAGACAGCTTTACTTTCCTTCATCCTATTAGGCTTGGCAGTTGCAGGCAGTGAGTCTGAAGAAGGAGATCGAGACACAGCCTTTTGGTCTAAGTGTCAGGTCAGCCTCAGTAGAGTTCTGTGACACCTAACGACAGCTGTTTGATACTGTCACTTCTGGCGTATTCTAGGATAATGTGCTCATGTGTCCTAGGCCATGGTGAAAAGTCAGACATATCTGCCTTTTTCACTGTCCCTCTCCTTTGTAAGTATAATAGCACAGCCACTGAGCTGCTGTCCTCCAATGAACTCCTAGAGCTTCAGCAAGCCAGCTCCATACTTGGTGCTGTCAGAGTCCTCTCCTGTTTAAACCACAGTGTCCGTATCCTGAGTGCAGGCATGAGTCGGAAAGAGGTCATTTTTCTGGTTCTGTACCTTGTACCTGCAGCCCCCACCCTCCCAGAGAAGCACTGTTCCTAGGGATGGTTTGCACAGGCTGCCCTTTCTTCTAGCGTTTTATCTAGCATCAGGTATACAAATAGCTTCTCCCAAAATCTGTATTTGGGAGTAGTAGGGACTCTCCTCTGCCCACAAAAAAATGTAAATGAGCAGAGTCCCCTTTAAGTCCCCAAATGTTCACATTCAGAAATGGTTTTCCCATTCCTAAAAACAAACTGTGGCTGATCTTTTCACAGCCGTGCAGCTCATTTCTTAATGTTAAGAATAAAAGTGGTCTCAGTTTTGTAGCTAAGTTCTCCAGGCTGCGATTGTCCGACTGTGGAGCCTAGGGAGGAATGTCTGTCCTGCTTGGAAAATGGGGTGAGAGGGACCTGGGAGTTGATCCTCCAGTTCTGCCCCTGGGTCTGGTGTCTTTAAGTCAACTCTCCATTTAAGCACGCCAACAGGTGTGTGTTCCTTACACCCTCCTCATCGAACACTCAACTATTTAGACGGAAGGAGTGTTTTCAATTGCTCTACTAAACCATCTTCCTAAAGATGACAGTGAGCAACAAGCTCAGAACAAGGCAGTCAGAAAGGGTATGATGGGAAAACACAAAGAAGTCTAAATCCCTCATAAATAACAAATGCATTCTTGATTTATTGTGTGGTGATACTGGAGCAGAGCTTTTACAATGACTGAATAGGACACGAGGGCCTTTATCTTAGCAGGAAACATGAGGCTTGCCATTTGAAATCATACTCTGAAAGCGAGCTTTAACACATTGATGGATATGCCTTGGAAAGGTAAGTGGCTTTTGAAATTGCCCTGAAATCGTTTATGCTTCAATAAGAAGCTAACATCGAAGTTGGTAAATAGGCAGTTACATGATTTGTGTGCATATTTCCTGATAGTTAATTTTTTTCCATTAACAGTATAGATCACCTTGACTATAAATGCCAGTTTACAGGATTCAATCAAGAGAGCAGATTACAATGTCAGGAGGCTGGGGAGAAGGGGTGGGGCCGATAGCTCTCCTCTATCTCATCACCCTTATTGTTACACAAATGAATATCATCAGCTGCTTGAGGTGACTGTCTATAATGAGAGGAAGTTTGAGCAGAAGACTAACTGATTTCTTTATAGTTATAACCTGACAACATTGTGGCCAGACTTTTGAAGATTTTCTGGATGCCCTGCAAAGTCAGTCAGACATCTTGTTAGACCTGTCTAGTATGGTGAGCATTTTCATAATGGAGTATTCAAGATTTAGAGGTTCCCATCGAAATGCCTTTTTTTTTGGGGGGGGGGGGGAAGTTTTTGCTATAGGGTGCGTGTGCTTGCCAGAAAGACAGAGAGACAGAAAGCGAGAAATCACCCCCCAGGGAGGATGGCCACACCACAATCCCTTTTCTTCCATTCTCCTCTTGGGATCTTGGGCACGCACACACATGCACCTGGCATGAATTTAAGCCACCGGGTCCGGGACTCGGAACTGTGGTTGACTACATGGGAGTCCAGCGACATAGCCATTACACTAACTGCTGGCCCCAAAATGCCTTATTTTAATTATTGCTACTCTATATTGAAATTTGTTTTTAAAAACATCTGGAGCTACCATGACTGACAAGATTATCTTAAAACAGAAAATACTACCAATTCCTCTGTGTGGCCTTTACCCAGTGAAACCTGCAGCCTCTGTCTTAATTTTACTTCCTGAATTTGGAGATTGATATTAGCAGGTCTGCATTGATTCTCATTTGTGAAAAGGCGATGTGGCAGTGGGTTGTCGAGGCAGCCCGCATCCGTGTAAATACTGAGTTCCACCAAGTCTCTGGCTCTTTGACACACCCTGCTTCATCTCCCAGGGCTTCTATCTGCCTGTCTGCTAAATGAGACCAGTAATGGTACTACCCCATAAGGTGGTTGTGAGAACTACACGGAAAGTGTTTAGAACAGTGGCTGGCACAGTAAATATTTGCTAGAACTATCATTGATACTGCTTTTTCTGAAACACACAAAGACCATGTTGAAACTTCTGACCACTCTTCCCTACCTTCAGAATCAGGTGACCACATCTTCTCTTACCTTATTCACTTATTCCATTGCTCATCTCAGTGCCTCTGTCTCACAGACTCCATGAGTGTTCTGAATCTGTCATCTTTTCTCTGGCATTTGTGTGTCTTGTACATGCCACCTGGAATGTCATATTCTGCCACTGAACTGAGCACTGGTCATTGACTGCATTTCAACTTACTTGTGAAGACTCACATAATGCATTTCCTCTTCTTTAATCTCCCTACTAGACCACTACCTCTTCTTGTATCAACATTAAGTCTTTTTCTTTCTTTCTTTTTTTTTTTTTTTTTTTTTTTTTTTTGCTATAGGGCACTTGTCAGACAAAGACAAAAAGTGATAAATGCCCCCCAGGGGGATGGCCATGCCACAGTCCCTTCTCCACCTTTCTTTTCTTGGGATTTTGGGCATACACACACACACACACACACGTCTGGTGCTCGCACCACTGCTGACTACATAGGAGTCCCACAACATAACCATTACACCATCTGCTGGTTCCTATGTCAACATTGTTTCTTTAACCCCTTCCACTAAGTTTCTATCCCACTGTGTCTCCCAAGGCTTAGCAGACGTTACACACCAGATTGATGCTTAATGAAATTGTCAAATGGTAAAACTTGGTTCTCTTTACTGATACCATTTCTTTTTCCTTTAAAGCATTGAACCTTTAGAGGAAAGGGTCATTGTTGGAGCTGAACAAAACACTTCTTGCCGAAATTCAAAAAATACACTCAGCAGAGCACGACGGCCAGATCCTTAGAGCATATGCATTGCTCACGGGGCCTCACAGCTCAATCTCAGCCCTGGAGAAGGGTAAGAAGGCACAGGAAGCCTTCTTTAGGCAGAGAAGCATTTCTCCCACACCTTTCCTAACTATAGTCCAGATACTGCGCTTCCTCAGCTCTGAGGCCAGCTGGTTTCCAGCATAAATAGATAGAGACCAGTTCCTATTCAAGATCATTGTTTGCATAAGTCATCCATGAGTATGGGGCTAGAGATAACAGATTGAGCTGGGTTTGGTCATTTTAAGAATGAGCCATCTGGGCCAGCAGGTGGTGTGGTACTCAAGGCGCCAGATCCCACATGGCCTACTGTGTGGAGTTCAAGTCCTAGACCAACAGCTTGAAATACATGTTGGGGGACCAGCAGATGGCATAATGGTTATATCACTGGACTCCCACTTGGTTGACCACAGTTAGATCCCCAGACCTGGCGATTTAAACTCATGCCGGGTGCATGTGCATGAGTGCCCAAAATCCCAAGAGGAGAATGGAGGTGAAGGGATTGTGGTATAGCCATCCCCTCTGGGGAGTGATTTTTCGCTTTCTATCTCTCTGTCTCTTCCTGTCTCTCTGGAGAGTATACATGCCCTATAGCAAATAGGCTCAGAAATTTCTCTCAGAAGGAAAGAAAGAAAAAAAGAAAGACAGACAGACAGACATGCTGGCATGTGTGCATGCCTCCCAAAAATCCCAAGAAGACAGTAGAACAGAAGGGACAGAAGCATGGCTATTCCTCCCTAGAGGTGATTTCTCACGTTCCTTCTCTCTGATGAGTGCACCTGCCCTATAGCTAAAAAAAAATGTAGTGGAAAAAATGAACCATTTGCCAACTACAGGGTTTTGGGGCTATTTGTAGCCTGGCTCTCATTTTGACTGTTTCTATCTAAGATATGTGTCCTTATTTTCTTTTTTTCCTCTTCACTGTTATCAACACACACATAAATTACCATACATTCCTTTTTAAAATATGCCTTTCGAAATTTCATTTGAATGTTTTTATATCCCTTCTTCCAGACATTTCTCATGGGATTGCTAATTTTCCTCTCTCTCTGTGAAGCCTGTATCTTCCAATTAAAAAGTAAAATCACATATAAATGTATTCAGGATACCTCGGTACATATCAATTTCTAATTCAGAGCATGGTATGAAAGGAGCTTTGATGACCAATTGTTAAGTTGCTCCATCTTTTGTGGAGCAAATTGTGACCCTGTCCCCTTTCCCTCCCAGAAGAGTAAGTTGAAAGTGTCAGGAAAGATAACTTCATTAATGTGAAAAACATCACATTCCAACATGAATTATCGGTGAGCCTCGTTTATTGTATGTGCTCATGCCTCCCATATAGTCATTTCCCTTTGCACACTGAACTTTCCGCTGATGGCGCTGTTCAGTAATCACGGATTTACAGGCTGTCTTTCACACCAAATGGGGGGGAACCTGGGGAACTGCTGACCTGTTGAAATTCACATGTTTCTGCCGTCTTAGGAGGGAGTCCCCTCACCAAGCACTGAGCTCTGTGTCATCCACTCCTGTACTGTGGGGAAGGTGATTGCTCAGGGTATTAAAAATGGATGTTGGTCAATGTTTTGAGCAGACATTTGTTTTTCAGCTGAGGGATGAATGGGGTATTTTGAAAAGGAAAGAGAAAAAAGAAGGATTGGATTTATCAGCAAATATCATTGCCAGTGTTCTTCCTTTTGCCAAGAACGTTATATTTCAAAGATTTAAAAACTAGTAAGGTCTGAGGCCCAAACAATGAGTACAGACCAGTTTTTGCTGGACTGGGGTTCTGACTGTATTCGCCTACTGGGTGCTTGAGCATAGGTAGTCCTCAGCATCCCAGGATTGGATTGGGAGACAGAGCAGTGGGGACTATTCGTATGTCTTTGACGGTGTAGGAGGAGTCCAATTCCATAACCAGTATGAAGGTATGTCAGTGTCTGAATAACCCCCAAGGTCATTCCTGTATATATAAGTATTACTCAGTCTTGTCTCTGCTCGCCTTCCCCAAAGTAAGCATTTTTGAAGGGAAAGCTCTTATTTCACTCATTCTGTTAAATCATTTTCTAATTGGGACCAGCAGATTGCATAATGGTTATATCACTGGACTTCCACATGGCTGATCCTGGTTCAAGTCCTGGACCCAGAGGCTTAAAACTCACACCAGTGCATGTGTGTGCATGCCCAAAAATCCTAACAGAAGAATGGAAGAGAGGGGATTGCGGCATTATCATCCCCCCTGGAGGGGTGATTTATTGCTTTCTGTCTCTCTGTCTCTGTCTCTCTTTCTCTCTCCAGTGAGCACATATGCCCTATGGCAGAAATCCTATCTATCTATATTATTTTCTAAGTCCTGGTGTCCCCAGAGCACTACAAACATGACTTTTGGCACTCAAAAGCATATGCTCATTACCATAAATACCTATAGCACAGAGGAAGAGAGTCTAGAATCCAGTCTTCGGAGTCCGTCTAACTTCTGTGGACCTTAGTGTACTCATGTGTAAAGTGGGGGCATTAATACTGTTCTAGGCTACATTTCTCCCAAAGCAGATTTTTTTTTTTTAATGATTAGTTATTTAATTAGGTTCTTGGCAGGAAATTTAGAACACCAATTTGTGAGGATAAACTCCATTTGTAAGAGCAAACACAGATCGCAGCTAGCCCTGAAGCTGAGGAACAACTTTGATTTTTGGTAGAATTTGCGAGTCCACAGCTTTCTGATCAACCTTGTGCTGCTCTGAAATCTCATATTTCTCCTTCTCGGTGTCGAAGATCTCACCTTCCTGGTGTCTGGGCTTCTGCAGCTTCTTTTTCTTGAAGTAATCATTGGTAAGGTGTTTTGGGATTTTTACTTTGCTGATATCAATTTTCATGGAGGTAGCGATGACAAATTTCTGGTGTGTTCTATGCAGCGGGGCTCGATTTGGGGTCACCTTTTTTAACCTTACCATTGGAATCAGTCTTCTTGGCTTCAGGTTTCTTCTCCTTAGTATCCTGCTTCGCAGCTTTTCCCCCTGACATCTTGTGTAGTGGGAAAGAGGTCCAAAAGCAGATTCTGAGATAAGGATTTGGGAGATGACCCCAGCATACATGTAAGAGGATAGAAAGTGAGATGAGGAAGGGGATGTGGCCAGTACAGTGTTGTGGCTAGTACTCTGGACCCTGCTAGAGACACACGTGGAGTGTCTAGAACGGCCTCCAAACTATGGCAAGAAAGCCAGGGAACTTATCTATAATGCTCATGTCTCAGGGCTGAAGGGCGGCTTCTTGGGCATTACTTCTGGGCGTACTTGTTCCTAGCAATGGCTAGAGGAAACCCTTGAGCAGAGAAACAGAGGCCACCATATCAGCATTGTGAGTGGGGAGTATGTCAGTGTATGTGGGGAATACCTGCCAGGTGACAGGTGACACCCCAAGAGGGCCAAGGAGATATAAATGGGGCATGAGCGACCACATACAAAGACCCTCCCTTCTGAGTTTCTGTGATAATGTATGCAAAGGAGCTTGCACAAGACCCATAGGGCCTTCTACACATAATTATTATTATTAATAATGATTAGTAATAAGTGGTAATAGTTAACATCTTTATTACCTGTTCTATGCCAGTGACTGTGCTACTTGATAACTCACTTAATCCTTCCATCTCACTTACTAAGTAGGTAAGTAGGTGCTATTTTTATTTCCATTTTATATATGAGTAAAGCAAAGTCCTCAATGATACTACTAGTCAAGGTTTGTAAATAAGCAGCGGGGGTGGTAAGTCAACCCAATCACATTGGCTCAATAGTTCACGGCCATAACAATGACTATATGTTAAGCCAGCCCATCCTATCATCCTATCAGCAGTTTCCCCATCAGTGGATTTCACCAACCATAGATAGAAAATAATCAGGAAAAAGAAAATGACAATAAAAAATTATACACATAAGAAAGATACCATATATAATAGTGTAACAACTCTCTACATAGCATTTTCATTGTATAAATTATTATAATATAGAGATGATTTAAAGTCCAGTCATGCACCATTTAAAGATGGAGCATGTTCTGAAAAACGTGTGATTAGATGATTTTGTCGTTGTGTGAACATCACCAAGTGTGCTCACACAGACCTAGGCTGTGTGGTATAGACTTTCCCCATGTCATGGGCCCACTATTCCGTGTGCAATGGTCGCTGATCAAAATGGCTTGAGCAGTCCATGCCTGTGTAAGGGAGAGTGTATGTAAGTATTTACAAATAGCATGTCGTTTTATTGGGTTGCTGGAAAGGTCATGACGCATTATGCATTATGGACTTGAGCGTTCATGGATTTTGATGTCTGCAGGGCATACTGAAACCAATTCCCCAGAGATATCAAGAGATGATTGTGCTACCTTTCTGTGAGTAAAAGAGAAGAAAAAAAAAAAAGATGTCTAAAAAAATTCTTACATTTAAATAAAAATTAGCCAACGGTAACTCTTACTTTTGCTTTACCACTCAGGCAACTTATTTGACCTGAGGAACAGACCTTGGAAACAAACAACTTGACACTTTTCTTAATTTAGACCCAGCCCATTCATTTGCAGTACACAGCGGATACTGCACCTGTCAGACGCAGATGCAATCATTAGTCAAAGTGGTTCCTGCAGGTCTCCCGTGTGCAGAGCTTTGTTCTCAGAGCTGTTCAGAGTCATAGAGGAAGTGGGGCAGACAGGACCATCCATCATGGAGTCTAACCGGCTAGTACAGATGCTCAGAGTTACCTACCTAAGTGGCAGAAGTGAAAACTAAGCATGCGCAACTCATCCAGGCCCCTCAAGGTAGCAGCTCTGTGTTCTCACTCCCCTACCATGTTCTCCAGGATCTAGCTGGGAGAAACAGATGTAGGAGAACATCACAGCAAGAAGAAGTCACAGGAAGTAGTGTCTAGGGGAAAAAAAAAAATGGATCAACTTCCCCACGTAGGGAATGGAATGTGGATTGTATATAGACAAGCCTCAAAGCAATCAGAATATAATAGAGGCTTTGAGTTTAGAGCTGTGTGAACCATTTTTAATTTTTCTGCGTTTTACCTTCAAGGTAGGAAATTCACCCCATAATGTCCACCTCAATAATACGTTCCAAGCTTTACCAAAAAGCAAATGAGAAAATGTAAGTGGCTCATACAGGCAACGTTTCTTCCTTAGCTTGCATCCTGGGAGTCATAATTCAGTGTAAGTGTTGTAAAATTATTGCTAGGGTTAAGCATAGAACTTAGAGTTGTGAGTTTCAAATGCTGTCATACATTCACATCACTGAGAGGCATGTTGGAAGGCAGGTTACCACCATGGCCTACCACACCACTGTTCTGTGTGGGAAGTACATTTTTTTTAGACAAAGATTTTTGCTATAGGGCATGTGCACTCAACAGACAGAGATAGAGAGACATAAAGCGAGAAAGCACCCCTCTGGAGGTGGGGGGAGGTGGCCATGCCTCAATTCTTTCTACATTATCCTCCCAGGATCTTGGGCACACGTGCCCAGAGTAGGTTTTAAGCCACCTGGTCCAGGACTCAAACCGTGGTCAACTATGTGGGAGTCCAGCGATGTAACCATTATGTCATCTGCTGTTCCCAAGTGCTGGAAGTACTTCTAACCTAGATGAGCCGTGGACCACACTTTGAGAAACACTGACCCACAAACCTGTTGATCCAAAGACCCAGACTTGAGCTGCATAAAGCTAATAATGTCAAATTACCATTTACTTGTGGAAATACTAAATGCATAGAGAAAGAGACAGGTTTCAAAATGGGGGTTTAGGGCCAGCCAGCTAGTGTAGTGGTTAAGGAGGCCGGATTCTTGAGTGTGTGGTTTGAGTCCTGGATCTGGCAGCTTTGGAAATACTCAGGTTGTGTCTGCTTGCATCCCCAAAATCCCCAAAGGAGAATGGAGAGAAGACATTGTGGCACGGCCATCCCCCCCATCAGGCTAAAGGACTGGATTACAAGCAGGAAATCTGCATCAGTCTTCATGCTTTTCAAAGCAAATTCAAGTGCATCCTTTCATGCAAATACTTGGCAGCAAGTAAGATAAACTTGAAGTTGAATCCCAGATTTATCTAGTAATGACTCTCAGGCCTTGAGTAAGTCATGTGACCTCTCTGAATCTCAGTCTCCTCAGTTGAAAAAGAAGGAGGGATCATACCTAACTAGCAGGGTTTTCGGGGTTACTGATAATCTTTTTTTTTTTTTTTTTTTGGAGAGGTTTTTGCTATAGGGCGCGTGCGCTCGCCAGACAGACAGAGAGAGACAGAGAGATAGAAAGCAGGAAATCACCCCCCAGGGGGGATGGCCACGCCGCAATCCCTTCTCCTCCATTCTCCTCTCGGGATCTTGGGCATGCACACACACGCGCCCGGCGTGAGTTCAAGCCTCCGGGTCCGGGACTCGAACCGCAGTCGACTACGTGGGAGTCCAGCGACATAGCCATTACACTAACTGCTGGTCCCAAGGGTTACTGATAATCTTGATCATTCTGTGTTGCCAAGCCCTCTGTATATTTTATAATGATTTGGTGGAGAGAATTTATCTCAGGAAAGTAAAAGGACTCGTGTCTATTAATGTGGATATTGAATGTACACCGGCCTGAGTGATGTTCTCAGAGAACCTGAAGAAGGTGTTCTCAGTATAGCTGGACATCCGACCTCAGTCATGCAAACCGCCCTGCTGTGAGCTGCAGAAAGCACGAGAGGTGTGAATGCACTTCAGAGGGCAAAGCATTTTGCTAATTAGAAATTAGTATTTCACACCATGGCAAGGCAAGTCAGGTCCTATCAACTCAGTGAATTTGATGAACGGTGTCTCAATCCCATAAACACTCTAACCTTGCTCTAGACAAAGAATCTGCCACTTTATTGCTTCCAGAAAAACTCACATGGCCTGAAGAAAAGTGGCCACCTCAGTTTTAACTGCAAATGGGAGGAGAAATTGATATGTAGGAAACCAATTGCTATTAAGACACCAACAGTAAATGACAAGTCAATATGTAAGTTAGTGCCTGAAGGAAGACAGTGTGAGAGGGGACCCACTTGTCCATGAGGAGTCAGGAAGTGTCTCCTAATTTGGGAGAAAGCCAGTGATTAGAGGGGTTAAAAAGATGTGAAGAAAGTAATGCTATTTAAAGGTCAACTCCAATTATGAAAGATCCTCTATTCCAAATTAAGGTGAGTAGATTCTTTTCCAGAAGAAAGTTGATCTAGAGATAGGGGATTACATAGAGGAATTTGAAGTGAAGTGGGGGAAAGTAGGAGAACAAACAACCTTTACTAGCCTAAGGTTAAAGCAGGAGCTCTCAGAAGTATTCTGGAAAAGTATTTAAGGATATGACTCCTCTGATTCTGAGGATCCATGTGCCGTGTGGCACCATTTGATCATTTTTAAGTAAATGATATCAAATGAGTAACATCCCACGAGAAGAGAAAGAACCATTATTATAACTACTCTCAGCTTTTCTACTTGAAATTACTTATATCCTCTCATTCAGTACTTTTAACAGCCTGAAGGAGTCGGTCACTCGCTTTCTCTCTCTCTCTCAGTTGTCAGAGGGCACGTGCCCTTGGCAGAGTGGGAGAAAGCATTCCCCAGTGGAGCATGGTCATGCTGCAATTCCTCTTCTTCTGTCTTTCCATGCCGTTGGGATGTGGAGCACACACACATGTCCGGCATATTTTCCAGGACTCAGGCTGTAGTAGGCCATGAGGATCCAGCTCCCTTAACCACTAGGCTATGGGGCCAGCCAGAAGTAGGTATTTGTTGAACTCCTACTTTGCAAATAGGGAAATGAGCATATAAAAGGAGAATAATATGACTAATACTACTATCTTTCCAGTAAATCCATCAGTTCATTCATTACCCCAATAGATATTCATCAACTGTTACTCTGTCAGATGGTATCTAAATACTGAGGTTGTAACTTTGAGCATGAGGGAGTAGGTTTCTGCTCATATGGAGGATGATATTCAAATGCAGAAACAGCAATAAACCAGTATGTAGATACAGAGATAACTATAGTTATAAGGAAAGTCTCAAATAGGGAGGTGTGATACTGAGGGAGGCTTTGCCTCGAAGGTAAGCCTCTTTGTGGAGAGGACTGAGGTGTGAACGCATGAGTGACAGGAAGCCAGACATACTGTTCTGCGGAAAGAATGGCTTGATGGAAGGAACAGAAAATAACAGAGGAACAGAGCCTTTGTTGTGCTTACAGGTGACTGAAAAGACCCACGGTAGAAGGCAAGAGGGAGATGAGATAAGCAGGGGGAAGTGTATCTTGGGCCTGGGGAAGAGTTTGGATCATTTTCAAAGTACAGTGTGAAGCCATATAAAGATTTGAAGTAGGGAGGTACATGGTCTGGGTTATATCTACATTTTGGGGACTGAGATTGAGTTGTAGGGAGTGAAAACAATAGTGGGGAAGCTAGTCAAGCCAGTTGATTTTATTTTTTCAGGTGAGTGGAGTGGTGTTTATAGTCTTTCAATTGGAAATCCCAAGGAACAGAAATGTATTTTACTATTCTCAGTTTCTTTGGGTAGATGTAGATATAGATGTTCTCATTTATATATATTTATTTATTCATATATGTACGTGTATATATATATATAATGTATATATATATACACATACACACACACTCATGAGTGTGTGTGTATATATAAATAGAATCATTTATGAGTGTGTGTGTGTATATATACTCATTAATTATATACTATATATAATGTATAATGTATAACATATGTATAGTAATATATAATTAAATATGTGTAATATATAAAATAATTTTATATATTTATGAGTATATATGTAAACATATTTATACATAAATGAGTATATATACACTCATTAACTCATCATTAAATGGGTGTATGTGTGTGTATGTGTATGTATAAATATATATATATACACGTATATATAAATAGAGCGAAAGGTATATAGATACAAATCATGCTTTTTATGTATTGGCACTAGACATTCATATGGACTACTGTGTAGCCATGCAGCAATACAAAACACAAAATGGACACTGGAAAGGATTAGTGAAGCCAGCAGGTGGCGAGATGGTTAATGTGCTGGACTCTCACATTGCTGACCACGGCTTAAGCCCCAGACCTGTTAGCTTGAAAATCACACCAGGTGCATGTGCGTGCATGTGTGTGTGAAAGAAGAAAATCCTGTGAGGAGAAAAATCCCGAGAGGAAAATGGAAGAGAAGGAATTGCCGCATGATCATCCTCCTGGGGGTTATTTCTCACTTTCCCTCTCTCTGTTTCTCTCCAGCTACCACATGTGCCCTATGAGGAAAAAAAAAAAAGAAAAAGAAAAAGAAAGGAAAGGAGTAAAGAGGAAATGAATATTTTGCATAATTTATTGAATTAAAAGAAGAAATTTACTCTCACAGAAATGTTACTATTAAAATGCTATTAGTATTTTTGTGGCAGTAATATAATTGAATATGTTTTATTATTTTAAAATTCAAATATTTGGTTTAACACTTTCTGCTGCAGAGATCTGATTCTAAAACTAGTTTATTTCCAGAATTGTTTTGAATAGTTGTCACAACTGAGAAAGAACCTCATAATACACAAATACAAAATAAAGACTTACGTTAGGTTGCATTTTTAACATGAATGGAAAAATTTGTAGTTTAAGTTCACTTCCTGATATATTTGATTTTTGTAAATGAACTTTGTCAGAGATTGTTGGATTATAATTTTTTATACTCTAAATAGGGTCAGAGGAGTAATAAATAAAAGTGGCAGTGGGAACAGCAGTCAGCGTAATGGCTATGTCGCTGGACTCCCATGTAGTCACCCATGGTTTGAGTCCCAGACCCGGTGGCTTAAACTCACACTGGGCACATGTGTGTGTGTGTGTGTGCCCAAAATCCCAAGAGGAGAATGGAAGAGAAGGGATTGTGGTGTGGCCATCCCCCTTGGGGGAGGGTGATTCTAGCTTTCTGTCTGTCTCTCTCTCTCTGTCTTTCTGGAGAGCACATGCACCCTATAGCAAAAACAAAACAAAACAAAAACTCTCAAAAAAAAAAGGGGGCAGTTCCACTATTTATTAATTATTCACTTGTGCCAATAATGTTATTTTCTTCTATCCAAGGTTCCATCATAAGTGTTTTTTACAGTCTATTTGTTCATGCTGTGAGGACTAATCTACACTGGGTAGTATCAATACACTGTAAGCGAGATACATAGCAATACCTATAAAGTATGAAAATATGCCTCCTCTTGTGCTCAGAACTGGAAGAACATAATCCAAACTCCTGATCATGAAGGGAGGTCCAGACAAGGGCCATGGCTTGGTACATCTTCCATTCATTCTTTCATTTGGTTAATTGCCAGATATAGCTCTTAAAAGTGTGGTACAATACTGAGCAAAACTTTAAAAATGTGCCTTGTATTAGTATATGTGTACAATCAATTAGATAGGTCTTCCTGGCCACTGAGCTGGGATCTCTAAAACGATCCCAAATGCACCTCCCCTTCTGAGATCTATGCTCATATTCATTTCCCTCCTCTTGAAGGAAGGACTTCATTGTGTCTCTGTTTGTATATACCTTTTCCTGTTTGGATAAATTAGACAAATTAATCCCAAATAATTTAAACAGCAAAGATTTTAAATTCTAACTCAAAAGAAAGATAAACATCACATCATCTGAAAATATTTGTAAGTAAAGTTCAGGAATTGCTGATGATTTTAATTCATGTAAGAGTAGCTCCTGTTTCCTGAAGAGGCTTTTACCATATTGATTTTTACTGTATCAGAGATTGTAGAATACACACACACACTCTTCAAAAAGTTCATGGAAAATGCATGTTATGACAAAACCATGCATGGATTTCAAAAATGTTTGCACTAAAGCAAAAGAATTATGTTTCCATGTTCACAGATTCTATTCACATGTAAGGACCCAGGCAAAAAGTGGAAGTACTTAAATATTTGCTTTCCTCCAGCAGTTCCAGAGTAGGTGACAAAATCTAAAACTTGATGTGCCTTTAAAATGTGAATATACAAGTCAATGTGTAAGTTAGTGCATGGATAGAAACAGAACATGGTATGTATCCTATTTCTCCATATGTAACTATCAAGTAACATGCTCAGGGACCAACAGTTAGCGTAATGGCTATGTCGCTGGACTCCCATGTAGTCGACGCCGGTTCAAGTCCCGGACCCAGTGACTTAAACTCACGCCAGGCGCATGTGTGTGCATGCCCAAGATTCTGAGAGGAGAATGGAGGAGAAGGGATTGCGGCATGGCCATCCCTCCTGGGGAGTGATTTCTCACTTTCTGTCTCTCTGTCTCTCTCTGTCTTTCTGGCGAGTGCATGCGCCCTATAGCAAAAACCTCTCCAAAAAAGAAAACAAAAAAGATAACATGCTCAAAAAGATTGTGAAAGATTGTGACAGATTTACACATATCACTGTTCTAATAGTTTCCATAGCTAGTAATAATTAATCATTAATCCTTCTACCTGTGGAGGTATTGATTTGAGTACTTTGTTTAAACTCATTTCTCAACCACTCTGTGAACGAGGTACTCATACAACCCTCACAGTATGAAAGTCTCTCCATAAATATATGTTTTCTACAACTTACTTAACTATGCTTCATAATAAGAAAGATACTGCATAATACAACCTGACCACGTACACACACACACACACCCCAGAAGAAAAGTATTATCTGTTTGTCTTCATTCTCTGAAAGCTGTTAGTTGTAAATTAATAAATGCTATCCCCTTGTTCTTCTTTCTTTCTCCCTCTCTACCAAAGCCGACATCTGTTAAATATAATAAACCACGTTGCATAATCTGCAGAAACCTTGTTATGTGCCTGTTGTGATTCTCATTGTACAAATGTAGCTTAAAGAATTCTTTTAAGTCACACACTACCCCTTCCCAGCTAATAGGAGGCCGAGCGCAGATTCAGATCCAGGCCTGGCACTTTCTGAACATGGACTGACCCCATCCTTCTTTGTAACTCCATGGCACATAGGGCAATAGTCTATGAAGTTAATGCTTCAGGTGACAGCATGACTTCCTGTGTATTGTTCCTACAGTTTCACAAGATTCTTTAGCTAGAATTTATGGCTGCACAATAGCACCAGCAAGAATTATGTGTGTATGTGTGTGATAATGTTGCCTAAAATATTATATGAATAAAGCGTTATTTTTATGAATATATACTCTTCATAGATTTTTAAATATTTTGCATTTTATTTTAATGTCTTTTATACATTTCATCACTGTACATCACTTGGCTTGTAAAGTGAATTTGTTAGGGTCATATAGTTATCTTGCACAGAAACTTCATTTAAAATTATAGACCCAACCGGGACCAGCAGTTGGTGTAATGGCTATGTCACTGGATGCCCAAGTAGTCAACTGCGGTTCGAGTCCCGGACCCGGTGGCTTAAACTCACGCTGGGTGCGTGTGCATGTGTGCACAAGATCCTGAGAGGAGAATGGAAGAGAAAGGATTGCAGCATGGCCATTCCTCCCCCCAGGGGATGATTTCTCGCTTTCTGTCTGTCTTTCTCTCTCTGCTATAGCATACACGCCCTATAGCAAAAACCCCTAAAAAAAATAATGATAGACCCAACCACAGTGACCCAGTGGTAGGATGCACTGTGAGAGGCTAAGACTCTATGGGAGGCCAGGATGTCGTTCGTGGACCAATCTAAACAGGCCAGGTGAAGTGGCGAACACCTGTAATCTTAGCTAACTGGGAGGCCAGAGCAGGAGGATTACGACATGGTGAGACCCTGTCAAAAATACTACCCCCCTCTCTTATTCCCTCTCTCCCTCTCTTTCTCACATACATGCATAAATTATAACACAGAGTATAGCTTTAGGATAAAAACAGTCTACACACAAGGGTATGTTACAAATAGTGTGAGTACAGTGTAACAAATGATAACATTATATACTTAATAATATTACTATGTGTGTATTTACAGTATATACGTGTGTGTGTGATAAATGTATTTATACAGACATGTACATATACTATATACTACTAATGGGAAAAATATGCTTTAAATATGCAGAAATCCACCCCAACCAAAGATTCCCAAAGAATTATAAGAAAAAAGTATCAATTGAATGAAAAAAGAAAGACAGACTATGGGCAGCCTTATGATGCAGTGGTAAAGCACCGTCAGTCTGCAATATGCCAGGCACATACTTGAGAACCCAGGGTCGGACAGACTGGAGGGAAGGGATCATAGTGAGACTAGCCCATGTGGAGGGTGCTTGTCTTTCTCCTCTCTCTCTCTCTCTCTCTCTCTCTGTCTCTGTCTCTGTCTCTCTCTGTCTCTCTAGATCATGTACAATCTCACGTGCACATATATCCGCTACATCATGAATAATGAAAGAAGAAAAAAACCCTAAGTTTATGTAACTGATAAACGACCATTTGAAATTCAGTACATGCAAGTTAAAAATATAATATAAGGAAACATTATTGCACGCATTAGTTTTTTTTTTTTTTTTTTTTTTTTTTTTGTTTTTTGTAGAGGTTTTGGCCTTAGGGTGTGTGCCCTTGCTGGAGAGAGAGAGAGAGAGAGGGAGAGAGAGACACAGACAATGAAAGGGAAAGTGGGAAATCAATCTCCCCCATGGGGCATTCTTCTCCTGGGATCTTGGGCACGCACATACACGCACCTGGCGTGAGTTTCAAGCTACTGGTGCATAACTCAAACTGTGGTCAGCCATGTGGGAGTGTAGCAACATAATCGATATGGCATGTGCTAGTCCCAGTATATATATATTTTTAGATGTTGTTGGACTTAATTTGCTAGTATTTGTTGAGTATTTTGCCCTAAAGTTCTGAGAGATACTGGTTTGTGGTTATCATTTTTTTTGTTCGTTTATTTTTTTGGAGAGGTTTTTGCTATAGGGCATGTGTGCTTGCCAGAAAGACAGAGAAGGACAGGCAGAAAATGATAAATAACCCCCAGGGAGGATGGCCATGTTGCAATCCCTTCTCCTCCATTCTCCTCTTGGGATCTTGGGTACGCACGCACACACGCCCGGCATGAGTTTAAGCTGGGTCTGGGACTTGAACCACGGTCGACTACATGGGAGTCCAGCAACATAGCCATTACGCCAGCTGCTGGTCCCTGCGGTTATCATTTTATACCCTGTTTTTTTTCTTTTCTTTTCTTTTCTTTTCTTTTCTTTTCTTTTCTTTTTTTAATCAATAGTTTGGGTTTTATAAGATGTGTTGGAAGGTTTTCCTCCTCTTCTATTTTCTGATAAAGATTGGTTAAAATTTGTACTGATTCCTATTTATATGTTTGATAGGATTCTCCCTGAAGCCATCTGGGTCTGGGAGTTTCTTTTTTGGGAACTTTTTAATTACAGATTCAATTTATGTTATGGTTATAAGACTTTTTAGATTGCCTTCTTCATGCTGATTGAGTTTTGATAGTCTGTTTTTCAAGGAATTGGTCTATTTGTTTTAATTTCCTGAATTTATACGTATAAAGTACCCACTCATTTTCATTATCTTTATTTTATTCATGATAGAGCATGCATGTGTGCAAGAGGGAAAAGCCCCCTAAATAGAGCCTTGTTAGGTTATAACCCCCTTCCCTCAGAATTCTAGCTTGTCAGGATTGTGAACACTTGCACACACACATCTGGTGTATTTCTGGTCTACAAGGCTGAGAGGTCCTAACCTGTGGTCAGCCATGTGGTTTCCAGCACTGCAGTGTAGTATATTACCAACTGTGCCATGTAGCCTGAGCCTCATTTATCTTCTTAATGACTGTAGAACTATTTTATTTAATTCCTGATATGGATGATTTGTATCTTCTCTTTTTTTTTGATCAGTTTTTCTAGAAGTTTATCAATTTTATATTTTTAAGAGGCATGATTTTTTTCATTGATTTTCTCTGTTGATTTCCTATTTCAATTTTATTTATTTTTGTTTTTAATCTTTCTTCTGCTTGCTTTGGGTTTGTTTCTGCTTTTCCTTTGGATTTTCTTTAGGTAAAAACAAAGGTTATTATTTTGAGAATTTTCTTTATTTCTAATATAAGCTCTAGTAACATGAATTTTCCTCTCTGCAATTCTTTAGCTGCATCCCACAAATTTTGATAGGCCATGTTTGCTTTCATTCACTTCTATGGCATCTTTAAAAAAAATATATCCTCTTTGTCTTATGAATTACTTAAAAGTGTGTTGTTCAATTCTCCACATTTAGAATATTTTCTGTTTCTGATAATGATTTCTTATTCAATTCCCTTGTTCTAGAGCAAGCTGAATGATTTAATTTTTTCAAAGATTTGTAGGTTTGTTATGGCCTGGTATATGTTCTTTTTTGGTGAATATTCTAGAAGCATCAGGGGAATAAATGTATACTTTTTTTTTATTACTGGTGTATTTTATATGAAGGAAGTTCATGGAAAATAGAATTAAAGTATTTTGTTGCAAAAGAATGAAATTTATGCAGTTTTTTCATAATATGCATTTTTAATCAACTTTCTGAAGATCTACTACATTGTTCACTTCTTGTATATATTGATGTTTTTCTCATTGTTTATCTGTTGGGTTGTCAGAAAAGTCATGACATATTTTTCTGTGTGAAAATGACTTTTCCAACAGTCTAATAGTTCCTAAACAGGGAATGTTTAAGTTTTCAGCTGTAATTGTAGATTAACTTATTACTCTTTTTTTTTTTTTTTTTTTTTTTTTTTTTTTTTTTTTTGAGAGAGAGATTTTCGCTATAGGGCGCGTGCGCTCGCCAGACAGACAGAGAGACATAGAGACAGAAAGCGAGAAATCACCCCCCAGGGGGGATGGTCACGCCTCAATCCCTTCTCCTCCATTCTCCTCTCGGGATTTTGGGCACGCACGCACAGGCGTGAGTTTTAAGCCACCGGGTCCAGGATGCGAACCGCGGTAGACTACGTGGGAGTCCAGCGACATAGCCATTACGCTAACTGCTGGTTCCCAGCTTATTACTCTTTTAACTACTCTGTTTTTATATTTTGAGGCTATATTAATGGTGACTACACATTTAGAATGATTATGTTTTTCTGGTAAATCGATACTTTTTTTTTCATTATAACATTTTTCTTTTCTCTAATTGTCTTTGTTCACTTTATTAGATATTAGTACAGCTACTCTTGTTTTTGTTTTCAAATCATGTTTGCATGATGTATTTTTACCACCGTTTTACCTTCGATCTACCTATGTAGTTGAATTTGAAATAAGTTTCTTTTAAGCATCATGTAGCTGGATTATATTGTTTTATTCACTTTCTCAATCTCTTTCTTTTGATTGGCATATTTAAGCCATTTACATTTAGGGTAAATGATACATTAGTGCTTCAGTACACCATTTTATTATATGTTTCTATTTGTTTTTTTGTTTGTTTGTTTGTTTGTTTGTTTTTCCCTGATACTTGCGCTTAGAGTGTATCTATTTGTGTATTTTTCATATACATACCCTGGACATGACTTGTAACAATCTATTGAAACCAGCATTTTACCACTTGGAGTGAAGCTTGGAAACCACTGCCATTTTGATCTTCTCCTTCTCCAATTTTAATATCCTTATCTTGGATATAAGACAGTATTGCAGTATTTGTTTCTATCATCAAATATGAAACAGAAAACTCAATAGGAAAATGATAGACTGTTGTATGGATCCATTTTCTACTCTATTATTTCTTCTTTCCTGATGCTCCAAGATTCTTTTCTTTCTCTTTTTTTGATTTTTCTAGTTTATTTTTAACATTTGTGAACAAAAAAAGACCTCAACAGGTTCCTCATATCATGATCCACCCCTAGCCTCAGCCATCCCTAGAAAATGAGCTCGTGTCCAGAGAGTTTAGGGAGTTTTTCATATGAACCTGGAACCTTCCAATGTGGGTCAGCCTCACAATGCTTTGTCTTGCCAGTGTGCCACAGTCCAACACTCCCCACAACTTCCCAACTGAACAAGGTCTCCATGCCAGAATCCACTCCCATATTCAGCCAGCCCTGGATCATAGACATATACCTAGTGTGTGCAGGAATATCTCCAGATATAAACGTTCCCACCTGGGCCAACCTTGCAGAGCTTTCATTGCCTTAATGCTGCATCACTGTCTAGCACTTACTCCTTCTATTATTTCTTTTCTGTTTGAAGAACTTTCTTTCAGAGTAAATATACTAGCAACAATTTTTTTCATCATCTGAGAAAGTTCTTATTCCTTTTTGTTCCTCAAAGGTTGTTTTATTGAATATAGAATTTAGTTTGCAGTTCTCATCTTTCTTTATTTGCAAAGTACTGTCTTCCTTGTCTCCAGAGATGAGAAATCTGTCATGTGAATTGGTATTCCCCTATAGGTAATAATACATTGCTTCTCTCTAGATGCTTTTAAGATTTTTGTTTTTTTAGCCTGTAGTTTTCATAAGTTTCTTTATGAAGTGTTTTGACATGTGTTTATTTTGATTTACTTTTTTCAGGATTAGTTCACCTTTCTGAATCTAGAATCTATATGCTTGTGTCTTGCCTTAAACTTGGGAAGAGTTCAGTTATTGTTTCTTCTAAAATTATTTAACTTCACTCTTTTTCTCCCCTTTGGAAATGGTATTAAAACATATAGTGAATTTTTGTTATGATTATACAGGTGACCAAAGATCTGTTATTTTTTTTCTTATTTAATGCTTAATTGTTGTTCACATTAGATAAATTCTACTGGTTTACCCTTAAGTTGACTGGTTCTGTCTCTGTCATCTCCACTCTTCCTGAGTCCATCCAGCAAGGATTTTTAAATTATTATTGTAATCTGGGACCAGCAGTTAGTGTAATGTCTATGTCGCTGAACTCCCATGTAGTTGACCGTGGTTCAAGTACCGGACCTGGTGGCTTAAACTCACACCGGGCGCGTGTGTGTGTGTGTGCCCAAGATCCTGAGAGGAGAATGGAGAAGGGATTGTGGTGTGGCCATCCCCCTGGAGGGTGATTTCTTGCTTTCTATCTCTCTGTCTCTCTCTGCCTTTCTGTCGAGCACACGTGCCCTATAGCAAAAACCTCTCAAAAAAAAAAATTATTATTGTAATCTTAACTTCTAACGTTTCCATTTGCTTCTTTATAGCTCACTATTTTCTTTGATGAGTTATTTATTTTTTCATTTGTTTCAAGGAAATTTATAATTGATTATTGAATCATTTTTATGTTGCTCAATGTTGACTGTTTTAAAACTGTTGTCAGATAAGTCCAACATTTAATGGTTCTCAATGTTGGCATTTCATTTGGTTGTCTTTTCCATTTCAAGTTAACACTTTCTTGTTTCTTAGTATAGCAGGTGATTTTCAGTTCTTCTTTTTATATCCTGACTAGCTGGGTGGTAAAAAATATTTTATTGTAGTAGGAGGCATTGGGCCCCACTTGAATCTTTTATTTGAGCAGGAGTCAGTGAAGATAAAAATATATATTCAGTAGGAAAACTTCTTGACTCAGTGATCATCAATGCCATTGACAAAGGAAGTGGTTATCTCAAGCCTCTCGACAGAATGTGCCGAGAACATTTCGATAGAATTCTGTCAGGGATATATAGCCATAATCTCATCATGAGGAAATTTCAGAAATAATGTCAAAATGAGGTAGATATATCTATAAATTAGCCCCTTCCTTTTCTTTTTAAATGATAATTTCTTGAGAAACAAAAGCAGGTTGATAAAGGCTGATAAACTGCCATTATAGTTTGCCATATCTGAAGAGATATGGCATCAAAAAGCAATACACAATCCTAAATTAGATCTCATAATGGGAAAAAAATTTAAGAGGAACATACTACATTACTGAGAGAAGTACAGTATTTGGAATGTGGAAAACTGGGGCCAGCAGGGGGCAGGGTTAAGGTGCTGAATTCCCATAGTAGTGACCGGTTTGATTCCTTGCATGCATACCCAAAATCATGAGAAGAGAATGGAGAAGGGATTGTGACCTGGCCATATCCCTGGAGGTTGATTTCTCACTTTCCTTCTCTCTGTCTCTCTCTTATGAGCACACATACCCTATGGCAAAAAAAAAAAAAAAAAAAGTAGATTAAAATGTATCAATGTCGAAATTCTTATTTTGGTAATTTATTGTGGTTATACAAGAGAATTTTTAGGAAATATACACTGATGTATAAAAGGTGAAAGCGAGGTAACTGCATGACAGTGATTAAGGAAGAGAAAATTGTAAATATAGGTATAAAGTATATATAAAGATCTGTAAAAATGAGTTTACATACATAACATATACAGAAACAGAAAGACAGAATGTGCTAGAAATGTAGCAAACATTTAAAACTTGGTGGCATATGAAGTTTTTAAAATCATTCTTAAAATTTTATTTAAATTTGAAAATATTTTAACTACTTAAATAATTATTAAATGTTAAAAATATAACCAGTACTAATTCTTGCATGTAGTCTCTTAGGTAGTATGGAAGAATCTAGAAACAGGAATTCTGAACTTGGCTTTATCTGCTTAAGATTTACCAGACGGTGGAACAGAACATTGTGTTCTTTAGAAATTGCAGCCATGTCTAGCATAGTCATAAATTGACACTTGTCCTGAAGTGATCCTCATGGTCAGGGCTAGGCATTGAGAGTGGGGGTCCTGGATAGCCTTGTACTCCTGTTTGGCTGCAGACTCTGAATAGAGGGGTGAGCTTTCAGTCATAGGTGGATCTACAGTTTGTAAATCTCAATAAATAAACAGTGAGGTGCTTAAAAAGTGTCCAGACATAGCAAGTCACTATTGAGGTGTCCCTTGAGGCCACAGGTAAAAATGGCAGTGGCCCATTGTGTATTGGAAACCCCGGGGTTGTCTCATGGAATATAAACCCACCCATTGGGATCTGTTTTGCTCCATGCATCCTTCCTTCTTTCCAGTTGGTTCTAGTACTAGATTTCTCCATGTAACCCCAGTCTCTGTTAACATTATAGATTAAATGGTCTGCTGGATTTAATTTTTCCTCTTTGATTCACATTTTCTCACAGATTACATAGTAGGGCTTTCAGTGTACAGAGCATGGCTACCTGTTTCATCCCACATAATTTTCTTTGTGGCTTTTTAAAGATGATGTAAGAGACCTGAGTGTTTGAGATATATATTTATTTCAGTCTCTGAATCCTGAGCTTAACTCTTGTCTTCACCATGTTGTCACTGAGTCACGGGTGTTTAACCTTAATCTCTTCATGTATAATGTGACTACTAATGCCCACCTTGTATAGTGTTTATAAGAATTAAAGATAATGTTTTTAAATTATGGGATATAATGGAAACTCAACCAGTAGTGCTAACAATAAACAGTATCACTATTATTGATTATCTTTTCTGGAGGTTCAGTCATTTGAAAAGAATCAATAAGGAAATAGATTTCATTCGAAAACCTTTTCTAATTTTGTTAGTCCCAGATTTCATGATGCTGGTCATCATCTGGATTCTTCTCTTCTTCATCCTCTTTTCCAGTATACATAAAAACAGACCTTGTGGGTATACCTTGCTCAGGAAAAGTATTTCCCACTAATAAACCTTATCTGTCTTCTGTTATTATCAGAGTCCCCATGGATAATTGCTTGTCCACTAGAGAAATTAATGTGTGAAAATGACTTAATGAATTAACTCTCCCAGGTGGCAGTAGCCTGCAATGCCTTTATCCTTGAGAGTGTGGAATTGGGAACAGTAATTTGGGTTGGGAAGTATTTTAGAAGCCAATCATATTATGTAGCTGATACTCAACTTAGAGTAAATCTAGCCCTTGTTCACAGTTATCTTTAAGAAGCGTGAGTATTGTTCCTAGTTCAGTAAAATAACTCCGGTTAGCAAATTAGGAGTGTGCGTTCTGAGATCCGACTGCTTGGGTTCAAATTCTGACTCTATTGTTTTTAGTTGGTTGAGCTTAGGCTTGTAGGACATGACGATTTACTGATCCCATGTATATGCATCACTGTCACGGCATGGGTGGCTTTCCCATGTCCTATTCTGTTGTGTCTATAACAGAAATTTTTGAAAAGGCATGATTTTATAAAGAAAAGAGTTTTACTTGACTTATGATTCTGGTAGCTGGAAAGTCCAAAGGTATGAGTCAGCATCTGAGTGGCCTCTGATGTTTCATTACATGAGAGGAAAAAAGAAAAAAAGAAAAAGAAAAGGAAAGAAGGAAAAGAAGGAAGCGTGGGTTGGGGGCGTGCAGGAAACAGACCTGTAGGTAGGTAGCCATCTTGTTTTTATAATAGCCTACTCTTGGATAAAGTAATTAGTGAAAACTCGCTCTCTTCTTGGAGCCTGCATTAGTAGTTCATGACAAATTACGCCCTCCCGCCCCATCTCTCAAGGGCCTCCCGTTAGGTTCCTCCCAACACTGCCTCATTGGGTATTAAATTATAGCATATGATTTTGGGGGGACACAACTCTCAAAACACAGTATAGTACATAGTCAAGCATATGAACTCCATTTATAAAACTGCATGTAGAAGGCACTGAAGTGTTTTTTACACTTTTCCTTTTAGCAGTAGAAGCTATATTGTTCTTCTAAATTAAAAAATTTATATACAGAATTACAATGTGAGAGAGAGCCATTGTGATTGACATGGATGGCAGAGCCCAGAGCCTCACCCTTGGCTACCTTGCCTACCTTTGCTCTCTCCTTCCACTTGGACAGCTGCAGAGTCACCTGCACGGAATCACTGTGATCTGGTTATCCGTTGGTGTATGACAAATCATGGAGGGCCAGCAGGTGGTATGAAGGTTAAGGTGGCTGGATCCTACACTAACAACAATGTGATTTGAGTCCCAGACCTGGTGGCTTAAAAAACATGCTAGACACAAGTATACCTGTCCAAGCATTTCTAAAAATTGGAGGAGAAGGGATTGCTGTGTGACTATTCCCCCCCAGAGGGTGATTTCTCACTTTCCTTCTCTCTGTCTCTCTCCAGTGAGTACACATGCCTTAGAAAAAAACACTAAAAAGCAAACAAACAAAAACCAACAACTCACAGGAAGCAATAATAGTCCCTGACATTTTCCCCTGTATTGGGAGTTGACTAGGCTCAGCTAACAGGTTCTTATTCAGATCCTGCTGTCCAGTTACACTCTGGTTATGGAAGGGACTGGAAGACCTTGAAACTTTTCTTTCTATGTGTGGATCTGAGTGGAAGAGCTGAGGTGCCTTGGGATTCTCTCACTTTCCCTGAGGTTTCGGTGCATGTTCTTTCCACACGGTGACCTCAGAATCTCAGGGCTTCTAACATGGTAGTTGAAGGCTACCTATAGAGGATTTTACCAAAAACCAACAGAAGCAGCAGGCCTTTTGACCAACTCATTATAACATCAATAACAATGATAGTGAAAAATGGTGAGAATTACCAAAATGTGATACAGAGTCTAGAAGCAAGCACTCTCCATTGGAAACATAAGAGTTTTTTAATAGAGTTACTCCACTCAAGGTTGGCACAAGTCTTCATTTTGTCAACAATGCAATATCTGTACAGCACAATAAAGTGAAACAAAAGATAAGGTATTCCTGTATTATGAACACTTTACATGTTCATTTTCACAAATTCCTCTGTGAGTAGCTACTTATTGGGTCATCGGGAAAGTCGTGACACATTTTTCCTTGGAAAAACGTAAAAACTGCATTATGACTTTCCTGACAACTTAATATTTTCAGTGAGATACCTGAGTTAGAGAGAGCAAGAATGTCCCCAGATTACATGGAAAGTAAGGGTAGAGTTAGAAATTAAAACTCAACTCTTAATCACTTCTAAAATAAAACCATTGAGGTTGGGAAAGCAACAATTCCGGCCAAAATGGACAGTTCAGTTATAGAACTGGGCCTAGATATCATTTTTTTCCTGACTACCCTGTACCATAGCATCCTTTCATTTCTAATTTTCATATTACTTCTTACAAGCTATTTCTACAAACCTGTTCTGACAAACTAGGTTAAAGTGTCCCCTTGAATTCACTGTGAAGCTCGTAGGAGCTCTTGTATCTTCAATTTTAAGCCCGCTTTTGGTCCACTGTCTATAAAATATCCTATTGCCTCAAAAGCACAGTATTCTTCTATCAGCAATCATATTTGGAAGGAAATTATTTTCATTTGAAACAGATTGAAGGCGTCATCCTGTTCAGTGGTAATAAGAGTTTAGAGTTGGCATTTGTTTCACTATACATTATTCTAAACTCTAGCTTTCTCTACTTGGAATTTCAAATGCAGCCTTGCTACCAGAGGGCCAGTTTTCTTTGATTCGGTCTGCAGGAAAACATTTTGACGGAGAATTGAATCTGCCCTTATCCAGTTACCCATGTTCCTAAGGATCTGGCTGTCCAGATACCGGGAGGAACTTCACTGGCTATTGGAGGATACCCATGAAACTGGTCTGTTTAACTCATGAACACTTGAAATCCAACAGTGCTGGATTTTATTGTTTTTTTTTTTTTTTTTTTTTTTTTTTTTTTTAATCAAGTCTTCACTCCTGTCCTTCATCCTTTTGGGCGATATACTCTTCTTACCCCCTAACTCGGGACCATCGATATGACTGTTTTTAGTCCATGGACTGTTGGCAAGCCTGCTGAGAACAGAGGCAGAGTTTGGCTCTTGCCTAACCTCCTGACTTTCACTGTCAGACAGATGTGCCCTGGGAATGTAAGAAGGATGAGAAACACATTGAGCAGACTCAACCTCAACCTACAGCCTGCTCCCAAGTCCAGCCTCGCATGTCAGGAATCACAGCTGTCCAACTAGGCTCAGATTATCTCAGCCTAATCAGTCAACTGCAGACTTGTAAGGGTTGGAAGAAGTGTTTCTCCTTGCAAGCCACTAAAAAGGCTTCTTACAGCACTAAGGAAGTAAAAGGAAAAACTAAGGTGGGACCAGCATTTGGCATAATGACTATGGAGCTGGACTCCCACATAGTCCACATAGTTAACGATGGTTCACGTCCCGGACCTGGTAGCTTAAACTCACACCAGGCGCGTGTGCATGCATGCCTAAGATCCCAAGAGGAGAATGGAGGAGAAGGGATTGTGGCATGGCCATCCCTCCCCTTCTCCCCGTGGGTAATTTCTTACTTTGTGTCTCTCTGTCTCTCTGGTAAGCGCATGTGCCCTATAGCAAAAACCTCTCAAAAAAATTAATAAAGGGACCAGCAGTTGGCATAATGGCTATGTCGCTGGACTCCCATGTAGTCGACCGCAGTTCGCGTCCCGGACCCGGTAGCTTAAAACTCATGCCAGGCGCGTGTGCGTGCATGCCCAAGATCCTGAGAGAAGAATAGAGGAGAAGGGATTGCGGCATGGCCATCCCCCCTGGGGGGGTGATTTCTCGCTTTCTGTCTCTTTGTCTCTCTCTGTCTGTCTGGTGAGCTCATGTGCCCTATAGCAAAAACCTCTCAAAAAAAATAAATAAATAAAATAATTTTAAAAAATTTAAAAAATTAATAAATACCAAAGAAGAATTATTAAATACATAGAGTGTTGACTATTTTTTATTATTAAGTACCTATGATATTGTTCCAGGTACTATCTAAGCACATTTCATGCATTACTTCTTTTCATTCTTAATTCTTTTAATCCCATAAAGTAGATAGTATCATTAGCCGCATTTACATTCTGTAGAGAGACTATTGCCTTTGATGAAAATGATTAGAATAATTCATCAAAACTTATCCTTTTGAGCAAGGTACAAAAGTAGAATTTGGATATGCTTATTAAGATCAGAAAAGCAGGTACTTTTGAAATTCTTGGGGAATGCTGATAGCTTCTGCTTTTTAAGGACGGATTTTGCTAATGTCATGCTGGAGACCATTATCATGGGCATAGCTGATAAGAGCGGTGATTAAGACTGCCATTAAAGGACTATTTAAGTCAGACTCTGTGTTGATCATATCATTTAATGCACAATAGCCATCTGAGGTTGTTACTAGTTTCATCCCCTTGTATTACAGAGAGATAGCTGAGGTTCAGAGAGGTGAAGCGGTGCGCTTCAGGGCTCATCACTTGTAGACAACTGATCTAGAATTCAAACACAGGACTTGACCACTTCCTACTAGAATAAATTAATAATTATGAAACTTCTTTTTCGCTGCATGGTTTATTACAATTCTTAGAACTTGTCACAACCATATTTTTATAGAGAAGATAAATTTTATCTTTGCACTATTTTAACCATTTTTTCAATAACTCATTGAACAGGCATTTATTTAGAATATAGCATATTCAAGGCACTGTGCAATTCAGTGGGAATGAACACCTGGAAAGAGTTTGGGGCCGAGAATCAGAAAACCTGGGTTCTGTTGTTGCATTAGCAAAGGATGTAAAGCTAGAAGAGGCTTATGTGAAGCTCTAACTGAGCTTTCCAGCTTATTCAAGAACTAGTTGCCTCATTTGATGGATAATGTAGCCTTACATAGTGGTAAAGAGCATTTGGCTTTAGACTCAAACAAACCAGACATAAATTCTGGTTCTGCTACGTACTGCATTTAAATGTTGGCAACCTATGTCACCTTGCTAAGCCTTACTATCTTTATGCAAAAGATCCTAAGTGTAGAACTAAGTTCACATTGTTGTAGAAAGAAATGTATTAAAGCCTTTAGCTTGGGACCAGCAGTTAGCATAATGGCTATCTCACTGGATTCCCATGTAGCCAACCGTTGTTCGAGTCCTGGACCTGGTGGCTTAAACTCAGGCCAGGCGCATGTGTGTGTGTGCCCAAGATCCCGAGAGGAGAATGGAGAAGGGATTGTGGCATGGCCATCCCTTCTGGGGGGTGATTTCTCACTTTCTGTCTCTCTGTCTTTCTCTGTCTTTCTGACGAGCGCACGCTCCCTGTGGCAAAAACCTCTCAAAAAAAAAAAAAAAAGCCTTTAGCTCCATGACTACCCAAATAAACTGTCATATCAAAATATCAAAGTAACTTACTATTTTATAAGTAATTATATCCAATTCCCTCACCATCTCATTCATTTGCATTTGGATATGTTTGGTATGAATTTAAAGCCACCACATCCAGGACTCAAACTGTGGTCAGTCATGTGGGAGATGAGTGCCTTAACCACTATGCAACTTGCTAGCCCCTGAAGGTAATACTTAAAAAAAAAAAATTATTAAATTGCAACGGCAGTTGAGAATACATGAGATACTAATTGATTCTGTTCACCTCTCCCTTTCAGTTTACTAACCTTAAAATGAGGCATTAAGATTAGACCAACTTTTGATTCCTTCCAGATCTAAAACAAACAAAAAAACAAATGCAAAAACCTCTCCAAAAAAAAAAAATAGCATAGTTTTCAAAGGTGAAAAATCCGGGTAAATGTTAATTCTCATATTGTGTGTGTGTGTGTTTATGCCTGAGTACTCCTAATTGTCCAACTTTACTAGGTTCACGGTTACCTCTGTCCTAAGGAATGTTGTCTGTTCTGAAAAGCTCCGAGAAAATGGATGGTATGTTGGTTTTTAACCAGGGTACACTAAAATAGTTCTCTTCTGGTCACCAAATAGTTACTATTTCTCAGTGGGTGAGGGTGCTGGTGGTAGTCAATCAGGGTTTATAGTTTGGTTGCTGTTTGCACATTTATCAAAATTAATTTTAATTCTAAGGCAACCTGAAATGTGATGAATCCCATTTTACAGATGAAGAAACTTGGAGTGTCTAAGTGACTGGATGATTTTCATTTCGTTTTACAGTGAATTCTGACAGATGGCTCTCAGTTCACATTCCTGCCTCACGTATTCTCCCATATGACAGACTTAGACTAATATATGTAATTTCTTTCTTAGGATATACCTGTTCTTGTCACTGTGCTGTCTCTAATTATCATCCCAAGAAGTGTCTAGAGAGCGGGGCGATGGAAAATGTGGTTGCTGCCCCGAGAAGAAGGAAGTATTAGTGTTTTTGACAAAATCATGCATCCTTAAGAATCCCAGAATTCCTTGCAAATGAAGAACTCTTAAGAAAAGACAAAGATCAGATCAAGTTTCTCTCTGGTAGTTTCCTCTAGCCTGTCTCTCCTACCCACGTTCTTAGTAACATGGGAGCAAGTGCAGGCCATGACTCTTAGATCGCAGTGGCCTCATCTGGAAAGTAGAAAAAAATAAAATAAAATAAGCATTTCCCAAGATTTACCTGGGACTTCTTGCATATCATATTAAATGCAATATATTGGGTGTCGGAAAAGTCATGACATGTTTGCACAGAAAAGCACAGAGAAAATATGTCATGACGTTTCCGACGACCCAGTGTTTCACTTCTTTTAATGTTTAGGCTCATTCCACACAAATCACATCCCCACTGTTTGGCTCATCACTAGTGTTGTCCCCCCCCCCTTTTTTTTTTAATCTATTGTGCTGAAACATTATCTTTTAATCATCCACTCCAGAGTGTATTCCCCAACTTGGTAGTATACTCTGTATATGGTGCTAATACAGTGTATTAAAGATGATTATTTCTGTGTTAAAGGGATTGGAAATGTTGGCGTGTTTGTCATTGTTTACTAAATTCTCTGAAGTCAATTGCTAATTATAAGAGCTTGTAACTTTAGGGACTTAACTGATGAATTCAATTGAACTGTCAGCATTTTCAGGCTAGACTGGATATAGAAAGAATCTCCATCCTAATTGCTTTAATTAATGAATGCAAAGATAAGGCAACCCACAGAGAGAAATGCTGCAACTTTTTTTTTTTAAATTCATTATAGAGTATATGCGTATGTGAGAGAATAACCATTTATAGGACATGGTCACACTCCCTCCCCCCCTTCCTTCAGCACCCCGTATCTTTAGGCTGTCAGGCTGGGGACTCAAACCACAGCTGGAATGTGGCATCCAGCCCAGCAACCCCGTATTCTGACTGCACCACAGAGGCTGACCTGCCACAACACCTTTATAGCTTTGTCGGCATACATAGGACAAGACTTGCAATAATCTGTTCTTGATGAATCAGTGGGCACTTGGAATATCAGCTGGTGTGCTTCTGTGAGATCTTAGCATGTGTAGGAACACAAAGGGTTCCAATTCTGAAAGAGGTTAACATTTTCTTGGAAAACAAGCCTCCTATATATAAAATAAGTCAAGAATCAATAAAATTGTGTGGCAAAATCATTTTATTAGAGAAAGACAGCATCATATCTGGAGTAGGGTTGCCTCATAGAGATTTTAGACCCCCAGGTGACTAAAAAGGGAAATAAAGACCAGTGTGGGATGGTTCCATCACTCTTCTTGAAATTGCCAGTTCTTGCTGGCTTCTTTATACTTGTTCTTTTCTTTATGTAGAATGTTTGTGCCCCAGCTCTTTTTATTTACTTTTTCATTTTTTAACGAAGTATTTACCTAATTTTAGCTTATCATTAGTATTATTTTTTTTTTTAATTTGACCAGAGAGTCAGAGAGAAAGAGGGAAAGTGAGGAAGCATGCTGTCAGATCTTGGATTTGAACTGCAGTCAACCATGTGGGAGTCCAGCACCTTAACCACCACATCACCTGCCAGACCTCCCCCGTTGTTTTTTTTTTTTTTTTCTTTATTGAATTTTGACAGGGGTCACAGGTGCTTACTAAAGAAGGAGAGAGGGAAAGAAGAAAGCTTGCCCCATTGGGCACACTACAACCCCTTCTCCTCCATCTCTTCCTCCTTTTTCCAGGATTTTGGACACGCGCGTGCACGCGCATGCGCGCGCACACACACACACACACACACACACACATGTGTTCAGTGTATTTTCCAAGCTGCCAAATCCAACACTCAAACCATGCTATTGGCCATATGCAGTCCAGCCCCCTCAACCACCAGGCCACAGGCCCAGCTCTTGAATTAGCTGTCTCCTTGTTTTCAGCTCCACTTGACCTCTAAGATTATACACACTTCTTGATCTCATAGCCAAAAATTCACACGACCCTTACCATAGTCACCTTTATCCGGGAGTCCTCATTGCCATTTTTATTATCGTCTCCTAGGACGAACAGAGCACTTTTGTGGTGTTTACCCATCAGTGAATCACAAATGCCTGACAGACTGCAGCCATAAAAAGCCTTAGTTGTATACATGATTTATCACATAGTAATATTTTATTGTAAGTAGCAGAAACAGACTCTGGTTAAATTCAGCAAAAGGAGGGCTATGGTTTCGATACTGGTTTGTCCCGCAGAGGTTCATTTTCTGAAAATCTGTTCATATTTAAACCCTATTTGAAAAAAAAAAAAAAAAAGAGGATTCTAATGAGAGGGCACCAACCAGTCAGCTGGGAGCATGGGAGGGACAAACAGAGGAAGTGTAAAGATGTATTATCAATCTCTCTCTCTCTCTCTTTTTTCTCTCTCTCTGCATGTGGATGCTGAGCTGCCCACATCGCTCAGTCATGTCGTCATGTATACCAGTGGCCAGTCAGATGCTGGCCTTGAGGTTTCGGTTTTGCTAGCTGTCAGAATCATGAGCCAAATAAGCCTTTCTTTGTAATAGAGAGCTCAATCTCAGGTATTTCTATTTAGCAACACAATAATGGATTATGTAGGAATAAAAGATTAGCATGGGATTAAGTAGAATTTTTTTCTTTCTTTGGAGACTGGAGAGCCCCTCTGAGACCCAGGCAAGGAACAGTGCAGCCTAGAGGTCTTAGAACCCCCAACCTCTGCAGTGGGCTCCTCGCAGGGCTCATCTGGCCAGGACTTGGCTCCTGGGACAAGTGCATTCTGATCATATGCCCTGTTTTGGGTGTTGATAGAATTATTTCCACGCAGAGAAGTATGAGCAGATGGGAATCTAAGACCTGAGAGAGAGCTAAGTGACATTTTATATC
Source organism: Tupaia tana (assembly GCA_026018925.1). Classification (NCBI taxonomy): domain Eukaryota; kingdom Metazoa; phylum Chordata; class Mammalia; order Scandentia; family Tupaiidae; genus Tupaia; species Tupaia tana. The sequence goes on along the minus strand of JAKSZU010000022.1, from coordinate 8,733,315 downwards.
TGCTTACAGGGAAAGCTGCTTCTGGAAAGATATTCGCTATACTCCAAAGATTTAGATTTGTCAGACTACAGAGACTATTGTGGTTTCGATAAGGCATGAGAGCTAATTGAAGCCCATTAACCTATCAGCAGATAAAAGCGAAGGCCATGTCTTCTCTTGATGCATAGGTCAATTTGAGAACTGGTGTAGCTCCATCAGCTTTAAATACTCAAGACAGAGTGATCAGACATGATTTGATTATTAATTGATCCTTAATTATAATTAAAAAAGAACTAGATCTTTTTAGATTTGATTTTTTGATTTTTTAAATTCATAATTGAATATATTTTACTTATTTTTTTTTCTTTGAGAGAGGTTTTTGCTATAGGGCATGTGTCCTTACCAGAGACAGAAAGAGATGGAGAGACAGAAAGTGAGAAATCACCCCCCGGGGGGCAATGATACACAGCAGTCCCTTCTCTTCTTAGGATTTTGGACACATACATGCACCTAGCATGATTTCAAGCTGCTGAGTCTGGGACTCGAACCGCCATTGACCATGCGAGAGTCCAGTGCCCTAACCACTATACCATCTGCTGGTACCATATTTTATTTATCTTTTAAGGAATTCATACTATGAAACATAGGGCTCACTTTTATTTCAAAAAAGGTTGGATTCCTCATATACGTAGGCCTCAGTTTGGTGTAAAAAGATACACATTTCCTGATTAGCTTTTGACTGCTTACCACTTAGTTCCATTCTTCTGGTAATCACACCTTAATTTTTTTCTTCAGGCAACCACTCTTGTTCCCATATGTCTACCTAAAATTTGATGTGAAGATTTGCAGTCTCCAAGAGCAGAAAAAGACTGTGTGTATTGTTTCTTTCACCTAGAGAATTTAAAACTTAACATTTCGAATACCTAGGTGCCGAAAGCACTGGTCTAAATAATCCCCTTTTCAGACACTTGTTAAATAATTAATTCTAGTCAATTTAGTAAATGGAGGTGGTGAGGGCTAGAACTGTAGTGAGTCTGTCAAAAACAGAATGTGTACGCTTACCGTGGAATGATAACGTAGCATTGGAAGTACAAAACAGATTTACAATTAGCCCTGCAGGAAAAACAGAAATACAGTGAAGATTAAAGTAGGTAGTGGTACATAACATAAGATTTTAGAGAGAAGGCACCAATTTGTGCCACAAAGTTATATTTCTTTCAATGCTGCTTCAAATGATGTCTTATGTTCTTACTTAAAGATGTACACAAAGAAGGGCCAGCAGGGACCAGCAGTTGGCATAATGGCTATGTTGCTGGACTCTCATGTAGTTGACCATGGTTTGAGTCCTGGACCCGGTGGCTTAAACTCACTCTGGGCACATGTGCGTTTGTGCCCAAGATCCTGAGAGGAGAATAGAGGAGAAAGGATTGTGGCATGGCCATCTTCCCTGGGTGATGATTTCTTACTTTCTGTCTACCTATGTGTCTCTGTCTTTCTGGTGATTGCATGTGTCTTATAGCAAAAACCTCTCAAAAAAAAAAAATGAGGGGTCAGCAGGTGATGTGGCTAACATGCTGGACTTTTTCACATGGCTGACTGTGGTTCAAATCCCAGAAGTGGTTGCTTGAAAATAATACTGGGCACCTAAATGTGCTTGACCAAAATCCTTGGGGAAGAAAGAATTGTGGTCTGGCCATTCTCCCACCATCTGTTTGTTCTCACAGTGTAATTTTTAAACATGTGTGCCCAAAATTCTGAAAGGAGAAGAGATTGTGGCATGGCCATTCCCCTGTAGGGTGATTTCTCACTTTCCCTTCTCTGTCGCTCTTCTTTTCCGCAATTGCATGGGCCCTATGACAAAAACATTAAAAAAGAAAGAAAGAAACAAACAAATAAACAAACAAACTTGGGAAGGTATCCTTAATGTCATATTAGAGGGGCCAGCAGGTGATGTGGTGGTTGAAACAATGGACCCCCATGACCAACCACAGTTCAAGTCCCAGACCTGGCAGCTTGAAACTCACACTAGGCACATGTGTATACATGCCCAAAATCCTGAGAGGAGAGTGGAGGAGAAAGGATTGCGGCTTGGCCATTCCCCTGGAGTGGGGGGTGATTTCTCACTTTCTTTTGTTGTCTCTCTAGCAAGTGCATGCACCCTATAGCAAATCTCTCTCTCTAAAATAAAGAAAAAAAAATAAAGAGAAAGAAAGAAAGAAAGAAAAGCATGCCAGGCATGTGTGTATGCATGCCCAAAATCCTGAGAGGAGAATGGAGGAGAAGGGATTGTAGTATGGCCATCCCTGCAGAGAGTGATTTCTCACTTTACCTCCTTCTCCTTCTGTCTCTCTCTGGTAAGTTCACATGCCCTATGTCAAGAAAAAAAAAATGTCTTATTGTAGTCAGCTTGGAATATTTTTCATTTATTTACTGTACATTTCTTGAGTTCTTGTTATTAGTCCAACACCATCTCCACTTGAGTAGCATCAGAAAGTCTGTCTACATTGTCATTCCAAGACTGAAAGAGATGGAGCTTTGGGACTTTGTGTTCCACTTTAGTAAGATCCAGCCTGCTCTGATCAGCCTCTTCGTCGTAGACTTTCACCTTAATCTCTCTGCACATGTACTCAAGATAATTAAGCCCCGAAAAATGGCAGCCTCAAGATCAACGTAGTAGCAATTTTTGTTTAATAGCACTTTAGAAAGTCTTGTTAAAGAAGGCAGCCACAGTTCATTTCCTCTGAGAACAGGACAAGTGCAGCCAGCCTTAGATTCTCAACTGGAGAGAGTGTCTTTAAAATGAAGGAAGATCTTCCAAACCAAAGTATCAGGGTGCAGAAAAAGAACAGGGGAGAGAAAGGATATAAAATCACCTGTGAGGACTGGTGAAAAGCAAGAACTCTGATTTTGCTTACTTATTACATGTCATCTTGGGGGAAAAAAAAAAAGCTAAACTTGATTTATTTTTTTTTGAGTGACATTTTTTCCATACTTAGCAAACTATGAAAGTGAGCCCATGTTATCTGAAATATTTCCAGTATCTTTTTTTAATACAACAACAAAATGTCTCAAATCAAATGCATCTTATATACATTGTTTTTTAAGAAAGTAGTTATTTTATTCAATTTTACTTACTTATTATTTATTTATATTTGATCAGAGAGGAACAGAACGAGAGACAAAGGGAAAGTGAGAAAGCAAGCTGCCAGGTCAGGGACTCGAACCACAGTCGACCATGTGGGAGTCCAGTGCCCTTTGAAATTTGATAGCATATTTCTCTCACTTCACTTTACCCAAGAGCTTTGAATACCCCTTAGTATCCCTTATTGTTCTTTTACTTATTTATTTTTTATTTACACTTAATCCCTGTGCATCTTCATCATGTACAACATGGTTTTTCCCCAGCACGAATTTCTCCTATAAGCTTTAGCTTATTTCACAGCTGAACTGTCCTGGTCTGTTCTTAGGTGCTTGTGCTTATCCTGTTACTGCCATCCTAGACTTTATCCATTTGTTTCTTCTTCAGAACATGTTGTTTAGACATCCAAGCTCCCTAGTGAATGAATGTCCTGAGAGCCACAAGTGGTTCTTTTTGTTATTTTTGGAGAGGTTCTTGCTATAGGGCACATGCACTCGCCAGACAGAGAGAAAGAGAGAGACAGAAAGCGAGAAATCACCCCCCAGGGGGGATGGCCACGCCGCAATCCCTTCTCCTCCATTCTCCTCTCAGGATCTTGGGCACGCACGCACACACGCCCCATGTGAGTTTAAGCCACCGGATCCGGGACATGAACCGCGGTCGACTACGTGGGAGTCCAGCAACATAGCCATTACGCTAACTTCTGGTCCCCCCACAAGTGGTCCTTTAAACACCCTCCTTTGTTTCTCATCAGGATTATCTTGCCTGTGAAAAAGAAAGGTCCCTGAGGAAGGGATGGCCTTGATGATAGCTACATCTCGGTGCCCGATACAGTCTCCAGAGCACAGAAGGTGCTCTCCACAGACTGAATGCGTGAATGGGTACATAAGGGACTGGATGGTGCTGGGGGCCTTGTACTTCATCTCCTTTAGAGACAGATGAATTCAGAGCACGTTATAGTCAGTCTTCTCCTGGGGCGAAACTGACTCTGTTTAGGTTAGGCAAAATAAAGGAAGTTATCGGAAGGAGATGGGTTGGCTCAAGGATAGAGCTCAGAGGTCAGATCAGATCAGGCTTTCTGCCTGTTTCTGTACAGCCTACAGGCTAAGAAAAGATTTAAATGTGTATAAATTTTTGAAAAAAACTAAAACAAGTACAATATGTCATAGCATGTGGAAAGTTACGTGAAATTCAAATCCCTGTGTCCATAAATGAGATCTTATTGGGCATTCTATGCCTCTTTGCTTCCATATTTTCTTTTTCCTTTTTTTTTTAAAGTTTTTTTTTTTTCCTATAGTGTACATGAGTTCATCAGAGAGACAGAAAAAATCACCCCCCCAGGGATATAGCCATGCCACAGCCCCTTCTCCTCCATTCTCCTCTTGGGATTTTGGGCATACACACACTCAGCATGAGTTTCAAGCCTCTGGGTCCAGGACTCGAACTGTAGTTGGCCATGTGGGAGTATAGCACTTGAACCACAGCACCACCTCCTAGCCCCATCTCACATATTTTCTAGGGTTATATTTGCACTCCTGTGACAGAGTGGGATCATTGTGACCTAAACTACACAGCTGGCAAAGCCTAAATCATTTACCACTGGTTTTCTATAGAAAGTGTTTGCCAGTCCCTAAGTTAGCACACGGAATCCAAGCTGGGCAGCCTGACCTTAGGGCTGCCAGAATTCCTTAGCGACTGTCCAGACACGAGGATAGTCCTGGGAATCTAGGTAGCAGAAAGGAAGACGCTGTCATGGGGTAGAGGGTACCACTATCTGGGTGAACCTATTCACTCCATCCTCGTTTCATTCAGTTCACTTTGCAAATGCCAGGAAGAAAGGCCAGAGTCACCTGACTTAGGTCACCCGTGTGCCCCTTGACTATAGCAATCAAGGTGGAGGAATCTTGATTAATGTCCTCATCATATAGAAACAAGCAAAAGGAACAGATGTCCACTACTGCCTGCGAACAGCGATGCCAAGATAGAGTCATAGCTGAACCGACCTCCTTCTTCCAAAGACAAACAGAAGCTGTTTGCTACCTGCTGCCACTCCGAGGCTGCTGAACAGGAAGGAATAGGTGCTCACCAGACACTGTGACCTCTTGTCATTAAGATTGAGCAGACTCCTCTTTGCAGCCTGTGTCCTCATTCATCACAGGTGTCAACTTTCATCTCTTCAGCCGCATTTTGTCCAAGATGATCATATCTAGACATGTACCATCTCATGCCAAGCGCCTGGGCACCAGGGGAATGGGGATTTTTATTTATTTATTTTTTTAAGATTTACATTGATTTTTCCCAATCTAGTTTCAGAAGTTTTGTGAATAAAAATAAGCTAGAGATTTCAAAGTGGCACTGCAAAGACATTCGTGCTTTCCAGAAAGGTGAGTGAAGATGAAGCATGCATGTCCAAACAATTGCCTGAAATTATTAGGCTGTCGAGAACGACGTGACACATTTTTGCATAGAAAAATACGTCATGACGTTCCCGACAACCTAATAAAAAGGACCCTTTAGTGACCCAAGGAAGGCTGGGAGCAATAGTGTTCATGCAAAGCCTGTTTTACTTTTGTTCTCGTGGAAAACTCATGGTTGGCAGAATTAAGGAGATATGGGTAATTTTCAAGGCTGAAAAAAAAGTGAAATTCAGTTATTAATAAAAATTTTTAAAAGCCAACAATAGCAGTGGGACCAGCAGTTAGCATAATGGCTATGTTGCTGAACTTCTATGTAGTCGACCGCTGTTCGAGTCCCTGGCCTGGTGGCTTAAACTCACGCCGGGTGCATGTGCGTGCATGCCCAAGATCCTGAGAGGAGAATGGAGGAGAAGGGATTGTGACATGGCCATCCCCCCTGGGGGGTGATTTCTTGCTTTTTATCTCTCTGTTTCTTTCTGGTGAGTGCACGCGCCCTATAGCAAAAACCTCTCCCCCCCAAAAAAAACCAACAATAACAACAAAAACAAATGAAAAGTGATAGGTAAGAGGTTGATGAATTACTTTTCAAATGTGAGGAGCAAAGCTTCTCTGCAATGATTGCAATTTCTGCAGAAACCACACATGGACATGGAATGAGCCTGTGTGTGTATGTGTATGTTTTATGATGATAAAATATTTGTTTTCTTTATTCCCAGGTTGCAGGGAAAGAGAAATACTGGGTTTTGGGGAAAGGCATGATACATTTTTGCATAGAAAAACATGTCATGACTTTCCTGATGACTTAATAGTTTAAGAACCTTTTGGGGATGGGTCAGCAGGTGGCATGGTAGTTAAATTTCTGGAGTTCCACATGGCTGACTGTGGTTTGAGGCCTGGACCTGGCAGCTTGTAAATCATGCTGAGTACACGTGCATGCATGGCCACAATCCTAGGAAGAGAATGGAGGAGAAGGGATTGTGGCATGGCCATTCTCCTGGGAACTGATTTTTCACTTTCCCTCTCTCTGTCTCTCTCTTTCTCTCTGTCTCCAGTAATTGCATACACCCTATAACAAAAACCTTTAAAAAAAAAAAAAGAAGAAAGAAGGAAAAAAAAGAAAGAAAGAAAAAAATGTTGTGGGGGCTAACTGCATAGGTTGGGATCTTGTTTATCTTTTTTATTGTTGTTAGATTTTGAGTTTTTTTTTTTTTTTTTTTTTTTTTTTTGAGCTGAGAGACTTTTGAGAATTTGAGGAATTGGTGCAAGACCATGGGGATGCTTTCTTTTTTTTTGGAGATGTTTTTGCTATAGGGCGTGTGTGCTCGCCAGACAGACTAAGAGAGACAGAGAGATAGAAAGTGAGAAATCACATCCCAGGGGGCATGACCATACAGCAATCCCTTCGCCTCCGCACTCCTCTAGGGATCTTGGGCATGCAAGCGCACACGCGCCCAGCGTGAGTTTAAGCCACCGGGTCCGGGACGCGAACCGCGGTTGACTACGTAGGAGTCCAGTGACATAGCCATTACGCTAACTGCTGGTGGGGGGGGGGGGTGATTTCTTTAAGTAAAGCATGTGAAATAAAGTGAAACCCTCTTGGAAAGCCCTCAGTTAATGGTGAGGAAAACATTTTTACCCAACTTGGTACGTACTCAGACAAATTTGAAGAGGAGAAGGGAAGACCTACCCAGGGAGGGCAGACATGAGGCAAGGAGCGGGTGACTGTGACGTGGCGAATCTGAGCTCCGATGCTCCAACGACCTCCCCCTCTGCAGACACTCGATGTGTTTAAAGAACTCATCAATGTGGCAAAGGCAAGCAAACTAATTAAGTGTTTTTAGCATAATAGAAAATCAATTTTAATTGTCCCAAATGGAACTATTGTTTACAGTTACAGATGGCTGCCAGGCAGTACCTAGAGAAAATAAATGAGTCCAGGGAGTAGGGAATAGCTTTCAATTCCTAGGAGTATTGCAAGAAAGGCACCGGAGGATTCAGCCTAAGATGGTTGCACAGAAAACAGATTATCTGTGAAGGCTGCAAACGGTGTTTTCTTCTAGAACAGTGCAGACCGTGATAGCTACAGTTGCCACCTTCTTACTCCCTTCTGGGGTTTCCATGGGAGATATAGGCCCTTAGAATAGGGGTTGTTGAGTGGATTAAAAACACCAGAAACAACCACCGAAAATAAGCTCTCCCCAGATTTCCTTCACTTCTTACGCTTCTCTGGATTTACAGCACAAAGTCATTTATTGTACTTCTTTTCCTCTATAGAGTTATTTACCTTAACTTTCAACTTCTCTAAAAATTTCTCAAGGGCAATATTTCATTTTAGTACAGCTAAGCCCACCTTTTCGCTATTGGCTATGTGTCCTGAGTAAGAGACTTAATTCATTCCCTTAGTGCTAATCCATATCCTTCCTTACATAGGATAATGAGAGCATCTGTTACATGGGTCTGTAGTATTAAAGAATTCATGCAAATAAGAATTCTAGCCAAAACTCTAGTGTGCAGATTGATCTCAAAGCTATCAGCTGCTGAGGCTATCAGGTGGCATAGTAAAGACTCTGAACTCCCACATGACTGACCACAGTTCAAATCCCAGACCCAGTAGCTTGAAATTCATGCCGGGTGCATGTGTGTGTGTGTGTGTATGCCCAAAATCCCACAAGGAGAATGGAGAAGGGATTACAGTGTGGCCAATCTTCCTGGAGAGTGATTTCCCTCTTTTATTCTCTGTTTCTGTCTCCAGTGAACACATGCCCTATAGCAAAAATTTCTCTAATAAAGAGAAAAAATGACAGCTACTAACACTATACTTACTTTTTGCCTCTTTTAAGAAATAATTGGGGACCAACAGGTGATGTGGTGGTTGAGGACGCTGAACTGTCACATGGCCGTCCACGATCCTTTCCCTCTATCTTTCTCTCACTCTGTCCTTCTCTGCTCAAATTAAAAATAAATAAATAAAGTAATTCTTTTTTAAGAAAAATTGGAACATATCATATAAATTCTTTTGAAAACATTCTGTTGAAAAATTCCAAGGAGGATTAAAAATACAATATTAAAGATATAAAGCCACTTCAAAAAGTTTGTGGAAAATGAAATTAAAGTGAGCTTATTTTGGTGGGGTGAAAAATTTCAAAATCCTTGCATAATTTTTTCCATAATATACATTTTTCCATGAATCTTTTGAAGACTTCTCAGAAAGGCTTACTTTAGGTAACTGTCAAACTTGATTACCTTAAAGATTCCTTGCAACTGAATTATCAATACGTGAAGGATTTATTAAAATGGAAGATTGATGCTGAATCAGAATCCCTAGAATAGGATCCCCCAATAGTAGGTCATTGTAAGTCTTCATGTGTTTTTGTAATAAACGGTGGTAGTAGGTTTTTTGGGAGAAAGTACTAGAGTCATTCACATCTACATTATTGCTATGTCATTTGACAGTTGTAGCTCCATTCAAAAAAAAATTAAGTAATTTGGAGATTTAAGTATTGGAGATTTTGCAACAAGTTGAAGATAAAAGACCATACTGCATTTCCACCACATTTTGCTCTTTTACATCCCTAAAGGGAAGAACACGTGTCAAGCTTGTGAAAAGTTGAATACATTTTATGGTGACAGTGTTCTACAAGAACCTCAGTGCCAGCTATAGTTCTTGAAATTCCATGCTGGTGATTTTGATCTCAATAACACTCTGTGGTCAGGGAGGCCCAGCCAGGCTGATGATGACAGAAAACAAGGCATCAGTTGAGTTGAACCCATGTTATACAGCACAAGAGATTGCAGAAACATTGACCATCCATGAAGTAAGTATTCATGACCTCCTGAGGAAGCTGGCATATGTAAATAAGCCCAATATTTGGGTTCCTCATGAACTCAAAGTCCATTGGACAGTGCATGTAAACATCCGTGATGTGCTCATTAAATGTGAGGAAAACGATCCTTTTCGTTTTTTAAAGTAACTGATAACCGGTGATGAGAAGTGGACTGTTTACAACAGTGTGGTATGCAATCAGTCTTGGTGCCAACATGGTGATTCACCTCAAACAACATCAAAAACGGACATTTAGGGATCAGCAGTTAGCGTAATGGCTATGTCGCTGGACTCCCACGTAGTCGACCATGGTTCAAGTCCTAGACCCGGCAGCTTAAACTCACGCCGGGCGCGTGTGCGTGCGTGCCCAAGATCCCAAGAGGAGAATGGAGGAGAAGGGATTGCGGCATGGCCATCCCCCCAAGGGGGTGATTTCTCGCTTTCTGTCTCTCTGTCTCTCTCTGTCTTTTGGGCGAGCGCACGCACCCTATAGTGAGAAAAAAAAAAAAATTGAAAAAAAAAAAACCCAAAAAACAGAAAAACAGACATTTGTCAGAGGAAGGTTATGTTCTTAATGTGGTGGGATTTTAAAAGTGTGTTTCTCCAGCTCCTACTGAGGAACCAAACAATCAATTAGTATGCGTACTGTCGGCAATTGGATAGTTTGAGTAAATCCATCATCCAGAAAGGTCCAGAGCTCGTTGATCATAAAGAAGTTGTGTTCCATCATGATGACAGGAGACCACACACAAGTTTGATCTCCTGTCAAAAAATTACTGGAGATTGGGGACCAGCAGTTGGCGTAACGGCTATGTCGCTGGACTCCCATGTAGTCGACCATGGTTCAAGTCCCGTACCCGGCGGCTTAAATTCACGCTGGGCGCATGTACGTGCGTGCCCAAGATCCCAAGAGGAGAATGGAGGAGAAGGGATTGCGACGTGGCCATCCACCCTGGGGGGTGATTTCTCGCTTTCTGTCTTTCTGTCTTTCTGGCGAGCACACGCACCCTATGGCAAAAACCTCTCAAAAAATAAAATTATCAGAGGTTGGATGGGATGTGTTGTTACACCCACCATACGCATGTGACCTTGTGCTGTCAGACTTCGACTTGTTTCACTCTCTTCAAAACTTCTTGCATGGTATCGTGTTTAACTCTGATAAGGCTACACATCAGCACCTTATTCAGTTTTTCACCAATAAAGACAAGTTCTTCTATGAACAAGGAATTATCAAGTTCACTGGAAGATGGCAAAAGGTTATCAAACAAAATGGGAAATATATCATTGGCTGATCTTTGTTCTTTATATAAATAAATGACCTTTGAGAAACAAAGAAAACGTATGTCATGCCTTTTCCAACAACCCAATACCTGTGTCTTTAACATGTTTCCCAGATGATTCTTATACAAGCTACATTTTGGGAAGTTTGGTGAAGGGAAAATGGTCAGCCCTGGAGGTATTCATTGGTGAAACTCAGATTTCGGCTCTAATACACAGACGTGTGGAGTTTCACTCATTTTGTCATCAAAGTGAGCTTTGTTTGGGTGGCAGTGGCCAGCTGAATTTCCCCTGCTCTTTCTGTCCACCGCAGTCAGGGTAATTGATTGCTCAGCCAGTCTCCTGAAGCTCTTGGGCACCGCTCCCAGACCTCCCCTGGAAGAACATTAGGGCGATCTCATTTGCAGAATGGAATAATTAACATAAATCATTGCCTAGTGCACTGCACGTCCAGGGTGAGGCTGACTTTGGTCTAAGTATATACCGTGATTGAAGGTGCCAGCGTGACCCTTCACCAGCGGTGGAGCTTGGTGAAATACTTTCCATAAGATACAAGCACTTGATTTCATTCTCCAAAGGTTGTGTAGCTTTTTGTTTTTTTTCATATTTTAATATCTCTAACACTTGATCATAGTTGGAAGTTAGTTTTTGTTCTCCTGAATTCAAGTTAGGATTCCTTTTTTTTTTTTTTCCCCAGAGACAAAATGATAGGTTTTATTGACTGAGAAAGTAAAGGGAAGCAATGATTGTATAGGTTTCACTTCCAGCCAAGAGAATAGTGGCCGTCAGGAAAACAATAATAAGTATTCTGGACGCTTTCAATTATAATTTTTTAAGCGTTTTTTGCTAGAAAGACAGAGAGAAGTAGAGAGACAGAAAACGAGAAATCACACCACCACCCCCCCGGGGGATGGCCATGCCGCAATCCCTTCTCCTCCACTCTCCTCTTGGGATCTTAGGCACACACACACACACACACACACACACACGTGCCTGGTGTGAGTTTAAGCCACTGGGTCCAGGACTTGAACTGTGGTTGACTACATGGGAGTCCAGTGACATAGCCATTATATCAACTGCTGGTCCCCCTCAATTATAATATTCTTAAGTCATAGAGGATATCTGCCATTTCCAATAGGCCTGGGTTTGAATTTTGTTTTTGTGTGACCTTAGGCAAGTCATTCAGCCTTTCTGACCCTCAGTTTCTCTATGTTTAAAATGAGAATAATGATAAATACCTCAAAGGGTGTTGTGAAAATTAAGGACACTCTTGAAAGTACCTGTTACTCATTCAAAGTACTCAAGAGATGGGTATTTTCTTTTTTTGTGTGATAAAAGTGTGTTATTAGATGGAGAAGGGAAAGAGAAATAACAAATATATTTTCATAATTCAAGATTTCTCAGCTTCAGGGATACTGGGGTTTTGAGTCAGAGACTGTGTGTGTGTGTGTGTGTGTGTGTGTGTGTGTGTGTGTCAGGGTTGATGGGGGTGTGCTCTGTGCATCATAGGAGGTTTAGTTTAGCAGCATCTCTGGTCCCTTCTCACTGGATACCAGTAATATTCCTCTAGTTGTGACAATAAAAAATGTCACCAGGGGAGCAGACAGGTGGCATGGTTGTTAAGGCACTGGACTCACACATGGTCAACTGTGGTTCAAGTCCTGAACCTGACAACTTGATTTCTGGCTTTCTCCCTCTCTTTCTGTCTGTCTCTCTCTCTGGTGAGAGTACATCCCCTGTAGCAAGTTTAAAAATCATAATAATGATAAATAAAATAAGAAAATAATCCTTAAAAAACAGTGTCGGCATAGGGCCAACCCTGTAGTGCAGTGGCTAGTTGCTATGCAGAGGAAGCCGATATCACTTAGTTGACCAAGATTCGAGGCCCAGGCTAATTGTCTTAAAAAATGGAGAAAAAATGATTGCGGCTTGACCAGACCCTTTTGAAGTGGGGTGTTTTCTCTCTCTCTTTCACTCCTCCATCTATTATAATAAATATAACCAGACTGTCAGTTGTCCTCTGTGTGGCAAAAATTACCTCACTGAGGACTACTGACCTAACTTTTGTCTGTAATATAAAGTCATTAAGTGTGAGATAAAATTAAGAAATCAAACTTACCCATGGTTTTCCAAATCAGTATCAAAAGGAAAATTAAGGTATTACCTAACTAAGATCATTTTTCTTTTAAAAATTCCAAAAAATGTAAATTAAAAATAAATAAATAAATAATTCTCAAGCCTGAAATCAGCAGATGACATAGTGGTTACATCACTAGACTCCGACATGGTTGACCACAGTTTGAGTCCTGGACCTAGTAGCTTCAAAATCATGCTGGTTGTGTGTGTGTGTGTGTGTGCGTGCATGTGTGTGTGTCTCTCTCCAAGTTCCCAGGAGGGGAAGGGACTACAAGCATGGCCATTCCCCTTGGGAGGTGATTTCTTGCTTTCTGTCTCTTTCTCTCTTTATCTCTGTCTCTCTTTCAAGAGCATAACAAACATCTCTCTCAAAAAATTTTGAATGGAAAATAAATTTTTGTATAAATAAATACTAGATATTATCATAATAGTAACAGTAGTTATTATTTTTTATATCATTGGGTCATCGGGGAAAGTCACCAAGTATTTTGCATAGAAAAACGGAGGAAAATAACATCATGATTTTCCAATGATCCAGTAGCTGCTGATTATTTTAGAACTTATGTGGAGTCAAGTGTTTACACTTTATAGGTTATTCTAGCTCATCTGCAAAATAGTTGAATAAAGTCTGAGCTGCTTTTCCATCCAAATTTTAACTGAGCTAATGGTCCCAAGTTCATCTAGCTGGCTCCTGACAGAGATGGGGTCTGAATCACTGCCTAAGTACTTAGGGTGGCTCAGCAACTCTATGGCTAGGCCCTAAGAGGGCATAGCTTGTGGTGAGATGCGTTTCTTCCATAAGAGGCATTGATGTCTTCTGCCAAGACCTCAGCAGCACCTCTAGGGAGTCAGAGAATTCTTTTTTTTTTTTTTTTTTTTTTTGAGAGGTTTTTGTTATAGGGTGTATGTGCTTGACAGAAAGCGGAAAATCACCCCCCTGGGGGAATGATCATGCTGCAATCCCTTCTCCTCCATCCTCCTCTCGGGATCTTGGGCACGCATACACACATGCCCAGTGTGAGTTTAAGCCACCAGGTCTGGGACTTGAACTGCAGTCGACTGCATGGGAGTCCAGCGACATAGCCATTACACCAACTGCTGGCCCCAGGGAGTCAGAGAATTCTAATTCTGCCCATGGAAATTCTGAAAAACCAAGCTCAGGGTAGAGGCAGCTCACATTAATGCCATTGCGTGTCTCCTGTGTAAAGATCCTCAGAAAGCTTCATGGAAGAACCTTTCTCATTCTGTCTGGCATGACTCTGGGGTCCTCACCATTACCTTATTTATTTCAGGCATGATCGGTTTTAGACAGGAGTATAAAAAGGTACTGATCACTGTGTTCTTTCTTCTCTCCCTGGGAAAAAAGTCTTAATCTTCGGCCTTTCCCCCCAATTTTACCTTACTCCTGACACTGTCATAAGTCCATTGATATTAAAACACTAAGAAAAATGCCTCTAAACTAACTGGCTGGGTTTTTCAAACGTCAATATTATAATACCACAGCTGTCAGCTCTGGTTTCCTGTAGCTCATATTTTGGCTAAAAGCCTAATACCAGCCGATCAAACTCTGAGGAGCCAGATGAATTTAAAATCCTAGCTGCCCAAATAGAAATTAGCAAGACCGTTATCAGTAAATGGAAAATAAGTTTCATGTAAGACCTCTAAACATAGGTTAATGAAATAAGTCCTTAATTTTCCTTAGTGAGAGCTAGACCTCTATTTTATATTAAGATTTAGCTGACTACTTTTAACGTTCATATTTTTTTAAATCATTTTTAAAACTCTCATTCATGATTCCCATCCACGTAATAATTTTGAGTATTTTTCCATGTATTCGTGCACTTAATTAAATCTCTACAGGAATTGCGCTATGTAGGCCTTATTAGCAACCCAGTTTGTTACTGGAAGAAACTGAGGTCTAGAGAGCTTAAATGACTTGCTCGGCTAGAAAATAACAGTGCGAGCTTTTTAACCCCAATTTTTCTTGCTATATATTTACTGCTCTGTTGACTCAACCATGGTGATTCTCAGTAGAACTTACAATCTTTACTTTCCCTGTAAAGCTAGTATTTAGTCATTTTGTCTCTCTTCCTTCTGAAACCCTGTATCTGTAACACAGGCTTTGTCTAGAACCATCGCCAAAAGAACAGAAGCAAAGAGGTCCTACCTAGGACCTCCAAGTTACCAGTGAAGCAGAATTAAGAATCATTTCTTGATTATCCAGGAATGACTTGACCATTTTGTGCCTGAGTAATGTCAGGCACCTGAGATCAATTCCTCGGGAACATTTACCTTCAGTAGTATAAACATTTTCCCGAAACCGAGTGGTTCAAAACAAGACAAACATATTATGTATGAATCAGTGATTTGGGCAGGGTTTGTTCAAAATAGCTCATCACTGCTCTGCATCGCACTAACTGAGGTGACTCAGAGACCAGCTGTCACCATCACTGAAACTTCATACAGTCGATCACTGGTGGTCCATGTTGGGTGTTGGCCGGGGAGCTCAGTCCCACTTGAGGTGAGTCTGTCATGTCATCCGTATGTGCGGGCTAGTTGTGCTTCCTCCCTGCATGGCTGCTGGCTCCTAAAGGCAAGCATCCCATGAGCAAGTGAAACAGGCTGAAGCTGTTGCGTAAGAATCTAGCCTTGGAAAACAACATAGCATCATTTCCTGCACATTATATTAGATGGAATTACTTCAGTCTCTATCCAGAGCCAAGAAAGGGAACATAGAATAGTGTCATCTTTTGAGGGAGAGTAATGTCAGTCATTTCGTAAGAAGAGCATGTGGAATGAGCCATCTTTGGAAAACATCATTTTCCCAGATCTTGCTAATCTGATTATCCATGGTTGCAAGAACCCTGATGGAAAAGAAATAAGACAGTAAGAGGCATGCAAGTTCCTGTTAAACATAGGGGTTTTAGATCCACTTTCATGGTCAGCCAGGTCTTAGGAACATGAAACTCCTATTTTACATTTATTAATCCTCCTAACTTCTGGTCTTCCCTACATCATTTACTTCTCTTAAGTTCTGCCTTCTTTATTTTTCATTATTTTGTACTTTTTAAAAGTATTTTTCTTACATAAGAGAGAGAGAGACAGAAAGATAGAGACAGTGACAGACAGAAATGGAGAAACCCCCTTCAGGGTAGATGTTTAATCTCCTCCTCCAGTCTCCTCTCTGGATTTTGAGGAAGCATGCACATACACCTAGCATGATTTTCAGGCCACCAAGTCTGGGACTAAAACCATGGAGTAGACCATGTAAAATCCATTGCTTTAACACAACGCCAACAACTGGCCCATGTCTCCTTCATTTTAAATTTTATTTTTTAAAAGTGTATTTCTTTCTTTCACAAGAGCAACGGACAGATCTACATAGAGGGTGGGACAGGCATTCTCAGCAAGGTATTCATGTCACAGTCCACCCATCCTCAACCAGTCCAAATTATGGGCACATGCATGCACCCTGTGTGCAGAAGGAGCCCCAGGACAAGAACCTGGGACTTGCCCATTGCATTATTACTGAACCACTGACTTGCTCACATCTGTCTTTGTGTAGAGTGACTCACTAGATGTATAATACAACATCTCCATGGGAGCCTTAACATTGGCCTTCAAGATGAAACACACCTGAAATCTCAGATCAATTGAGGCTGACCCTGATGCAAGTTCATATTCTATGGATTATTTCCCTTTATTACTCAAGGGTGTTCATGGGATGGAAAACACATTTCCTGGGGCCCAGTTCATATCCTGCCCTTGCCTAAAGCTTGTAATGCAGTTACATAGACAATTGAGTTGTAATTGCAGCATCCGGACTCTCATTTGAAACAGATTTTATTTCCCAGGGGGAAATCATCCAAATGACCTACTTTCCTGAATGGGGCATCAGAAGTGCCCCTGTCAGCTCACAGTATTACACTTAATTGGGAAGGCAACTCAAGATTCAAAATACTTGCTGCACATCCCTACAATATGTCTAAAGCTGGGGAACTTTCTTCCTAATATATCCCAGGTTCTATCTCTTTGCCTTTGACATCTAGACCCCCCCTAAATTCTGAGTTCAAGGTAGGTTCTGACCCAGGTTTCATTGTTCCTAGGGAGCAGAATAAAGGGAAGAGGAGTCAAACTGAAAATAGGATAATTGTGCATAGACAATAATTCATGCATGCAAAAGAATTATTTTTGAATGACTAAATATATATTTATGGTTTGAAACCCTGCTCTATCTGGTGGTGGGCACTGTTATCAAGAGGGCCAGAGTGTCTGCTTCCTGTCTTTTCCTAGGTTACCAGTGGCTTAAATGGCCTCACAGTAAGGTGCTTGACCAGGTGAAGCCCCAGTCCTTATTGTAGTCCAAATATTAGTGTCTTCCCAAAATTTATATGTTGAGGGACCAGGAGACAGCATAATGGTTATATCGCAGGACTTCCACGTGGTCAACCGCAGTTTGAGTCCAGGACCCGGTGGTTTAAAACTCAGGCCAGGTACATGTGTGTGCATGCTCAAAATCCCAAGAGGAGAATGGAGGATAAGGGACTGTGGTGTGGCCATCCCCCAAGGGGTGGTTTATGCTTTCTGTCTCTGTGTCTCTCTCTGATGAGTGCATACACCCTATAGCAAAACTCTCTCACATATATATATATATATATATATATATATATATATGTGTGTGTGTGTGTGTGTGTGTGTGTGTGTGTGTGTGTGTATGTTAAAATTCTAACCCATAAGATAGTGGTATTAAAAGAGTTCTTTTCTGAGATTATTAAGTCATTAAAGGAGTTAATGCCCTTATCAGAGGTCTAAGGGAACTCTCATGCCCCTCTATATTGAAAGGCTCCAGAGACAAGACATCATCTGTGAACTAGAAAGTGAGCCCTCACCAGACATTGAATCTGCCAGCACCTTGATGATAGAGTTCCCAGCCTCCAGAACTGTGAGAACTAAATTTCTGTTGTCTATAAACTACCCAGTTTATGGTCTTGTTTTATAGTAGCTCTAGCAAACCAAGACAGTGATCATCTTACCACATGGGATCCTGGCAATAGATAATACCTCTTTCTGTCTGTGGGTTCATGTCTGATGAGCCTCACCAAGAGATAGTTTCAGGTCTGGTCTCTCAGCTCTGAGAGACCAGACCTTAGGGATAAAAGACACTCTTGAGTGACTTGGACACAAGGGAAACAGCTGGAGCACTTCCTTTGCCACTTTCCTGCAAGCAAAATCAATGGATGGAGTAGAATGTGGTGAAGTCCTCTGAGCCCCGCCTGACCACCACTAGCCACACAGACATTTCTGTTGCATTATTTCTTGTCCATGCTGGAATGTGGGACTCAGGATCTCACTCTTGCTCTCACGGAAGGAAGCAGTACAGATCAGGTTCTCACTGCCCTTCCTCTCCTGATGTTTTGGAGGTCCATAGACCTGTTCAGGTTTGTTTTAGACTACAGCCTCTGGAGTCCTCATCAGCTCTGGAGTGAAGTAGTAGAAGGTGAGATGCACCTGGCTACCATTGCTCAAATTCCTTGTGATATGCCTGGAGCGCAGAAGAATCTGGCTCCTATGTCATGCTGCATCATCTCTTCTCTAAATATATAGGCAATCTGGGGCCGGCAGGTGGTTTGATAGTTAGGGGTGCTGGATTCCCACATGGCCGACCATGGTTCGAGTCCTAGACCTGGCGACTTGCTTTCTCACTTTCTCTCTCTTTCTCTCACTCTGTCCCTCTCTGGTCAAGTTAAAACAAATAAATAAATCAAGTTAAATAAAGTAATTCTTTGGTTGATTACCTGTATATTTTTTTCAAACAAAAACCAATCACGAAAATAACAAAACAACACACACGCCAAAATGAGTTCAGAAACAGACCACTAGCAGCAGGTGCCGGTTCCTTCTCTTCTTTTTCTGTTTTGCCAGTGCTCCCAGGACTCTCGGAGGTTCTTTGGCCTTTGTGCTCTCAGATGTGCCATTTTATCTGCTGTTTCTGTCTCTGTGTGGAGACTCATTGCTGCCGCCTCGTAGGGCTGTACAGTCTGGCTTTCTTCACACCTCCCAAGGGCAGTTAACTATTTCTCCCTGCCACACCCTTCCATTCACATACACAGACTTGGTGGCCAGAACATTTCCTTACAAACGTTTATACATTCTAGACATGTCTGTGGCTGTTTCCCAAGACTGGCTAAACCCTTCTATTTCTTTTCCATTTTCTTTCTCTGCATTTGAAAGGGAAGACTCAAAGCATTTAAGTAACATAGCAAGGTCCCAAGCTGGTAGATAGCAGAAGCACCTCCGAACCTCTGAAACACACGGCTGTGTACTGAATTGTGTTCTCTCAAAATTCATATGTTGTGCTCTCACCCTCACAGTGATGCTAGGTGGAGATGGGGCCTTTGGGAGGAACTTAGGGCTAGATGAGGCCATAGGGGTGAAACCCTAGTGGAAGGCTTGGTGTCTCTAGAAGAAAAGACGTCAAAGAGAGCTCTCTCTTTCCTGCCCTGTCTCTTCATCCCTCTCCCCCTTTTTTGGTGTGAGGACACTGCAGAAAGGTAGCTATTAGCAATCCAGAAAGAAGGCTCTCGTGAGAAAGGGAATTGGATAGCACATTGGACTTTCCAGCCTTCAGTTGTAGTAGAAATAGATTTCTGTTATTTAAGCTACCCATTAGCGATACAAGGTGGGTGGGAGGTCAGAAAGTTCATGGAAAATGCATATTACCAAAAACCACTATGCATGGATTTCAAAAAATTTTTGTAGCAAAATAACCTTATACTTGAATTCCATTTTCCATAACAGTTTGAAGTTTCTCATATTTTTCTTTTCTTTTATTATTTTAACTTACCATATATTCTTCCCATATTCTCCTATGATTCCAAGACAGGATATTTGACAGTTAGTTCCTGTTGTGCCTTAGAACAAAGAGGTAGACCAGAGAATGAGAAGGAGCAATTGACATGTAGAATGAGTTCTTTCCCAGTGTGAAATCGCCCAACTCTGTCTTCTCTTTTGTATCTCTAATTAAACCTTAAAAGCGAGCTTCCCAGTTGCCTGGAACAGATGGAGCCTATGGGCATGCAGAAGAAGCGTGTTGCTAGTAATGCGCACTCTCTTTTGCTGGCCTGAACTTAACAAGAGCAGCATGGCAAGCACAGCATCTGTAAGTGGGAAGCAGGGAGTGTTCCTACTGTATTCCACTGTGTGGAGCAAAGGCCAGAAGCTAATAGTGCTTTAATGATAAACGTGCATTTTAGAGTGTGCACCGTCAACGTTTGAGGGAAGTGAGCAAGTCTCAGAAAACTACAAGGAGACTGCCTTCTTGACAATGGTACCATTAGAAAATGATATCAGGGAAGGGAGGAAGTCTTTAGAATCTCAACAAGGGACTCTTCTAGAAAGACCTATCAGTGAGTTCTGCCTATGTCCTATTACCCATGTGGTTGGATCAGCAGATAATGGGAACTGAGAATTTGGTAATGAAAATGTAGCATTGGGAAGATGAAAGATTCCAGGAAACAGAATGTTAAGATAGGTAGAGGGGGCCAGCAGGTGGTGTGGTAGTTAAGGGTACTAGACTCCTACATGGCTGACCTCAGTTTGAGTCCCAGACCTGGCAGCTTGCTTTCTCACTTTCTCTCTCTCACTTTCTCTCTGTCCCTCTCTGGTCAAATTAAAATAAATAAACAAATAAATAAAGTTAAAATAATTCTTTAAAAAAGATAGGTAGAGGACTTTCTAAAAGTACAAAACTTTGAGGAAAATGAAGGGCAACTGTGGGTAGTAATCTCAACATAGTTTTCTCTGTTTTGATATTGGTGGTGTTTCTGAACTACTAAACTCCAGTGTGTCTCTGGAAAGCCCTTCCTCTTCCATTTTGCTCTCGCAGAAGTCATGGAAATCACAGGTAGGCTAGGTCAAGGTCAGCCTGGGCCTTAGATGAATTCAGACGATGCTCTGAATCACTGTTTACGAAGTCTAGGGACCACAAAGGAAGTCTAGGGACCACATGTGTCAGAATACTCTAGGGTTGGGACAAGCAGTTAGCGTAATGCCTATATCGCTGGACTCCCACGTAGTCGACCGCGGATCGCGTCCCAGACCCAGTGGCTTAAAACTCACGCTGGGCGCGTGTGCGTGCGTGCCCAAGATCCAGAGAGGAGAATGGAGGAGAAGGGATTGCGGCGTGGCCATCCCCCCTGGGGGGTGATTTCTCGCTTTCTGTCTCTCTGTCTCTTTCTGTCTGTCTGGCGAGCGCACGCGCCCTATAGCAAAAACTTCTCCAAAAAAAAAAAAAAAAAAAGAATACTCTAGGGTTAAAAATGCATTATACTTGGGGCAATGAGTCCTATAGTTGTCAAAGTGCTGGACTCCCACGTGGCTGACCACAGTTCAAGTCTTGGACACAGTGACTTGAAAATCATGCTGTGCACATATGGGTACATGCCCAAAATCCCAGGAGGAGAATGAGGAGAAGGGATTGTAGCATGGACAACCCCCTGAGGGTAATTTCTCACTTTTTTTCTCTCTCTGGTGAGCATATGTGCCCTGTAGCAAAAATCTCTCCAAGAAACTAAAACAAAACGGTATACTGGGTTCAGGTCAAAGTAAACTGAACCAGAATGTTTGGGAATAAGGTCCAAGACACAAAAATATTAAGTGCTTTGAAACATTTGTATGTGTTTAAGTTTGAGGGTCCTTTATCCTAAATAATCCATTGAATATTTATTGTCTGGCTTGTATTAGTCACAAAATAATTATTGCAACGAGTAAATAGATCTGTAGTGTGTGACCTACTTTTTGATACTATATAGATTGCGGTAAATTTTTGTTGAATGGGTGTTTAGGATAAATTCTGGTTCATAACAAGGGCTTGGGATTGAAAAAGTCCTTCTATCCAGCCAACCAGCCAGCCATCTTTTGACACAGTCACGCAGCTTCTAGGATTTGGCAAGTGAGGAGGGCATTAGATGAGGATTCAGACCCATGAATAGCAACGGTAGAATGAGGACCTAAGTTACAAGAATGAGAACACAAGGCGGGGAGGGGACAGAGGCCTTCACTAAGGCCTTGCAAGCCCATTGCATGGGTAGCCAGAGCAACCACCTCATCAGCACGACGTTTGTCCATACTTTCTCATTTGCATTAGGCATGTGGGAGGAGATACCAGAGCTTCTGGGGCAGGGTTGTTTGCAACGATATCCAGGTGGGAACAAGAGGCAAAAATGAAAGCCACAGAATAACTATGGCAGCGCAGTAAGTGCGGAGGAGTAAACACGGCAGCAGGTTCTGTATTTAGCACTTCCCTCATCCAGCTCTCTGAAAGTCTGTCCAAAAGCTTCTGGTAAGAGGCTGCAGCACAAATTCAGGTTCAAAGAATATATGAAAGAAAGCAAGACAGAGGTAGCAAATAAGGTAAAGGAAGTTCCTGGGATTGGCCCCATAGCCTAATAATTTAAGGAGCGGAATGTCTGACTAAGGTTTGAATCCCACCCCCAGCGGCTGTAAAAACACAGTGGGCACATAAGCATGCATGTGTGCACCAACTCCTGACAGCATAGAGAAATGAGAGGAATCTGGGAATCAGAAAAATCTAGAATGGAATATAGGTTGCCACTGACTACTTACATGAAAGGTTTTCTTTTGTTTTTGCCTTTTCTAGCCTCAGAAAGGACATGACCATGACCCACTAAGGGGAGGGGGGTGTGCTTGCTTTTCTCTTTCCCTCTCTCTCTCAGTCTCTGTTCCTCTCTGGTGAGTGCAATGAAAAGAAAGAAAATTCCTACCATGACTGGATACTGCCTTCACCAACTCCCCATGCTGATTCAGAGGTGGAATGAAATCAAAGACCTCTTATGATCTTGAGTGAGGAATTTATAAAGAGCTTGACCTTGGAAGTGTGGAGCTGAAAATCAAATTCTTTTTTTCTCAATGCATTTTTTCCCCAGTGTAATTATAATCCATGCGGATGCTGGATAATTTAAAAAACAAAGAAGCTTTTAAAATAACCCCAATTTCATTTCAGTGTACCTTTGGCACTTCCCCCAGTCCCCTCACTATGTACCTGCTATGTGCTGATCACCATCCTGCACGTGTGGTTTCACGTTCTGCCGGTCTATCTTATCTTACTTTCCATAAAAATCCACGTTACTATGAGTTTCTGATAAATAGTATAGCAGAAAGGTTTAGAGTGAGGAATCTGGGGATTAGAGAAATCTATTTGGTTGTCTGAAAAGTCATGATGCATTTTTATTCTGTTTTTCTACACAAAAATGTGTTGTGACTTTTCCAACAACCCAATAAAATGGAATAGAGAATGCTAGTGACTGCTTATGTGACAGGTTGCATTTTTTTTTTATCTTCTGTAGCCTTAGTTTCACTTCTTTTCTTTCTTTCCTTTTTTTTTTTTTCTTTGTAAAATGAAATTAAACATTTCTTCCCATGGGTGATTGTGTGGCTTAAATGAAATCATGTAGATAAAGCCTGTCACATGGTGCCTCTTACATGATATGTACTCACTAATGGTTTTATTAAGAAAAAAAAAAAAAAAAACCAAAGAATTCTAAAGGGTGTGTTATAGTTACTTTTTAAAGTTTATTTATTCTTATTTATTCCATGAGAGAGTCAGGCAGAGAGAATATGTGTGTGTGAGAGAGAGAGAACCTCAGTAAGGTCTTCATGCCACAATCCTAGTCCAGGCCTCAGTCAGCCTGGAGGCTCAAGAGTGTGTATATGCACCTAGTATTCATAGGGAGACCTCGGACATGAACCTAGGGTCTTCCCACATGGTCTCAGTATCATGAGCTGTTGTTTCACCATTGTGCCACTGCAGTGTGCCTTATCATTTAACTTAAACTATTCCAAAATCTTGTCTGTGCCTGGTTAAACCTCTGCGGCACAGTGCATTTTGTGCTTAAAGTTTATTTGTGTGGTTAATGCATTCTTATGCATTTAATATGTTATTACTGCAAATAAGAGAAACCTAACTCAAAGAACCTTAAGGAAAAAGAAGTGAGTTTATTGACTGATATCATGAAACTGTAGGGCCAAAAGAGATAGAATTCTCTTCAAAGTTCCTAGCCTGGGAGACTCCGTCATCCTGAGGGTCTTGTTCACTCTCAAGTCTCATATCCTCTTTTACTCAGCTCCTCTGGGTCTGGAGACCTGGTGAGTAGCCCTTTCACACTGATACCCTTACAGCCTTCTTCAAGAGAGGGAAAAGTCTTTCTCTGTATAGCTCTAGTTTCAAGGAAATGTAAAGGATGTTTTCTGTCTTGGTTAAGTGTCATGTTCACTTTGTGTCCATATGGCCAGGGAATGGGTTACAGTGACTGGCATGACATATGCCATGGGCCCACCACCCGATGAGGAGGAGGGAAAGAGTGATTGACTTTTTTCAACAACCCAACCACGTGATTATTTGCTTAGGGCACAGTGTGGAGAATGGGCCTATTGAATCAGGGTCAGTACATTCATTACACATACTCTTACCGATACATATTACCAAAATTTCATGTTCCATGGCTTTTTCACTGGCTGTCCTTAGGTTTCCATAACTTGGTTTCTAGCCCTCTGCCTGTGTTATGTCCTGGACCTCAGAAAACCTTTGCATATTCCTCAAGGTTGGTCTACTTGTCTTAATGGGTTGCTCCTATTCTCCATTTTCATTGTCTAATCAAATCCTTGATGGTACCCTTCCAGTCCTGTCCTAAGGATACCAACTCCTACATGTAAGGAACAATTATAGGCTTTCTTTTATTTTGGAGAGGTTTTTGCTATAGGGTGAATGTGCTCACCAGAAAGACAGAGACAGACAGAGAGACAGAATGTGAGAAATTACCCCCCCCCCCCCCAGAGGGGATGGCCACGCCATGATTCCTTCTCTTCCATTCTCGTCTCAGGATCTGGGGCATGCACACACACACGCCTGGTGTGAGTTTAAGCCACCGAGTCCAGGACTCAAACTGTGGTCAACTACATGGGAGTCCAGCGACATATCCATTATGCCAACTGCTGTTCCCAAGGAAAAATTATAGGCTTTCTAACAACCTCAAGCTATGAAACAAATGGGCTGCTTTTATACAATCAGGCGACCCATGGTCATCAGTTTCTTGAGGTCAACTACCATGTCTGATTTCCCCCATGGCCCTGGTTCTGAGGAGCAAGTGAGACTCTCCAGCCTTACAAAAGTGTTCTGACTATCCAGAGGAAGCCCTTATCCTGAAGGAAGAGTAAACTTTCCTGATATTTACTGAGTTTCTGTTTAGTGATTGACTGTCATCTTCCACTCTGCTTTGTTGAAATCAATAGGAGACTTAATGAAGTGAAAATGAAATCAATATTTAATTCCCACAGGGACGAGATACTGCTATGGTCTACATTCAACTGCCAACTTCCCCCAATTCCAAAGGGTAATGAGAGCTGTGCTGTTTTAGCTTCACAGCCAAGACTTACCCCTGTAATTTTTCCTGAGTGAATTACTGCATTCCTACTCTGTGCCTCAAGTTGGATATTTTTATCACATCTACACAGTGAATCCAAATCCAACCAGTGATTTATTGACTGAATATTGGTCTGGCCCTGTAGCCTTGTGGTTAAAGGAGCCAGATATCACATGACCCACCACAATTCAGATCCTAGCTCTGGTGGCTTGAAAACAAACCAAGCACGTGTACGTGTCTGAAAATTCTGACAGGATAGAGGAATAGAGAAGGAATTATAGTACAACCTTGACCCACTAGGGATTGCTTCTTCTCCTTTCCCTCCTCTCTTTCTCCCTCTCTCTCTATTTCTTTCTCTCTCTCTCTAGCATATGCTCATGCCCTCTGGCATAAAATAAAAACCACTGAATATTAAGTTTGAGGTAGAAAAATGCTAAATACTTTTAACATACTGTCTAATTTAAGCCTCACAACCCTACCTTGAGATACCTATTATGGCCGGTACTGTAGATGAGGAAACAGACATGGAAATAAATTTCTCCCGTTAGAGAATTAAAGAGTCAGGATTTTAATTTGAGTCTGGCTAATTCCACATTTTGAGTTTTTACCCATTGTTATTTACGACTGATCCCTCTTATTTATAAGGCAATAAAACTGAGGGTCAGGAATGATGTTCCCAAGGTCGCACATAGGTAATAAATGGTATTTGACTCCACCTTCAGAGTGCCTCTGAAATATGAATTAAATATCAGTGCTCTCATTTTCCATTTATTAAGGAGCTGTAATGAATAAGTCACTATACTTGATTCTATAGAAAATACATAAAAGCACAGTCCTTGATCTTAAAAAGTTTCTGGAATTGTTGGCAATATGACAAACCCTAAATATGTGGAAATCCAGACATGGCTCGGATGAATCTGTTAAGACTCCTTTGCCTGGAAGCAACAGGAAACAACATGATAATGGATTGACCTTAACAATGAGGACATACATTTCTCATCTAATGAGAAGATCATAGACAAAATCTTTTCCTTTCTCCATTCTTTCCACATCTCTTTGCTTCTTTTTGTCTTGCCATTTATTCTGTGACTATTCTCTCTCATTGTTACGGTAGCTGTGGGAGTATCAAGTATAATATCCATAAATAACATGCACTGAAGGACCAAATCCCATCTCTTCCTATGTCTCTCCCACCCTCTTTTTTTAACAATAGAATATACGTAAGAGAGCATTAAAGAAAGCACTCTCAATAGGATCTCATCATTGCCATCAGCCCCTTTCCCTAGCCCTCCAGTTTCTCATCACACACCTGGCAAATTTGTCAAGTCAACCCAGGGTACAAACTGTAGTGGCCATATGGCTTCTAGTTTGTGCTCCTGCTGTGCCACAGTAGTTGAGACTGTGTCTCTTTTTTAACAAGTGAGGGAATCTTTCCCAGATATGCTCTGCAAACTCCCATAATACCAGTCCTTGAAATTATTAGTGTCTTAGAAAATGAGACAACCATAGCTGAGTTGGAACACCCATGGGAAAAGGTCAAAGCAACCAGAGGAGAATGAATATCCAAAAACCTGAGTTCCATTTAGGAAAGGAGAGAAGTATAAAGCATAAGGGGAAGATGACCAAAAATATTACTTCAGTAGTAAGTTCTAGATGTCTCAAAGTCATCCTTGATGCTTGCTGAGATAACAAGTATTGGGCACAGGGATAGATTAGAAGTGATACGAGGCCCAAAGGAGCTTCATGCAATAGAGACAGAAAGCACATCCATCTACCTGGCCTCCCTAATAACTTGAATGGCAGCTCTGCCATTCACTGCTCGTGCACTCTTGAACAGATCCCGTAACCTCTGTGTGCTCCAATTTCCTTGCCTGCAAAGTAGGATTTTCCGTCAGGCATTGGTGATTTGGACTCTCATGCTCCTTGCCCAGTGAGACCAATGGTAAATGCCCCCTAAGCATCCAAGAGTGCAGGAGACATCCACTTGGAAATTTGTCTCAATAAAAATACTGTATAAACTTGTCCAAGCTAGAGGAGCCAAGGGAGCTTAAATCTAGCCCATGTTTTACTCACCAATCCATGCGCGTTAGCAGGTGAAAGCCTCATCCCACAAGGGTATTATCCACTTGCTGAGCCACACATCCAGGGGCCTGCATCTACACAGGGTAAAAAGTGCCTTTGAAAAATTGACACAAAATTGGGACCAGCAGTTGGCATAATGGCTATGTCGCTGGACTCCCATGTAGCTGACCACAGTTCGTGTCCCAGACCTGGTGGCTTAAGTTCAAGCAGGGTGCGTGTGCGTGTGAGCCCAAGATCCCGAGAGGAGAATGGAAGAAAAGGGATTGCTGCATGGCCGTCCCCCTGGGGGGTAATTTCTCATGTTCGGTCTCTCTCTCTCTCTCTCTGTCTTTCTGACGAGTGCACACGCCCTATAACAACCTCTCCAAAAAATAAATTGACACAAAATGCCATGTAGTTTAGCAGGAGCCCAGCTCCTCAAAATGGTCAAGGTAAAGATCTGAGCTTCTCAATTGGAGTGTGCAAGAATGGTAGGAACACAATTCTAATTCTTTTTTGTAGCCCAGTTCTGGTGTGGAAAGGCTATGGTAGCTCAGAACATGAGTTCGGAAGTTAGAATGATAGGACTTGTTTCTTGAAGTTTCATTGTCATCGTTTGTTTGTTTTCTTCTTTTCAGTGACCTTAGTGTAGGCTTCTGAGCCACAGGTTTGAGATCAGGTAGAGTTTTGGTAGGTAGTCTCAGGAAACGTGGTGAGGTAATGGAGAACAGCGGGAAGCCAGTAACTGTTACTACTGTCTGCAGGTAGGGCTTTATTCCAGCATAGTTTTGTCTGAAGGGATTTTTAGGACACAACTTGGAATTGTCTCACCATAGAGTCAGAACTGGGATATTCAGTCCTATTTCTCATTAGATGAGGATTTATCCAGAAGAGTAATTAATTGTAGCCAGCCAATAAGGTAACCCCCAAAAATCACTGTGCGTAGGTATCTGCCAATAATCCCTGTGCACAGGTTTCTGGTATATACACACTTGCATGATCTGTTCCCATGGTATAGCAGGATTGGTCTACACAACTGATAAAACAGGAAAGAAATCAGGGCTTTTCATTAACGAGGCAAAGTTCTAAGAGAACTAATGTGTTATACTTTGCTTTTTCTTCTGGATCTCTTGCTGGGGGGAATCAGCTGCCACTTGGGAAGCCAGTGCAGAGGTTTCTGTGGCCCCATGGGCCTCTTTCTCACAACCATGTACGTCAGCAATCGTAGAAGTGGAACCTCCAGCCCCACTCAATCCCTCAGGTGATTGGAGCTCTGGCCCCCACCTTGGTGCAGCCTCATGAGAGAATCTGAAATAGAACTGTCCAACTAAGTTTCTCCCAAGCCTAAGACCCTCAAAAGATCATTTAAAATTTGTTGTTCTAAGTTTGGGGTAATTTCTGTGTAACAGTAGATAACTCATACGCAGTGTTAACTTCCCTAGTGTTTCTGAGCTGTCTCTTGCATTGGCCAGCCAAGTTCTGGTACCCTGAGAAAGCCACCAGGCAGAGGACAGATCCTTGAGGATGGAAGTTTATAGCACACACTGGAGCTACCCATCAAAGGTGCAGGTGACCTGTGGAGGAGAGTAGGGAGGACACAGCAAGCTGTGCAAACCTGAGCATGGCAGCTCACACTTCTGAGCTCGAGTTTTCTTCTCCTGCTTGCTCATCCTTCTTCTCTGCTTCTTAATTTTACTCCCATCTTCTTTTCCTTCCTTCCATGTACTTATTGGTGGATTGATTGTGTTTGGAAGACATCTGCTTTCTTGACTAAAACTAGAATTCTTGACTCTCAGTTCGGAAGATCTACTTAAACAGACTGACAATGAAGCTTCGCTTCTGTCCAGAAACCGTTTTAGCAGCTAAGTGTGTCTGATGATGTTGCTTGACACAGACAATAGAGTCCACCATAGCAGGTTCAGAAAACCTGGCAGAGAATCCTCCAAAAATTAAAATAAATAAATAGGTATATAAGCAAAAAGGCAAATGAATAGATTTCATTTCTATCCCAGTCTCAATGCAACAGTCCACAGGCACTGATGTTTCTAGCCGTGTTTGCCAACACAGTCGTCTCGTAGCTCAGACTTCAGGTCTGTCCCTGGAGTGCATGGGATGTGTGAAGGTGCTACGCTTGCTAGTGGGGACTTTTCAAGAAGGTGGATGCAAATGCTTCCTCCCCTCTGGAACTCAGGCTGGTGGGAAAGGTGGCCAAGGACTAATCATTATAATATAAATGCTTCAATGAGATGTGCAGGTATCCATCTTGAAGAAAGAAAATCTATTGCTTTTGACAGATTCTTAGAGGCCTCCAAACATATAAGAACTACTGATCTAGCCTCGTATGCTCTGCTCTGTGGTTTGGATCAACATGGCAGTAAACAGAGCTTTAGCTGAGATTTTTTTTTTTTTTTTTCCCTCCAGCACAGTCTTGGCAGGATGAAAATAGTATTTGGAAGGAATGTGCCCAGTAACACTCTCCAAAATTTAATTGGGTTTGAGCTTATCATCGACTTGTGTATGCTGATCCCATGACTAAAGCAGGAGTTTCTGTCTCTGTTGTTAATGCATTTTAATTTATGGGAGTTTTTCTATGGCCAACTTTGGCTATTACTGCTCTTGGGTTAGGAATAGCCACACCAGGCTGGGGACACTGCATTAGCAAATATTCTTTCCCTTCACAGGACTGAAAAACATCAAGGTTTAATTTAATCTATGCTCTTAGTTAATAAAAGCATCTGAGCACATTGACAGTTTTTTTTTTTTTTGTTTGTTTGTTTTTGTTTGTTTGTTTTTTTGTTTTGTTTTTTTTTTAAGAAAGTTTTGCTATGGGATGCATGTGTTTGCCAGAGAGACAGAAAGTGAGAAATCTTCTCCCCCTCTGGGGGGAGCTGGCCCTGTTGCAATCCCTTCTCCTCCATTTTCCTCACTAGATCTTGGACACACATTCACATGGGCCCAGCATGAGTTTCAAGCGACAAGGTCTGGGACTCAATCCGTGATCGACTATGTGGGAGCCCAGCAATATAATCAGTATGCCATCTGCAGGTCCCAATGACAGTTTTAAAGCTTGTATAAAATTGTATTCAAATCAGCAGACGTTACTGGTCAGGTTCGGGGTTGAAATAGCAACACATGGTACCAAAGCCACCAAAAGTATTCATGATGAAAAATGTGTACAGTTAAACACAGCTTACTAGGTTTGTGAAGATTCAGAAAACATGTTCACTGTTTCAGCATTACTCATCATGGATCGTGTTTTTGTTACTGTTCTTTTTGCAACAGAATCAGGTGACTATGAATGCTGGATAAACCCAGGTTACTGAGCAGGTTATCAGACCAGGGATTTGGCGTATAGGATATGATTTTATGCTTGATTGCAGCTAGTAAAAAAAAAAAAAAATTACTGCACCAAGCATTTGTTTCTGAGAAGGATTGTCAGAAACTTCCACCCTCCAATTAACTGTCCCTTTGCCAAATAATGAAAAATTGGGTTCCTCTTCACAGACCTCTAAAATGAACTTTCAGATGATTGATTCTTATAGATGAGATCTGGGATTCTAAATACCCACAGGCCTTAGACTGTGTCTATTGAGATAATTAATTGCACCCAAATCATCAAAGAACTATGGGACATAAGAGCTGTGTAAACCACCACTCTCCAGCAAACCCACATCCTAACATTTAGTCCCCAGACTCTAGAATAACTTTGTGCAAGTTTCTGGGGGAGGGGGTAAGTCCCTGGAACAGACAATGAGCATAATTATGTAAAATAAAATGCCCTTTTCCCCTTAAAATTAGGAAATTCTGGGACCAGCAGATGGAATAATGGTTACATCGCTGGACTCCAATTTAGCCGGCCATGGTTCAAGTCCTGGACCTGGTGGCTTAAAACTCACACTGGACATGTGTGTATGCATGCCCAAAATCTCATGAGGAGAAGGGATTGTGGCATGACCATCCCCCTGGGGGGGGGTGATTTCTTGCTTTCTGTTTCCCTATCTCTCTCTGTCTCTCTGGCAAGTGCTCACATCCTATGACAAAAAATCTCTCAAAAACAGCCCCAGGGTTGGCTGACTACTAGGGATGAATCATGGCATCAAGACCTTGCTGGGATGTTTGTTCCCTCCCTCCATCTTTCGTACTCTTTTTTTTTTTTTTTTGGAGAAGTTTTTGCTATAGGGCGCGTGCGCTCGCCAGACAGAGAGAGACAGAGAGATAGAAAGCAAGAAATCACCCCCCAGGGGGGATGGCCACGCCGCAATCCCTTCTCCTCCATTCTCCTCTCGGGATCTTGGGCACGCACGCACACGCGCCCGGTGTGAGTTTAAGCCGCCGGGTCCGGGACTCGAACCGCGGTCGACTACGTGGGAGTCCAGCGACATAGCCATTACGCTAACTGCTGGTCCCCATCTTTCGTACTCTTGAGGAAACAGATGAACAAACTTTAAAATATAAGTATCACATGTATCTCCCCGTGATATACCAAAGATTCTCTAAATATGCTTTCCTTTCCTTGTTTTCATCAGCCTAACAAAGAGTAGTAGCAATTAACTTTTGGGGGGATATTTTTTTTAATTCCCAGCAGGCACGTATGCTTGCCAAAGAGGAAGGGGAAGAGAAAGAGAGTGTGAGCGAGAAAGCACCCATGGGGCATCGTGACATTGCAGTCTTTTTCCCCCATCAAGTTGTAGGGCACAAGCACCTGACATATTTTTCAAGCCACATGGCTGAGATTGAATGGTTGGCCATGTGGGATTTGGCTTCCTACTCACAGTGCTTGACCACTGCGCTGTGGGGCTGGCCCAGGAATTAGCAATTTAGAATGTACTATTATTTCTGTTATATCTACCCCTCTTAACTTTGCTTTATAATGTTGCTGAAAATAACATTGGGCATGAGTGCATACATGTCCAAAATGCTGAGAGGAGAATGGAGTAGAAGGGATTGTAACATAGCCATTCTCCGTAAAAGAAATACTTTCACACCACCACTCCTTCCCCATCTCTCTCTCTCTCTCTGGCATGTACACAGCCATACAGCAAGTTAGAAGAGAAATTAAGTTAAAATATCCCTGTATACTTAAAAATAAAAGTTAATGATTCAAAGCAATATGGAGTCAGGGAAAGGCAGAAGTCTGGCCATATTCTTCTGGTTCTTCTCCTTCATGCAGGAGGTCTCCATTTATTATGCTTCATTTCATGCTGTACTTGTTTTTTGTATCTTATTATATGACATAGGGATAAGCCATATAAGATAGTCATTTTTGTTGGTTGAAGAGTTAATACTAGCAATTTCTTCTTATTCAAACTTTTTCTAAGTGAAAGAGCAAAGATTTGGACCCAAACTCACTGATCCTAAATTTAACTCAGGGCGTGGTCTTTGGGCCACAGGCTTTGTTAGATTCTGATGGGAAAGAAGACAGAAACATAGTAATGGTGGCATTAGGAAAAGTGGCTACATTTTTTTTTTCTTTTAAATTTGCCAGAAGAGATGTGTTCTTGCCAGAGGCAGACAAAAGGAGAGCATGTGAGAGAAGCAAAGCAAGAGAACACCCCCAGCTGGGTACAGTCGTGCTCAATTCCTCCTCCATTTATCTTTTCTGTCAGGATTTTGGGACACACACACACACACACACACACACACACACCAGGTGTGTTTTTCAAGCTGCCAAGTCTGGGACTCAGACTACACACTTGGCCATGTGGGATCTAGCACCTTGATTGTCATGCCATGGGCTCGTCCAAGTAGCTCATTTTTATTAGATATTTATATTTATATATATTTCATACATACACACACACACACATATACATATATGTGTATACACATACATACATATATGTGTATACACATACATATTATGTATTTACACGCATCAGGCTTTGTTGTGGAAATCTGCATAGTATCTATGATTCATATTTTACAGAGAAAATCTGAGGTTTAGTTTTCAGAACATTCGTAAAGTGGTTGTGGAAGATTACCAGTAGTTCCTCTGTGTTTTCCACAGTCATATGTAGAAATTGGTTTGAATATTAAAAATCTACCTAGCAGGACTAACAGGTGGTGTAGTGGTTGAGATGCTAGAGTTCCACTTGGTTGACCATAGTTTGAGTCCTGGACCCAGTGGCTTGCTCACCCCAGGAGCCTGTACACATATGCCCAAAATCCTGAGAGGAGAATAGAGGACAAGGGATTGCAGCATGGCCATCTGCCCTGGGGAGGGCGATTTCTTGATTTCTGTCTTTCTGTCTCTATCTATATCTACAATGCATGCACATGCCCTATAGCAAAAATCTCTCAAAAACAAAGCAAAAATTCTAACTATCCCTTTCTTTCTGTTTCCACTGTGACAACTTCAATCCAAACCACCATGGTTTTCTCGGTTGGCTATTAAAATCTCCAGTATTCCCTTTGCCTTCCTGCAGTTACTTAGGATGTAATCTGGATTTCTTACAAATGTCTACAGGGTGGCATTCGTTTCCTTGGGCTGCCGTACAACATATCACATGTTGGGGGGCTTAAACCAATAGAAACTTAGTATGTCATAGTTGCATAGGCTAGAAGTTCCAAATCCTGCTATCAACAGGACCATGGTCCCTCTAAGACTGGGTAGAATACTTTCTTGCATCTTCCAGGTTTCTGGTGGTGGCCGGCAGTACTTGGCAGTCCTTGACATTTAGCCATACCACTCCAGTCACTGCCTTTATCATCATGTGATGTTCTCCCTGTGTTTGTCTCTGTATCTCTGGCTATTTTTTAAATAAGGACTCCAGTCCTATCAGATTAGAACCTACCCTAATCAAGTATGACCTCTTTATGAATTATTGTCATTACTTCTGGAGATAGCCTATTTACAAATAAGGTCACATTCTGACAAAATGGGGATTAGGACTTCCACAATTTTTTTTGCAGGGGGGAGGGAACTCAGTTCATAAGACATGTCTTCCAAGACCTACTAGCTATCTATCATCCAGTGCTTGTCTCTGCCCTTCTCTGCTGTATTGCTCTTCTGGTTTCTGGAGCACTCCAGTCAGTTTCTGCTCCATGGTCTGTGTTTATGCTGCTCTTAGCCTGGACGTATTTCTCAGCTTTCCTCCCTCCTGCACCTCCTGAATCTGCTGGTCTTACTTTTCACTAGCACCTCCTCTAAGATACATTTCTTAGCCTATCCTCTCTTAAGTAAGTCTTTATTCCACAATTCCATTCTCTTTCTCTTTATTTTCCAAGTTTCCTTCATAGCAATTTGTAGTTATATTATAAATATTGGGTCATCAGGAAAGTCATGACGCACAGAAAAACATAGAAAAATACATCATGACTTTCTCAACAACCTAATGAAAATAATATGTGCATTTTTTTAACTACTTTTCTCTTCCCCATCCTTCTACCTTCTACACCCCTAAATAGAAATTCTATGAAGAGTCAGAATCTCTTTTTAGATTTACTTATTTCTTTCATGAGTGAGAGAGAAACACAGAGAGCCAGAGACAGATAGAATCCCAAACATCTTGATGCTGTGGTTGCCCCTGTTACCCCGAGCCTGAGCTAGCTCCAGATCATGGGACCTGTAGGCTCTGTGTACTCAGGGAGATCTCCAGACCTGAACCGAGGACCTTCCCATGTGGATGAGCCTTACATAGAGCTGTATCCTACTGCTGCACCACCATCTGGCCCCTAGAGAGCCAGAATCTTGGCTTGCTTCACAGTTGTAGCACAGTGCTTATTCTGTATAAGTAAACTAAGTTTTGTTCTTTTGTTTTTTTGATAAATGAATGAACAACAACAAAAAAAAAAAATAGCAACCAGAAACAAGTATGGTAGATGTTCTCTGAAACACTCAGCTCTATCTGGAAGTCAGTTACACATAAATGGCTTAAAACAAAAAGATTAATAATATGAGACAGACCCTTTTAATTCTACCACATGTCATGTGACCTTTTAGTTCTTTTAATTTTATGAGGGTTCATGTGCTCACCAAAGAGAGAGACAGAGAAAGAGAGGGAGAGAAAGCATCCCAAATGAGGTGTTGTCATCCCACCATCCCTTCTCCTCCATTTCTCCATTCTCTCAGGATTTGGGGCATGTTTTCTAGCTGCTGGGAGGGAGTGAGTGCTAAAGGTTTGAACTGTGGTTGAGTATATGGGATCAAGGCTACCTTAATCACTAGGCCATGGGGTCAGTCCCACCATGTGACATTCGACAAGGGTCTTGACTCCTCTAAGTCTCTCTGTACAATGTTTTCTTTGACTATAGTACCTGCTTGGCCAGTAAATGAGTAGGAGATAGGATAGTGGAACCCAAATGGTGGTGAAGGTGTCATTGAAAGAATTATAAGGGGGGCCAGTAGGTGGCGTGGTGGTTGAGGAGCTAGATTCCCATGTGGTTGACTGTGGTTTGAATCCCAGACCTGGCAGCTTCCTTTCTCACTTTTTCTCTGGTCAAATTAAAAAATAATAAATAATAATAAATAAAATTTAAAATTTTTCTTAAAAAAAAGAATGTGGGAATTCATAAAAAAACAAATAGGTAAGTTGGGGTGGTCAGGATATTCCCAAAGGTTACATCTTGTCTCCATCAGCTCCTTTGCCTGCTCTGGAAACCTGGATGGCATCATCCATTTTCTGTGTGCTCTTCACTTTCCTGCCACACACTCAGCTAATTGCTTTGGCAGCCAATCTGCCACCAAAGTACAGGCCTGGGAACCTTCCCTTTGCAGATAGTATTAATAGTTAGAATCCTTAAAGTCAGAATGACAGTCAAGAAGCTAGGAAAGTGATCAGCAGTTAGCATAATGGCTATGTCGCTGGACTCCCACGTAGTCGACCGCAGTTCGCATCCCGGACCCAGTGGCTTAAAACTCATGCTGGGCACATGTACGTGCGTGCCCAAGACCCCGAGAGGAGAATAGAGGAGAAGGGATTGCGGCGTGGCCATCCCCCCTGGGGGGTGATTTCTCGCTTTCTGTCTCTCTCTGTCTGTCTGGTGAGCACACACGCCCTATAGCGAAAACCTCTCCAAAAAAAAAGAAAAAAAAGCTAGGAAAGATCCACACTCCTGATTTTATGAAAAAAACATTTAGCAAGAGACTGCGAAGGACGAATTAGCCAGAATTAAGTAGCAGAAGAGAATTATATGGATATACATTTAGGAAGCAATAAATCAATACCAAGACCTGGAGCCACGGTGAGCACTTGCTACGAGGAACAGAAGACAAAAGAGAGGTTGGGGAAGGCACTGCACTCGAGTAAGCTTTAAATGAGAGGCACAGATTTATCCCTAGGCTTATACCGACCCAATAAAGCTGAGGAGTCTGAGTGTGTTCTTTGGGCAAGAAAGTTAGCTTTTCTATAAATCAGATCTTTTGTGATATGAAAAGCCGATTAGATAAATCCCACAACTACATCAGGGGATCTAGATAGGAATTTTTCAGCTGATTTACAGCCAGGAGAGACCTAGTTCATTGTCTGGTGTCCAGAGAGAACACACTTGAGAGAGGATCCTCGTGCTTTCACTTGCAAGAACCAAGAGCATGCTCCCACTGGGCCTTAAATCATGGGAAAGGACCCTAGATTTGAAGTCAGACCCACCCTGACTTATTAGATGAGAGGTCTTGGGTAGCTCCTACCTGGCTAAGCTCTGTTTCCCATCTGTAAGTCAACATGCTTGATGTTCTAGGAATCGCTTCAGGTGGAAACCTGAGGTCAACTGCTAACATCCGAGGAGACTCAACTTCCAGGACTCAGTTTCCTGTTCATCCTGGTCCCTGAACCTCTCCAGTTCTAACACTCATGACTTTGTTATTGTTGGCTTTGTCCTTAAACCATGATTTCTCAGTACTATTTTATTACTGCCTCCTAGGGAATACTTTTAACATTATCTTTTTCTTTCCTAGTTGCTCTTCCCTTTATTCATGATTTTCTTTTTTCTTTTTTAAAGATTTATTTACTTTTATTTATTATTGTTTTTATTTAATTTGCTATAGGGCATGTGTACTCACCAGAGAGAGATAGAGACAGAGAGGGAAAGTGAAAAAGCAGGCCACCAGGTCTGAAAATCTTAACTGTAGTCATTCATGTATATCAGCTTCTTCAGTGTTCTGCTTTAGAGAGTCCTAGTGCAGTGTAAAATCAAAGACTTTGTTCCTGTTTAAAATAAATTTGTGCCTTCTTTGGGAAAATATCACTCTTTATTAAAAACACATGCTTTATACAGTTAATTATACCTGAAGGCTTCAGAAAATTCATGGAGGGGACCAGTAGTTAGTGTAATGGCTATGTCGCTTAACTCCCATGTAGCTGACTGCAGTTCGAGTCCCAGACCTGGTGGCTTAAACTCATGCCTGGCACGTGTGCATGTGTGCCCAAGATCCCGAGAGGAGAAAGGAGGAGAAGGGATTGCCGTGTGGCCATCCCCGGGGTGGGGGTGGGGGGCGGTGATGTCTCGCTTTTTTGTCTCTCTGTCTTTCTGGCGAGCGCACACGCCCTATAGCAAAAAAACTCTCCAAAAAAATTTTAAAAATCATGAAGGGCCAGCTGGTAGTGGTGATTAAGGCAGCTACATTCCACATGGCCAGCTATGCAATTTGAGTTCCGATCTGGTGGCTCGAAAAGCATACTTGGTGCCTGTGCGTGCATGCCCAAAATCTTGAGAGAAGAATGAAGACGGGATTACAACATGGCCATCCCCCATGGGGGGAGAACCTTCTCACTTTTTCTTTTTTTTTTTTTTTTTTTTGTTTCAGGTGATCAAAATGGGTATTTAATGGATTTAATTTTTTTTTCCTTTTTTTTTTTATTATCATCATATTCTTCTTTATATTACATTGAATTACATATAACTTTACATTGTATTACATTACTTTTTCAAAAGGGAATGCCATGCATGTCAGTCAGTACAGAGACATTAATCTCCCCGCTTCAACATTCAATATCTTTTCTATGTTTTCCCCAATCATTATTATTATTCTAATTATTTTTTAAGACAGTCCATCGCTATTTCTCATGCTGCTTGTACAAATACTTTGCCCATCATGAAATACTTCTCAGACAAATCCAGTTGAGAATACTATACATGTCAACATCAACAGTTAATAAGCCATATCTGTTTCTCACTAATGTCCTGCCTCTCTATTGTTCATTTGTTATCTTTCTCTATCCTCTTCTCTTCACTTCCCCCATTCCACACTGTCCTATTCTCATTAAGTACCTTCACTGCTTTTATGTCCTCCAATTTTTTTTCACTATCATAGAATGCTGATAGTCGGTATATATTGAGTGGATACATACAATATCTTTCTTTCATATCCTGGCTTACTTCACTCAGCAATATATCCTCCGTATCTGACCACTTTCTATCAAATTCCAGGGCCTTGTTATTTTTTATGGCTGAGTAGTATTCCATAGAGTATATATACCACACTTTTCCAATCCATTCATCAGTTTGTGGACATTTAGGTTGGTTCCATGTCTTGGCAATTGTGAATAATGCTGCAATAAACATTGATGTGCAAGCACTTTTCTGACTGAGCGTTCTCCTGTCTTTTGGGTAAATACCCAGAAGTGGGATTACTGGATCAAATGGTAGTTCTATTTGTAGATCTTTGAGGAACCTCCATATTGTTCTCCACAGTGGTTGAACTAGTTTACATTCCCACCAACAGTGTAGGAGGGTTCCCTTTTCACCACATCCCCGCCAACACTTATCACTTTTTATATTCTTAATCTTTGCCATTCTGACAGGGGTTAGGTGGTATCTCATTGTAGTTTTTATCTGCATCTCCCTTATGATGAGGGATGTTGAGCATTTCCTCATATGCTTTTTGGCTATTCGTATGTCTTCCTTAGAGAGACTTTTGTTCAGCTCATTTTCCCACCTTTTAATTGGGTTAATCATTTTTTTTCGCATAAGGCACTTGAGTTCCCTATGTATTCTGGTTATCAGTCCCTTGTCTGAGGCATATTTAACAAAAATATTTTCCCATTCTGAGGGTTGTCGGTTCACACTTGTTACTGTGTCCTTTGCTGTGCAGAAACTTCTTAGTCTAATATAGTCCCACTTGTCTATTTTAGGGATTATTGCCTGTGCCTTGGGAGTCTTATTTAAGAAGTCTTTGCCTACTCCAATGTCCCCCAGAGTTTCCCCAGCATTTTCCACCAGTAGTTTTATTGTTTGAGGTTTTAGGTTAAGATCTTTGATCCATTTTGAGTTGACTGTTGTTAGTGGTGAAAGATGGGGGTTCAGTTTCATCTTTCTGCAGGTGGA
This sequence comes from Tupaia tana, assembly GCA_026018925.1. Taxonomy (NCBI): domain Eukaryota; kingdom Metazoa; phylum Chordata; class Mammalia; order Scandentia; family Tupaiidae; genus Tupaia; species Tupaia tana. The sequence goes on along the minus strand of JAKSZU010000022.1, from coordinate 8,693,784 downwards.
TACCCAGTTTTTCCAGCACCATTTACTAAAGATGTTTTCCTTTTCCCAATGGATTGACTGATATCCTTTGTCAAAGATCAGTTGGCTGTAAGCTTTGGGGGTTATTTCTGGGGTCTCTATTCTCTTCCATTGGTCCACATGTCTGTTTTTATGCCAATACCATGCTGTTTTGATGACCACAGCTTTATAGTATATCTTGGGATCAGGGAGTGATATGCCTCCTACTCCACTCTTCTTGCGCAGGATTGCTTTTGCAATACGAGGTCTTTTATGGTTCCAGACAAATTCTATGATTGCCCTTTCTAGATCTCTGAAGAATATCTCTGGTATTTCGATTGGAATTGCATTAAACATGTAGATTAATTTGGGTAGAATTGCCATTTTGATTATGTTAATTCTTCCAATCCAGGAGCATGGGATATCCTTCCACTTTTTTATGTCACTTTCAATGTCTCTTTTAAGATTTTCGTAGTTTTCTTTATAAAGATCTTTGACTTTCTTAGTTAGGTTTATCCCTAGGTATCTTATACACCTTGTGGCTACGGTGAAAGGGATTCCTTTCTTCAGCTCTGCTTCGTTCAACTTGTTGTTCATAAATAGAAATGCTATAGATTTTTGGATATTGATTTTGTATCCTGCCACTTTACTGTATTCACTTATTACTTCAAGCAGTTTTTTCATGGATACCTTTGGGTCTTCTAAGTATACCATCATGTCATCTGCAAATAAAGATATTTTCAATTCTTCTTTGCCTATTCGAATGCCTTTAATATTGTTCTCTTCTCTGATTGCAATAGCTAAGACTTCCAGTACTATATTAAAGAGCAGTGGAGAAAGTGGGCAGCCCTGCCTAGTACCTGTTTTCAGAGGAAAAGCTTTCAGCTTTTCCCCATTCAGTATAATGTTAGCTGTAGGTCTTTCATAGATGGCTTTTATTGTGTTGAGAAATGACCCTTCTATACCAATCTTACTGAGAGTCTTAATCATAAGAGGATGCTGTATTTTATCAAATGCTTTCTCCGCATCAATTGAGATGATCATATGGTTTTTATCTTTCTTTCTGTTAATGTGGTGTATTACATTTATGGTCTTGCGTATATTGAACCATCCTTGCATCCCTGGTATAAAGCCTACCTGATCGTGATGAATGATCTTTGTTATATGTTGTTGGATACGATTTGCGAGTATTTTGTTGAGAATTTTCGCATCTATATTCATCAATGATATTGGTCTGTAGTTTTCCTTTTTTGTCATATCCTTATCTGTTTTGGGGATGAGGATGATGGAGGCTTCATAAAATGAATTTGGAAGGTTTCCTTCCTTTTGAATCTTTAGAAATAATTTTAGTAGGATAGGGGTTAACTCTTCCTTAAAAGTTTTGTAGAATTCACAAGTGAAGCCATCTGGGCCTGGGCTTTTCTTTGTTGGGAGGTTATTTATTACTGATTCAATCTCCTGGCTTGTTATAGGTCTATTCAGGTTCTCTATGTCTTCCTGATCCAATCTTGGTAGATTATATGCATCCAGGAATTTGTCCATCTCCTCCAGATTATCTTGTTTGTTGGCGTAAAGTTGCTCATAGTATCCTCTAATGATATTTTGTATTTCTGCTATGTCTGTGGTAATATTGCCTGTTTCATCACATATTTGATTAATCTGGTTTCTTTCTTTCTTCTTCTTAATCAGTCTAGCCAATGGTGTGTCGATCTTGTTAATCTTTTCAAAGAACCAGCTTTTGCTTTCATTTATTTTCTGTATGGTTCGTTTATTTTCTATTTCATTTATTTCTGCTCGAACCTTTATTATTTCTTTTCGCCTGGCATTTTGGGGATTTGTTTGTTGTTGTTTTTCCAATTCTCTGAGGCATGATGATAAGTTATCTAGTTGCCATCTTTCTGTCCTTTTCTTATGTGCACAAATTGCTATGAATTTTCCTTTTATGACTGCTTTTGCTGTGTCCCATAGATTCTGGACACTTGTGTACTCATTATCATTAGTTTCCATAAATTTTTTTATTTCAGCCTTAATTTCTTCAGTAGTGAAGAAGTCATTCAGAAGTAGGTTGTTCAGTTTCCATGTGTTCGTGTATTTTCGGGGTTGTGTCTTGAAATTAATCTTGAGTTTAATTCCATCATGGTCAGAGAAGATGCTGGGTACAGTTTCTATGCCTTTGAATCTATAAAGGCTTGATTTGTGTCCTAATATATGATCTATCTTTGAAAAGGTTCCATGTCGGGGTGAGAAAAATGTATATGTTGTGGATGTAGGGTGGAAAGTTCTATAGATATCTGTCAAGCCCATTCCATTTATAGTATCATTTAAGTCCTATATCTCTCTATTTATTTTCTGTCTAGAAGACCTGTCTATAGGAGATAATGGGGTGTTGAGATCTCCAACAATTATAGTATTTCTCCCTATCTCTCCTTTTAGCTCCAACAGTCTTTCCTTCACATATTTAGGCGCACCTGAGTTGGGTGCATAGATATTTATAAGGGTTATGTCTTCTTGCTGGATTACCCCATTTACTATTATATAATGCCCTTCTTTGTCTCTTCTTACAGTCTTTGTCTTGAAATCTATTTTGTCTGAGATCAATATCGCTACTCCAGCCTTTTTTCGATTTCCATTTGCATGGAGTATCTTTTTCCAGCCCTTGACTTTTAGTCTATGTATGTCTTTATCCATAAGGTGAGTTTCTTGTAGGCAACAGATAGAGGGTTTCTGTTTTCTTATCCAGTCAGCCAGTCTATGTCTCTTTACTGGAGAATTTAATCCATTGACATTCAATGTAATTATCGATATTTCCGTACCTGATCCTATCATTAAGTGAGCCATTTTCTTGGTTGCTCTTTGTTCTCGTATAACTGTCTCTGATTTTTTAGTTTTCCTGGTATAATACTCCCTTCAGAACCTCTTGAAGAACTGGTCTGGAGTTGGTAAATTCCTTCAAATTTTGTTTATTCGAGAATGTTTTTATCTTTTTTTCCCATATGAAAGATAATTTTGCCGGGTATAATATTCTTGGTTGAAATTGTTTTTCACTCAACACTTTTACTATGCTTCCCCATTCTTTCCTTTCTTGCATTGTTTCCGCCGAAAGATCCGATGTTAGCCTGATGGGGTGACCTTTGTAAGTAACCTGGTGTTTCCCTCTTGCCAACTTTAGTATCTTGTCTTTGTCTATTGTTTTTGCCAGTCTGGCTATAATGTGCCTTGGAGAGGATCTTCTTGGGTTGATTCTACCCGGGGTCCTATGTATTTCCTGGGTCTGGATATTTGAGTGCCTTTCTAGATTTGGAAAGTTTTCTTCCAGGATCTCATGGAATAAATTATCTAGGCCCTTATTATTTTCTTCCTCTTCTGGAATACCTATTATCCGGATGTTGGGGCGCTTGATAGTATCCAGTATTCCTCGTATATTATCCTCATTTTTCATGGTTGTTTTCTCAATCTTCCTGATGCTTTTTTCTAGGTCAGATGTTTTGTCTTCTACGTTAGATATTCGATCTTCTGCCTGGTCTAACCTACTTTTAATACTTTCAAGGGAGGTTTTGATTTCCTGTATCACATTCTTCATTCCTAGAAGTTCCATCTGGTTCTTGTTTAAGGTATCCATTTCTTCTTTCAAGTCATTGAAGGACTTCCTCATCTCCTGGAGCTCCTTGTCTCTTTTCTCTTCCATCTCAGTTAGTTTGGTCACTACAAATAATCTGAATTCCTTATCAGACATGTCCACGACGTCCATTGTATTGACTGTGGGTGATGTAGGCTTGATGATTTCCCTTGAGGGAGAGGCCTTTTGTTGGTTGCTCATATTTCTGGAGCCTCGGCGATTGTTCTTAGTCATTAGGTATTCTATATGTTTCTTCCTAACTGATTGTTAATAGTTGTACAGGCTTAGAAAATTGATGATTTCCCTTATGGTTGGCCTACCTGTTGCTCACAATTACCATTAACTGTTGCCACTACCCTGGATGGCCCAAAGTCCTCACTGTCTCTAAGGACAGGTGAGCCTACAATTGACTGAATAAGCAACACCCCAAGAGCAAAGAAAAACAAACTGAAAAAAGGAAATCGCGCGGCGCGCAAGCGCGCCGCGCGCTACTCAAATCACCAGAATTCAGAGTCCAAAGGCTAGTGGGAAAGTGTCAGAAGATGAGTGACAGGACCAGGTTGGTCAGGTCTGGAGCCTGAGTCCGCCTGGTGCCCGGAACTGCTGGCCGGCTCCATCCGGATTGCGGGTGGGGTGGGGTGGGAGTTCGCCTTAAAGTCCCAGACAACCAACCTGGGGTCCAAGGAGGAGAAACGGTGGGGATGCGTGGAGATTCGGGAAGGTCGGGCCTGCAGCCTCAGTCCGCCTGGTGCCCGGAACTGCTGGCCGGCTCGATCCGGATTGCGGGTGGGGTGGGGTGGGAGTTCGCCTTAAAGTCCCAGACAACCAACCTGGGGTCCAAGGAGGAGAAACGGTGGGGATGCGTGGAGATTCGGGAAGGTCGGGCCTGCAGCCTCAGTCCGCCTGGTGCCCGGAACTGCTGGCCGGCTCCACTTTTTCTCAAGTGAGCACACTCACCTGACTGCAAACCAAAAAAAAAAAAAAAAAAAAAAAATTGATGAAGAATTTATATTATGAAAACACTATGGATGGATTTCAAAATGTTTTCGCATCAAAATAAACTTGTATTTTAATTCCTTCTTTTTTAAGAGAGAGAGTTTTTAGCTATAGAGAACATGCACTTGCTCAAGAGACAGAGAGACAGAAAGTGAGAAATCGCCCTTCAGGGGGGATGGCCACACCACAATCCCTTCTCCTCCATTCTCCTCTTAGGATTTTGGGCATGCATGTACATGTTTCTGGCATGAGTTTTAAGCTGATGGGTGTGGGACTTGAACCTTGGTCAACTACATGGGAGTCCAGCAATGTTAACCATTGCACCAACTGCTGGTTCCTTAATTCCATTTCTTAAATGAACTTGCTGATGTTCCTTCATATGTTAGTAAGAAATATATCCTTTTTAGAACAGTATCCTCAGCACATAACACATAAGAAACACAGCGAGGGGCCAGCAGGTGGCATGGTGGTTAAGGCACTGGAATTCCACACAGCTCACCTCAGTTCGAGTCCTGACCTGGTGCCTTGAAAATCATACTAGGTGTGTGTGTGTGTGTGTGTGTGTGTGTGTGTGTGTGCCTGAAGACCCAGGAGAAAAATGGAAGAGAAGGGATTATGACATGGCCATCTCCTTTAGGGAGTAATTTCTCACTTTGCCTCTCACTGTCTCTCTCCGCTGAGCCTACATGTCTTATAGAGAAATAAAAAAAGAAATGCACATTAGTATTTATTGGTTAGGTGGTGGGTGGATGAACTGATGGATGAGAATTAACTTACAACAAAGTAAAAATCATATTACTAGTCTTACGCATGCAAGTAGGAAACACATATTTGCTACCACTTCTGAAAAACAGCTGAAACCTTCCTATAGCATTGACCAAAATAATTTCAGGTCTTTGTCTTCATCTTTTTATTGATAACCTGGGTGTTGAAACTTTGAAGGTACATGTCAATTGCCTCCTACTCTGTATCATCTGCTATGTCTATTCACTGTTTAACAATGAACAAGTGAAAGGAATTAAAATGTAGAGTTCAGCTTATCCTTGGTTGGAACAATTCCACGAACTTCCACTAATGGGAAATCTGATACCTTTACTCACAAACATCATTTTCATCTCATCAAAGTGATTTTTTTCTGTTACCTGGGAGTGCTTTGTAGGTAGAAAGCAACTTTGAACCTGCACATTAGGGTAATGTCTTATTCAACACAGTTTTTCTTTTGAAATTGATTTATTTCTTTTATGAGAGAGAAAGGCACTTCTCATAGGGTCCTCGCACTGTAATCCACCTGCAGTCTCAACCAGCCTAGATCATAGGTATGCGCCCAGGGTAAACAGGGAGTCCCAGAACCCAGAACCTTCCCTAGGGTCAGCACTACAGAGCATTGTGTTACCACTGACCCCCTGAGATCACTTTTTAACCAGAAATGGTGTGGGCTGAGAATACTATTACTTAGCAGAAAGAGCATTTCACCTTGGGAATTCAGGCAGAAAAAAATGAAGCCAACTCTATTGGATCAGTGGTACTAGAAATCAAGAGAGGAGATGATTTGGAGGAGGGTAGTGAGGAGAGAGAACAAGGTACCTTTGAGGGCTCTAGAAAGTTTCTCTTTTCTGACCTGGGTACTTACTGGGGGGGGGGGGGGGGTGCTCACCTTGTGATAATTGACAAATTATATACTTATAATTATTGTATTTTAAAAAATATATATGTGCATGCAAGTAGGAAGTACATATTAGATTTAATGTGAGGAGTAAATAAACATAGTAAAAAAATTGCTTAGTATAGTGTCTGGTTCATGGATTGTTATCTTTATTCACCAAGTATTAAGACTGTACTAAAAGTGTCAGTCACTATAATTCATGTAAAATGAAGGTCTAAACTCAGAAACAAGGTAAGATGAAGACTTCCTCCAACATTTCATCATGAAAAATTTTAAACACACAAAAAATTTGAAAGAATGATACTGTTGATAGAAATAAACAACTCTCTAGAAATAATAATTCATGTTTATTTCTAAACATGAATATGAGGGATCAACCTAGAGAAAGGCAAGAGTATCTTTCTCAGAGTGCTCAGATATTGGGCTTACTTTGATTTGATTTTAAGAGTGAGAGACAAAGTTTGGCATTTAGTGAAGAGTTTTTTTCTTTTGGTCTGGCCCAAAAATACAGGACATCTGGAAGCTGGAAGAGGGGGATAATCCAGGCCTGTATGTAATAGGTGGTTTTTACAATTTTTAGGTTGGTAGATAGGTGATTAGAAAGGGAGGTCTGTGTCTCTGGATGAAATCAGCAAAATAATGTACTTTAACAGCAATAAGGAGGCTTAGTATACATCACAGAGATACTGTGCCAGGTACAGGAGGTAGGAAGAATCCTCTTATCAATGGGCTTAAAAGGTCTGTTAATGTTCCTGGACATGAGTTTCCCCAGACCCTCTAGAAAAGATTTTGGAAATAGGCAAAAGCAATCAGACTTCTGTTCTCAACACAGTGAAGTCTTTCTCCACATGCATTCTACATTTAACATTCTGCTGGGTTTGCTTGAGCTTGTATCCACCCACCTATTCATGCTTCTGTTCATAGTTGGGTCTTCTGTTACAATGGCCTAATCATGACCCTGGATGGCAACTACTAAGGAAACTTAGTAAAGAAAACAAGAGCGCTAGTATCAGAAAGTCATTCCAGCTGAAATTACCTGACAGAAGCCTCTTCCTGTTGAATAATTCAGATCTTCATATTCATACATCTCAGCAGTCCATAAACAAAAGAACTTGCTATGGGAAATGGAAGTAATATAGCTTCAAGGCTACTGTGTCCTACACAAAAGCGAGTGAAAAACAAAGGCTTTGTGTGACCTTGGCTTGGCCAAGAGCTTAAGCAGCAGATGTAAATTCTTCCCAAGAGTTTTTGAATTCATGAATTAACACTGACCTTGAATTTGTCATATTTTCCACTGAATGGATATAGAAAAGCCTAGAGGGTTTTTTTTTCTTCTCTTTTTTTCCCCTTCCTTCCAGACATGCTGAGTTTCAATATTCTAATTTTTCTATAAGGACTGTGTATTATTTATACAATAAGAGCATTTATTTTGTTTCCTGCTTTAATAAATTGTGGTTCTGCCTTAATGAACAAAACCAAATAATTTGTAATTGGTCCATTAATTATCTGCATGTAAATGCCTCTGTTAGGGTAACTTAATAAGCCGTTGAAAAACATTCTCCTTTACCAGCTGAGTTACACTCTATTTAGTAAATAACTCTTGTTTGAGGGAGGGCTTGGGCGGTCCTGTTTTGTGTTAAGGCAAGGAGATACTGGGAAGCTAAATCAGACTGCATTCTGAATCCGCTGGAACCCTTGAGACCTGAGGTAGGAAGGGAGGGCTTCATGTAAATTCAGTTAATTAAAGTGTTAATGAATGAACCTGTTCCTGTTCTATACCAGATCCATGAGGAAGGCCCTCCAGCAGTGGCTTTCCCAACATACCCTCTCATAGGGTAAATGTTTAATAGCTAGGATGGTAATGGCTCAAGTTTATTGCCCATAAGAAACATGGTGCTTGGGAACCAGCAGTTAGCGTAATGGCTATGTCGCTGGACTCCCACGTAGTCGACTGCGGTTCGTGTCCCGGACCCGGTGGCTTAAAACTCACACTGGGCGCGTGTGCGTGCGTACCCAAGATCCCGAGAGGAGAATGAAGGAGAAGGGATTGCGGCGTGACCATCCCCCCTGGGGGGTGATTTCTCGCTTTCTGTCTCTATGTCTCTCTCTGTCTGTCTGGCGAGCGCACGCGCCCTATAGCGAAAACCTCTCCAAAAAAAAAAAAAAAAAGAAACATGGTGCTTCAAAAAACTCCCAGTGCCCAGATCTCAACTGCATCAATTATTCAGAAAGAACAGAGATAGGAAGCATCAGACATCAGTGTTTTAATTTACCTATGTATGTATGTATTTATGGATAGATAAGGTATCCCTTTGTCATGATCTTCCTGCCTCAGCCTTGCAAGTAGTAGGACCACAGGTGTACACCACTATGTCCAGCTTTTAGGGTGGGCTAGGACTCAGACCTTAACCACAGCACTTTGTAAATAATGTCACTTCCTTGGATTTTTCAAATATATTTGAGTTGACATCATGGGGCTAGAAGGTAGCTTAATAGTTAAGGCGCTGGACTTCTACGTAGCTGACTGCGTTTTGTGTCCCAGACCTGGCAGCTGGCTTTCTCGCTTTCCCTCTCTCTCTGGTCAAATTAAAACAAGAAAATGATGAGAATGAATTAAATAATTCTTTAAAAAAGAACAATAAAAGACATTTGAATTGACGTCTAGTGATGACTGGAGAGCCTTTCTTGAAGAGCTAGTTCACAAAAGGGAAAAGACAGCCTATAGATTCTGAAAAGAAGCAGAGGAATACAGAGTGTGGAGAGGAGTTAGGGAGAGAGGTCAGAGTGGAGAGACAAGGGAGGAAAACAGAGTTTGAGGCATGCCAGGGGTGGATCCCCAGCTGCAGCCAGCTCTGCTAGCACCCCAGAGCACCACCAAGAGAAGAAGTGTTCCTGAGGGGGAAATCCAGACTGTGAGTGAAAAAAACTAAGGCAAAAAAGCATCTGCTAGAAAAAGGAAAGCTGTATCTTCTGTGAAGTGTGGAAAGCAGTGCTGTTAGTGATGCAATCCAAAGGCCTCCTTGGTTCCTCTTACAGTCTGGACTACTTGGAATTACCTCTCACTTGTCCAATGGTATGTAAATCATCCACTGAGGCCATTTTAAGGCAGTCGAGTCCAGGAAAAGCCTTGAGCCGGACCCGAGCTGCAGTCCTGTTGCAAAGTTCATGTGAAGATTCAAGGAAGTCATGACTGAAAGCACATCTCAGTGTCTGGAATTTGGAAGGCTCAACATCTGGTGGGATTTGGTCATTTCTAGTCACCATGTCTGCAGTGTCTTATGCAGTTTCTCCAGTTTGTTTTGTGAGCACATGTCACGATAGGACCACTCTGGGATCTGGCAGTGGATGGCTACACCTGACTCTTACCATCTTGTACCAGCTCACGGGGGCTGACTGCTGCATTTATAGGAATTTTGTAAGTCAGTTTTTAAAAACAGTCTCTAAAATGAAATGATAGCAAATTAATTACATTAAACACAACAGCAATATATATGCAAAAGCTATTTCTTCCTAGTGATTTTTACTACATTTTACTATTACTTTTCTAAGATTTTTTTTTTTTTTTTGGCCTTAGGGTACATGCGATCCAGAGAGACAGAGACAGTGAGAGGGAAAGCAAAAAATCCTCCCTCCCCCCACCACGGGGATGGCCATGCTACAGTCCTTCTCCTCCAGGGATCTTGGTTATGCACACACAAGCTCCCAGCCTAAGTTTCAAGTCACTGGATCTGGGACTCGACCCCAGTTGGCCATGTAGGAATCCAGTGACATAGCAATCTGCTGGCCCATACATTTTACTATTTATCATAGTGATTTATTCTTTTCCTTCCATGAATGTGATAGACCGCACATCTGATAGAATCTTGATGCTGCCACCCACCCCCAGCTTCAGCCAAGTCTCAGATCACAGGCAAGCATGTTGCCTGGCCACCTGAGGGAGATCTCCCAAATGTGAACCTGGAGCCTTCACATGTGGGTCAGCCTTGCAGAAGGTGTTGTTTACCACTGTGCTACTGTGTGGTCCCTTACATTCTACGGTTGTCTGTGCTTTTGAGGTTATTTACATCTGTTAAGTCTGGGTGGTGGAAATACTATATAATTGTCAGCTCAGCCTCCTCATGCCCTCCCACTAGCAACTTGAAATCAGTTAATGCTGACTGTGTGTAGCATGGAAATTAACAAATGCTACAAATGATGTTTCCTTCCCTCAGGGAGCTGGTTGTAAACATTTACCAGCACACCTGGGGATTGTGAGTGTATAAAGAGTGGGGCAGAATGGGAGAGGTTGAAGCACTGTACATGTTGTCAGGAAAGACGAGGGGTTTCAACTTAGGGGATTTTGCCAAAGGTGGCTTAGAAAGCAAAGATAAAAGGACAGCAGGTGGTATAATGGTTAAGATACTGGACTCCCATGTGGCTGACAATGGTTCGAGTCCCAAACCCATTGGCTTGAAACCCATGACAGGAGCATGTGCGTGCATGTCCAAAATCCTGAGAGGAGAGTTGAGGAGAAAGGTTTGCAACATTGCCATCCCCTCTCAGGGGATGATTTATTTTCTGGGACCAGCAGGTGACATGGTGGCTAAGGTGCTAGACACTCCCACATGGCCAGCCATGGTTCGAGTCTGGGACCTGGTGGCTTGCTTTCTTTCTCTTGGGTCAAATTAAAATAAATGAATAAATAAAATTAAATAAATCTTTTCCCGAAAAAAAGAAAGCAAATAAAGTATAGAACAAAAAAAAAAAAAAAAACTTCTCTCGGCATCTTACTTAAAATAGGCAGGATGCTGAGGAAGGAAATACAGCAGCTATTCGAAATCCAAGCTCTGCTTTTTAATGGCAAAATCAATTCTGCTTTCCCAAGTGGCACGGGTGCCAGATTTCAAAATCACCTGGTAAAATTCAAGACAATCCTTCCCAGCCCTGAAGATTGATCTTATAGAAAAGATAATCTCTGATTTACACGTTTTTAGTGTTTAAATTTTGAAAACTTTTGAAAGATATATGTTCAAATGGTCCGAAGATAAAAGTATGAAATGAATGTCTCTGTCGTCTTTCTGATATATCCCACCATCACTGTTAGCACCGCCCTATTTATACATTCCAGTTTCTTTTTGCATATCCAGCTAAATATAAGTGTGGATTTTTTTTTTTTTTTTTGGAGAGGTTTTTCGCTATAGGGCGCGTGCGCTCGCCAGACAGACAGAGAGAGACATAGAGACAGAAAGCGAGAAATCACCCCCCAGAGGGGATGGTCACGCCGCAATCCCTTCTCCTCCATTCTCCTCTCGGGATCTTGGGCACGCACGCACACGCGCCCGGCGTGAGTTGTAAGCCACCGGGTCCGAGACGCGAACTGCGGTCGACTACGTGGGAGTCCAGCGACATAGCCATTATGCTAACTGCTGGTTCCCTAAGTGTGGATTTTTATCAACATCATCCTCTGACTTTTTACACAAAGTAGAGCATAATATATTCACATTTTAAAAAAATGTATTAATTGATGGGACCAGCAGTTAGCGTAATGGCTACATCGCTGAATTCCCATATAGTCGACCGCGGTTCAAGTCCTAGACCCGGTGGCTTAAACTCATGCCAGGTGCATGTGCGTGCGTGCCCAAGATCCCGAGAGAAGAATAGAGGAGAAGGGTTACGGCGTGGCCATCCCCCCTGGTGGGTGATTTCTCACTTTCTGTCTGTCTGTCTCTCTCTGTCTTTCTGGCAAGTGCATGCACCTTATAGCAAAAACCTCTCAAAAAAAAGAAAGAAAAAAATATATCAATTGAGAGAAAGAGAGGAATTGAGAAAGACACCCCCAAGAAGATCCTCATACCATTATCAATCCACCCCTAGCTTCACTAGCAGTTTCACTAGCACATGTATGTGCTTGATGTGTCTATGAAGACCTCAGAATCTGGACCCGTGACCTTTCCCTGTGGCCTCAGCACCACGGAGTACTGTTTGACCTCTGTGCTCACCAACTGGTTCTATGCTTTCAGTTTTATACCTTGCTTCTCTCCAACTCCCCCTCCCAATAATAGATTTTGATTTTCTTTCCATATGAGTACAGTACATACAGAGAGCTTCTTTATTTCTTGAAATTGTGTTCCATTGTACAGGTGGGCGCTGATTTACCTAATAAGTCACTTCATTGTTGGACCCTTGGGGTCGTATCCAATCTTTTGCTATAGCAGAACGCCACAGTGAATCTTTTTACAATGCTCACTGTGTAAGGAGTGTCTTCTTCCCTGTAGCCTGGCACACAGATGGGATTGGGGTATTAAAGTGGAGAATTTTGCCAACACAATAAGTGAACAGTGATGTCTACATGAGATTTTAAAGCTATGTCACTTATTCTGAGTCACATTGAGCTCTTTTCCTATGGCCAGCAGCCAGCCATTTCCATTATTTTTTTCCTACTGTCTTTCCTTAATCTCTTCATCTTTTTTCTTTTCATTTTCCTATGCAGGGGTTATAGGTTTCATTTTAAAGCCTGCAAACCTCACCTCACAAGTTTCCAAAAAGACTTCTTGTATTTCTATATCCCGGGAGACCTATTTTTGGTTGCCGTCCCATGTCGTTAGGCTTACGGGCAGCTGGGGGAATCCACATTGTGGTGTGAACAGGTGAACTACTCTAGGGAAATGAGGCAGACTCAGCCCTGGAGTGTTTGTCCACTAGATACAGTGCCCCGAGCTTTCGTTTGACACAGGTGACTGGCCAGAGCCTAGCACCTATAGATTAAAACGCACCCCCATACTCAGCTCTGGCAGCTCCCCCTCACTTCCTCTGTGTACGCGTGTGTGCACCTGTGTATAACTTCTGCTCACTGCACTGAGGCCACCCACCTTGCCTCACCCAAGTAAACTGTGCATCCGGCTCTCTCCACACCTTTCTTTGCTTTGTTTGCTTTATTGTGGATGTCCTCCTTGTCCCAGCAAACTCATGGGCACTGATGTTTTCTGAACAGTGTGGCCAGTTCACCAGATCTGTCAAAGGATAATGCAGGCTCAAATCCCAGCTCTCTGGCTTAGGAACGCCTTCAGCCTTAATTGATTTAATCTTTAATTCCGCTAAACTCTGATCTCCTGCTCCATAAAATACAGAAAAGGCATTTCATAGTGGCTAGTAGTGTGGGTTTAGAATTTCATACACCCAGGTTGGAATCCCTGTTTTTTTTTTTGTTTTGTTTTGTTTTTTTTTGAGAGGTTTTTGCTATAGGGAGCATGCGCTTGCCAGAAAGACAAGAGACAGAGAGACAGAAAGTGAGAAGTCACCCCCCAGGGAGGATGGCCATGCTGCAATCCCTTCTCCTCCATTCTCCTCTTGGCATCTTGGGCACGCACGCATGCACGCACGCACATGCGCACGGTGTTGTTTAAGCCACGGGGTCCAGGACTTGAACCGCAGTCAACTATGTGGGAGTCCAGCGACAAAGCCATTATGACAACTGCTGGTCCCCTTGCTCATCTTTTTAACTATGTGTTAGTTACCAGGGTACATGGCTAATGATTTTCAACCTTGATAGCACAGCGGAACATGAGAAATGGTTCTTGATGGATCCCTTGCTATTTTTCTTGTCTAATGAACAAAGATTCAGCTCCTTTTCCAGGCTCCTTTACAAGAGTATGTATCTATGGTAGCAAAGTCTCTGGAAAATAGAGGCAAATTTCTCCACAGGGATCACAGGACATACTTGTTTTCTGCCCAGTAAAATCAAAACAATGTTTGCTATGGTTAGAATGTACTCCATAAGAATTCATGTGTTAAGATTTGGTGAACCACTGTGACAATATTAAGAGGAAACCCAATCTGACTAAGAGATTAAGAGGTGGAACCTTCAGAAAGTAATTTGAATTTGCTAAGGTTATCGGGGCCTTCCTCTACCTGAACACTGGTAGGTTGATAAGGAGAAGAAAAGCAATAAGAGCAGGGACCCAGGGACACAGAATAATGTTCCTTTTCTCTACCCTGATGTAATTCAGTCAGAAGACCCTCACCAAGTACCAACACCATGCTCCTCGACTTCCCAGGCCCAAAACCATGAGCTAAATAAACCTCTGTTCTCTTAAATTACGCAGACTCAAGTAGTTCTGCTGTTGCAGCAGAACAGGCTAGAACAATTTCCTTGTCAAAGATTGGATGGGTTTCATGCAAGTCCCTTATAGATACTGGGGCTTCCAAGGTCGGAGTTCTTCACTGATAAACCACACATAGCGTGCCCAGCATCCACTCTTTCTCATCACCCTGGGATGACGGGAGTGGGAGTTGAAGCTCAGGAGACAACAATGACACGACTCTGGCTATCGCTGTTACCATTAGCAGTACACTGTCCTTTGTCCTTAACCCAGGAGTTGCTTATCTTTGGCCCTCACTAACTTGTTACCTTGCAAGTTAGGTAAAATCTCAGAGCTTTTATGTCTCTGAACTGGGAGCTAGAGTTACCTGATGTTTACATTCTTATTCTTTTATCATTTGTTGTAGAGGATTGACTGGGGCTTCCATAAAAACATAAATGTGAATAATACCAACATAATACCTAGCATATGATAGGCTCTGAAGTAGGACATTCTTGCTCTCCATGAATTTATTGTACTATATCAGGAATTCCATAATGGCAGGAAGAGAATATGGATCCACAATGAAAGTAGATTGAATTCTTGATTATTCTTATTATTATTTTATTTACTTATCTCTTCTATGAGAGAAAGACAGAGGGCAGATGATGAGTGTCAGGAAAAAAAGACACTGCAGTTGCCACTGAGTCTGGATGGCTCAGCCCACCCCCAGCTTCAGCCAGCCCAGGATCACTGGTACACAGATGCCCACATACTCACGGAGGTCTCTAAGTGGGGACCCAGAACTTTCCCATGTGGTCAGCTTCTCAGAGTGTCACATTTTACTGCTGTACTATCACCCAGCTCCTCCATTTGTTTCAAGAACTCACCTAAAGGAGGAGACTCCATAGGGCAAGAAGCAGAGGTCTCATGTCTCAGTGGTGCTTTCTGGGACTCTACCTTCCATGCAAAGCTATGATGGAGACACACAGGAAGGATGAAATATATAAAAGTGGACTTCAAGATGTCTGTGGGAAAATGGAATTCAAGTATGAATTTCACCATCCTGCTGGGAAAAGTATGTGGGAAAGGGGGCCAGGGAGGCATCTTCTGGCACTCACAGAGACTCAGGCCAGTTGGTCTCAGATCTGTTGAATGCCTGAAGAGGGAGGCGGGCGGCCTTCAGAGTGTCTGGCTTGGCCAGCGTTGCTTACCAACAGTTGCAGGCTCTGGAAATAAAAATGATCTTGAACCCAAAAAAAAAAAAAAAAAAAAAAAAATTGACAGCTAGCCCAGAAGCCTGTGGTTAAAGGAGCCAGATCCCACATGGCCAACTGTGGTTTGAATATTGGCCAGAGCACTAGATAAGCATGCCAGGTGCATGTGTGTGCATGTCCAAAATCCTGACAGGATGAAGAAATCCAGAAACAGATATTTCAGGTTGACCATGGCCCATTGTTGGGGGGGTACTTCCTCTTTCTATCTGCCAAGCACACATGCCTTCTGACAATTAGGGAAAAAAAATGGAAATCCATGCATAATTTTTTCACATTAAAGCTTTTCCTTAAACTTTTTGAGGACCCCCTGGTACAATCCTTGAACCTAGAGCTTTCATATCAGAATATATTTGCAGACGCTGATGTTCCTGGTTCCAAAACAAAACTCCGTTCAGAGCAGACACATCTCACTGAGGAGGAAGAGCTTTGGGACCAAGGTTCCCTAATCATCTCGTTGTTTGCTTGGCTCCCCAACTCTCAATTAATGAATATTTTTTAATTAATTAATCTATCTATCTATCTATCTATCTACTTATTTGTCGTGATTTTCAGGCCACTGGGTACAAGACTCAAACCACAGTTGGCTATGTGGGAATCTAGCACCTTAACCACCACACCACCTGCTGGCACTCCATGTTTGTTTAGCAAGTAGGACCAGGTGTCTGCTGCAGGCTGGGCTCTCTCTAGGCACTAGCTATGGAGGGGAGATGAAACATACATAGTCACTCCCTTCAAGGAGTTTATAATTGAACAAATAAGACAGTAAATGAAAAGTACATAAATAAGCACAGTTGTAATTGTGATCAGTGCTATGGAGAAAACCAACACTGTTGAGTTAGCACAGATCAAGAATCCATGCCCAAACTGCAGCAGCTTAGCAGAAGGAAAGTTTCTTTCTGGGCTCATGCTCTGTCATAGTCCAGTGTGAACAGAAAGTAGCTTTGGGGATTGGTGTAGGGTGAGAAGATACTGACTCCATTCACTCGTTCAAAGATTCAGACTCTTTCTATTATTGTAGTTGGTGCTGCCATTTCTTGGCTCTGCTCAGGCTTGCTAGTGACCCATAGTACTACTGCTTTAGCATACTTGCAGAGGAGGCTTGGGAATGTTGTCCAGTTAGGTGCCTACAAGTGTCTGTCGTTGCCTTTTGCATGGGAGAAGGTAGCAGATAATGGGAGGGACACTGACAAGGTGGTCAGGAAAGGCATCTCCAAAAAAATGTCTGAGATAAGGGACACACACAACTGCCTGGGTGTCCTCCTGGCCCTGCCAGCTAGCAGCCTGGGTCTGGATACCCAGAGTCTCCATGCCCTATTCTTTTCAGTTGGAAAATGTGGATGATGACAGTAAGCAGTTGTGCGAAACTAAATGAGATAAGTAGTACAATCTTGAGGAAACATTTAGCATAGGGACTGACCAGTTCATTCTAATACACCACTACTGTTAAATTATTATTGCAGCTGTCGTTAGTAAGGATAAAGCACTATATGAGGACATGAGTGTGTCAGAAAATACAATTACGTTAACTCCTTGCTACTACCCTCCTTCCCCGCCCCAATCCTGTAAAATTTCACCTGATTCTTCGCTAATTGGCATTGCAGTTACCTGTGATCTCTTCCCTTACCTTTCTTTTATTCTTTTATTTTTTTTCTTCTTTTGGAGAGATTTTTGCTATAGGGCGCGTGCGCTCGCCAGACAGACAGAGAGAGACAGAAAGACAGAAAGCGAGAAATCACCCCCCAGGGGGGTGGCCACGCCACAATCCCTTCTCCTCCATTCTCCTCTCGGGATCTTGGGCACGCATGCACACGCGCCTGGCGTGAGTTTAAGCCCCCGGGTCCGGGACTCGAGCCATGGTCGACTACGTGGGAGTCCAGTGACATAGCCATTACACAAACTGCTGGTCCCCCTTACCTTTCTTTGTCAGGGTCACCAGGCCAGCCTCCCAACCAGGACTCTGATGGCATAGATGTATGATTTTCATTTTAACTCACATTTTTGCAAATAACTGTCATTGCCTCCCCCCCCACCTTGGAAAATGATAGGTTTCACAAGATCTATTTTAACGATGTTTACCTTTTAATGGAAAATTAAAACATTATTATGACTGCCTGAATTCCAGGCCTTATGATTGGCAGTAGGAATCTTGAATTGGCAGATATTTTCACTCACTGACACTTAGCTACAAGGCAGATGTTTACAATTAAGGAGCAAAAATCACTCCTCATCACAGTGGAGCAACAGTATCACCTCAAATCATTTCTCTGTTAATTTTTCTCTTCTGGGTGCCACAACTCCAAGTCACATTCCTGTTGTCTGTGCAGGGATCTTACTGTGCAACCGGAAGCCACTCTGTCTACCTACTTAAATTATACCCCATACAAAGGGCCAAAAACATTGTTAATACTAGTAAAATTTCTTTCTTTTGGAGAGGTTTTTTTTTCGCTATAGGGCGCATATGCTCGCCAGACAGACAGAGAGAGACATAGAGACAGAAAGCAAGAAATCACCCTTCAGAGGGGATGGTCACGCCGCAATCCCTTCTCCTCCATTCTCCTCTCAGGATCTTGGGCACGCACGCACACGCACCCAGCGTGAGTTTTAAGCCACCGGGTCCGGAACGTGAACCGCGGTCGACTACGTGGGAGTCCAGCGACATAGCCATTACGCTAACTGCTGGTTCCCAAGAGGTTTTTGCTATAGGGCGCATGTGCTTACCAGACAGACAGAGAGAAACAGAGAGACAGAAAGCAAGAAATCACCCCCCAGGGGGGATGGCCACACCGCAGTCCCTTCTCCTCCATTATCCTCTCGGGATCTTGGGCATGCACGCACACACGCCCGGCGTGAGTTTAAGCCACTGGGTCTGGGACTCGAACCATGGTCGACTACGTGAGAGTCCAGCGACATAGCCATTACGCTAACTGTTGGTCCCCGAGGAGGAATTAATTTGATGTGTGTAGACCAGAGTGGAGACTCTTTTTTGATGCTAGAATGATGTGAGAAGGGTACCGAGTTCAGTCTCTGGAGGGATAAGGCAGAGAAGAGGAAATGTATGTGGCTATGATAAGCACTTAGATGATCAAATTGATAGGAGTTAGTGTCATAAAATAGGAGAGTTGAGTTGTGTTGTGTAAAATCCTCAATTCTTTTTTTTTTTTTTTTTCTTTTTTTGGAGAGGTTTTTGCTATAGGGCATGTGCGCTCGCCAGACAGACAGAGAGAGACAGAGAGATAGAAAGCAGGAAATCACCCCCCAGGGGGGATGACCACGCCGCAATCCCTTCTCCTCCATTCTCCTCTCGGGATCCTGGGCATGCACGCACACGCGCCCAGCATGAGTTTAAGCCACCGGGTCCGGGACTCAAACCGCGGTCGACTACGTGGGAGTCCAGCAACATAGCCATTACGCTAACTGCTGGTCCCATAAAATCCTCAATTCTTTAGGTCCAGATGTCTAAGATTAGAGACCTGCCCTGAGATGTAAATGAATCCTACAAGCACGTGTAAAGTAGGAAAAGAGAAATTTTAATGAAAAAAGAAGACTTTTTTTTTTTTTTTTTTAAATAAAAGAGAAATACATCCCCATGCCTGCAAAGCATGGGGTTGGGCACCTGCCAGAGAAGGACAACTATGATTGTGATTTTTCTAAACTGCCCTGGTGCCATTTATGTAGATGGTACTGAGTCTAGGGGAAACATTAAATGGTTTTGCAGTTTGAACATACTTTGAAATTATTATTAATTAAAAATTAGAAACAGTCTTGCAACATTTACCAATTCAAAAAATATGTTGAGGAAGGAAGAAAAAGAAGATAACTTACGGTGTACTCATTGCCTCCTGTATTTTGAGCTTTATGTTTATCTTGGTTCATTCATCTGTTAAATTTTTTTTTTTTTGAGAGGTTTTCGCTATAGGGCATGTGCGCTCGCCAGACAGACAGAGAGAGACATAGAGACAGAAAGCGAGAAATCACCCCCCAGGGGGGATGGTCACGCCACAATCCCTTCTCCTCCATTCTCCTCTCGGGATCTTGGGCACGCACGCACACGTGCCCGGTGTGAGTTTTAAGCCACCGGGTCCGGGACGCAAACCGCGGTCGACTACGTGGGAGTCCAGCGACATAGCCATTACGCTAACTGCTGGTTCCCTCATCTGCTAAATTTTGAAGGCAGACCTTGTTCTCATGGACAGAATCAAAAAAGGTTCAGGGCTGGCATGTGGTGTGGTGGTTAAAGGTGTTGGATTCCCACATAGCCAACCACAGTTCGAGTCCCAGACTTGACGGCTTGCTTTCTCACTTTCTCTCTCTCTCTGGTCAAATGGAAAAATAATTATAATAAATAAATAAATAATTATTAAAAGAAAAATGGTTCTGGAAGAGCTAAGTGAGTGATCCAAGGACACACAGTTAATGACAAGGAAAATATGTTTGGTCACAGGTTTGTATCAAGCCGATACCCACGGCAAGCTTTTAACCACGGAATATTTTCTTTGTACTGTACTTTTTGTTGGTTTAATGAGGGACACAGAAGGATTTCTTCCCTCAGGAAAATTACAACAATCTCTTAGAAAGATGCTGGTTATAATTCCACATCGAACGTTCAAACAGGAGACCCCAAGTCTATAGAGGAGGTGGTTGAGATTTCCCTGTGCCTTCTGGCGATGCCCATCTCGGAGCAAGTCAAAGGAAGAGAGCTATTTCTCCACTTTGGCCAAGGCCCAGCACACACGGAAGGGACCAGTGTAGCTTGAGTTTGTACAGAATAGATAAAAAGATTCATCACATGGAGATGGAAGGAAAAGGAAAATGGAGACAATGAAAGCAGCTAAGTAAAGACATACTAGAGTTAATAGAACCCTTCACTGTCTTAGAAATCTAAGCTTGCCCATGAAAACAATATACAAAAATTAAGCCTACTTGGCAAGAGGAAACAAATTAAGTGCATTAATAATTTTCAAATAATCTATAATTAGTATTACTAAAAATAGGTCTGAACAGGGGCATGAAGATGTTAATCTCCTTTTTTTCCTATAAGCCAGCCATTTTCAAATAAGGCAGCTCTTTTTATATCCAGACATAACCCCAGAGGGCAACAGAGTTGAATGGGAAGGGGAATGACCCTTAGAAATAAGCAGAATCCCTATTTAACAACTGATATTTTGAGTACCTTGACCCCCTTTTTCCCCCTTCTCTCTTTTCCCATTCCTAAGGGAGGCATCCATGTTAAAATTAATTTAAACAGTGAAGATGTTTTTTTCAGCTGCATTAAAATATGCACAAGAAACTGGTAACAGCATTTGCTTGAGTAGAAATAGTTTGGAAGGATGGAAGAGAGGATATCTTTTCATGGAATATGATAATAAACCTCTTAAATTTTTAGGACATGTGTAAATACAATTTTAAACGTTCATTTTAGGCCAGCAAGCGGCATGGTGGATAAGGCATTGGATTCTCACATGGCTGACCATGGTTCAAGTCCTGGATCCAGAAGCTTGAAAATCACGCTGAATGTGTATGTGTGTACACGCCAGTGCATGCCTGAAATCCTAAGAGGAGAATGAAGGAGAAGAAATTGAGGTGTGGCCATCACTTTCCCACCTTCTGTCTCTGTCTGCCTCTTGTGCTATGGCCAAAAAAAAAAAAAAAAAAAAAAAAAAAAAGTTTTTGTGACCTGAAAGATATCAACCTATAAATAGATTATAGACTTATAGACTTAGGTACTTTATTACCTGAGTCTGAGTTTCCTCATTCAGAGTTTAGGAAAGAATTTTTACCTTACATGTTTTTTTTTTGTTCTGTTTTTTGTTTTGTCTTTTTTTTTTTTTTTTTTTTGAGAGGTTTTTGCTATAGGGCGTATGCGCTCACCAGAAAAACAGAGAGGCAGAGACAGAAAACAAGAAATCACCCCTCCCCCCCCCACCAGGGGGATGGCCATGCCTCAATCCCTTCTCCTCCGTTCTCCTCTCGAGGTCTTGGGCATGCACACATATGCGCCCATTGTGAGTTTAAGCCACCAGGTCCAGGACTCGAACTGTGGTCTACTACATGGGAGTCCAGAGACGCAGCCATTATGCCAACTGCTGGCTGGTCCCATTTTTTTTTTTTAAGAATTATTTTATTTAACTTTTCATTTATTTATTTACGTAATTACTTACTTTTCAATTTGGCCAGAGAGGGACAGAGAAAGAGAGAAATTGGCAAAGTAAGCTGCCAGGTCTGGAACTTGAACTGAGGTTGGCCATGTGGGAGTCCAGTGTCCCTAACCACCACACCACTTGCCGGCCTACTTACATGGTTTTAATGAGGATTAGAGGTGGTATGTGTTTAATTCCTATCATGGAATGGATGTTCAATAATAATTTAATAATAATCATATTATTATTGAAAGGGAAAGCTTTTTCTGATAGGCTATAATTAAATAAAATTTTCTGGTTAAATTTTAGGACCAAAAATTTTTTTGTAGATAAAAAATATCTGGTATTCAAAAAGGAGAAGAAAGGGAGCCAGCAGGTGGCATGGCAGTTAAGGGTGCTAGCCTCCCACATGGCCGATCGTGGTTTGAATCCTGGACCTTGCTTTCTCTCTTTTCCTCTCTCTCTCACTCTCTCACTCTGCCCCTCTCTGTTCAAAATAAAAATAAATAAATAAAGTTAAATAAGACAATTCTTCAAAAAAAATAATAAAGGATGTACTGCTGTAGTACTTTTAGGCTGTAGGAAAATTCTCTAAGTCTAGTACATTTATTTTGATGGCAGGGAAGGGAACAATAATTGTGACCAATTATTATGCCTGGAAAGTTTATTTATCTGACTTAGGCCAAGCTAATTTTACCCTTGTTCCAAATATTTAATAGGAGAATTAGAGGTTCATGTATTTCAGTGGATTGTATTGTCTAGCTGTTATTGACATAGTCTAGGCATTAAACTATTATCATTTGCAAGCTCGGGATTAAGAAACTAATTACAAGGCTTTAATAGTTAAATCCTAGCTGCCAAATTTTGTGAATATCAGAGTGCTATCTATAAGACTGAATAATTGTTTGAACTGTTGACATGGTAACTGTTTTGTAAATGCAATCTGCAAAGTTGTATTCAGTCTTCGAAGCTGTTCTCAAGAATTACGTTCAAATACGGCCAATGAAATTGGGGAGGCTTGTTAAAAGCATGACCAGCAAAGTGGTTAATTTTCATACTAGAAGATGTCAATTAACCCTAATAGAATTATTTCAGTGCTGATTTTGTTTAATCAAACATCACAAAATAATTGAGCTCTGAATAAATGGCTTATTATAGAAATGTGCAGGTTGGCAAGAAAAGTCGAGAGCACATTTCAGTAATGTGTGTACATTAACAGTCACTTTTTCCAAATGAGCCAGTTCTGAGGAGTCTAGGGCTTAGCATACCGACAGGATATGTGGCCCTGATGGTACTGTGTGCCTTCCCACCCAAGGTAAGGTCAGACGCACTAGAAGTGGCAGCATTTTGGGGACTGAAGAGAAGGGACACTTTGCTTCTCATTTATCACCAATCATGTCTGGAAAGAGGTAGAAACCAAGAGGTGTGTGTTCCATGTTTCTGTCTTACTTTTCTTTTTTTTTATTTTTGGATGTTTTTCTATAGGATGCTTGAGCTCACCAGAGACACAGAGAGAGACAGGGAGACAGAAAGCGAGAACTCACCCACCACGGGGTATGGCCATGCTGCAATTCTTTCTCTTTCATTCTCCTCTTAGAGTCTTGGGCACGCACATGTACATGCCTGGTGTGAGTTTCAAGCTGTCGAGTCTGGGCCTTGAACCACAGTCATGTTAGACATGTGCAAGTCCAGCAACCACTACACTACCTGCTGGCCCCTAGCTTTTCTTTACAAGCATGTCACCTACTGTGGCTGCCTCCAAGGTTTCTAGAAACATATTTCAAAATATAATTTAGCCAACTCATGATTTCTCATCTCTGGATGCACTCAAGAGTCATATGGGAAGCTTGAAGAATATTTTCATGCCTGGGCCCCATCCATTCCCAATCAAATCAGAAAGCTCTCAGTGAAGGGGACCTGGACATAACCATGCTTCCAAGCTCCACTCTATGTTTCTAATATATGTCCATGAGCAGAGGATCACGTAGGGCTTCAAACCACCAGTGAATTCAGCGGATTATTTCTGAGCCCTCTGCAAAGGTGAGTGACCACCGAGTAGATTGTCAAACCTGATCTGCATAAATCAGTGATTTTTACCTAGTGCCTTGGTGAGAGACGCCGTAATAGAATGCAAGACTGTTGACTTACACAGCAGAAATTTATTTTCTCATGGTTCTGAAAGCTACATGTCCAACATCAAGGTACCATCGAGGTTGGTTTGTGGTGAGAGCTCTCTTCTCAGCTTGCAGACCGCCAGCTTCTCGGTGTGTCCTCATGTGGCCTCTCCTCTGTGTACCTGCCAAGAGATGGGGACAGAAAGAGAGAAAGGGAGATCTGTTTTGTCCTCCTCTTCTTAGAAGGACATCATCCCTTTTTGATTAGCGCTCTGCTTTTCTGGACTTCATTCAACCTTAATTATCTCCTTAAATGCTCTATTTCTGACTGAGTTGCATTGGGGATTAGGACTTGAATATAGGACTTTTGGGGAGACACAGTTCAGCCCATAACCTGAAGTCTCAGTCTCTACCCTGAATTCCAGGGTTACAAAGAATTATGAGGAATGAGCAATGTAGGGAGAGGCACAAACATACTGTTAATCAATCCCAGGTTCTTTCTTTTCCTCAGGTCACACTTTATCCCAGGATAATAAATGACGTTATGTGTCTACTTAAAAAAAAGAAAAAGAAAAAGAGATTTGACCATTATTTGACCATTATTTCGTTCTGAAGGAGTCTCCCCATCAAGAAAGAGAATGAACTGCAACCTGCAGTCAACCATATCTTCTCCAATGGCATGTGCAGCAGGAATGAGCTGACCACTTTTGTCCTGCTCACTCTCATGTAGCACGTTATGTTCATCTCTAAGCTCTGGGGACACTCTCAAACTTTTGTTCCTCTCATACTTCACTAGTCAAGTTTGATCTCCAGACAAGCAACATTACCTGGGAGCTTGTTAAAAGTACAAAATCTGGCACCAGCAGGTGTGGTGGTGGTTAAGGTGCTAGACACTCCCACATGGCTAACCATGGTTCAAGTCCTGGATCAGGTGGCTTGCTTTCTCTCTCTCTCTCTCTCTCTCTCTCTCTCTCTCTCTCTCTGGTAAAATTAAAATAAATAAATGAACAAATAAAATAAAATAATTCTTAAAAAAAATATCTTGGGGCTATCAGGTGATATGGTAGTTAGGGCGCTGGACTCCGACATGGCTGACCACGGTTTGAGTTCCAGTGTGGCTTGAAAATCACACTGGGTATGTGCGTGTGTGCCCAAAATTATAGGAGAAGGGATTTGGTAAGGCCATCCCCCCAGGGAATGATTTCTCACTTTCTCTCTCACTATCTCTTTGGCAAACACAGGTGACCTACAGCAGAAACTAAAAAAAAAAAAAAAAAAAAAAAAAAAAAAAATGCAGAATCTCTTGGGCAAGGTGATGGTGTAGAGGTCACTGAAATGGGTCCCTTTCCACATGGAAAAGATCCTGGATTCATGTCCTGAGACCTCCCTGAGCACAGTCTACACATGTGCATTCCCAGAGTCTGGGCTGCCTTAGACTAGGATTGGATTATGGTGTGAAGACGTTGCTTGGAGTGACTGACTGTTTCTCATGGAAAAAAATTAAGTTAAAACAAACAAAAAGCCGACATTCAGGCTCACCCCAGTCTAAGTTGTAATCTGGATTATAACAAGATTCATGAGGGATTCGTGGGGACCAACTGGTGGCTTGGTGGTTAAGGAGCTGGACACTCCCACATAGCGTACCACAGTCCAAGCCCTGGACCTGGAGGCTAGCTTCCTCATTTTCTTTATCTATCTCTCTCTCTCTCTCTCTCTCTCTCTCTCTCTCTCTTCTCTTTGTGTCTCTCTCTGATCAAATTAAAATAAATGAATGAATCAATTAAATAAAATAATTCCTTAAAAAAAAGGATTCATGAGGGATTCGTTTGCATGTTCAGGTTTGCACATCTGTTCTAACATGCCATGCCTTCCCTGCCTCAGGGCTTTTGCACGTGCCCTGTTACTTACAGTGCTTGCTTCCTTAGCTCTCAGGTCACAGCTTAAAAATCACCTTTTCTGCCACTTTCATAGTCTTTCTAAAGCAACTGCCTTTTTATTCTTTCTATGAAAATATGATTTATTTCCTGCCGAACAATTTGTTAATGCATGTCTTACCAAGGCGTTGTATTATTGTTGCCTTGGCTCTCCTGTTATAAGTTCCTGGAGGCCAGCAGTCAAATCCAATTTTTGCAGAAGTTGTACCCCATCGAATATAATATAGCATATATTGCATGACTGATAAATAGTTGTTGAGTGAATAATGAGCAAATTATTTTTACGATCTGTTGCCTGTCTATTTCTGGGTCTCCAACGTTATCTTTCTTCTTTCTTCCTTGCTTACACTTTGTATTTAAGCTCAACCAATAACCCTTACAGACCTTCATTCTCATCCCCAGCCCTGAGTCTAGTCCTTCACTTTCATGCTTTCTTTCTTTCTTTTTTTTTTTTTTTTTTTATTTGAGAGGTTTTTGCTATAGGGCGCATGCACTCGCCAGACAGACAGACAGAGAGACAGAGAGACAGAAACCGAGAAATCACCCCCCAGGGGGGATGGCCATGCCGCAATCCCTTCTCCTCCGTTCTCCTCTCGGGATCTTGGGCGCGCACAAACATGCACCCGGCGTGAGTTTTAAGCCACTGAGCCCGGGACGCGAACCGCAGTCGACTATGTGGGAATCCAGCGACATAGCCATTACGCTAACTGCTGGTCCCCATGCTTTCTTTCATTTGTTCAGGCTACTCATTCTTCCTGAATGCCTTTATGCTATATTGTTTCATGAAAGAACCAATTTTTATCCTTAGAGACCTTGCTTCAGTATTTTAGAAATGGAGGTTTAAGGACCACCTGGGCCACAGTTTTACCTGGCATTAGATTTAATAAAGTGATATTTGCATGCAAATTTCTACCATGACACCAAGATCCTATTTAGTGAAAGGAAGTAGGTATTTCTCAAATCTGCATTTTTATTGTTTAATGTTGTACATGGAACACAGAAACTGCACAGTGAATGACCTTTGAATTACAAGTCAGGGAAAACAGAAAAAGTTAGAAGGATGACATAATAAATGGCCATTCATATCCACTTTGAAATTTTGTCATGAAAGGTCCTTTTGGGACATCATAGTCTCCATAGGATTCGATGCATTTTTTTTTTTTTTTTGATGAAAAAGTACTTTTCTTATCTCTTAAGTCTCCCAGAAGTCCTAGAAAGATAATCTGAATCAAATAAACCTTTCATTTTTCTTTCTGAAGTTGACCTACCTTCTCAATGCAAAAATAAGCAGATGGGTATGTTTGGTTTACAAGCATCTTCTCTCTTCTTTTTGCAGACTGACAGATTTATGAGACAGTAGAACCATTTTTTAAAAAGTAGAATAACCGATGCACAAAAATGAGCATCAACACTCATACACATACACCTTAACAGCCTCCTGCAAAACTCCACAGGTCATGAGGCGTAATTCAGTGGACGAGGTGGCCACAACTTAGACATGAGGTAAAGGATACTGCAAGGCCTCTTACCCAGACATATTGCTACCACAATTTCTGAGCTGATCCTGAAATTGCAGCTGTTTGTGTTGTTTTCTTGATTGAGCTGCTAAAGAGCTACTTGTCCAGTTCTTTATTAGAAAGCACATGCTTGGGGCCAGCAGGTGATGGCATGGTTAAGGAGCTGGACTCCCATGTGGCTGCCTGTGGTTCAAGCCTCAGATCTGGTGACTTGAAACTCACAACAGGCGTGTATACACGCAAGCCCAACATCCCGAGAAGTGAATGGAGGACAAAGGATTTGTTGTGTGGCTGTTCCCCCAAGGGGTGATTGTTCACTTTGCCTCCCTCTGTCTCTCTCCAGGAACACACATGCCCTTTGGCAAAACACCTAAAAAAAAAGAAAAAGAAAAAGAAAAAGAAAAAAAGCACATGCTTTATAAATAATAGTTTTTGACCTATGCTCAGTTTGTAGAAAGTACATTTTCTATAAAATGGAGGTTGACTTATAGGGAAGTTCAGATTGGCTGACTAGGTGTTCACCAGGAGGAAGTACCTGGCTCAGTCCTGCTCACCTGCCTGGGGGAGAGGGTGTACCAGTCGATGGGAACTGCATGAACAAAGGCAGGGAGGCAATGAGCAAGAAAACGCTCCAACACAAGTGAAGCACTAGTTTATTTTTTCGCGTATACTGGAAAAGAAAATGCTAATTTTTAAATTACTCTTAATATTTTTAAAAGAATTATTTCATTTTATTTATTCATACATTCATTTTAATTTGACCAGAGAGAGAGAGGGAAAGTGAGAAAGCAAGCCACCAGGTCCGGGACTCAAACCGTGGTTGGCCATGTGGGAGTGTCTAACACCTTAACCACCATGCCACCTGCTGGTCTCCACTCTTAATGTTTTAAAACACTTCCATAACATGATCATACGTGATTCTACTATGAGTTCATTTCACTGGTGAGGAAACTAACCTCACAGAAGTTAAGTGACTTGACCAAGGTGATTTAGCAGGTATTGAAAAGGCTGTCAGCCCAATTCATATTCTCTGACTTCTTGTTTGAGCTCACCTAGGCCATGATGGGGAAAGGCCTGAAAGGTAATGTTAGAATAATAATCAAAATATTCACTAAGCAATTTCACTACATTCCATGTGTTACTAGAAGGATATATATATTCTATAGGATTTTGAGATAAAAGGTTTTACAGTAAGGAAAAGAATGGGTTGTTCTATATTTGAAAGAATTAAGAAGGGCTATATTAAGTAAAGGACATCTAGCCTCACCTAAATAGTAAAACATCTCGAGGTCTTTAATAAAACTACTGTGCATTATGGCTGTCTCTATGTGTCTATGTTGAATAGACTGCTTTCTTTTTATCCAGCAGATTATGTTGCAAAGATAGTATTCATTAGAATGAGATGTGAGATAAGTACCCTAAATAACCCTTATGCAGGAGGGAGGCACAAAAAGAAAAAAAAATCAAAAGCCTTTCTTGTGTCAGATGGTAAACTGACTGATCAGCATTCTTCTGCACTTACCTGGCAGAAAGCATGACTCACCCAGGTGAGTGGGTGAAAAGCAATTTGCAAGTTGTCTTGAGTGTGAAAACCTAAGATAAATGGCTGAGGTGCTTAGAAAAGAAGATTTAGTATCAGTGACATGAGGGCTTCTATTGTTCTTGCTTGTATAGTTTGTCATGTTTAAAGCAGTCATATTCTAGAGGCTCAAACAAAAAGAAAGAATAGCAAGTGTTCAAGATCATAAATGAAGACTTTTTTAAAAATTTACTCCTTTAATCCTGAAAGTTTTTTCTTGGGATAGAAGAAAAAAAAAAAAAAAAAAAAAACAAACAAACAAACAAAAAAAAAAAAAAAACAGTGGTCCCAGCTTTCACCTTAATATATACCCAGTGTCCGCACTCTGTGGCTGAAACTGATTGACTAAAGGATATACAAACACAATAAATGGGTAAAATACCAGATACAGTGTGTGTGGAAGAGTAGGGCCTGAGGAAGGACATTTAGAAGAAAAATAGGGAGGCAAAACATTAATGGGACAAAGAAATGTGTTATCTATTGAAGATATTTTATAGTTTAATCAACTGGACTAAGAAGAAATGTTCACATAGTGAAATATTCACTTTGTAAGCTAAAAAAGGTAACTGAATGTATAAAAAAATTAAATAAAAAAGTATAACTAGAGAAAAAAGGAGAACAGAAGAGATAAATGCTAGGAGGAAGGGGGAGATAGCACAGAGAAGTTGGGAAGAGAGTTTAGACAGGACAGAGATCATCTCTAGCTTGGAGACATGAGGCAGATTTGGGACATTTAAACTCGTTGCTAAAAACTTAGAGGAAAAGAATGACAGCTGAAAGGATATGTATAAATAAAATAATACAAAGAGGGACTCCTTAGATATTAAAGGGAAGCCCAAGTAATGTCTTTGGCTGGAAGAATAATGAAGTGGAGGGGATGGAGGCAGGTGAAGCTGGAGAGAGGGGCCAGGGGTCTGTCTGCTTTGGGGTGATCTGAATACTAAAATGAGAAATCTACACTGTCTCAGATGGGCAATGGAGACTCATGAAGATATCAGGGCACAGTTGAACTCACCCTTGCCTTAGAAGAATGCACTCAGACAGTCATTGCGAACCGCTGTTCTTCGACAGAGCACAAGCATTAGGAAATAATATGGATATGGTCTCTGCCCTCATGAGTTTACATTCAAGTAGAAGGAAAGGGGCTGGATGGTGGCTCAGCAGTGGAACAACATTCTCTGGAAAGCTAACCCACATGGAAAGGTTCTGGGACCATGTCTAGGGACCTCCCGGTGCAGGCTGGGCACACGTGCTGATGAGCTGAGACTTGACTTATGCTGGAGGGCTGGAAGTGGTTGTGATGTTACCCTGTTGTGGGTATTGGCTCTCTAGCTCTCTCTTACTCATGGAATGGAGTGGAATGGAATGGAATGGAATGGAAGGAGTAAAGCCAGCCTGTGGCATGGTAGTTGAGGTGGCTGGATCCTGCAGGGCTATTTATGTGATTTGAATCCTGGACCTGACAGCTTGAAAAGCATGGTGGGTACATGTGCATTCAAGCCCAAAATCCCAAAGGGAGAGGTGGAGGAGAAGGGATGGTGGCATGGTCATCCCCCATGGGAGTCTGTCTTCACTCTCTCTTTCTCCCCACTGTCCCCCCACCCCGGTCTGGTGAACACATGTACCCTGTAGCAAATTAGAAAAGGAAGGAAGGAAGGAAGGAAGGAAGGAAGGAAGGAAGGAAGGAAGGAAGGAAGGTCGGTCCACATACTTAATTTCAGATAGCCACTGCTATGAAGAGAAATAAAACAGTAAAAGAATAAATAAAAGGGAAGACCTATTATCAGAGAGCACACAATAATGACAACTTAAATAAATGACATTTTTGGAGACAAAGAGAAAAGGGGTATATGGGTATATGGAATACATTTTGCTGTTATTTTTGAGGAAAGCAAGGTGTAAGTAGAAAGCAAAGATTATTGTATTACCACTGATCATTTCAATAGATAGGATTTATTAAGCATTATTATATTTCAGATAACGTGCTTCCAGTACCCTTACTTTCTCAAATGTAGGAGGTAGTTCTTTCTACTCCATTTCATAGATGAAGAAAATGAGGGTCTGAGAGCTTAAATAACTTGGCAGAAGCCACTGGATTTGAGCCCATGTTCATCCGATTCCAACACTCACATTAGCTACTCTTATGTACCTCAACATGTGAGAGGGTGTGTAGAATGTAGAACGATCTAGAGAAAGAGAAGATGGTAGATTCAGTTTGAGTTGTGTAGAGTCTGAAATACCACTGTGACATTAAATACTGGTGATATTTGGCTGGAATAATTGGAGCTCAAGCAAGACAGAGCTGGGAATGTTACCAGAGGAGTGTAGTGATGAAACCCTTGGTTCTTAGGTCCAGATCTCTAAGATTAGACCTGTTGCCAAAATGCAAATAAAGCTGCCGCCTTTAGAAAAGTGTGAAAAAGGTAAGCTTTAATTAGTTCACTTAAGAGAGGGTCAAGTGGACAAACTACCAGGTGGTACCACAGCTGGAGAGGGAAATGGAGTCTTTGTTTTATCGAAGGATCTTGTCATAAATCCTTCGACGAGGAGGTCTGCTACTGTACCAACTGTGTGGTTTGTTTTATGAATTTGTATTGCACTTGCACACTTACTACCTGTGAAGGGGAAGATGGGTGCCTGATATGTGGAAGTCTACACATGGCCAGTGTGGACTTTGGAGTCCATAGGGACAATTTTGCCTATACTAGTCTAGTCCCCTAGAGTAAGGTCACGTATCAGTCAAGTAGACAGAGGAGCATTTGTGTCAGCATGTGTTGCTGCAGGAGGGAATGAAAATTACATTTTCTGGGTCTCCTCATGACAATTTAGGCAGTTAAAGTCCAGTGACCTTTCCCCTGTAGTGTTGGGGGTCTGGCTATAACCCCTGACATTGATATGTGAGGTGTGAGATGCGCTTTCCATTGGCATCTTGGGACTTCCTGCTCATATCTAGCTAACTACCTCTAACATTAGTCCGTCTTAAAGTTCTTTGCATGAATTCAGTTGCTCATTGGAGTCATAAAATACCCTGACAAAAATGAACTATTTCGATTGCCCCTAAGTCTCAGGCACCATGCTGGTTCATTCACGTCATGTCATTTCATCTTCTTCACAGATTATCTTGCAACACCGGAAATTGAGACTCCATTTAGTCATTCTGTCAGGAGGTGATACCACCAGTCTTTAAACCTAGGAAAGTCTGGTTTTTCTCTCATGCCCTTTCTATTTTCAGTATAGCTAAGCTTACCAAAGGAGAAAGAGTATTCAGAGAACAATCAAGGACCTATTGAAAGCAAGTTTTGTCCTTGGTTGCTGACCGCATGTGACATGTTACATGTTTTTCTCCTCCACAGTGTGCTAATTGTGTTAATTTTTTTTTCTCTTCCTAGAAATTGAGTGTTCCATATTTAATTCCCTTTCTTCCCTTAAAAAAAAAAAAAAAAAAAAAAAAAAAAAAAAAAAAAAAAAAAAACCCACCAAGGACGTTTTAACTGCAAATGTTCACTCTATAGATAGATGTGTATTATTAAGTGACCAGAAAACAGATAAGACTCACATAAGTCATTACGGAGCCTTTCATCATTTCTAATTACAGTTAAACTCAATTTTTGACTGGGGTAAAATCACTTCAAAAGGAGTGGTCAATCTATTCTTTTCTTCATACAGTTATTTTTTCATTTAATCCAATGGTGTTACTGAGCTACTTCCACATAGTGAGTTTTCAATAGTAGATTAAGTGGATGGAGGCTGTGGTCTCATGGAGCTTACACATTCCTTGGGAAAACAGACTTTAATTAAGTCATACATTTGCATAATTATGAATTGTTTTAAGTGGAATGAAATGGTATCTTTGCAAGTTTATAAAAGGGAGACCCGATCCAGTGGGTGTAGGGACTCGCTGAGCAACAATCTGTTCAGTTGAAGAGGTGTTGAACAGTTTATTACAGTTTTAAATACCCAAAAGGGCAGGCAACTTCCTGGAACTCAGATAAAGCCAGAAGAGTAAAGCCATTTGATAAATGTCCCTACCAGATTATGCAGGGTCATCTAGAAGATTTAAAAGCAACAAGAAGCCATTGAGGAGATTAAGCAAAAGTGGCATGATTAGACCTGCTATCCAAAAGATCATTCTGGCTGTTGTGTAGATACTGGGTTCAGGAGGGGGCCAGCAGGAAGAGGAGGTGAAGAAACTCAATAGAA
Source organism: Tupaia tana (assembly GCA_026018925.1). Lineage (NCBI taxonomy): Eukaryota > Metazoa > Chordata > Mammalia > Scandentia > Tupaiidae > Tupaia > Tupaia tana. Next base: position 8,660,697 of record JAKSZU010000022.1, on the reverse strand, counting down.
AGCTTTCCTGAAGAGGGTGTGATAGCAAAGACAAGAGAAGAGTCAACCCTGGAAGACACTCATTTATGTCTATTTCATTCCTGGCAACAAAAATTGGGACCAGAACCTAGTAAACACTCAAAATATAATTTTGTTTTTGTTTTGTTGCTGTTTTGCTAGAATAATTGAAGTGATTGCAAGAGATAAAACTGACATGAATTGTTGGTAATTTAGATATGGAGGGCTAAGAAAAAGGGAGATGTTAAAGATGATACCTATTGGGTCCTCGAAAAAATGTCATGATGCATTTTTGAGTAGAAAAATACATCTTGACTTTTCTGATCACCTAATAGAAGCCCGTAGATGACCCTGTGAGGCTGACCCAAGGGAGAGGGAGACAGAGAGACAGAAAGCGAGAAATCGCCCCCCAGGGGTGATGGCCACGCCGCAATCCCTTCTTCTCCATTCTTCTCTTGGGATCTAGGGCACGCACACACACGTGCCCGGCATGAGTTTAAGTCACTGGGTCCGGGACTCGAACCACAGTCGACTACGTGGGAGTCCAGCGACATAGCCATCACACTAACTGCTGGTCCCATCTTTTTTTTTTTTTTTTTTTTTTTTAGAGGTTTTTGCTATAGGGCACGTGCACTCGCCAGAAAGACAGAGACAGAGAGACAGAAAGCTAGAAATCACCCCCCAGGGGTGATGGCCACGCCACAATCCCTTCTCCTCCATTCTCCTCTTGTGATCTTGGACCCACATGCACACGTGCCTGGCATGAGTTTAAGCCACCAGGTCCGGGATTCAAACCGCAGTTGGCTACATGGGAGTTCAGTGACATAGCCATTACTCTAACTGCTGGTCCCATAAAAAAAAATTTTTTTTTTAGAGGTTTTTGCTATAGGGTGCGTGCGCTCACCAGACAGACAGAGAGACAGAAAGCAAGAAATCACCTCCTGGGGGCGGGTGGCCACACCGCAATCCCTTCTCCTCCATTCTCCTCTCGGGATCTTGGGCACACACGCACACGCGCCTGGCATGAGTTTAAGCCACCGGGTCCACGAACTGCGGTCGACCACGTGGGAGTCCAGTGACATAGACATTATGCTAACTGCTGGTCCCCAAATGTATTCTTGATATATAAGTTAACAGGCCCTTGCTCCTTTAGACCTGGTTGTTTTTGAGGGAAGAAATGTATTTTGTACCCACCTACTTCATTTGGTTACCTTTAGTGCCAGTCATCTATAAGTATTTTAGCTTGTTGGACTAATGACATGACGGAGCTTAAATCCAGAGACCTTCCTGACTATGCAAAATTGTAATTTTACTATGTTATATCTTCTCATTAAATCATAATAGAATATAACTAAGCATTTTAGGAGACTCATTCAGACTTTTAATGAGAAATAGTGCATCAAAGACGAAAAAACAGGAAAACCAGAAAAGCACTTTAGTAGTCACTGAGTAGCCCCAACATTTTCTTCCAGATCCCCCGCTCTGTAGAAACCTTAACCCAGTGGTTCCCCAGTGTACCTGCACACCGAAACCACCTGAAAAACTTTCAGATACCCCACTGCCTATTTCCTACCACTAGAGATAATCATTTAATTATTATGTGGTGTGGCCCAGGCTTTGAAATGTTGGGAAGCTCTTCAAGTGATTGAAACATGCAGGTGAGTTTGGAATTAGTGGCCTAGTTAAAAGTGGAGTCTCAGGGGACCAGTAGATGGCATAATGGTTACATCACTGAGCTCCCACGTAGTAGACCATGGTTCGAGTCCTGCACCTAGAGGCTTAAAACTTAAGTCGGGCACATGTGTGTGTGTGTGCCCAAAATCCCGAGAGGAGGATGGAGGAAAAGGGATTGCAGTGTGGCCATCCCCTGGGGGTGATTTCTCTCTTTCCGTCTCTGTCTCTCTGTGTCTCCAGAGAGTGCACGTGCCCTATAGCAAAAATCTCTCTAAAGCAAACAAACCAAATTGGAATCTCAGAAGTGTTACAAAGTTCCAGATTCTTGACTCCAGGGCCTCTGCAGAGAGAGAAAGTTCTGAATCCCTCCCTGAGTACCTAGGGTCTACTGCAGTTAGAAAACATCTCTCGGTACCAGCAGTTAGCGTAACGGCTATGTCGCTGGACTCCCACGTAGTCGACCGCGGTTCGAGTCCCGGACCCGGCGACTTAAACTCACGCCGGGCGCGTGTGCGTGCGTGCCCAGGATCCCGAGGGGAGAATGGAGGAGAAGGGATTGCGCCGTGACCATCCCCCCTGGGGGGTGATTTCCTGCTTTCTATCTCTCTGTCTCTCTCTGTCTGTCTGGCGAGCGCACGCGCCCTATAGCAAAAACCTCTCCAAAAAAAGAAAAAAAAAAAAAACATCTCTCGACTGGCCCTGTAGTGCAGTGGTTGAGTACATGCGTAGGGAGCTATATCCCACGTGGCCAACCGCTGTTCAAAGCCTGGACCCAGTGACTGGAAAAACACACCGGACATGTGTGCATATGTGCCCCAAACCCTGAGGGGCTGAAGGAATGGAAGAGAAGGAATTGACACATGACCAGCCCCACCAGAGAGTTCTCTCTCTTTCTGTCCTCAGTCTCTCTGGTGAGTTCATGTACCCAATGGGAATTGGAAAAAAAAAAAAAAAAAAAAAAAAAAGGAAACCATTTCTAATAATACTGTATATAATACTTTGTTCCTAGAGTACATAAAAAAAGATGATTGCTGGGACCAGCAATTAGTGTAATGGCTATGTCGCTGGACTCCCACGTAGTCGACCTTGGTTCGTGTCCTGGACCCGGTGGCTTGAACTCATGCCAGGCACGTGTGCGTGCGTGCCCAAGATCCCGAGAGGAGAATGGAGGAGAAGGGATTGCGGCGTGGCCAATCCCCCCTGGGGGGTGATTTCTCGCTTTCTATCTCTCTCTGTCTCTCTCTGCCTGGTGAGCGCACGCGCCCTATAGCAAAAAACTCTCAAAAAAAAAAAAAAAAGATGATTGCTATAATTACAAACTTTGAATAAGTAGAATCTGAATTACTGAGTGTTTTCTTTCACGTAGTACAGAAGTCCCACAATTCTGTTCGCCATCTAGTTGTGCTGCCTGATGTGTAAAAATAGGGTCTGAACTGAAAGAGGCACGGAGGTACTGTAGAACTTGTCAAGACTTTGCTGGCCCCTCTACCTGTCCATTCCTCACCAGAACCCAAACTCTGCTTTTTTCATAGTATTAAAAATTCAGCCTTTTCATGCATTTCTCTAAAAAGGTTTTCTCCATACATTAGATGGGACAAATGTATTTTGATGAACAAATGGCATTTTAATAAGAAAGATCTTTTTAAATTAGCTCATTCTATGAAGGTCTAATAAGTAACAATAACATTGTGGCGGATTATACAATAAAAGCACAAGCCAGCTTGGTCTTCAGAGTAAGTATTGGAACTAGGCAAATGGAATTTCACCAAGAAAAATCTCTCTGGAGTGACAAAAGTTTCTTTTAAGAAAGAAAGTTTCTGTGTGGGAAAGGGAACAGATCTCTTCTAGATAAAAATGGATGCCCCAAACAGTGTTTAGAAAAATTCCATTTCTGTTTGATTTTTGTGTTTGGCAGTAAGACAGAAACTAACTTGGTTTCACTTTTTAAATTCCAGTGATTATAAGACTTTCACATTCCCCGTGGAGTAGTTTTTTCTCGACTAGAGCCAGACTTTTTGTGTTTTTTTCTTTTTGTGTGTGTGTTTTTTTTTTTTTTTTTTTTTTTTTTTTTTTCCGGTCAAACACATGTGCTAGAGAATTTTAGCTGGCAGACGATTTTTACTGTTTCTACTTAAGACAACAGCGATGGACTCAAAACCGATTTTCTGAATCCCAGAACTTTACCACCTCTTTTTCCGAGCATCCTCAAGAGACAGAGACAAGTGTTTCCGATCACATGTGATTCTAAATTTTCCTTTCCTTTTAGAGTTGCCTACGATTCATGCAAGGACTTGAATTTTGGGTGAATTGTGTGTCTCAGAAGGTCTATGCATACCACGTACAGATGTAAGAAAGAATATATTGGTTAGAACTCACTACAATGAGCGGACTGCCACAAAGAATTAGTCATTAAGGAAAGTTTATCCTTTCCTGTTCAAAGTCTGGGGTAGAGTGACACCACTGTTAATTAATTCAATGAGAGGTGTAGCGCGTCGGCCAACTCTGCGGCCAGTGTCCATGGGACCGGGGCCGGATTAGGGCAGAAGCCTGGGTTTGGGAGTGGAGATGGCATCAAAAAATCTGAGAAAAGAGAACAGAAAGACGCTGCAGGGGAGTTATGGCCTGCAGAGGCTCCCGTAGGGGTTCCAGGCGGCGCTGCTTTCGGTAGAGACCTCTCCCCCAGCCCTCCCTGAAGCGGCTTCTCTCCGCCCCACGCTGTCACCTCCCTTGGCGCTGGCGGCTGGACCTGAGGGTTCCTCCAGTGTACACTGCCTGGTTCCGATGGCCCACTAGGAGGAAGTAAGCCTGCTGGGCTTTGAGGAGTTCAACCAGACCGTGGAGAGACCGTATTTGCCTACTGTGCCGGTTCTAAGGACACCGAAGGGAAAAGCTGGTGCCCCGACTGCGTGCAAGTTGGAAAGATCCAAATAATGACTTCAGAACAAGTTGAAAATAACTGCAGTGCCTACAGTACTTAAATATGGAACACCTCAAAAGCTGGTAGAATCTGAGTGTCTTCAGGCTGACCTTGTGGAGATGTTATTCTTTGAAGATTAAGATTTGATTATGGCAAATGTCTTGATTTCCTGATTTGCTTTAGTATAAAGAAACTTCATAATTGCTTTAAATCGATGCTAGCAATAACTAAGTAATGCTTGAAAAAATGGTTTATGTCTAAATAATAGATGGTATTAAAGTGATCACAGACCTTCAGTTTGCCTGGAATACATGGATATCTTTAAGAGATGAATCAAGTCTTTAAGACTGGCAAAAAAAAAATTAATTGAATGACATAATTATGCCCTCAATGGCACATTTTTTAAATCTGACTTCTTTTTTTTTTTTTTTTTTTGAGAGGTTTTTGCTATAGGACTTGTGCACTTGCCAGAAAGACAGAGACAGAGTGACAGAAGGTGAGAAATCACCCCCCAGGAGGGATGGCCACGCTGCAATCCCTTCTCCTCCATTCTCCTCTCGAGATCTTGCGCACGCACGCACACATGCCTGGCGTGAGTTTAAGCCACCGGGCCCGGGACTCGAACTGCGGCCGGTTACGTGGAAGTCCAGCAACGTAGCCATTACGCCATCTGTTGATCCCTAACCTGACTTTCTTTTGCCATCTTCAGAATATGGGATTTGTTCCTTAGCTTTATCTGTTCATAGTCACAAAATGGTTACTGCGGCTTTAAAGCATGTTGTTTGCACACATCCAAATTCAAAGTCTAAAGACATCACATTCCTTCATTGTGTTTCTTTTTTAAGAATGAAGAACACTTTCCTAGAACTCCGTGCCTGGTTAATTCTGGCTTTCAGTGGCCACACTGCATAATTTGTTCTTTCTGAAACCATTCATCAACCTATCCATACGAGCTGTGTTCATGTATAGAATTAATTAGTGGCACTAGATAGAAAGTTCTGTTGTAACTGATTGTAAGCCAGCATCTTCTAATGGGGATTGTAAACATCAGCCTTTTTTTTTTTTTCTATTTTTTTCCTGCACCTTAAATTTGCTGTCCAGCCTAGACAAACAGCTGTGTTGCAGTTCAGAAGAAACTTGAAATGTGCATTTCTAACAGCCTCTGGCAAAGTAAATTAGCATTACACTTGAATTTTCATAGCCCTGAATGATCATCTTCCCTTAAATGGATGTCCATAGGCACTTGCAGCTGATGGTTTCTTTTTATGAAGCAAAGCCTGTGTCTGTGTGTAAATACACACGTATCGTATGCATCGCTTTAGCGAAATTCTCACTCTCTGACGCGTTTAAAGGTTCCTTGGTACTGTAGGGAATGAAGGAATTTTCTCTTTGCTTTTGAGGGTTCACTTACAATCACGGATGATAGGCATATTAATAAGAGAAAAGGGGGACCAGCAGTTAGCGTAATGGCTATGTCGCTGGACTCCCACGTAGTCGACCGCGGTTCGCGTCCCGGACCCGGTGGCTTAAAACTCACACCGGGCGCGTGTGCGTGCGTGCCCAAGATCCCGAGAGGAGAATGGAGGAGAAGGGATTGCGGTGTGGCCATCCCCCCTGGGGGGTGATTTCTCGCTTTCTGTCTTTCTGTCTGTCTCTGTCTGTCTGGCGAGCGCACGCGCCCTATAGCAAAAAAAAAAAAAAAAAAAAAGAAAAAAAAATCTTCTCCAAAAAAAAAAAGAGAAAAGACACGCACATTGTATTTATCATGTACATATGTACATGAGAACCATAGTAAATATGCACTCCAAGAGAGGCCAGAGGGTTGAGGTTTTTATGCCCTCTGTATAGGAGAGAGGACAAAGGGAGATGGAAATCACTTCCTCTAAGTCATTTTTTAAAACTGATTTATTGATTACCAGACAGTACACATGCTTAGCAGACAGAGGCAGAGGGAGGAGAAAGAAGCTCCCCCACCTTGAGCATGGTCATTCTGAAAATCCTTCACCTACCCTTCCTTTTGGAATTTTGGGCACACACACACATACTTGGTGCATTTTTTGTTTGTTTGTTTGTTTTCTCTTTTTTTTTTAAAGAGAGAGATTTTGGCTATAGGGCACCTGCATTCACCAGAGAGACAGAAAGTGAGAAATCACTCCCTAGAGGGGATGACCATACCTCAATCCCTTCTCCTCCATTCTCCTCTTGGGATTTTAGTCACACACACACACTTGTGCCCATCATGAGTTTCAGTCATGGAATCTGGAACTCAAACCACAGTCGACTACATGGGAGTCCAGTAACATAACCATTATGCCATCTGTTGGTTCCCCCGGTGTGTTTTTCAAGCCACCATTTCTGGGACTTGAACTGTGCAGTAGCCATGTGGGATCAGCTTCCCTAAGCACTAGCCACAGAGTTGGCCCTATTCTAAATAATCTTAGAGTATATCATTTGTAGGGGAAAAAAAGGAACCCACTGCTCAGACATTCAGGAGCAAATTACTCTCTGGGAGCTGAATGGGCCTGGGAGACCACAACAATAGGTGTGAAAACCTGCCGGAATGTATTGACATTCCTCAGTCTTCCTTTCTACCATATGAGTTGAGTCAGTGAAGCTTGGGGAGGAGGAGCAAAGGCACTTACTTTCCCCTAGGCAGTTCCAGTCTTTAGACAGGCCATGCAATATCAGAGTAAAGCTCCTTGCTTTATTTAGGTTGGGCCAGAGAAAGGGAGTGAGGAGAAGGTCCCAGAGAGAGTTTGGTTTTGAGGCTGCTTCGTTAGTTCTACATATCAAAGTGTCAATCTCTGGGGTATTGTATTTTGAACCCCAATAGTAACTTCATGGGACACATTATATTTCCAGTAATGATTTTTGTTGGCAAAGCAAGTAAATTATAATTTCGTTCATTTGGAGCAAGAGACAACTTTGTTGGTTTAATATATACAATTAAATTGAGTTGAAATCTACTTTAAATGAAAATCGAAAACAAATTAAGTAATCAGTCAATGTAATGTTTGTGGTTATAGTTCTTGTATATATTTGGAAAAGTTGAGGGGGGAAAAAGAAGCTGTTCAGCATTGCCAGGCATTTTATTTTATTTCATTCCAAAGGGAAAAAAATAGTGAGCTGGTAACATTCAAAATTGGTTATAAAATATTACATATAATGATAATTTGTTTTTATATTTGTATGAACCCTGCGTTCATTCTCATAGATCAAGTTTAATCCTGCAGTACATCAGTATTCACTAGTGTTGAAACAGCAATCTCTAGTTCAGCTAATGGAATTTATTTATCGTTTGTTTTGTGTGTGTAAATTTGTCCTAGTAACCATGACTAAGGTCTTTTAATTTAACACTTGGAAATATTTATATTAATAATAGCAAATTTTCAGGTTCCTACATTTTTGGAATTGGTATTTGTGAAGTTAACACAGATTGTTTGAGATCTCTTATTACAAGTTATTTCCTTAATTTTATGACTTTGGGATGGCTGCCAGTGACTTGCTGCCTCAAAAATGATGATGTTGAGAGGGAAATGATTATGTTTTATATTGAGTTAGATTTATTAATGCTGACTTGGGTTTTGTGCTCAGGCAAATGAGTTCACAGGGAATTATCTGAGAAGTCTTGGGTCTCTGGGTAAGGGTGAAATCGAGCCATTAGAAAGTTACAGCCCGTGAGCCTTTTTTTTTCCCCCCAGAGTTAGCTACATTCAATTCAGATTTTGAATGTAATTCCCTTTCAAGTATTGATGAAAGCATTACTCCTCACTATTTTTTGGCTCCTCTATTAACACAGCACTGACATTCTAGTGAGCAATAAATTATTATTTTTTTCCTTTTTATCTCTTAAAAGTGTGCATGTAAATAAAACTGTCTCAGGGGCTAACTACATGGCATGGTGGTTCAGGCAGCTGGAATTGATATGGCCACAGTGCAGTTCAACTCCTAGACATAGACTGAGAAACACTCTAAAGATATGTGCATGTGTGCCCAAAATCCTGAAAGGAGAGGATGGAGGAGAAGGCATAGTGACATGACCATTCCCCATGGGGTGGGGGGGGGGGGGGGTGCTTTGTCCTCTCCTCTCTCTCTGTCTTTCTCTGAGGAGTACAAGCATCCACTAGCAAAATTAAAAAAAAGAAAAAGAAAAAAAAAGACTCAGGTTTTTCTCCATATCTTTCTAATCTATTGAGTTGTCAGAAAAGTCATGTCATGACACATTTTTACATAGAAAAAATACATGATGGCTTTTCCAACAATTTAATAATTTTTTGTCCCACAGCATAATATTAAAGATATAGTTAGCTATGTAACTAGGTATGGGAGAGATATGCTGTATTTGTTTGCTGAAATATAGTCTATAAAATAATTTACTGATTTAATACACCTTTTGCCACTTGTAGATACTAAACCTATTTATTGCATGGATGTGTTTCATGACTTTCAGTTACAAAAAAGCACTTCAAAACATTGCAGCATAGGTGAATTTAGTGGCTTAATGGTACAGGCTAGAGGAAGATGACTTCAGGCATAGTTGTATGCAGAGGATAAACAGATTCGCCAGTTATCTTTCTCTTCAACATTCTGCTGGGCTTTCCTCTGTGTTGACCGGCTTCTGTCACACTCTTTCTTTCTTATAGCCATAATCATTAAAAGTCTTACATTCTGGAAACTGTAAATCCGGAAAATATAGTAATTTTTATCTTGTGTAATCACGGTAGAAATCATGAAATTAAATTTCATGGCCTTGGAAATAGTGACACCATTCCTGACCCAAATCTATTTGACTATAAAGTTGGAACCTATCGACAGTAGACAAAGGTGGCTCCTAATTAATGTCCAGCAGTACCACCTGGGATCTTACTGGAAATGCATATTCTGGTTCTGAGTTCCCCACCAGAAAATCAGTATCTAATTAGAATGGTTTGGTTTACATTTCATCTCCGCCTAGTTGGATAGGCAGTCTTGAAAGGTTTCCAGATCATATTATTCTCTTATCGAATGTTTTCTGAACTCTGAGGATGTCATCTAGTGTAATTAAAGGCTTCAGTAATGAGTATATTGTTTTATATATATATATATATATATATATATATATATATATATATATATATATATGACTTTGTGGTAAGTAATAGAGTAGTTTCAACGTTGTTTCGAAAATTTTCGGTGAAAACGACAGTAATGCCAACGGAGTTTCAAGGAAGGCGGTTTGAGGTTAGAGCCTGGTTGTCACTCTTGCTAGCTGAGAGTAAGCTTTATAACCTCATCAAGCCTCGAATGTTAGCTCCCTTATTACTTAAGTAATAAGTAATCTGCCCATGTCACTTTATTTTTTCCTGCAGTTAGAGGACATGCAGTGGGGTAAAGGAGTCCGGGAGATCCCCGCCTCAGTGTGCACACTGCCGTGCAAGCCTGGGCAAAGAAAGAAGACACAGAAGGGAACTCCATGCTGCTGGACTTGTGAGCCTTGCGATGGTTACCAGTACCAGTTTGATGAGATGACATGTCAGCATTGCCCCTATGACCAGCGGCCCAATGAAAATCGAACTGGCTGCCAGGACATCCCTATCATCAAACTAGAGTGGCACTCCCCCTGGGCCGTCATTCCTGTCTTCCTGGCCATGCTGGGGATCATCGCCACCATCTTTGTCATGGCCACTTTCATTCGCTACAATGACACACCCATCGTCCGGGCGTCTGGAAGGGAACTCAGCTACGTTCTGTTGACAGGTATCTTTCTTTGCTACATCATCACGTTCCTAATGATAGCCAAACCGGATGTGGCGGTGTGTTCTTTCCGGCGAGTGTTCCTGGGCTTGGGGATGTGTATCAGTTATGCGGCCCTCTTGACGAAAACCAATCGAATTTATCGTATATTTGAGCAGGGCAAGAAATCAGTGACAGCTCCCAGACTCATAAGTCCAACATCACAGCTGGCCATCACTTCCAGTTTAATATCCGTTCAGCTGCTAGGTGTTTTCATTTGGTTTGGTGTTGATCCACCCAACATCATCATAGACTATGACGAACATAAGACAATGAACCCTGACCTAGCCAGAGGAGTTCTCAAATGTGACATTACAGATCTCCAAATCATTTGCTCCTTGGGATACAGCATTCTTCTTATGGTCACATGTACTGTGTATGCTATCAAGACTCGGGGCGTACCAGAGAATTTTAATGAAGCCAAACCCATTGGATTCACTATGTACACGACGTGTATAGTATGGCTTGCCTTCATTCCAATATTTTTTGGCACCGCTCAGTCGGCAGAAAAGGTAAGTGAAAATGCACTTCATAACATGCATTTCAAAATGTTTGTTTTTGTAAGTGTTGAAATCAAATTGATTATAAAAGGTAAGAGGTTTTATATTAATATATAAGCAGAATGGTATTCCTACGAGTAGAAAACATGGATGAGTAGGCATCTGTGCCCCATGAGTCTAGAAGTGATCGTGAACTGTGCTACATTCATGCCACTGGAAACCAACCAGAGTAGCCCCTTCAAGTTAATTATATTTGTTGTAGAATTATGCAATGTAAGAAGAGATTCCTCAGTATAAAACCATTTAATCTATGTAAGCTAAACCATTCGGTTCATGCATCCCCTCACTTCTCTGCTTATATACATCTTTCGAGTAGAAGAAGCCACAGCACCTGTTCTCCGGGTGGAAGTGTGTGATGGTCATTATCAATACGGATGCCCTTTTATCTCTCATGGCTATCGGGGATGTCACTGTGGAGTAGGACTAGTACCTGAGCTATTCCAGGTATTAGAGTTTCCCAACTGTCTGTGCACTAAATATAGCCGGGTGTGTGAATAAAGGAGAGCTTTGGTTCTAATTCCACTCTAGGTTCCCTACAGTTGCACATACATGAATCATAGCAAGCCATATAGTGAGATCAGAGATTCGTCTTTCTAGAAAGAGGAATAACATGTCATCCAGCTTTGGAAGTTTAAGATTTTCAAAATAAGTAGCTTCTAATATGTTGGTCCAGGATGTGGTTATGCCTATGTTTTCCCTGTGTAGTTACAAGTTTATAATTCTATAAATTACGTAGCTCTAATGTGCTGATTCTTAATGCAGTTAACACATGTCTACCGGTAGGCCAGATATGTGTGTCAAATAGGCAGTCTTACGGTGTTCGTTTTAGACGTGATTCAGACACACCTAATTTCTATGCTCACTCTTCTGGCTGTAGTTTTGTGTATGTACAAGTTGGAAAACCCTAATATGTTATTCCTCATTTGATATGGTGTCCTTCACTGATGTGAGCAGCTCAGACAGGTCAGTACAACTGAGACCCACAGTCCTAAAGGACCCAAGGTGTGGAAGAGGACTTGTTATAGCTGAAGATAATGGCACATTGAGAATCTAGTCTTATTCCATGTTAGATTGGACCAATCTCTTAGTACTTACTGTCCTGTGGTTAAAAATCAAAGTAAGAGCATATAAAAATGTACAGACGTTGGGGCCAGCAATTAGCGTAATGGCCATGTCGTTGGACTCCCACGTAGTCAACCGCGGTTTGCGTCCTGGACCTGGTGGCTTAAACTCACGCCAGGCGCGTGTGCATGCATGCCCAAGATCCCAAGAGGAGAATGGAGGAGAAGGGATTGAGGCATGGCCATCCCCCCTGGAGGGTGATTTCTCACTTTTTATCTCTCTGTCTCTGTCTGTCTGTCTGGCGAGCGCACGTGCCCTATAGCAAAAACCTCTCCAAAAAAAAAAAAAAAAAAAAAAGAAAAAAAATTTTACAGAAGTCTGCAATTCCAGGAATCAGTTGAATCTGTTTTTTTCCTCGTTTCTTCTATTCTCTATATACTCACATAAAGTTTTAATGACATTTGGCTGTTTATCCAACAGAAAATATGTCTTTTATCTAAATTGTAAGATTTAGAATCTGTAAATTTAGGGGGGGATGTGTTTAAGTGTATTTCATGAAACCATACAGGATTTTAAAACCAAGAAGTGAATGGTTCCAGATTATGGTTTTAGTCACAAAGTGTCTTTAAGTCCTAAAATATATGCTCAATGAGCATAGTATGTTTCAAATTCATAGTGCACGTTTATTGCCTGTGAAATCAACTTGAATTTCATTTTATTTCTTTTATCTATCCTTGGGCCAAGGGAAAAGTAAAATATGAGTTAGGATAGTGAAAAGCAATAGAAAGAAAAAAAAAAAACCATGTATGCTGATAAGTCGATAATCACTGAACTTTTTTATGATGAGTAATGGTTATCATCAAAGCCTATGGATATAATTACTTCACTATTAAAACAAACACAATATTAGATTAAAGACAAAGCCTTTTTCTGTAAATTAATTCTTAAGGAATATAAAAAGCAGGAGTAATCGTAGTGTTTATGAATGAGTCTTGTTACAAAGCCTATTTTATGATATTTGTTGCTATCATTTTGTTTTTATTTCTAGCCGTTTCTAATCATGGCTACTGATCCCTTTAAATAAGGGCACAGGTATAATTTACTCCTTAAAAAACCTGAGAATGAAACAAGGTTTCAAGAATTTTATTCACCGATTCTGGTGGTTCTAGAAGCCATTGTGCTGGTAGAATTGGACTGTAGGAAAAATCAAGCTGTCTTCAGATAATGTGCTTTTTATCCCAGAATTTTATATAACACACATTTTCCTTTGTATACTCTGGATGGATTATAATGTTTTGCATGGTTGATTGGCACAATAAAAGGCACTGAACTGCCAAATGGGAACAGCGGATTGTATGAAAGTGCACACATCCCAATGACAGGCATATGGCTAGGAAAGCATGAGTGATCAATTAAAAAAATAATCACTTTGTGTACATGAAACCATGGCCCTTACATTGTGGGAAGTGGAAAATTGCCAAATGGAATGAGAGATCGCAGCAAAAAAGCATTTTTGCCGAGGTAGCCACCTATAGAATCCACAGCTCTCCCATCTTTGTTTAGATTTAACCATCTAACTGTTCTTAAGTGGAGGAGTTGCATTGTACCAGCAACAGCAGCCATGAAAAAAGATTAGGCAGTGAGTTCAGCAATAACTATTTACTGTTTCAGGAAAGAGAATCGGTTTGCTTATCTAGGAATATTGTTTTGAAATGTCTCGTCAGTCGAGTTCGTTAACACAACATAAAAGTAAGCCATGTTCTTATTTTTGTGCAAAATATCAACCCCCATGCAGTTTATTTTTGCTTTTGTGAAGGAAGACACACAAGATTATTGACGTCCGGTTGTATATTATTAACCCTGTGGCTTCTAGAATGGGGATCACGTGATGGTCAGTGGTAGACTTCAGCTCTCACAGAACAGTTCCTCGGGCTTCAGGAATTGTAATTAGATGACTGTAATAGTGCAAGGAAACACTGTAAGAGGTAAAGCAAGAACAGAGCAGGAACTAGTGTAGTGGGGTCCCATCTCATCACTATCTCCTGGTGTTGTCTGTTGGAGCATTTGATTATTTCCTCTGAAAAACAAAAAGTTACCTGTGGGCGTCTCTACACATGGTGTAGAAAAGAAGCACACTTGAGGTAGGAAGGTTAGAGGCTATCCTGCAGAACTCTGAGAAACCCTCTAGACTCTATGTCCAACTGAAGCTTTTTAATCAGGCGTTGCATGAAGAGATTTCTAGGTAAGCCAGTATATCATTTTTTACACATGGGCAAGGAGACAAGCTTTGTACAACTTGACTCAGTAAAGTAAAAGTAAATCTTGGGGGAAGGGGCAGCAGATGGCATAATGGTTACGTTGCTGGACTTCCACGTAGTCAACTGTGGTTCGAGTTCTGGACCTGGTGACTTAAAACTCATGTTGGACACATGTGCGTATGTGCCTGCCCAAAATCCTGAGAGGAGAATGGAGGAGAGGGGATTGCAGTGTGGTCCATCCCCCCTGGGGGGTGATTCCTCACTTTCTCTCTCTCTGGTGAGCACATGTACCCTATCGAAAAATCTCTCAGAAAGAAAGAAAGGAAGGAATCAGGGAGGGAGGAAGGGAGGGAGGGAAGAAAGGAAAGAAGGGAGGAAGGAAGGAAGGAAGGAGAAAGGAAGAATAGAAGGGTAGGAAAGGGAAGAAGAAAGAAAAAAAATATTGGTATATTAGGAATGAGATTGGGGCCAGCAGATAATATGGTGGTTAAGGCAATGGACTCCCACATAGCTGACTGCAGTTTGAGTCTCGGACCTGGCAGCTTGCTTTCTCACTTTCCTTTCCTTTCTCTGTCTCCGGTCAAATTAAATAATAATTAATATTCTTTAAAAAGAAAAAGGAATGAGATTGAAACTTTTCAGAGGTCTTCCTCTGTGTATATGTGTGTTTGTTTGGATAGAAGGATGGTGAGAAGAGGAAAAAGAAAAGGATCGAGGAAATTAAGAATCCGATAAAATTGCTGGCAAACAGTAGTGGCTTGAAGAAGAAAGTATATCTTTTAAAATGACATCGTGCATTTTTCTGCCCATATCAGAACAGAACCAGGTGCATTACAAAACTTGAATAATAGGATTCCTTAATTGCCATTAGAAATCATTCCACTAGATGACAGAATTAGGACAACTGTTGGCAAGTCTTTGAACCAGCTCAGGGTCTTTAACTGAGTGGTTTTCGAAATTGTGTCTGTGATAATCCCCTGAGGAATCTGTTTGAAAAATTATTGCATGACTACCCCTCCCTCAAACTGGTTCAGTAGAACTAGGATAGGGATTGAACTCTAAATTTTTAAGTGAGCCTTTTGGAAAAATACCAGTGGAAGCCAAACATACTTCTCAAAACTACCAACATGCCTTCTTCCCATCTACACAAGACATCCTGTGACTGTTCCCTTGATTTATCATTTCAGAGCCTTTAAGAATAAAGTATTTTCTATCTCAAGCAAATTAGAGATTCAAAGGTTAAGTAACAAGGAGATCAGAAAGACATTATCCAGGGCCAAATACAAAATCAAGGATTAGAGGTCTGAATGATGTTATCAACCCCAGGGTTCCATACAAAAAGCTTAAAAAGCCAGGACCAAGGCCTTGGTCCTAGGATCAGACCTAGTAAGAGCACAAGCAGATAGGGGTGTTCTTCCCGAGGGTATTTCCTGAGGGACTGGTAATAGAGGCCACGGCATTTTGTCCTCCACATCGAACCAATAACTCCCTGGAATCTGAACACAAAGCAAAATCTACATAGGACTAACATAGGCATCAGGAATATTTGGCAGGTAAATAAACATCCTCAATTCGTGCCCAAAGCAGACATCACTAATCTGTCACAGAACACCTACCCTGAACCAAGGTGTGGTTTTGAATACTTGACAATTTTAAGGCAACCGCTATCATCCAGAACAGGAAGGAATCTGAAACTCATATGCCATTTCTGATACTTATGGATCCAGCATAGGACTGTTCATGCCTCTTCCCATCCAACTGTTTGTTGTCATTGTGAGAAAACCAATTTTGTAATGGTCTTTCAGCAGTTGAACTAACAACTACAAACATTTACTACCCCTCAGTACTTAGGACTGTGATGTGAAGTAAGGAAGACACTACCCTTCTCCATTAGGAACTCACAAGCTAGTGGTCAACATAGGCCTTCAAAGAAATATCAAATAGGGGACCAGCAAATGGCACGATGGTTGCATTGCTGGACTCCCACATAGTCAACCGTGGTTTGAATCCCAGACCTGTCAGCTTGAAACTCATGCCAGGTGTGTATTCATGCATGCCCAGAATCCCGAGAGTAAAACAGAGGAGAGGGGAATCATAGTACGGCCATCCCCCCCTGGGGGGGTTATTTCTCTCTTTCTATCTCTGTTTCTTTCTGTATTTCCAGCAAGCACATGTGCCCTTTAGCAAAAATCTCTCCCTGAAAAAAAAAAAAAAAAAAAAAAAAAAAAAAAATCAAATAGCACAAGACACAGGATTTTTGTAGCACACAGAAAGGACAGGCACACAGAAAAGGAGATTTCACTTAAGATTCACAGAAAATAATGACAAGTGGACTGAAATTAACAGGCATAGAAAGTGGCATGACAATCCAGTAGGAAATTATATCACGTGCAAAAAAAGTAAGAAGTGGTATTCTTAGCACATGGCACCTAGAGAGGAAACAGATTGTACTTGTGTGAATTTGACTCATGTAAATGTAAGAGAGTATAGTCATACAAGTTAATAAAACCTCATTTTGTGGTCAAATTTTGAAACGATGAATCTCAACATTTCACTCCTAAATTAAACTTCTGGCAAGAATCATATCTGTTCAATGTGGCGGGCCAAATTGATTTTAAATACCACACAAGCATACCTTGTTTTATTGCACTTCACTTTATTGTGCTTCACAGATACTGGGTTTTTAGAAATTGAAGGTTTTATGCTTGGTGGAAACAGTGCATTGAACAAGTCTGTAGTTACCATTTTTCCAACTGTATGTGGTCAATTCATGTCTCTTTCTCATATTTTGATAATTCTTGCAATATTTCAAACTTTTTCATTGTTATTATACCTGTTATGGTGATCTGTGATCAGTGATTTTTGATACTACTACTGTAATTGTTTTCGGGAGCCATGAACTGTATCCACATAGACAGTGAATGTAACTGATAAATCTTGTGTGTGTTCTCACTGCTTTACTAAACAGACATTGTCAACCTCTTCACTCTACTCAGGCTTCCCTATTTCCTGAGATATAATATTGAAATTAGGCCAATGAAACATTCTACAGTGTCTTCTAACAATTCAAGTAAAAGGAAGACTCGCACTTCTCTTACTTTAAATAAAAGCTAGGAAAGATTAAGTTTAGTGAGGACAGCATGTCAAAAACCAGGATAGACCTCTTGTGCCAAAGTTAGGCCAGTTGTGAATGCAAAGGAAAAGTTCGCAAAGGAAATGAAAAGTGCTATTCCACTGAACTCACAAATGGTAAGACAGTGTAAGTGCTTTATTACTGACATGGAGAAATTTCAGTGGTCTGGGTTAAAGAGAAAATCAAATCAGCTACAGTGTTTCCATAAATCAAAGCCTGATCCAAAACAAAGTCCTAGCTCTATTCAATTCTATGAAGGCTGAGAAAGGTGAGGAGGCTGCAGAAGAAATGCTTGGTGCTAACAAAGGTCGGTGTATGGAGTTTAAGGGAAGAAACTGTCTCCATAACATAAAAGTGTAGATGAAGCATCAAGTACTAATGTACAAGCTGCAGCAAATTATCTAGAAGATCTAACTAACATAGTTGATGAAGTTGGTTTACATTAAATAACAGATTTTCAATGTAGATGAGACAATCTTATATTGGAAGATGATGTCACCTAGGGCTTTCATAGTTAGAGAAGAGAAGTCATTGCCTGATCTCAAAGCTTCAAAGGGCAGATTTACTGCCTGTTTAGGGGCTGATGCAGTCAGTGGCTCTAGGTTGAAGCTGATGCTCATTCCAAAATTCCTAGGGCCCTTAAGAAGTATGCTAGTATATTCTACCTGTGCTCTATTAATAAAACAAAATCCTGGGTGACAGTGCATCTGTTTACAGTATAGTTTACTGAATATTTTAAGTCCACTGTAAAGACTTAAAACTTGGGGGGGGATAATTTTTCTAAAGATAACTACTAATTGACAATGCTACTTGTCACCAAGAGCTCTGATGAAAATATACAACAGATTCATGCTGTTTTTATGCTTGTTAATACCAGCCATTCTGCAGTCCTTGGATCAAGGAGTAATTTTAACTTTCAAGTCTTATTATTTAGGAAATACAATTTTTAATGCTATTGCAGCCACAGATAGTGAATCCTTTTATGCACCTGGGAAAAATAAATTAACATTTTGGGAAAAAAAATGACCATTCTAGATGCCATTAAGAAAATTTGTGATTCATGGAAGGAGGTCAAAATATCAGCACTAATAGGAATGTGAAAGAATTTTATTCCAGCCCTAAAGGATGACTTTGAGGGTTTCGAGATTTCACTGTAAAAAAGAAATACAGATGTGGTAGAAATCACTAGACCACTAGAATTAGAGGTAAAACCTGAAAATGTGACTGAATTGCTATAATCTTATCATAAAATTTTTAACAGATGAGCAGTTTCTTTTTATAGATGAGCAAAGAAAGTGGTTTCTTGAGATGGAATATATTCCTGTTGCATGCTGTGAACATTGTTGAAAAGACAACAAAGGATTTAGAATATGGCATAAACTTAATGAAGCAGCAGTAGGCTTCGATAAGATTGACTTGAATTTTGACAAAAGTTCTACAGTTGTTACAGTACTATTGAATGGCATTGCATGTTACAGAGGAGCCTTTCATGAAAGGTTCAATTGGTGTGAACTTTGTTGTAGTATTTTGAGAAATTGCCATAGTCACCCCAACCTTTAGCAAATACCACACACTGATCAATCAGAAGCCATCAGTATAGAAGGAAAATCCTTCATCAGGATAAAGATTACAATTTACTGGGACCAGCAGTTGGCATAATGACTATGTCGCTGGACTCCCATGTGGTCGACCATGGTTCTAGTTCTGGACCCAGTGGCTTAAACTCACATCGGGCACATGTGCGTGCGTGCCCAAGATCCCAAGAAGAGAATGGAGGAGAAGGGATTGTGGCATGGGCATCCCCCGTGGGGAATGATTTCTTGCTTTCTGTCTCTCTGTCTCTCTCTGTCTTTCTGGCAAGCACATGCACCCTATAGCAAAAATCTCTCAAAAAGAAAAAAAAAAGATTACAACTTGCTGAAGGTTCAGATGATTGTTCACATTTTTATTATTTTTTTAACTGAAATATTTGGTACTCATTCTTAAAATCAAAGAGTCCCCTATGGACATATGGAATTATGCCTGGTCTTCCCTCTGATCCAGTTCTACCACCCACTCCTTTCATAGGCCTGGACTCTATAACAGAGCAAGACAAATGGTAAGGTGTGGAAGCTAGGAAAAGCTAACAACAGTTTATAAATGTGGAAGAGGGGCAAGCAGGTGGTGTGGTGATTAAAGCACTGGACTCCCACATGGCCAACCATGGTTTGAGTCCCAGAACTGGTAGCTCAAAAAATCACGCTGGACACGTGTGTGTGTGTGTGTGTGTGTATGTGTGCCCAAAATCCAGAGAGGAGAAAGGATTGTGGCATGGCCATTTCCCCTTGGGGGTGATTTCTCGCTTTCTCTCTCCAGCAAGTGCACATTCCCTATGGCAAAGCAAAACATGGCTCTATATATACATGTATTTACATGTGTGTATGTGTGTATAAATATATATATTTATATACACATATATATGTGTGTACGTGTGTGTATATGTATATGGAAAGAATGCAAAAATATCTTATTTTGGAATGAGAATTTAAAGAATAGTATGTGAGGGTGATCAAGGGTGAGAAACAGCTAGAGCCACCAAAACTAGTTAAGAGTATCCATTGTAAGGGATTGATCAAAGATGGTGCTGTTTTGAAGAAAGCCTGAGGGAAGTATAGAAAACATAGAGCTCACAAGCTATATTGAACTGCTTGAACATTGAGGATATGAATAGATTATGCCTTATCTTTTACTTGTATTGTGATTGAAATAGAAATACATTTATAGATTTTTTTTTCATGTTGAGTTTTACAAGGAACTTTGGCTACTGTTTAATCTTTTTTTTTTTTTTTTTTCAAATAATATCAGCCAAGTGGTGAATGAGAAAAGACTCCCAGTCCTGTGCCCTAGAGATAATCATTGCCAATACTTTGATAGCTACTTCCAAGAACGTAAATATATACATATTCACACACACACACAAATATATTTTCAAGCAAAAGTCCATATTTTATGCTTCTAGAATGTTTAGTAAGAACCTTCACCTTGTATCTAAATGGAGAGAAAGGTGTAGATTTTTATCATGGCCATTTGTGCATCCGTGCTGTGATGGACACACCTACTGGTTGTTGAGGTCTTGCTTCTGCTGTTAGATTTTGTCTGTTCATATCCTATCAGAAGCCTGTGAAACCATCTCCTTTCTGGTGTCTGCTGTGACCTTATTGTTAACTGAGCTGCTCTCTCAAGAACCATCTGAAACCAGCTGTTTGTAAGTCTGGTGTTGGATAATGACTTGGGAAGGCGCATTCTTTCCTGCCATGATACATCAGCTCATTTCAGGTACAGTTACTTAGGATCATTGGAGCCTTCACCATCTTAGCCCCTTGATTTAGCTAGAATAGCTAGGTGAGCAGATCCTGTGTAAGACTGTACTGAGCTAGAACTAATAAGATTTAGCTTACTATAGTAAAACAAAGGCTCCAACCATTCATGATTTGGACAGAGAGAGAGATTCCTGCGAAAAGTAGGAAGACTCAATAAGGAATCTTGAATCTGTCTGTCAATCCCTATTAAGTTTTCCCTAGACCTAGAATTTTTTCTCAGGTATCTTTCACTTTGAGACCTTAGCCATCAAGAGACCAACACAAGTACTCAAGGCACTCACTTCATCATTAGAACCAGGATAATCTGACTGGTTTCTGTTCTTGGCATTTCTTGGAGTATCAGAGATGACCTTTCATTTTCAGAGGGAACTTTTCTCAAAGCTCAGGCAATCATGACTGTCAAATCTGGATTTGGTCACCTGAGATCTCTGTACTATAGGGAACAAGACTGGCCCAGATGGTCTATCTTTAGGGTCCCAATTGCCCTCTCATCTTTCTCTGGTTCCAGTAGCTAATGCTATAACCATTCTCCCTTACCCTACTTTCCTATAGTGCTCTGAACATAATCATTGCACAGTTATGTATCATTTATATCTTTGGTTCTCAGTTCTACCATCTTCACAATGGGTCTCATTATTTCTATCTCCAGGCTTAAGAGAAAATGAGGTCTTTAATCTGCTTTAGTAAGAAAACTTAAAAGATAGATGATACCAGGTACTGGAAAGGATACAGAGAAACAGTCACTCTTGGGTATACTGCTGATGGGAATATAAAAGATGGTACGGGGCTAGATGATGGCATATGGTTACAGTGCTGAACTCCCACATAGCTGAACATGGTTCGAGTCCCCGATTCAGTGGCATGAAAGTCACACCGGGCACATGTGTGTGTATGCCCAAAATCCCAGGAGGAGAATAGAGGAGAAGGGACTGTAGTGTGTCCGTCACCCCCAGGGGTGATATCTCACTTTCTCTGTCACCATCTCTTGTGTCTCTCTCTACCATGAGTGCAGGTACCCTATGGCAAAAAACTCAAAAAAAAAAAAATATGGTATAATCAAATTGGAAAATGGTTTGGCAGGTCCTTAGAAAGTTAAACACATTTAGAGCATGCCATAATGCTTACACAAGTTCTTTTTATGCATTTACCTAAGAGAAGGAAAACAGTATTTCCACATAAAGACTTATATATGATTTCTTTGTAACTTCCTTTATGTTTGCCCCAAACTGAAACAACCCAAATGTCTATCAATGAGGAAATGGATAAATACTTTGAGATGTATCTATTAGATGGAATACTAATCTGCAATGAAAAGTAAAAAAAAAAAAAATGCATTCAATGGCATGGGTGAATCTCAATCATATTGAGTGGGAAAAATCAGACCAATAATATTTATTGCATGATTCTATGTATAGTACATTTTTTTAAAAAATTGGATTGATCTATAGTGATGGAAAGAAGATCAGTGGTTGACTATGGCTGAATGGGGAGGGGCTGAAGGATCACAAAAGTGAATGAGGAAATATGTGAGTAGATGTATATGTTCACTCTTGATTGTGATGGTTTCACTGATGCGTACATAAGTTGAAACTAATCAAATTATATAAATTGTACTTCAAATATGTAGTATATTATTTATCAATTATGTGCTCATAAAGCCATGAGACAGTTGCTTTGAATAGAAATCATTACCTGCCTCTTCTCTCTTTTTTTTTTTTTTTTTTGAAACATAGTCATTGAAAGTCCTTATGCTGGTACCAGCAGATGGCATAATGGCTATGTCGCTGGACTCCCATGTAGTTGTCCGTGGTTCGAGTCCCGGACCCCGTGACTTAAACTCACGCTGGGCATGTGTATGTGCATGCCCAAGATTCCAAGAGATGGAGGAGAAGGGATTGCAGCGTGGCCATCCCTCCTGTGGGGGTGGTTTCTTGCTTTCTGTCTTTCTGTTTCTCTCTGTCTTTCTGGCGAGTGCATGCACCCTATAGCAAAAACCTCTCCAAAAAAAAGAAGAAAAAGAAAGTCCTTATGCCAGTGGAGCTTTATGCAAGGTACTAAGCCTAGAATTTGCATCCATAATGAAATTCAAAATGGCATAAATCAGAATATCTAGAGCTCATCAAATATTCTCTGGCTCATGATAAATGGTCAGTAAGGAAAAACTTTACTGGGTCAACTAATGGTACGGTGGTTAAGCTAGCTGGACCCCATATGGCTGGCTGTGTGATTTGAGTACCAGACCTGGTAGCTTGAAAAACACACCAGGAATGTGTGTCTGCATGCCCAAAATCCCCAAAAGAGAGAGGAATGGAAGAGAAGAGGTTGTAGCATAATCATCCCCATGGAGAGGGGTTACTTTGTTTCCTTTTCTTTCTGTCTCTCTCTCTCTCTCTCTCTGGCATTAGTATGCACCCACTAGTAAAAATAGAAAAGAATAGCTTTATCCTTCTAGCCAAAGATTTCCTTAGAGAGAAAAAAAATGTCTATTTTGGGCATTAGCAGGAGGTCTGCAGAAGGTAAAATAATAATGTACTTGGAGGAACTGGAAAAATAGGATGTAGGAACTGGAGGATTGAAAACACTAACACTCAAGCGGTGGTAGAGGTAAAATTCTGGAGGACTCTGTGTGACCTACAGGTGCTTGGGTTTGGTTTTAAGCAAAGGGAGGGGGTGTTTCAGTGTTTATAGGGTAAGGGCATGGCAGTGTTGGATTTATGCTTCAGAAAGATGAATTCTTGCTTATGAGTAATAGATTGCATGGTAGTTAATACATGAAATTTTACTCTGGGAAGACAGGTAATGGCTGCCAGTCAAGATTTAAATGGCCTTTCTCTGGGCTCAGATCTTTAGACTCCTATTAACAGATAGCCTGAGGGGTGAGAAAGAATGAGATTTTACTCTCTTGGAGTAAAAATTGGATCAGAACTTGGAGCTTGCTGTGGCCACTTTTCCTCCTTTTCTGTAAAGAGCCCAGCAAACCTCACGTAGCAAAGAGTGTTAGATGATCACATGGCATTAAGATTATCCTCCCATCCCTGTTCCATAGGACGTTGGGTGGGAAGAACGCTTTGACACTGGCTCGGCCCTCTGTACCCTCACTCCCCAGGCAAAGCACAAAACATGGGCCTAGCCATTGATGTCTATCATGAGTATTAGTAAGAGCCTTCAGATGCAAGAATATTGTCCATACACAGTCTTCTTGGTTTTGGGGTAGTCTCAGTATGTTGCCACAGCACTATTTCCCCTGAGTATAATAGAGCTCTAGCTACTCAACAGTGCCTAGCACATACAGCTGTCCTCTGATGACTGGCACGTGGGTCACAAGAGTTCAGGGCATATGCCATCTGCTGTCGAGTTGGCCCAGCTTATTACCTGTATTTGCAGACTCTGTCTGCCCCAGCTGAGCACCGCATTCGAATCTCCAGGTCTGCCTGGGCTTATAAGGTGGTTGGACCATAAAGTATCCGGAAACAAACTTGCTATGAGTAATTAACCAATTGCCAAGTACAAGGAGGGCTTGTGGGCTATCTCAACTCTGACTGAGTGGAAGTCATATTTTCCCACTCCAGTCTCACGTGCAAGAGGGCGTTGGGAGAAATAAGGGGCTCCGTGGTCCATGGAGGACTTGTAGGGTAGGGTTGAGAGTGTACATGGCAAAGGATGTAGAGGATAGATTAATGCCACTAAATTAGCACTTCCTAGAGGTTCTCAGATGTCTGTATGTCTCTGTATACCTGAAGGTGAAACCTCATATATATGGGCCATTAGTAGAAATCTGTTGGTGATTACCTGAGTGACTGAAACAAAAAGTCAGTTTTTTGTAAAGTGTATTTCTTGGACAGTCACGTGTCTCTTAACATTTCACCAAAGACCAGACCATGCATCTCACAAGATTATAAACTTCTTATCACTAATGGCATCACAGTCATTGTAACATTGTGACAGAGTGTGTTACTTACATATTTTTGTTGATGCTGGTGTAAATAAGCCTTGCATAAAAGTATTTTATTAGGTCGCCAGAAAAGTCATGACATATTTTTCTATTTTTTTCTATACAAAAATGCTTCAAGGCTTTTCCAATGATCCAATACATACAATTATGTGCAGTATATCATACTTGATAATAAATGACTATATTACTGGTTTATGTATTGACTGTATGTTAATATATTCTCGTCATTATTTTAGAGTATATTCTGTTTGTGAAAGCAAAAAATTTACCATAAAAGAGCATGCCACATCACACCAGAAGCCTTGAATATCTCCTGCTTACTGTTGTCTCTTGATAGCATCATTTTCTGTTGTGCTTGACTTAATCTTATATTGCTTTGTCCATCATGGCTGCTAAGCATACAAAGTCCACTGCTAGTGTTGTCACAGTCAACGATTGACCCAGAAACAAAATTAAAGTGATTAAGGACTGCAAAAGTGGAAAATCGCTGATGGTTATTTCTCAGCAGCCAGGTGTGTCTCATTCCTCCATAGCTACAAATTTGAAGAACAGGAACAAAATGACAGGAGCTGTTAAAAAATCCATTACGATGAAGGCAGTGAAACAGGAGGGGTCTATTGCTAGACATGGGGAAGTTTCTAATGACCAGGACTGAAGACCAGACACAGAAGCATATCCCTCTCAGCATCATGACTTATGGCCAAGGCAAAAATTCTACTTGTAATGTTGGAGAAAAAAAAAATGGCTGGACTTGACTATGATGTTGACTTCACTGCTAGCTCTGAGTGGCTTAAGTGATTCAAGAAGCATTATTCATTATACAGTTTGGAAGTAGGTGGTCTTGTAAAGGCAACTGGAGATTTTTTTGGAATTTCTAGATAAACTAACAGTGGAGGAAAATTACTTGCCATAGCAAATCTTCAATATGGACAAAAACCACCCTATTCTGAAACTAGATGCCTAAAAGGACATTCATCCACAAGGAGGCCAAGTCAAGGCCATGTTTCAAAGCTTTCAAGGACAGGACAATAGTCTTGCTTGGAGGCAATGTTGCAGGCTACAAATTGAAACTCTCTACAGTATGACACAATGAGAACCACAGATCCTTCAAGCCTGTCAATGAGCACACAGTACTATTGTGCTATGGAAGTAGTAAGAAGTCATAAATTACCCAGCTTCTCTTCCCAGATATCCTCTTGAATTGCTGTGCCAGCTAAATGGAGAAGCACTGTTTGGAGGAAAACATGCCTTTCAAGATTTTACTTATTGTTGAGAATGTTCCCACACATCCCCCTTTTTTTGGTAGTCGTCTTCCCAATTTCAGAGTGATTTTTTTTCCCCAAAATGCTACTGCTTTGATCCAACCAATGAATCAAGGAACTATGAGAGCTTTTAAGGCCTCTTACTTGAGAAGAACCTTTGCTGGATTATTGTTGGAACTGAGGAAGACACTGAAGTGAACTGATGCAATTCTGGAAGGATAGCAGCACCTACGATTGCATCAAGGACCTTGTTAGGGCTTGAGCTGATGTCACCAGGTACTGTATCAATACCTTTTCCTTTTCAGAGAAAACCCTTCAGAGGTTTAACCATAACTTCAGAGGATTTGCCAAATATGAGGAGGTTATTAAATTCAACAAGGCAAGCCACTTTAACCTGGATAAAGATGGCACTGAGGAGCACCTAGAGGTGCTCCTTGAGGAATTATGTATGAGTGGATGATGAAACTGGAACAGGAATGTAAAGCTGAAGAAAAAGAAAGACAAAAGGAAACTGTAGGAGAAGAATTGGAAGAACCCCTAAGAAAATTTACAGCGAAGGGCTTAGCAGCTTTTTACACAGTTCAACCAGCTCCTTAAAAAAATTTAGAGACATGGCCCTGCCTTCTGTCTTCCTCAGTGCTACCTGCAGAGGTAGCAGCCATCTCCTACCTGGCATCGTCACCCTCAGACTGTTCATAAAGCTCAAGGTTATCACAAAGAGGACCAAGAAGGCACCATCTGGCACCAATCAGACTGATATGTCAAAATTAAGAGTTGCTGGTAGCAGCCCACAGTATTGAAAACAGAGTGTGGAGGAGATTTAAGGGCCAGATCTTGGTCCCCACTATTGGCTATGAGAGCAACAAGAAAACAAAACAAAACACCTGCTGCCCAGTGGCTTCCACAAGTTCCTGGTCCACACTGTCAAAGAGCTGGAAGTGCTGCTGATACATAGTAATTCTAGCTGTGCTGAGGTCACTCACAATATTTCCTCCAAGGACCGTGAAACCATCATGGAAAGAGAAGTCTAGCTGGCCATCAGAGTCACCAATCCCAACACCAGGCTGCACAGAAAAATCATATGCACATTTTATTTGTATCTAAATAAAACCACAAAACAAAAAAGAAAAAAGTTTGGAAACATAAACCCTAAACACCAAAAGTAGTTTTTTTTTTTTTTGTTTTTTTTTTTTAATTATTACCAGAGGAATGTTAATGGTGCCTTGTCTGCTTACAAGCAAATTCATGATGAAGAAAGAAAGAACTGAAACAGATCACTATAGGAAATGTTCCTGAAAAGAGGGACACCACCTCAAGAAGAGCCTCGGGCACAGTCTTCAGGGAGCGTTCCGGAAAACTCATGGTTATCACTGGAGATGACAGTGCCATGCATGTTATTGCTCCTGAAGACTTTTCAGTGTGACCAGATGTGGAAGTAGAAGATAATGATATTGGTGATCTTGACCCTGTGAAGACATGGGCCAAGGAGTGTGTTTGTGTCTTAGTTTTTAAAGAAACAGTTTAAAAAGTAATAAATAAATGTAAAGTTGACATAATAATGCTTGTAAAATAAGGATATAAAGAAAGATAACATTTTTGTACAGCTGTATGTGTTTGTGTTTTAAGCTAAGTATTACTACAAAAGAGTCAAAAAGTTAAAAGTATACAAACTTTATAAGGTAAAAATAGTAAAGTTAATTTATTATTAAAGAACAAAACATTTCATAGATTTAGTATAGCTGAACTGCTCCAGGTTTATGAAGAATGCAGTAATGCAGATGCTATAGGTTCCACTTTTTTTTTTAAGAGAGATTTTTACTGTAGGGTGAATGTGCTCAACAGAGAGACAGGGTGTGAGACATCACTCCCCAGAGGGATGGCCATGCTACAGTCTCTTCTCCATTCTCCTCTTGGCATCTTGGCACACAAGTACATGCACCCAGCATGAGTTGGATGGGTCTGACACTCAAACCACAGTCAACTCTGTGAGAGTCCAGTGACGTAACCATTATGCCATCTGCTGGTCTCACCCCTCACTCATTTCTGACAATCAAAGCAACTTCTAGTCCTGCAAGCTACACTCATGATAAGTGCTCTATATGGGTGTACCATTTAAAAAAAATTTTATATCATATTTTCACTGAACTTTTCCTATGTTTAGATATATATATAGAGAGAGAGAGAGACTTACCGTTATGTCATAATTGCCCTTGGTATTCAGTACAGTCATCTGCTATGCAGATATGTAGCTGAGGACTAACAGGCTATGCTGGCTATATAACCCAGTTATGTAGTAGGCTATTCCACCTAGGTTTGTGTGACTATGTATTTTACAGTGTCAAAATTGCACAATGGGGAACCAGCAGATAGTGTAATGGTTACATAGCTAGATTCGCATGTGGTTGACCATGGTTTGAGTCCCGAACCTTAAAGCTCAGGCCAGGCATGTGTGCATGCATACCTGAAATCCTGAGGGGAGAATGGAGGAGAAGGGATTGTAGCATGGCCATCCCCCCGTGGGGGTGATTTCTCACTTTCTTTCTCTCTGTCTCCCTCTGTCTCGCCAACAAGGGCATGCGCCCTATAGCAAAAATGTCTCTTAAAATAAAAAAAAAAAAAGGTATAGTGGTGCAGTTCTTAGAACATATCTCAGTTGTAAAGTGACACATGACTAAATCTCAGCTTCTCTAGTCTTCGCTTTTAACTTTGATGTAACCTCACTTTACTGACCTGTCACGTGCAAAAATGGCTGCTACTGTTTCCAAAGAGGTTTGATTTATGTATAAGGTAGGGAGTCCGTTGTCACACCTGGGCGATTTTGGCTAACAAACTAAAAGTCCTTGATTAGTTTGTAATGACTGGGTTTTAGCATCCAAGCTGAGGCTGCCTTCCAAGTCTGTCAATTACATTGTGTTTCTCTGGTAACCTTCCCACTGGCCTGTCAGAGTGACTAGGCTGGGACACCATGGCCAAATTACATTGTTGATGAGGTAAGGACTGCTGCCTGGTGCTAGACCAAATGCCAGATGAATGGGATGCTCAGTTTTAACCCAGTAACCAGATCATTGTCTCTTTGATTAATGTTCTTTTAATGGATCTTGAGGTATCTAGTGCATTCTTTTTAAAGTAATTTAATTAAGAGGCAAGGGACCAAATGAATAGTAACTCATTTGTGTAGCAAAGCTTAATTTTTCATCCATTTTTCTCCAAATCTTTCTCCAAATCTTTACCATGTGGGATAGGGTTAGGGGAAAGTTTTTATAAACCCTTGGCACCTTTGTGTTAGGTTCTAAAGGGAGATATTATTCAGGTATAGTGTAGTGGGGAATGGGCCATGATCTTAAAATACTCTAGTGCTGAAAATATGATCTAAAAAGAAAATATGATCTAAAAAGCCAATAACAAACAGAGGCAAATTATTGACACACTCATTAAACTGAAAACTGTAAACATGTCCGTGTAAGAGGAGACTCTCTCATCTTACTCCAGGATTAAGAGATGAATGGATAATGGGTAAGCGAGCTCATTGAATTTTAGATCCTAATAAGGGGATATTGAGAAACAGGTATTATCATTCATTTGTGTCATAGAAATCTAGCTTCCCACTACAGCTTTTAGGAAAAGAAACTGTAAGGAAATGACTTCTCAGTGGTGATGCTGACAGTCAGTCTGCCCAATACAGAGGCACTGGTGTCTGTTAGCAGGTCCTCTGGTGCCTAAAATTGAATATGGTCTCTCTGATGTGACTGTGAGCTCCCATTCAGCGTTTATGTTCCAACTGACTACATGGCTTATAACAACAGTGATAGTTGTGATCCAAAGCATTCCATTGCATGGATCTAGAAAAGATGGCTGATACACTGATAGAGCCAATATGACAGCTTTTTGTTCCCCATGATGGCATCACTTTTTTTTTTTTTTTAAGAGAGAGATTTTTGCTATAGGGCACATGTGCTCACCAGAGAGATAGAGAGATAGAAAGTGAGAAATCACCCCCCCTCCCCCCCCCCCCCAGGGAATGGCCAAGCTTCAATCCCTTCTCCTCCATTCTCCTCTTGAGATTTTGACCATGTACATACTCATTCCCAATGTGAGTTTTTTTCTTTTTTGTTGTTGTTTGTTTGGTTTTTTTTTTTTTTTTTTTTTTTTTTTTTTTTTTAGGAGGAATTTTTGCTATAGGCCTCATGTACTTGCTGGAGAGAGAGAGAGAGACAGAAGTGAGGAATCACCCCCCAGGAGGTTGGCCACACCACCATTCCATCTCCTCTGTTCTCCTCTTGGGGTCTTGGGCATGCATGCACATGCACCTAACGTGAATTTTAAGTCACCAGCTCCAGGACTCAAACCATGGTGAACTATGTGGGAGTTCAGTGATGTAACCATTATGCCATCTGCTGGCCCCACCCCCAATGTGAATTTTAAGCTGCTGGGTCTGGGACTCAAACCGCAGTGAACTACATGGAAATCCAGCAACATAACCATTATACCATCTTTTGGTCCCACTACCATCTTTTTTATTCCAGGGCCTACCATCCAAAGCTAGATATTCTAAGATAATTTTAAAACAATTCCTTTTTCTTCTCAGCAATACCCTGTTATTTAACAATCAATTTTTTTTCTAAGTGCCTGTAGTCTGTCCTAAGACAGCCATCAACTTGGGGTCATATCATTACCTTTTAAAAAATCTTTCAATGACTTCTCATTGATATTGCTGTTGACTCCCTTCCACAGTCACATTTAGAATAGAATTTAAACTTTTCCTTAGTACTTAGAAGGCTTAGATCAAAGATCACAAACTTCCACCTCTGGGGCCCAATTCAACTAGTTGCTTGTTTTTGTAAATAAAGTTTTATTGGAATACAGCCACATTCATTCATTTACATTCTGCCTATGGTTTCTTTTGTGCCACAAGAATAGAGTTGAGTAGTTGTGAGAGAGATCATTTAGCTTGCAAAGCTGAAAAATATTAATAAATAGGGCATTTGCCAAAAACCTAGCTTTGATGCTTTGGTACTTCCCTCCTTCTGACCCTCATTTTCCACTTTTCTCATCTTTGCTAACTTCCCTTTAGTATTTCTGGCATTATTTCTATCCCTGAATGTGCCAGAGCCATTTCCTTTCAGGACCTTTGCACAAGGTGTACCCTTCTGTCTAGGACACTGTCACTCAAACTTTCTTATACTGTGTCCTCCTCATCATTCAAATTTCAGCCTGTATGAGGCCAGCAGTTAGCGTAATGGCTATGTCGCTGGACTCCCACGTAGTTGACCGCAGTTCGAGTTCTGGACCCGGTGGCTTAAACTCACGCCGGGCGTGTGTGCGTGCATGCCCAAGATCCCAAGAGGAGAATGGAGGAGAAGGGATTGCAGCATGGCCATCCCCCCTGGGGGGTGATTTCTCGCTTTCTGTCTCTCTGTCTCTCTCTGTCTGTCTGGCGAGCATACGCGCCCTATAGCAAAAACCTCTCTAAAAAAAAATTTTCAACCTGTAGATGCATATCAGATCAGATGATTCTTGCTATAGGGCGCTTGTGCTCACTAGAGACACAGAAAGTGAGAAATCACTACCCCCCCCCCCCCAGGAGGTGGCCATGCCACAGTCCCTTCTCTTCCATTCTCCTCTCAGCATTTTGGACATGTACACACACACTCCTGGCATGAGTTTTAAGCTGCCGGGTCCAGGATGCAGACCACAGTTGACTACAGGGGAGTCCAGTAACGTAACCATTATACCATCAGATGGGTCTTCTTACTCTGCTTCAGCTAAGGGTGAAATGATCCCCACCTCAGTGATATGTAGAATGTCCCTGTTACTCATACTGCAGTAAGTGATGTCAGCTATTATTTTATTCAAGTGTCTTTTTACCCATATTTTCTCACTTCAATGTGCTAATGGAAATGTTCTGAAGATAGTGTTAGACCTTTCTCATTCTTCTCTGTATCCCGAGGGCTCCAAACAGTGGGAGGTGCATAGTAAGTGCTCAATAAAGCTCTGTAGATTGAATGAATGAGTGAATACATGAATCTGTTTGGGGGAATATAAAGATCCTATTGTTAGTGAACAGTTTAACAGTGGAAAAAGTGATGTAAACTAGTGTCTAAAAAGCATTGCAACAAAACCATACAAAAGTAGTTTTTATAACTAGAACAACTTTGCAGAAGATCAATCTTGCTAGGGGGGTATGTCCATGAAGACTGTGAAGATAATCAGACAGACAAAGATAATCTTCTGGGAAGATTAGGCATTGTTATACAGCTAAAGACTTTTTGAACCAGAGGCATTGACCTTGAAGATACTTATTGAAATCAATTCCCAATGGATATATAAAATGTCCAATATCATACACTATTTTCAGTATTCAGAACAGTAAACATGAAAAAGAAAATTCAATAATATACAGTGAAAGGGAGAATGCAAGGAAATGGATATTGTTTTTTGGAGGGTAGATTTTTGTTATAGGGTGTGTGCACTCACCAGAGAGACAGAGGAAGAAAGTGAGAAATCATCCCCTCAGGGGATGGCCACACTGCAATCCCTTGTGGGATTTTAAGCATGCACGCACATATGCCCAGTGTGAGTTTCAAGCCATCCAGACATGATCTACAGTTGACCATGTAGGAGTCTAGTCCCAACCACCACACCACCCATGGGCCCTGGAAATGGATATTCTTAGAATTTACAAATGCATGTATGAACTGGTCAGTTTTGTTGTTGTTGTTTTTGTTTTTGCTATAGGATTCATGCACTCGCTAGAGAGGGAGAGAGAGAGAGAGAGAGAGAGAGAGAGAGAGAGAGAGAAGGAAAGTGAGAAATCACCTCTCGGAGGGATGACCATAACACAATTCCTTCTTCTTCATTCTCCTCTCAGGATTTTGGGCACGCATGCACAGGCACCTCGTGTGATTTTCAAGCAATTGAGACAACAGAGGTTTTCAGAGAATAAATGACTTTCCTAGGG
The DNA here is from genome assembly GCA_026018925.1 of Tupaia tana. NCBI lineage: Eukaryota > Metazoa > Chordata > Mammalia > Scandentia > Tupaiidae > Tupaia > Tupaia tana. The sequence goes on along the minus strand of JAKSZU010000022.1, from coordinate 8,627,793 downwards.
TCTCAGAGCCAGGAAGGGACATAGGAAGTTGCTGATTAAGTTGTGTCTCACATAGAACCGTACTCTGGGTGGGAGACTGGGACAGTAGAAACAGTTGTTTCTTTTACCTTGGACAAACAACTTGAAGGTTTAGTGCCTCAGTTTCTTTATTTCTAAAAGGAGAATGGTAGTAGTATTTACTTCATAAGGTCGTCATGAAGATTTATTGAGCTATTTCATTCATTCCATGTACGTGCATTAAGTGTATTATTTTACATAAAAATGTACAAAAAAAGTTTGTATGTGTGGATATGCACAGCAGGGACTGCAATACACGGTAAGAAAAGAATAACAATCAGAAGAGTTAAATTGCCTTGTCTGCATTTTAGTGAGGGGAAGATAAAAATATTAAAAATGTCAAACTTTGACAAATAGTGTGGAAAATAAAGCAAATGGAGGGGAAGCGCTAGGAAGGGTGTGAGCAGTTGTCCCCATAGTGACTAGGCGCTGACAGAAGACCTCACTGAGATGATGATCTTTGAACAAAGATGTAAAGAAGCAAATCATGAGGAGATCAAGGGGAAGAGCATTCCAGGGAGCAGCACGTGCCAAGGTCCTGAGGCAGAAGCATGTCAGGAATGATTTTTCTTAAAATTTCTATTCATTCATTCATTTATTTTAATTTGACCAGAGAGAGAGAGACACACAGAAAGAGAGGGAAACTGAGAAATCGAGCCATCAGGTTTGGAACTCAAACTGTGGTCAGCCATGTGTGAGTGTCCAGTGCCTTAACCACCATGCCACCTCCTGGCCCTCACATATCAGGAGTGTTTGAGAAGTGGCAAGGCAGCCAGTGTGAGCAAGGAGGACCAGAGAAAGAGATGAGCAGTTAAGTGCAGGGAACATACCAGCCCATGTGACATCAGATTGGGTGAGATGGGAGGTATTTAGAGGGCTTTGAAGGTGCAAAATAATCATACTTGGAATTTATACATTAACTTCAGGAAATTACTCAAACCAGTGCCTGGGACATAGTAAGCAGTCAATAAAGATTAGATATGTGAGACTAGCAGATGGCATAATGGTTACGTCACTGGACTCCCATGTAGTCGACCACAGTTCAAGTCCCGGACCCAGTGACTTAAAATTAATACCAGGCACATGTGCATGTGTGCCCAAGATCCCGAGAGGAGAATGGAGGGGAAGGGACTGTGGCATGGCCATCCCCCCTGGGGAGTGATTTCTTGCTTTCTGTCTCTCTCTGGCTCTCCAGCAAGCATACACACCCTATAGCAAAAATATCTCTCTAACAAAAAAAGATGAGATTTGTTTCTTTATAGTGTTAACATCATCATCTTCCAAAGAATAATATAGGGGCCAGAAGACGGTGTAGCAGTTAAGTCACTGGACTGCCACATGGTTGACCTCAGTTCGAGTCCTAGACCTGGTGGCTTGAAAGTAATGCAAGGCACATTTGCATACATGCCCAAGATATATACACACACACATCTATATGTATATATACACATGTATGTGTATATATATGTAAATATATATGTAAATAAATATATATATAGAGAGAGAACATAGCTGTGGTCTTGCTAGAGAGGACATCTTTTAAAATTCATACATCTCTGCAGCTCTGATTCAATGACAACACTTCTACATTTAGAGTACTATTTTGGTGACATTGCTTCTTGCAACTTTCTCATGGGATCTGTTCTCATTTTGTTTTTGTTTTTAGATAGGGTCAGACCATGTCAAGATCTTCCTTCCTGAAACCAGCAGTTAGCGTAATGGCTATGTCGCTGGACTCCCACGTAGTCGACCACGATTCGAGTCCTGGACCCGGTGGCTTAAACTCACGCCGGGCGCGTGTGCGTGTGTGCCCAAGATCCAGAGAGGAGAATGGAGGAGAAGGGATTGTGGCGTGGCCATCCCCCCTGGGGGGTGATTTCCTGCTTTCTGTCTCTCTGTCTCTCTCTGTCTGGCGAGCGCACGCGCCCTATAGCAAAAATCTCTCAAAAAAAAAAAAAATCTTTCTTCCTCTTCCTTCCGAGTAGCAAGTCAGCTCTTGAGGGTGGGTCAGGCTTTGAATTTGGCTTACTAGGTGACTTCAACCTGCTGACTGGCAGCAGTAGCCAGAGCATGCTACTGTGGCTGGGCCATGTCTTCAGTGTTTTTTTATTTTATTTTATTTTTTTTAGAGAGAGATTTTTCTATAGGGCACATGCACTCACCAAAGAGACAGAAAGTGAGAAATCACCCCTCAAGGGGGCATGATCATGCTGCGATCCCTTCTCCTTCCTTCTCCTCTTGAGATCTTGGGTATTCTTGAACATGTGCCCAGCATGAGTTTTAAGCTACCGGGTCCAGGACTTGAACTGTGGTTGACTCTGTGGGAATCTAGCAATGTAACCATTATACTCTCTCCTGGTCCCTCTTCAGTGTTTTTAAAGTATAATTTAATCAGTTACCCGATAGTGAAAGAATGATGTAAAACTCATAGCCTACTTTTTAGAGATTTTGTGGGTTGCTCCAATGTGCTATTTTTGACATTTTCTTATACCACTAATATTTACTGAAAGTCATCTCTGTGCCAAGAACTTTCTAGATGTCGGGGATAGAGCAGGGAACAAGACAAATCCTTGCCCTCATGGAGACTGCATTCTGTAGAAAGGCAAGAGAATATACAAATGAACAGATAGAAAACAGTGAAAAGTGGGGAAGATGAAAGAGGGTCTGGAGGAGATCTTGCAGGGCTCCCGTTTTAGATGGGAGTGGTCAGGGAGGGCTTCTCAGAGAGGGCACTCTTCCAGCAGAAACATCCTTGAAATGAGGTAACAAGAACAGTCAGGGCAGAGGCTCTCGGAGGAACGTGTGATTGGCTTGAGAAATAGAAACTGCAGTGTCGATAATGGGGGTTGGACATGGAACCAGGAACCACAGCGAAGGGTTGAACCAGGGCTTTGGGATCTGTTTTGAACACAATGGAAAGCAAGGGCAGGCTTTCCATTTTAGGAAGACGGCTGAGACTGCCCACATGGAGAAAATGCGGAGGAGAAAGAGCAGGTTTCAAGAGGCCAGTCAGAAGTTTCCTAAGCACCTAGCATTTGGTGCTTCTGAAATACCCTTCATGACACGACCCACAGAAGAAAAACAAAAATGAAATTTACTCACAAAATAAAATGTCACACTTCCCTACCATGGAGGAGCAAATTTTACCAAATTGATTAGATAAGAAGGTCCAACAACCTCCCAGAAGTAAACAAATCATAGTGGCCATGTCCCAGAGCTCCCGACCCTAATTTTTTTATCTATTTTTTTTCTAAAAAGATATGGCTATTTCTGATCCCACTCCCCTACCTAGGGCCCATGTCAAATTGTTCCCAGACAGCAAATGAACTCCCTAGGCTGCTCTTCTCCCTCATCAATTCAGCAGATTTTATAGAGCCCTTTGATGTGCCGGGATTCCAGGGATCTGGGCCAAAATGTAGGGCTCTGCAGGTAGCGTCCTGTGTGGTGCAGGAGGCCGCTGTTCACATGGGCTGTGATAAGAATGCCCCTCCACGGTGCTGTCCATTGTGTTGTCTGTACAGTGTACCCCTGGCCCCTCCATTTTGCCTGGCATTGGCAAGAGACAAGAACAAGACACGATGCATGCATTTCACCAATCACCCGGGTTATAGTGATTACCCTCGTCTTGGCTTTCTAATGAACTCATTTGTTTATCCACCTCCTATATGTAAATACAAAGGTGGCTGGACCGACAGCAGGGTGCTCTTCCAAAAATGCAAAACCTCTCCACCTGTCTCTTAAGACAGGCCTCCAGCAGTATTCATCCTGGAAAACCCGTCAGAAGCATTTCAGATCAAAGCAGGTATCAGAGGTGAGCTGCAGCCGGAGCTGATTGGAGATTCCAGACGCATCCCAGAGCACCATCTGGCCCTCTGCTGAAACAGCTGCAGGCTCTCCTCAAGCTCAGGGCCCTCACCCCCAGAGCAAGTGAGACATAGAGTCTTGGAGAAGTGAGCAGCTGGCGCGTCACCCGACCTCTGGCGGGGTTAAAAGTGTCAACTCCACATCACGTGGCAGGAGGGCTAAGTGGCCTTCTACTCCCTCACTCTCCTTTGTGTAAGTCCGTGTACATCTCTGATATAATCCACATTTTTTCATGCTGTGCCCTCATGTGCTTTCTTTTGCAAAAAACAATGGTGTATCAATTCGATTATTGAATGGCTCATTTTTTATTCATCTAGTATGTACGTACAAATATTAACTCTGTCAAGGCCCTGTCTAGGCTGTAGAAACAGTGAACACCTTTGACAAGATCAGGGCTTTCATGAAACTTAGGATTTTGTGTAAGAAAACAAGCAACAGGGACCAGCGGTTGGCATAATGGCTATGTTGCTGGACTCCCATGTAGTCAACCGCTGTTCGAGTCTTGGACCCAGTGGCTTATACTCACACCAGGCGCGTGTGCATGCGTGCCCGGGATCCCGAGAGGAGAATGGAGGAGAAGGGATTGCGGCATGACCATCCCCCCGGGGGGTGATTTCTCGCTTTCTGTCTCTATGTCTCTCTCTCTGTCTGGCGAGCGTGTGCGCCCTATAGCAAAAACCTCTTCCAAAAAAAAAAAAAAAAAAACTGTCCAGCTTTTTTATTTCATAATATAAAATTCCCATGCTTTTTTCTCCCCCATAAAGTGCATGTATTCACTGCAGAAAGAAAGAATGAGAGGGAAAGTGAGAACTCATCCCCCAGGGAGATGGCTATGCCACAATCCCTTCTCTTCCGTTTTCCTCCTAGGATTTTGAGCATGCATACACAAGGGCCTGGTGTGAGTTTTCAGCCAGGATCTGGGACTTAAACTGTGTTGGGCCATGTGGGAGTCCAGCAGTTTAGCCACTATGCCACCTGCTGGTCCCTCCATGAACTTTTTGAAGAGCCCTTGTATAATACCAGTTGCCTAAATGCTGTGATACAATGGGAGAGGGAGTGGAGGCATAGGACTTGAGCAGAAAGCAAAGCAAGAGAAGGAGCCATGACTGTAATTGGGCTAGAGAGTGGGGTTGAGTGCCCAAGTGAAGGGGGAGCAAATGCAAGGGTGAGCACTGAGATAGAGGCAGGAAGGCCAGAGGAGCTTGGAGGAGGCTCCTGTGTGGACCAGGCATAAAGTGGTCCCAGAAGGGGCAGAAACTGAATCATTTGACACTGCATTGGTCATGAAGAAGAGAATATCAGTTTTATTTTACATTTTGTAATAAGTCATAAAGTTTTGAGAGATTGGCTGGTAGCTTGATGGTTGAGGCAGCTGGATCCCACATAGCTGACTACATAGTTTGGGTCTTGGATGCAGTGGCTTGAAAAATGCACCAGGGGGAACCAGCAGTTAGTGTAATGGCTATGTTGCTGGACTCCCACGTAGTCGACCGCGGTTCGCGTCTCGGACCCGGTGGCTTACAACTCATGCCGGACGCGTGTGCGTGCGTGCCCAAGATCCCGAGAGGAGAATGGAGGAGAAGGGATTGCAGTGTGACCATCCCCCCTGGGGGGTGATTTCTCGCTTTCTGTCTCTATGTCTCTCTCTGTCTGTCTGGCGAGCGCACGCGCCCTATAGCAAAAACCTCTCAAAAAAAAAAAAAAAAAAAAAAAACAAAAAAATGCACCAGGCATATATGTGTGTGTGCCCAAAATCCCAAGAAGAGAATGGAGGAGAAGGGATCGTGGCATAACCATCCCCCCTTGGAGGTTCCCTGCCTCTCTCTCTCCAGTGAGCACACATGTCTTATAGAAAATAATTTTTTAAAATTTTGAGCAAGAGAGTGACAAGATCTAACTTATGCTTTAAGTAGGTCAGCCCGGCTGTGAAGAGAGCAGACTAGGATTCTAAATGGAAGCATGAAGATGGGTCAAGGCCTGTAACAGTGACCCAGGCAAGAGAGATGGTAGCCTGAGTGAGACGAAGAGTGGTGAAGGAATTAAAAGTGGTCCAGTTAGGGGGCCAATAGATAACATGGTGGTTACATCACTGGACTCCCACATGGTGGACTGCAGTTCAAGTCCTGGACCTGGTGGCTGGAAACTGACACCAGGTACATGTGCATGTGTACACAAGATCCTGGGAGGAGAATGGAGGAGAAAAGATTGCGGCATGGCCATCCCCCTCAAGGGTTGATTGCTCACTTTCTGTATCTCGTTCTCTCCAGCAAGTGTATGCAGCCTGTGGGAAAAATCTCTTAAAAAGGGGGAAGAGGGGCCCAATTAGAGAGATGAGATGACTAGGCAGAGTTTGGTGATTGAGTCTGTATGGTGTACAAAGGAGGGAGAAGTCTGGTAACCCTGTGTCGTTGTCCATGCTGTCGTTGGTTGTCAGGACGCTGTCATTTTCTGAGATACAAAGACTAAGGGGAAGAAAATTTGGTGTGGGGAAGAGGCAATCTTGGGCATGGTAATTTGATTGATTGGCTAACTGACTCATTTCCATGAAAGAGAAAGAGTGGCAACTCCAACAGGGTCCTCACACCACAGTCTGCCCCCAGTCTCGGCTTCTCCTCACACCTCAGTCTGTCCCCAGTCTCAGCTGCTCCTCACACCACAATCTGCCCCCAGTCTCAGCTGCTCCTCACACCACAGTCTGTCCCCAGTCTCAGCTGCTCCTCACACCACAGTCTGTCCCCAGTCTCAGCTGCTCCTCACACCACAGTCTGCCCCCAGTCTCGGCTTCTCCTCACACCGCAGTCTGTCCCCAGTCTCAGCTGGTCCTCACACCACAATCTGCCCCCAGTCTCAGCTGCTCCTCACACCACAGTCTGCCCTCAGTGTCGGCTGCTCCTCACACCACAGTCTGCCCCCAGTCTCGGCTGCTCCTCACACTACAGTCTGCCCCCAGTCTCGGCTGCTCCTCATACCACAATCTGTCCCCAATCTCCGCCAGCTTGGCTCATGGGGCACATATATACCTCCAGTGTATTCAGGGTGGTCCCAGGATAGGAACCCAGGACCTTTCCCATATGGGTCCAAATGAACCACCACTAAGTCACCACCTGGCCTCTGGACGTGACAACTTTGAGATGCTTATGAAAGATGGCGAAGATGCTTATGAAAGATTGCCAAGAACTTCGAATATACAATTCTGGAATTCAGGAGAGGCAGTGGGAGTCATCCAGTGACAAATAATATATTAAACCTGAAGACTGAATGAGATAATTTAGGTCTAATTGTAGATAGAAACATCAGAAGGGTGATGTCTTGGATACTATGATATTTAGAAGTAGGTAAGTAGGGGATTGGCAGAGGAGCTGAACACCACCCCCCAGAGAGAGAGAAGGAGAGACAGGAGAAAACTGTTCACAGAGACTGAGTAAAGGTTGGGAGAAGGAGGGAATGGATGCTGCTGAGGAATTCAGTAAGATGGCTTCCAACGTCATTCTGACAAATGACCAGTGGCCAACACCTGGCCATCAGACTGGGTGCTGGGCTCATCATCAAGCGTGGCCTGATGGAGCGGTGGGGACCAAAGCTTGGTAGAGGGGTGCAAGACAGTGGGAGGAAATACTGTCTCATCGGTAGGCATAGCAGAGGTTCGCAAGGCTGTTACTGTCCTGAGTCTATAAAACTCAAGTGCGGCTCTAAAGACCCAGGCGATAGGTGGAAGGGATTATAGGCTTAAGCGAGGGGGGTGTCTTTACTATTTTCATTGTGAAAACAATGATCTTGTGAAGACAAGAGTCATAATTCAGAAGAATGAGAGGATCATCTTTTGAGTGATGTGCTCGTTGTTTGTTTGCCTGTTTGTTTTTATAACCCCTTAAAAGCAGAAAAAAAATTAAAATTCTCTGTTGGCCAGGTGGTGCAGTAGTAAGGTGAAGCTCTGTAATGCTGAGGCCACACAGAGCAGCTCAGAGTTTACATCCCAGGGTCTTTCCTGGGCACGTCGGCCACATACACGTGTGAATGTAATCCTGGCTGGCTAGGGCTGGGATGCTGGGATGAGGTCTCTGTATGGAAACCCTGTGGCGAGGTGCCTGTATCTCTCTCTCTCTGTCTGTCTGTCTGTCTTCTCTCATGGGAGAAATAAATAAACTTAAAAAAATAGTGTTCTTGTCCAGTGGACTGATGGATGATCCTCTTGGCCAGAATTTTCACATCAGTTCTTGTGTCACGGAGCATGTGAATGGTGTGACGTACTATGAAATAATGTACATAATAAAGCTGCTTCTATTCCAGGATTACTGTTTTTTTGGTGTGGCTAACGTTATTGTTTGTTTCCATGAGGATGATATTTTAAGCATACAGTTTGCTGGAACCATGTGTAGTGTTGGAATTAGAACTCTCAGTGAATAGATTGCACATGGCTGCCAGATACAGGGAACAGAGGAAGGCTGGGACAGGAAGCAGCCTCGTCCTCAACTGACCAGGGCACATCACAAATGAGGACAAAGTTTGGGGATGGACAGCAGACCCCTCGTTATATGTGAGGGAGAAAGACTCTCCCTTTCCCTGTCATCTCTATTTTTTCTATAAAAAGAGATATGTTTTTACTATAGGATACATGCACTCACTGGAGAGACAGAGAGACAGAAAGTGAGAAATCACCCCCCAGGGGCAGATGGCCATGCCGCAATCCATTCTTTCCCATTCTCCTCTCGGGATTTTGGTCATGCACACAAACACACACCCAGTGTGTTTTAAGCTGCTGGGTCCAGGACTTGAACTGGAGTTGACTATGGGGGAGTCCAGTGATGTAACCATGACGTCATCTGCTGGTCCCGAGAGAGCGTCATTCTTAAGGAAACCGAAAGAACAAATTCTTTTCCACCATAGGATGCAGGTATTTGTGTCACAGCCAGTAGTGAAATTGTAGGCAGGTAAGAACCTCCTCTGGTTCTCAGGATTCTGTTCTTTAACCATCACTATCCAACACAGTGCAGGGACTCAGAGCAGAGGAGGAGGTTCATAGGGAGGAGCAGGGACCACGAAATACTTGGACAGATGTTGACGTCAGGACACTGACCAGTCAGGACAGGCTAGAGATGATGCAGGAAGTGATAAACCCACAGGGCAGCCCTTCCCTGTCCTCTAGTCGTGTTACCTGAAACTCGTGTTTCCAAGGTTGCAACTGCAGGGGAGGGGAGAAAGAGTGCTTAGGAGAAGCAGGGGAGCACACAGATATTTGGGGGGCTCTGCAGCCAATTTTGCTGTCCCCAGCACCCTCCCTTGATAGTACAGGTAGATTCGACTTGCATACCTCACCCATTTATCCAGCATTCTCCCCAGGAAAGGCACTGTGCCTCTAACCCCTGCACTCGAACAAGGAAACTTTCTTTTCTCATTACTATTTTTAACTGCCAGGAGGTGCATGTACTCACCAGAGAGAGAAAGAGAGACAGAGGAAGCACCTCCCCAGTGGAGTGTGGTCGCATCACAATCCTTTCTCTTCCATGTTTTTCATCCTGTCAGGATTTTGGCTATGAACACATACATGTAGGCTCAGGGTGTTGATCAAGCCACTGGGGCCAGGATTCAAACCACGGCAGGCCATTTGGCATCTGACATTCCACATGCCGTACTTAACTGCTACCCTATAGGGTGGGCCCAAAGAAACTTTCTTTAAAGCCTTTTGATCATTTAGCGTTAAGGGGTTCTCTTGCATGTGAGAGTTGATTACAAGGGTCTTGAACTTGTCCTTCATGAGACAATAAATAAAGTAGGACTTTTAATCCTCAGAAGAATTATAAAGCTAATAATGATAATAGTAATAAAAACAATGTGATCTTTGCTTCGACTTCTGAAAGTCCCGTTGGCCATTTTATATTTAAGGAGACACTTCAAAGTAGGATACAGATATTTCTTGATGGAGCAGAAAAGCTTCTCCATGGTGAAAAACTACACATTATGTCTAGTGAAATAATCCATTATTGACTTCGGTGGATTAACAATGAACTAGTGGGAACAGCAGTTAGTGTAATGGCTATGTTGCTAAACTCCCATGTGGTCGACTGCAGTTTGAGTCCCGGACCTAGTGGCTTAAACTCATGCCGGGCGCGTGTGCATGTGTGCCCAAGATCCCAAGAGGAGAATGGAGGAGAAGGGATTGAGGCATGGCCATCCCCCCAGGGGGTGATTTCTCGCTTTCTGTCTCTCTGTCTCTCTGTCTTTCTGACGAGCTCACGTGCCCTAAAGCAAAAAAAAAAAAAAAAAAAAAAAAAAGGACTAGTGATGGCTTGATCCATGAGTCTGTCTTCACAGAAGACAGACTATAAGCTTGGATATAATAAAGGTATCTAGAATTAGAGAAAATGTCAGGAATGCAGAAAATAAAATCTTTTCCTGAGATCTTTTTTTCTTGGAAGAGAATTTCCACTCTTAGGATATTTCAGCTGGGTGGGGCCATAGATGGAATCAAGTCTAGTCTGTTGATCCTAGTGTCCTGAGAACAGAGACTCAGGTTGAAGTGGCTTCCCTAGGGGCCCATCAACCATGGCAGCTTCTGGTTTCATTTAAAGGGATGCATGCAAAGCATATTTCCCATAATGCACTGAGAGCGCCTTGATATCTTTACGTTTGGGTTTTTCCCATTATTTCCAGAAGCCCTTTGTGATTTTTTTTTGTTATAAAATTAATGCTGCCATACAAAATTCAGCACTGTGCATTTTAAATATCCTTTCGTTTGTCCATTTCTTTTCATGAAACTAAAATGCATTTGCTTCACACGGGCTCTGGTGTATCCCCAAAGAGATTCTGAGCATCACTTGATGATCTATTATGGACATCTTTTTAAACTTTATTCCCTCTATCCTGGGGAAGTGGTGAAAAATCCTAGTCTTAAAACATTAGCATATGGTTTTTGTATTAATACCTGCTGTGTGAGTTTTAGCTCTTATATCCAGAGGTGACACAGGGACATCTGTGCTTGCCTCTGTACGCAAGAAAAATGTCTGCTCTGTGCTAGCAAAGCATTATATAAAGAGCGAGACCATAGAGAGTTTATGGCCTTGTGGTAGAGGAGGGATTTGTCCAAAGGACAGATAAGAGGAGCTGGCACAGGATGGCCCAATTCAAGTAAGGCTGGTGACAGCCTGAACCCGTGTCACCCTACAGAAAATCGTCCCCTACCTGCTGCTGTTTCCGAAGCACAGAATCAAGTGCTGAGTGCTGGGTTCTAGACCCCGGCATACATGGTTGGAGGGTGTCTGGTGACGACAGTTGAGACCCTTCGTAATCCACGCATTTTTGAGTGAATATATCATTAACTTTCCTGTCACCTTATCAATAATTTACCCAATCAGGTCATTTAGCACCATTCAGACAAAATATCTAGGAGACTAGAGTTTCACGGAAGCTACTGAACCACCCAGAAACACTGCCATCCTACAGCTACCCATGCTGTCCCCAGATCCGGAGTCCATTTTCATAGTTAAATTGTTCAAAAGACCCACCATGACACCATGATTTTTATGCTGCTTATTGTTTTTGGTATTTTTTTTTCCAACGGATACTTAAAAATCAATTTATTTTATTCTGGTGTGTACCAAGGGTATAGTGTTTGTTACGATGAAAAAGCAATTTTAATTTAGTGGGAAATGGATTTTCTTTATCACAGAGAAATGTCGAATAAATGAGAGACACACCAAATAAAATTCTCATTCTCAATCCCAGGGGGTGAGGTGAGGAGAGGGGGCTGGCAGAAGGACAAGTTTAGATTTTGATAATTCTGTTTGAATTTCTCCTTAGAGCTCTTAGTTGTCAATAAGCGCTCTTGGTAAGCAACACAAACAACCTAGTTATGCCTTTCCTGTTGAGCTGGGTGTTCCAGAGACACAGAATATGGAGGAACAGACTTCAAAGACCAGGACAAGTATGATCTGTCACCGTTTCTGTGTGTGTCCTTCATCAGTCGTCTTTCCGGGCATCAGTTTCCCCAACTGTTTCCCTACACCTTAAGTCTGTGATTTAAAAATTGAAGGTAACTGAGAAAATAACTTACCATTTTTCCATGTCATCTCAACCGAGTTTCGATTATAATAGACTCTACAGCGTCAGTGGGAAATTCATGTTTCAGTGAATCAATGAATGGGCCCATTCATGTCAGAAGCCACAGCTGCGATTCCCTTTGTACAGTTATTTCATTGCCACTGCATGTGCGATTTCAGCCGATTCGGATGTGACCTTCCGTACTGTGGTTATTTCAGGGGGTGAGTAAGAGAGCTAGAGTAAGAGAAGGAAGAAGCAGCCAGTGCCCACCACGGCCCTGTCATTCATGTCCTCCTTCACCATCTTTCATTGATTCAGCCACACTGTCCTTCACCCCTGAGACTTGCTGTGCTTTGTTCTGCCATGGCGTCTTTGGACATATTCAAAATCACACAGGGCCAGCAGGTGGCCTGGTAGTTAAGATGTCAGACTCCCACAAGTCCAATTGCAGTTCAAGTCCTGGTCCTGGCAACTTGAAAATCATGCTGGGCACATGTGCATGCACGCCCAAAATCCCAGAAAGAGAACAGAGAAGAAGGGATTGTAATATGGTCATCTCCCCAGGGGGGATTTCTCACTTTTCCTCCCTCCCTCCCTCCTTCCCTCCCTCTCTCTCTCTCTCTCCCCCCACCCCTCTCTCTCCAGCAAGCATACACACCCTATTGCCAAAAAAAAAAAGTTAAAAAAAATTACACATAGGGGACAATCAGTGTCATGGAGGTTAAGACAGCTGGATCCCATATAGCTGACTGCATGGCTCTAATCCCGGACCCGGTGACTTGGAAAACATACTGAGTATGTGTGCTTGCATGCCCAAAGTCCTGACGGAAGAACAGAGGAGAAGGGACTACAGGGTGGCCAGCCCTCTGTGGGGTGCTTTCTCCGTTCCTCTCTGTCTGGCGAGTGCACGCGCCCTATAGCAAAAAAAAACCTCTCTCTCTCTTGCTATCTTTGTCTATCTCGGGTGAGCTCCTGTGTCCTGTAGCAAAATATTTTTTAAAAAATCACAGATATATTTGCATTATAAAACATTTATTGCAACTACCTCAGAACATCATTTACGGCCACAGTCACTTTGAAGCTATGCTGCTTATTACACCTGCTGCCTTGGTCTTGTTACTTAGAGCATTGTTAGAGAACCATGTGTGTATATATGTAACAATGTCACTGTTTCTTAAAGCATTTGGATAACTTTGTTTCGACATATTGACATCCTTTATAATGTTAGGTACGTTATCTTCTGTACCTAAAGGTATTATTTTAAGGGATCCACGGAGGACTTTGGCATCAAGAACCTTATTAACCTCTCATCAGATCATAAGTGACAGAGAGAGAGGTTGTAACTAACTGTATTAATTGAAGCCTTTGGCTGACTTCAGGTGCTAAATAAGGATATACTGAGTGAATAAATGCAAAAATAGGGTAGAGTTGATAACCTGTTATTCACAGATCTTGTTACTTGATGTAACGTCTGTAATAAAATGCTTGGAAGACAGACACATTAAACCTAGTGTCTAGTTAAAATGTTTCAGGCTGCAAAAAAAAACAGAAACCCAACTCAAGGTGGCTTGAATATCAAGGAAGTATGTGTTCTGAAGCCTAAGTCCAAAAGGAGCCAGGCCCCAGGTGCCATGGGGTCTGCAGTTCCATGAGTCACCAAGAGCCCAAGTTCTTTCCCTGTCTTGGCACATCTGTCTGCAGTCAGGCTCACCTGGTGCTGCCGGTAGCAGCTGCGGCCACGTGATTTTCAGCTTCTGACCACTTAGAAAAAGAGAGAGTACACTCTCAGCCAAGGGGTATGATTTCTTTCCTTCAGCCTCCTTGAACCAGACTAGGATAACGGTCATTCCCTGGATCAATGGCCGTTGCCAGAATAATGCCATGTGCTAACTGGGTAAGATTGAGTGGCCGCCATCTCTACGGCTGAAGAGGGAAAAATGAGAAAATACATGCACAGTCAGCCATGTTAGAAAGTAGGAATGTCGGGTAGGTAACCAGCAGGACCTATGGCATAATTATTTCAGGAGAGCACTTCCAAAGACATATATTAGCAGAGTAAAAGGTTACTTTGTTTTTTAAGCCCTTATCTTTGGAAAATGCACACCTTTTCCAAAGGGAAGACCATGTAAATAAAAGGATACTACCTATAAGCGGTCCCACATTTTTTAAAAAAGCATGATTTAATTTAACTTTATTTATTTACTTATTTTAATCTGACCAGAGATGAAGAGAAAGAGAGAGAATGTGAGAAAGCAAGCCACCAGGTCCAAACTTGAACCATGGTTGCCCGTGTGGGAGTCCAGCACCCTTAACCACCATGCCACCTGCCAGCCCCTCTCCAAGCAGTCCTGCTTTTGATACCTATTTCTTTCTTTCTTCCGTGAAAAGAGAGAGAGCACATGCCCCGGCCAGGGTCTTCATGTCAGGATCCCATCCCAGCCTGCCCCAGATCATGGGCAAACACTGCCTGGCCTACTCAGGCAAGTCTCTGAACAAGAACCTCGAACTTTCCATGTGACTCAGCCTTGTAGAACTTAACGTTCCACCTCTGTATGACCAACTGGCTCCCCACTTATGCCTTAGCATGGATTTTTTTATTTATAGGGTTTTACTATAGGGTGCACATGTTCTTCAGAAAGACAGAGCGAGATAGAGAGACAGAAAGCGAGAAGTCACCCCCCTAGGGGGCGATGGTTGTGCTACAATCCCTTGTCCTCCATTCTCCTCTTGGGATCCTGGGCATGCATGCACACATGCCCGGCATGAGTTTAAGTCACCAGGTCCAGGACTCAAACTGCAGTTGACTACATGGGAGTTCAGCGACATAGCCATTACACCAACTGCTGGTCCCAGCAGTTGGAATTTTATGTAAGAACAGGTGAGAAAAGTAAAAACTTTCCACTCTTCTGAATGAATACCTCCACCACCAAGTCAGGCGCCACTGTGTGAATCAGGTTTTACACAGAGAGATAAAGGATACGAAATGAACAGCAACATTTCACTCGGTTTTTTTCTGTTTTGCTATATTTTATTCTTCATGTTAACTTAGTTTCTCTCTCTTTGATTACCATCTGCAGAGGAGATGAAAAAGAAAGAACTGAAACTCAAAGTGCTTCTCTCAGTAATTACTTACTGATTCACATGCCTACCACCAACGGGAGAGACCTTATCTCCCAGAGGTAACTGTCCACAGCTCTCCTGCACGGTCCTCACGTCCACACTGTCAGCAACAGAGACTGCTCATACGTAATTACCCTTCCATTGAGTTCCTGGAAATCCAGCTCTCAGAATAGAAATCTTTATACAGATGCGATTGTAGTTAATTTACCTGCTGCTGTTCCTTAATAAAGAAAGTGATTTCAGAAGAAATTACTTTTTTATAAGTCAGAATCCTCTAAGGTAGCCTGGTAGTCAATGTGGAATTCTTTGAAGCTTGCAAGTTTTGTGCTTTGATCTTTCTTGCATAAAATAAGGAGATTCTCCCATCACTAGCACCTATCAGTAATTATTCTTGCCACCTAAAGGATTTCAAGAGCCTTGTTGGCCTATTGGCGCTCAGCTAGTAAGTAAGCTTTTCAAAGTTGTGGGTTTTTCTGGTAAGCAAAGTGTTTACTATCAAAAATGTGAACTCATTCTATTTGGAAAAGTAGAACATAAAAATCACAGCCATCTGATTTCTTAGAAATGTGTGTTGCAGAATATATTAAAAAAAAAAAAAAAAAAAAAAAGAAATTCTTGGGACCAGCAGATGGCGTAATGGCTACATCGCTGGCCTCCCATGTAGTTGACTGCAGTTGGAGTTCCGGACCCGGTGGCTTAAACTCATGCCGTGTGCATGTGCGTGCGTGCCCAAGATCCTGAGAGGAGAATGGAGGAGAAGGGATTGCGGCGTGGCCATCTCCCCCGGGGGGTGATTTCTCACTTTTGGTTTCTCTCTGTCTTTCTGGAGAGTGCACTTGCCCTATAGCAAAAACCTCTCCCCCCAAAAAAGAAAGAAAGGAAAAAGAAATTCTTCTTTCCAGTTAGAATCACCACTGTATCTCACTCTAATGCCCACACACATGCCTTTCAGTCAGTCTTACCTATTTCCAGTCGGCACAGTAGAGTATAGATTTCTTTCCCAAGGAGCTGGGCACACACGTGGCCACATAAAAACCTTTATTTATTTAATGAAAAAGAAAAATCAACTATCTGCCAAATTATAATGCATTCTGATCTGCACGCTTGACGTTGCCTTTTGTAATTGAGAGGAAGGAAGCTTGTCACTGGTTGATAGGCGTGTCCCTTACTGGAAGTCATTGTTTTCTAAGTGCCACTAGCTTCCACACTTCTGCTGTTTTGTAACATATGTCACAGAGGTGAAGACCTCTAATATTGCACAAATAGCACTGGGAATCTCAAGCATTATGGTCTAGATTATGTTACCTCCCAGAGAAAACTGGTGCAAGGGAGTTAAATTTCCAGGACAACAGCTCACAGAGATGACGTCTGAAATTTGCCTCTACAGTATTATCATCCTCAAATGCACTATAGGACTTAATGCTTATTTTAGTGATTGTTTCTCTTCCTATTTTAGAGAATTAGGCTTAGGATGACAGAATTTTTGCCTTGTTTTCTGCGTTCTATTGCGTTGCGCTGTTTATAGATGTCAATCAAGTAGGGAGATGGGATTCATGTTAATTTGATACTATTAAAAATACACCAAACTTGACAAGTAGTTTTTTATTTTTACAAACATTAATACATGTTTAAAATTTTTATTATATGACTGTGTTAATGAAGGCACCAGGAAGATGTTACAACCCATTCCAAGGAGAAATTAAAAAAAAAAGAAGAACAAAACACTATTTTATAAGGACTAAAGAAAAATGGAAATGAATGTGCTCATAGATACACAGTTGGCTTTTACCATGACGTGGGGGTAGAGAAGTCAGTTGAATTTTCCGGATATACTGGACACAACTTATTTGCTTATTGTGGCCAGCAGATGGCATGGAGGTTAAGGCAGCTGGATCCCATATGGCTGCCTGGGTGATGCGAGTCCAGGACTCAGTGGTTTAAAGAGTACATGAAGCACGTGTGCATGTGTGCCCCAAATCCCAGGAGAGAATGGAGCAGATGGGACTGTGACATGGCCATGTGTTCTGGAAGTGCTTTCTCATTTTCCCTCTCTCTGTCCCTAGGGAATGTAAGCGCTCAATAGAAAAACTTAAAAAAAAAAAAAAAGTATCTACTGGCTTATAGAGAATTATTTTGCATCACTATGAGTTAGTTACTTGTTAACAGATTTGTAAAGTAGCTCAAAGGCACTAAAAGCCAGATCAAATACCTTCAAGGGCTTGCTCTAAAAGGGGCATAGTTTTCCACTGGAGATACCAATGATTATGTTGCTTGTTACCAATCTTCTTTGACTGTTCCCTCCTTTTGGCCAAAAATAATCTCAAAGAGATGATTTATGATCATAAAATAAGACTGGCTTTACTAGACTTAACTTGGTTATTTACAGAGATGCTGCAAGTCTTAATTGATCAACGAATGCCTATGTTTACTGTGCTAAAAGTTTCCACAAGCAATTCCAGATTAGATTTTTAGACTTTTATGGCACTTTTATTTGCCATCCTTGGGAGGCTCAACCTGGGAAACTCCTCCAGATGTCCCCTGAATTATATATAGATTATATATAAATCTCACTTTATTCAAGGTTCCCAAATTACTCCAATATTCTTAGCCTGCTAGAAAGTAACATTCCTGGAACCAGCAGATGGTGTAATGGTTACGTCATTGGACTCCCACATAATTGACCATGGTTCAAGTCCAGGACCCAGCGGCTTAAAACTCCCATCAGTCGTGTGTGCATGTGTGCCCAAAATCCTGAGAGGAGAATGGAGGAGAAGCAATTATGGCATGGCCATTCTCCCCGGGGAGGGGGGTGATTTCTCACTTTCTGTTTCTCTGTCTCTCCAGTGAGCACACGTATCCTGTAGCAAAAATCTCTAAAAAATAAATAAATAAATAAATAAAAGTGACATTCCTGGACTGACCCCATATCTTAGTCGTTAAGCACGATGCATTGAGTCATGGCCAAACATAGTTAGAGCCTGGCCTAGCAGCCGGAAGAGCTCATCAGGCATGTGTGTGTAAGCGTGCGTGTGCCCAGGAGCCTCATGGGAAGAAGGAATGAAGGAAAACGGACTGCAACGTGACCACACCCCAGTGTGGGGTGTTTGTCCTCTCTCTCACTCATTGCTCACTCATTCACTTTCTCTCTGGGTAGTGCACATGCCTTCTGGAAGTAATTTTTTAAAAGAAAGAGAGTGACATTTTTTACCAGTAATGTTGAAACCCTCTAACGTCAGGTGCCAGGCCAATTTTCTTGCAAGAGCTCCATTAAAATCATTCTTAACTTCTTTAGATGTGGCTTACTATACCCGGTTAAAGAAACACTATTCTCAAATGTGATAGATCAGATAGGTCTTCTCTTGCATAACCACTATTTTCTACTAGAGTCTGGTAAAAATAGAGGACAGACTCATTAAATCCATGCAAAGAACCACACTGTCATGTACCATAAGGACACTTCGTAAGTTTCTGAACTAGAGGTGGGAGTCAATGAAAAAAAAAAATCACATACCATTTGCAAATGTTTCATTTCAGTTTTCAAAAGCAAAGCCTATCAAACTGTTGAGTTGTCAAGACCTTAAGAAGAAAGAAAAGGGCTTCTTTATTTGTTAAAAAAAAAATATATATATAGGACATTAGGTTGACATCAGTAATGTGGCAAACAATACTATTCCCTTCACTCAGTCCTAGGTAATTAGTTCTTCCATTGGACTTTTGGGGAGCAGGCTCATGAAGTTTCCTGCTTTCTGATGAAAGAGTTTTGGAAATGTTAGTATGGCCTGAATGTTGTCTGAATGATGCCATGCAAGTCTGATTTAATTCTTTTCCTCAGGGCTCTGAGAGGGTCTGCAGCTGATTATAGGGCTTTCAAGGAAGAGGCTTAGAGTGAAACAAAAGCTATCTGTAGAAAACAGAGATCCAGAAGAGCTGTAGTTAATTTATTACTGGCAATTTGCAAATGTGAAAGGTCTCTGATGAGAGTTCATATCAAGAATAATGCAACCAACAAGGAAATGCGGTTGTTTTCTCTGGCATGCAAAACAAGATAATAAAGGCAATCAAAAATATTTAAGATAAAATGTCTCTAAGAATAATGATTAGGGCTATTTTCAAAGAAGAGAAAGGATGCTACATATAATTTATAAAAATGAATGAACAGAATACTTAGGAAGAACAATAATAATCCCAAAGTAAAATATATGTGGCATATTAAGAATAGTGCAAGAATGTTAAGTATAAAGATTAATTAAATCTGGAATAGGTCCTTGATATCTAGTTTAAAAAAAAAAAAAACGTTGCAGGCAACTTTTTAAAAAAATATTTTATTTAACTTTTATTTATTATTATTATTATTATTGTTTTAATATTTCCAGGCACGGTGGGGTGGGGGAGTTGGAAAGCAAGCCTCCAGGTCCAGGACTTGAATCACAGTTGGCCATGTGAGAGTCCAGCAACTTAACCACCATGCCATCTGCCAGCCTCAAACTTTGCAGGCAACTTTAGTGTGCATCACAAATTGAAATCTATTGGCATAGAAAATTCTAGATTTAAATGAAAGTAAGGTGATGACCAAGTAATCATTTTCAATGATAACTGAAGTTATGGATGATAACAGATTATAGGGTTGAGCAAACTCTGTAGAAGGCCAATTAGTAAAGATTCTGGGTTTGCAAGGTATAGAGTATTTATCTGAACTACTCAGACATGGCTGTTGTAGGATGAAAGCAGCCCTAAGTAGTACGAGCTTGTCTGTGTTTTAATAAAACTTTAGTTATAAAACAGGTGGGAGGGTAGGAACAGATGGTGTAGTGGTTAAGGTTCTGGATTCCCACATGGCCAACCATGGTTCAAGTCCCTGCTTGAAAATGACAGGTGTGTGTGCTTACATGCTGAAAATCCCAGGAGGAGAATAGAGGAGAAAGGATTGCAGCGTGGCCATCACCCCTGGGAAGTGATTTCTCACTTTCCCTCTTACTGTCTCTCTCTGACAAGTGCACATACCCTATGGCAAAAACAAACAAAAACAAAAACAAAACAACAGACAGTGGGCCATATTGGGCCAAAGAGCCACGGGTGACCGGTGCCTGCACTGTACTAACTGTGCCTAGCTTTAGCAGCAAACACGTAGCCAGGATTATGCCAAAGAGAACCCTATCTTGCATAGCTACGACACTGAGAATCTTCCATAAAGCATGGAATTTCTGAATTTTTAGATTAATACATTTCCCCTACATCAGTTTAATCTAGGGAAGGCTGAGCACACTCTGTTCATTGGACTTTTCCCATGGAACTCATAAATGGTAACATAGCAAATGAACCTAATTACTTTGATTCCTCTCCTTTTATGAGATGAAAAAACAAATCTGTGGTTGTCCAGCCTTCTCCTATGAAATCTCAAAGACAATTTTGGTATAAGATATATCCTGAAAGTTTCATTATTTTTTCCTACATTAAAAAAAATCTGATTTTGGGTACCAGCAGTTGGCGTAATGGCTATGTTGCTGGGCTCCCATGTAGTCAGCTACGGTTCAAGTCCTGGACCCAGTGGCTTAAACTCACGCTGGGCGTGTGTTCGTGCATGCCCAAGATCCTGAGAGGAGAACGAAGGAGAAGGGATTGAGGCGTGGCCATTCCCCCTAGAGGGTGATTTCTCGCTTTCTGTCCCTCTATCTCTCTCTCTCTTTCTGGCAAGCGCACGTGCCCTATAGCAAAAAGAAAAAAAAAAATCTGATTTGGGGCAGACAAACATTTTTGAAAGAGGTTTTCAGAGATGATTTGGACTCTTGATCTCTTGATTCAGATGTGACAGTGAAACAGATAGCTAGGCATTGGGGGTAATTCTTCTATAAGTAAAGAATGTTTGTTTCTTAATAATCAAAGACATAATAAAATCTAGAACCTGCATAAAATACAGACGTTACTCTGGTAAAAACAGAATCTTTGTTATGTAGACAGATTGCGCGAGAGCACGCATGAGTAAACCTTTACATTGCAGGTGAAGGAATTAATGAGTCAGTGAAGAAAATAAGTCCATGAACATTGAAGAAGCTTTGCTAATATCTTTTTTTCTTTAAATAAATGTTTTTGCCATAGGATGTATGCACCCCCAGAGTAGTGATAGAAAGAAGAAGTGAGAAATCACCTGCTGGCGGGGGTGGCCACACTGCAATCCCTTCTTCTCTGTTCTCCTCTTGGGATCTTGAGCATGCACACACTTGAATGCAGTGTGATCATCAAGCCACTGGGTCTGGGGCTTGAACCATGTGGGAATCCAGGGCCTTAGCCACTACGCTACTTGCTGCCCTGCTTTGCTAATATTTTAAACACATTTTATAGCTTTCTAGATTCAGATATTATACAAAATAAAGAAAATAAATTTCACTCACCAAATTGTGTTCACCATTATGCTATTTCATATTCTGGAACAAATTCTTATTTTAGGACAGATCTCAGGGGGTCCACAAGGCTGGAACTAACTTTATACTATTACTGAGATGTTATTAATATGCAGTGCTTTCAGGACCAGCAGATAGTGTAATGGCTATGTCGTTGGACTCCCATGTAGCCAACAGCGTTTTAAGTCCTGGACCCGGTGTCTTTTTTTTTTTTTTTTTCTCTTTAAATTTATTTATTTTTTTACATTAATTCACTATACATCATTACAGCATACAGATGAATTTTCCATCCAAAATACATTGTGTATTGGCTCAATAAAGCACATCAACATACCTGTTTTCAGCAAATAATTTTCCAACTCTTATGTCTTGTATACTTTGTTTTTTGTTTTGCCATCCTTGATTCCTTATCCCTCACCCTCTGCCATGTCCCACCCTCCTCCCACATTGTCTCTGGTATCCATGGTTGCTTTCTATGCCTTCCCCACCCCCATATAATTGATTTGCTAATGAACTTAATTAGTCTAAATATATCCAATAGCTAGCACAGCTTGATATATACCTATACATGAACCCAAGTCTGACTTTAGGCATAAACCCCAGTGAGTAGAATGAACATATTATAAAGTAGTACTCAGCTGGGGCTATATAGCTTACTGCAGTCATCAAATATGAATTTTTTTTTTTAATTTCGATACGAACAGTTTCACCGTTTTTTTTTTCTCCTGCAACTTTTTTTTAATTACTTAACATTCATTCCCTGAGCATCATCACAACATATTAAATGTGGTTTCCCATCTAGAATAAACTGCATAGTGGCTTAATCATGCATGTTATTATCAATAATATTCCATTTCTACTTTCATACATATGTATACATATATATATGTTTTTTACCCTATGTTTGACCCTCTGCCCTTTCCCACTCTCTTATTACACTATCTCTGCTATATACAGTTGTCTTCCATTCCTTTTTCCCCAACATTTTGTTGACTACACAATATCATAAGTAATCTAACTACTTTCAGCAGGTAATTTCAAGAAGAGTAGTTTTGAACTGGTAATGATATTTCCTTGAAACTTAAAGCCTAGAAACAGGTTAGTATTCTGTTCAAATAGTAGGTACATGCACCTATCAACAGCTCAAGACAGGACAAAAATCCTTTAAAACCGGAAAACAAAGCTTAGGAGAAAAGCAGCAATAATTCAGTCAAGTCACAGAATGTTGTTTCATCAGTTCAGTCTCATGTACTTAATCTTTCTTCTGTTAAGGTTCGATCTTCCAGATTGAATTCTGGGATATAATATTCATCTCCAAACATTGTCCCTACAATTAAGTTGCCCATTTTCTTAGTTTTTGAATTCTTATTTCTGTGTGTCTGCATTTAATTTTACTGACATAGCACTCCCTTAAGAAATTCTTGGAGATCTGGTCTGGTGTTGGTAAATTCTTTCAGGTTTTGTTTATCTGGGAAAGTTCGTGTCTTTTCTTCCCAAATGAACGATAACCTTGCTGGGTACAGAATTCTCAGTTGAAATTGCTTTCCCCCTTAATACTTTGAATATATTTTCCCATTCTCTCCTTGCTCGCATTGTTTCCGATGAGAGGTCTGCCGTTAGTCTGATGGGATACCCTTTGTAGGTAACTTGCCTTTTTTCTCTTGCCAGTCTCAGTATCTTGTCTTTGTCTGTGGTTTTGGTCAGTCTGACTATAATGTGTCTTGGAGAAGATCTTCTTGGGTTGATTCTATTTGGGGTCCTCTGTATTTCTTGGGACTGAATCTTTGAGTGCCTCTCCAGGTTTGAAAAGTTTTCTTGCAGGATTTCATGGAATAGATTATCAATGCCCTTATGAGTCTCTTCACCCTCTGGGTTGCCTATTATCCGGATGTTTGGACGTTTAATTGTATCTAGTGCTTCTCGCATATTATTCTCAAATTTTGGGCCATTTTCTCAGTCTTCATGCTTTCATCTTTGCTAGTGCCACATGAATGATTATGAAAGCATTGTAAAAGTGGCTCCGTTTCAATATCCAATGTGGCAAATATCAATAGTGGCAAAGTAGAAATAAAACCTCTGTGAAGTCTTCCATAAGTTTTAAGAGTCCAAGTATGTATAGGATGTATGGAAGGTAAAATGACTGGAGAACATGGAGGAGACCAAAAACGAGACCCCCCCGCCAAAAAAAAAAAATAGATTACCAATGACTTAGGTCAGAATCACTCCTTTTCTATGAAAAAACACAGATGTATACAATATAGTTTTCTTTCTCTGAAATGATTGCTGCAAAGAATAGTCTCAACCACTTGCGTTCATTTTAACTAGAATAAACCACCATTATTTCCGAGGAAACTGAGCTGTGGATAATCAAGGACTAGCTGTTAAACATCATCATGGCAACAGAATCACTGAGCTCCTGAGCGCAATGCACTTTGTCACCTCACGCATCCCTCATGCAACTTCTCAACGTCGGAAGAACGAACATGTTCATTTTTATGGTCCAAAGATAGACCTTCTCAATAAGAGGCAGAAGTATGTAAGTCGTTCCGTCGGTGGTTAACTATTCTTAGTTAGACGTGATCTAGATATTCAAATCCACAGAGAGGCAGGAACAGCACGTTGGAGATGCTGAGAGGTGTGGAGTCCATAAATGAGATTGTGCTGAAGGAAGGAAGTGTCTTTGTAGGTAGGTCTGTCAGAGATGAAGGACTGGATGACCCAGGGTGAGCACAGAGGTTGCTGGAACTGGATTCTGGAGTAGGGAGAGGAGGATGCTGGAGCCCACCAGAGGGGGCGCTGTCAGGTCTGAGCATGGACAGTTCATCCAGGCTGCAAAGAGAGGAAGCGGTGAGCGTGGGCACAGGGGTGGGAGCAGAGTAAATGGGGGGGGGGGGGGGGGTGGCAGCTGGCGGAAGTTCCTTTCTGACAGCTTCCATTCTGTGAAATACAAGCAAAGGCACCAAACGAGTATGAAGGCTGGGGACGGAGGCTTGGAGCCCTTGAAGAGGGGATGGTATGTGAAATGATCATCTAGAGAATGGAAGCATGTCATGCTGGGAATCGAGTATGACCACTGGGTGACATGGAGAGCCAACACACAGTTAGTGCTGGTGAAGTTAAAGTGGAGTCAGCCATCTTGGGAAACCCACTTGGAGAACTACTCCATTAAATAGGGAAAAGTAATACAGGTGACAGCAGGAAGGAATTAAGCTGTAAGTGCCACCATCCCATGTCCATCTGAGAACTGATGTCATGGACATTCCTAGTCCTTCAGCACTGGTACTTAGATGACCTGGTTTCACTGAAATAAAAACAGACATGGGCCATCGCCATAGGGTAGTGGTTAAGTGCTGTGGACAGGGAGCCGATCCCCACATGGCCAACTGTGGCTCAAATCTCACCAGTGGCTTATAAAACACTGTGCGCAAGCACGTGAGTGCCAGACATCTTGATGGGGAAAAAGATGTGGAGGAAAAATAATTGTGTGTGACTATGCTGCGTTGAGGGGCATTGTCTTTGTCTCTCTCTCTTCCCCTGTCTGGTGAGTACGTGTGTCCTCTGGCAATTAAAGAAAAACATACAGACTTAACTGTTGTCTTTTTATGCTTGATGTTTATTATTCCTTTTTTTTTTCTTTTTGAGAAGATGGATAGTCTTTTGGGAAGTATGACTGAGCATCTATCTTATTAAGAATTATGTACTTGGAAAATTCCTCGGCTAATTGCCTCAGGCTAAAGGTTGCTTGAATTTTAAGTCTAAAATGGTGTCAGGTGTTAATCCTCCTGGTGGCAGCTATCTCTGGGAATCGCTTGTTTTAAAATGCAAAACCATTCACAAATTGTCTCTTGAATAAAGATTGGCCGTAAAAGGGATGCTTTGCAAAGTAATTTGGACTCCCCACCTTCCCAATGTCAGTTGACATGACAGCCTGTTAGCAGGCATTTCTAGCAGGCCCGCTGACATTGGTTTCAGTCCAGTTAAACCAAAGACTCACCCTGCAGATGAAATAATCGATACATTTTTTAAAAGAATTATTTTTATTAACTTTATTTATTTATCTTAATTTGATCAGAGAGGGACAGAGTGAGAGAGAGAGAGAGAGAGAAAGTGAAAAAGCAAGCCGCCAGGTCCAGGTCTTGAACTGTGGTTGGCCAAATGGGAGTCCAGCACCCTTAACCACTATGCTACCTGCCAGCCTCTCAGATATTTTTTTAATCTCTGCAAAGCCATAAAACAGCTTCATTAAATGTTCTTATTTCTATTTGAATATGTGGCTATCGCTATGAGATCACTACTTAGAATTGAAGGACCTACTATGGATTTGGAGGGAAATTTAATTTTCATTGAGTAACTGATACAGCAAAAAGAAGTACATTGGGGGATCGGGGGAAGGGCAGCTATTTCTAAGGTGGAAAAACAAAAGACTAGGTATAGGATCTATCTGAAAGAAGTATCTTAGGATTTTGTTTCTGATTTTTATAATTCTGTTGTCCCCGTGGAAATCTGAATTTTCATTTTCCACAGCCTCCAGCTAATCCCCAAGGCCACATGTTCTTAGGGGTGAAATTCCTTCTCCTCCATTTTCCTCTCTGGATCTTGGGCATGCACGCACACGTGCCTGGTGTGAGTTTTTATGCCCCCGGATCCGGGAAGTGAACCATGGTCGACTACATGGGAGTCCAGCGACATAGCCATTACGCCAACTGCTGGTCCCTATAATCATAGTTTTTGACTCCCTAGAAATAGCTGAGCCAGTGGAGTACTCTCTACCCTTACGTAGCAATCGTGTGCAAATAAATCTCTGCTAGGGAAAGGACCTGTGCCATGACCCATGGATCATATCCAAGTTAATTCTAAAAGTGTGCATGAGTATTCCACACCTGTCGCATGTTATTTAGGCTTGCTGAGCCTCATCTTCCTTCTGTCGTAAGTGGAGGTACTAAGGCTATTGGGTTGTTGGAAAAGTCATGACACATTTTTCTGTGCAAAAAATGTGTCATGACTTTTCCGAAAACCCAGTGCTTATTTTCTTGAACTATGCTGAGGGATTAAGTGAATTAATCTCCTGTAGGTCCTTGTAACATTTCAATAGCGGTGCCACTCCTCATGACATAGAACAGTGACCTAATTGTATCGAGGAGCCTATATTCTGGTAGAAAAGGATGTGAAGGAGAGCAGGGACCTCTGACACATGGAGGAATAAACTGATCAGAAAGAAGAAGGGATTTAGAAAGGAAACGTGGAGGTACAGAAAACTTTAGGGAGAGGAAATGGCCTTTGATCAAGTGCTCCCTCCGAACTATCTCTGGCATCCCTTTGCTTTCCCTCCCTCCGCTGCAACCCTCAGAGTCCAGCCCTCTAGTCTCCGTTGCCACCGTGACTACACCTCGGCATTCCCCATTTCCCTCCTCACTCCCGCCCTCTCTTCTCCACACAGTGAGAGAGAGAGACCTCTTTACCTAAAGGATTTTATTTTTACCCAGCTAAAACTTTCCAGTGGCTCCCTGTTGGAACCACTGGTTTGAACAGTGTCTAGAATTTTCAAGGCAAGGCCCTGTGTGGTGGATAGTTCTTTTCCCTTCTAACCAAGCCCTTTGAGGAGGTTGTCACCTCTGGATTCCTTTTCCCAAGCTTTCTCTTTCTATTCTTGGGACACAGCGTGCTCATTTCTTGCTAAGTTAGAGCAGCCATACAACCTCCCATTCCATGGAGAATTCTCTTTCGTCAGCACTTCCACACTTTTGTCCGAGTACAAAGGCCACCTCCTCAGGGAAACCCTCCAGGACTGTGCTGTGGAGAGTGACTCTCCTGTTTCCATGGTCACCGCCTCTTCCGTCTCTTAGCTCACCTTGTCCTGCTTTGCTAGCTCCACAGAAATCAGCCATGGGTGAACTTGCATCTGCTTATGTGAACCTGATTTGAAGTCTATTTACAGTATCCAAGCCAGTGAGACTGATGTGTAAGAACTGTAGTAACAGGGGCCAGCAGGTGGTGAAGGGGTTATGTGGCTGGACTCCCATATGGCCAACTGCAGTTCGAGTCTTGAACCCAATGGCTTGAAACTCACACTGGATGTGTATGCCTATGCGCCTAAGGTCCCAGGAAGAGAAGGACAAAGAAGGGATTGCGGGGGACCAATAGTTAGCGTAATGGCTGTGTCGCCGGACTCCTATGTAGTCAGCCGTGGTTCGAGTCCTGAACCCGGTGACTTAAACTGGGCGCATGTGTGTGCGTGCCCGAGATTCCGAGAGGAGAATGGAGGAGGAAGGATTGTGGCATGGCTATTTCCATTGGGGGGGGGGGGATTTATCACTTTCCTTCTCACTGTTTTTGTCTCTCTTACTCTCCTGCAAGTGCACACACCCTAAGGCAAAAACCTCTCAAAACCAAATGAAAAATCTGTAGTAACAGAACTCATCTGGGGACCAGCAGTTAGCATAATGGCTATGTTTCTGGACTCCCATGTAGTCAACCACAGTTCGAGTCGTGGACCCGGTGGCTTAAACTCACACCGGACACATGTGCATGCATGCCCAAGATCCCGAGAGGAGAATGGAGGAGAAGGGATTGCGGGATGGCCATCCCTCCTGGGGGGTGATTTCTTGCTTTCTGTCTCTCTGTCTCTGTCTTTCTGGAGAGTGCGCGTGCCCTATTAGCGAAAACCTCTCAAAAAAAAAAAAAAAAAAGAACTCTTCTGTAGTGTGAAATAAAACTATTCCGGGATTCGCCATATTTATTTCAGAGTAACTAGTACACTCGCTAGTTAGGGGCAGGCAAATAATGGTGGTTAATAGGCTTCAGGTAAATTAATCTATTAACTTGTTCTTTATACTGGGCCAGGGGTTATAAAGTGCAAAATTGGTACGAGGGCTCAGGTAAGTTAACCTGGTACCTTATTCTCCTTAGTCAGAATAGTCTTGCTGGGAGAATCAGATATAATCAATAACTGGGTCTTAAGTGAAGTCTTAGTTTCCCTGGCAAACCAACCCCTCTCTGAGGACTCTGAGGACGACATTCTTCCTTGAGATCTTTTGGGACTGGAAGTGTTCTTTGGTCTTAGTCAACTGGGCTTGGTCCCCCCTCTCTTTGAAGTGGCTTTGCATATTCTAATCTATTGTTGACTTAAAGGTTCAGGAGAGGGCCAGCAGGTGGTGTGGTGGTTGAGGGCGCTGGGCTCCCACATGACCAACCATGGTTCGAATCCCAAACCTGGTGGCTTGTTTTCTAAGGCCAGAAGGTGGCGTGGTGGATAAGGGCGCTGGACTCCCACATGACCAACCACGGTTCGAGTCTCAGACCTGGCGGCTTGCTTTCTCACTTTCTCTCTCTCTCTCTCTCTCTCTCTCTGTGTCTTTCTGGTCAAATTAAAAAAATAAAATAAATGAATAAATAAAATTAAATAAATAATTCTTAAAAAAAATAAAGGTTCAGGAGAAAGGTATTACTTTGGGGTATCATAGCGAAGGAGGACTCGGGGTGCCCTCAGTATTTATAATGAATCTGATGGACTTTATGAAAACACTAATAGAGTCTAGACAGTTTTTGAGAAATCAGGTGATGTGACTAAACCGGTAACTTATTAGATGGTGATGAAGAGGGGATAGAAACTAGTGTCTTGATTGCTTGTGCTGGGCCAGAGGTTACAAAAGACGAGACTGGGACTGGGACACAGGACACAGGTCTGTTGCAGAGACCCTTCTCAGCCCTAACACACCTATTGCTATCACGCCCATCAAGTTGAAAAGTCATCCAAGAAGGTAAAGAAATTAGAAGAGAGGGGTCAGAGAGAAAATTGTCATCCACTCCCCAGCTGGAAGAGGCACCTTTGCCTCCCAGTGGCTAGAAATGGAAACTAAAGCTCGAACACACTCACCTAGCTATGTCCTTCTTCACTGAAGTTGACTCATGGACTGGACACACGAGCCACATCGTGGGGTCTACAGAAATGGAGCATCTCAGATCCCAACCGGAACTACTGGGTCCAAATCTGAAGACCTGTAAAATCCCCAGGTGATCACATATCCTCAGTAAAGAGAAGTGTTTGCAAAAAGATGATGACAAACCCAAAGAGGTTAATATATAGTACTATAATACAAAATCATAAATTAAAACAAAAAGATACTATGAACAAACCTATAAACATATACAATTCTCACATAGGATATTGTGAAAAGCTTTGGATTAAATCCAGTAGTCAAGAATTTTAACCCTGGTTTGTGTTTCCTTGAAGACTCTTGACCTCTCTTAGAGTCACTCCTTTATCTTTGCTAGATGATTTCTCACACCCTTCTCTCTTTTTTTTTTAAGAGAGATTTTTGATATAGAGTATATGTGCTTCCCAGAGAGACAGAGAGAGAGGAAGTGAGAAATCACAACCGTCACCCCAGAGGGATGGCCATGCCAGTCATGTCTCCTCCTAGGATTTTGAGCATGCACCCACATACATCTGCTATCTCGTACCATTCTTAAAGTCTCCGATTAAAATTCTGTAGTCATGGCATCAATACTAGAGCCTGTTAAAATAGTTAGAGAAAGCACCTAGCAGTTAGCATAGATGCCAAAGCAAATTTCAAAGGTCCAGATGCTAGCTCATCACTTCTGGGTTATATGTGCTTAATCAGATCTCTTTAACCACATGTGTCTTCATATTTTTCATCTGTAAAATGGGTATGATAACAACAGTAACTATTTTCTTTAATTTGATTTCAGAGTTAAATCTAGACAATAGTCACAAAGCGCTTGCAACTATTGGATCATATGTATGTCATACGCCGGGCTCTGGACTTGCATGTGCGGATGTCAAAAATGAGTCTCTGCTCTTGAGGAGGGACTTTAGAGCTAAAACCCTGGGAAGTGTTGGAATCAGAGTTTGGTCTGGATTTAGAGTGAATGGCCAAGTTCAAGAGGATTGTGGACATGTCGTGCTCAAACTCAGGGAGGAAATGGGATATATTTAGCTTAGAGAAGATAAGACAGCTGGGGAGACATAATAGCTGTCTTAAAATATACAATAGGCTGTCATGAACCAGAGGCTCAGCCTTCTCCATGTGTCATCAGAGAGAAGAATTAGGATGAAGGGTAAAAGGGATTTGGGGTGGATAAGTAATAAAGATTTGGGAAACAGCGATTCGGATTTGTTAATATCTGGGAAGACTTAGAGTTAGAAAAGAGAAAGTAATTTATTGAGGTGCCAGCGAAGAATTCAGGAAGAACTTCAGTAAAACTGCATGAATTCGAATGAGTTTGGGGAGAGGACCAATTAGACTCAGTGGAAGATCCATTGCTTATCTTTAGGAAAGCAGGACTTCATTTCTTTCAAATATGCACAGTTACTTGAACCAATTACTCTTTCAAAGTAAATTAATGAGCTGCTTTAATGAACAGATAATATGAACATATAATTATTAGCAGCATGAATATATAATTAGCGTGTTTAACTCTTCTTTTTAACATATGTAGGTGGTATTAAGACCTCAAAAACAACCTCCCAATGTATTTACCCTTTGAGTTTTTCTGGGAAACAATGTTTGTGAGCCAAGTTCAAACCTGCCCATTGCACTTAGTCCAAACGGATATGAGTTTGGAGTCAGTGGCTACCAGATTTCTGGGGTTTTGCTTAAGTAGTAAAGGTATAGATAAACATGTTCCGTTTATTTTATCAATAAAAGATTTACCCCTCTTGCTGTCCTCAAATTGTAAGCTAGGATTTAGTTTCTGTATTCGAAATTCCAACCGTAACGTACATATGCCATGCATATTTCAACGAGATTCAATTATAGCTGACAAAACATTTGTAAAGGCAGCTAGATTGTAGCCCAGATGGTGACTGGGTTTTTGATGAACGCTCTAAATATATGGCATTATTCATCTCTGACACACAGAAAATAAACAGAAGGCACCACTTCTCCCAGGGCAAGGAGGTGTCGAAGGGAATGTCCACTTCCCGATGTAGGAAGAGTCATTTTCCCATGGAAGCTGCAGAATGTTTATGCTTTGCTTTGACAAGGGAGAAGGGTCATCTTTGCACATCCCACCAAACGTACATGACTGGAAGTTAGGTGGTCTTGCCCTCTGCTTGTCCTTTAAAGCCCCTTCCATGTAGGCATCTCATGACAGCATTTTGTGAACTAATTTAGAAGATGATGCTATGAAGTCTCAGTTTCTGATATCACCAGTTTTGATATGTCAACTGATCTGGACACTGAGTCTTCTAAGTCTTGGTATATGGAAACTCTGGGAAAAGTTATTTTTGAGTTAGAAGTTCTGATGAGACTGTTCATTTAAAAATGAACTAGTTGTGGGGCAGCTGGTGGCATGGTGGTTAAGGCAGCTGAATACCGTATGGCTTATTCTGTGATTCCAGTCCTGGACACGGTGGCTGAAAAACATACATGGCGCATGTACATTTGTGCCTGAAATCCCCCACAAAATGGAACAGAAGGGATGGTAGAGTGGACCATCCACATGAGGGGTGCTTTCTCATTTTCTTTCTTGCTCCCCACTCCTCTTCATCTCCCTGGCGAGCATACACACACACACACACACACACACACACACACACACACACACCCCTCTAGCAAATTTTAAAGCAAAACAAAAAACTAGTTGATTAATTAAAGTGCCTGAATCATACTGGCACTCGATGAATTTTCAAAGGCTGAAAACATACTAATAACCAGTGCTCAGATCAATAATCTGAACTTCACCCGCATCCCAGAAGTCTCCCTTGTGCTCTCTCCCAGTCACTAAGCCCTTAGAAAGCTGGGAATAATGATGGAAACTGGACAATCCAGTGGGAGTTAAGAACCAGGAATCCACAATTTTGGTACAGTCCTCAAATGGCCAAGTTTGAGAGTCGGATCTTTTTCTATCCTTTTACTTTCAGTTTTCTGTGCCATTGCATTTAAAGCATACAGAGGGTCCTCAGAAAGTTCATAGGATGGCTGGCCCTGTCGCCCAGTGGTTAAGGGAGCCAAATCCCACATGATTGTGCAGTGCAAATCCCAGCCCCAGTGACTTCAAAAACATGTTGGGCATGTGTGTGTGTGTGTGTGTGTGTGTGTGCGTGTGTGTGCGCCCTAAACCCTCAGAGGATAAAGAAGTGGAGGAGAGGGCCTCATAGGTGGTTAAGGCACTGGACTCCCACATGGCTGACCACAGTTCAAGTCCCAGACCTGGTGCATGGCCAAAATCTCAGTAAAAGGGTCCGTTGCGTGTTTGTCCCCCCCAGGAGAGTGATTTCTCACTTTCCTTCTTCCTGTCTCTGTCTCTCCCCAGTGAGCACATGTGCCATATAACAAAAACTTTAAATGAAAGAAAGGGAAGGGAAGGAAGACAAGGGATTTCAGCACAACCTCACCTCAATGGGGTGAGGGGCAGATGCTTTCTCCATCTCCCTCCCTCCCTCCCTCCCTCCCTCCCTCTCTCTCTCTCTCTCATTTCTCTCAGGAAAACACATAGGGTGTCTGGTCAGAAACCTTAACAAGTTCATGGGAAATGGATATAATGAAGAAACTATGAATAAAAAGTTTTGAACCATAATAAACTTGTACTTTAATTTTATCTTTCCCACAAACTTTTTTCTATAGGGCACGTGCTCTCGCCAGACAGACAGAGAGAGACAGAGAGACAGAAAGCGAGAAATCACCCCCCACAGGGGATGGCCACACTGCAATCCCTTCTCCTCCATTCTTCTCTCAGGATCTTGGGCACGCACGCACACGCGCCCAGCATGAGTTTTAAGCCACCGGGTCTGGGATGCGAACCGTGGTCGACTACGTGGGAGTCCAGTGACATAGCCATTATGCTAACTGCTGGTCCCTCCCACAAACTTTTTGAAGTCCTCTTTCCTAATGAGCTTAGTTTATAATCTAAATGGTAAATTTAATATTAATATTTTGCTTTGAGTATATTTTGAGTTTTTCCATTTCTCATTAATGCAAAGAAGGCAAGAAGTGGAGACCAGCAAATGGCATAGTGGGTATGTCGCTGGACTGCCACATAGTCAGTCATGGTTCAAGTCCTGGACCCAATGGCTTAAAACTCACACCAGGCACCTATGTATTTGTGCCCAAATCCCAAGAAGAGAATGGAGGGGAAGGCATTGAGGCATGGCCAAGTGATTTCTCACTTTCTGTCTCTCCAGTGAGCACATGTACCCTATAGCAAATATCTCTCTTAAAAAAAGGCAAGAAAGGAATAAGAGAGAATATATCTATTTCTCTCTTCCATGATAACCTGTTAATAAATGTTATTATAATTTATAAGCGTTCTTAAATTCTAATAAAATCATTAACCTTTTTTTTTTTTTTTTTTTAGTGCGGGAGCCGCGGGCCAGAGCGTTCGCCCCGCCCTCCGCCTGTACGCCCTCCTCCGCTTTTTTTTTTTTTTTTTTTTGGAGAGGTTTTTCGCTATAGGGCGCGTGCGCTCGCCAGACAGACAGAGAGAGACATTAGAGACAGAAAGCGAGAAATCACCCCCCAGGGGGGATGGTCACGCCGCAATCCCTTCTCCTCCATTCTTCTCTCAGGATCTTGGGCACGCACGCACACGCGCCCGGCGTGAGTTTTAAGCCACCGTGTCCGGGAGGTAAACTGCGGTCGACTATGTGGGAGTCCAGCGACATAGCCATTACGCTAACTGCTGGTTCCCTTAACTTTTTAATACTAGTATTTTAGAACAGTAATTTTGTTATTCTCTTCCTTATTTATATACCACTGTGTCACACACAATCTTTTTATGTAATGTGTGTATCCATTCTGCCTTATGGTCTGAAGCACTTTTTGAATCTGTGTGTCAATACCTTTCATCAGTTTTGGAAGTTCTCAGGCATTATCTATGTACGTGCTAGGACTCTAAGTTGGAATGTCTCACTGTGTCCCTTACATTCCCACTAGATTATTGTCTTCTAGATTATTTTCTTCTGCTCAGTCATCTTTAGCTCTATTTTAATCTGCCATTAAATCTATGCACTAAATTCTGAATATGTTGCCATCTTCTTCGGTCAGGTTACTTTGAGTACCTAGTAATGAATACCTGATGAATATTGTCAAGGATAAATTGTACAGATAATGAGGTAGTAGATAATATTTTTCCCCCAGGGAAGACGTTTTCTTCTAAGTAAGTCTATATGAAGGTGGGCATGTTTCTTGGTATTTCTTAATCCCGGTTATAGCTCCTTGAGATCACAAATCCTAAATTTATGAGGTTTTGTAGAATAAGTAGATGATTTTTGAGGACAAACAAAATGAAAAGGATAAAAAAAACTGCCCCAAATATCAGGTCTATTTCTCTCTGATTTTTTTTTTTAAACTCTCTTGCTTGGGATCATTTCCCCATAACTATTAACTCTTCAATACCTTCAAACATATCAAACATCTATTATTTACATATAGTATGTTATATATAATGATTTATATTTAAATATATGTATGCATATTATATATGTATGCCTCTATTGGATGCTTAAAAATAACACCAGGCATGCATGAGTGCATATCCAAAATCCCAGGAAGGGAATGGAAGAGAAGGGATTGTGGCGTGGCCATTCTCTCCCCAACCCCCCCCCCCCCCCACACACACACACACACACACCCGGGGAGAGATTTCTCACTTTCCCAGAGTTTTTGCTTGTTTTGTTTTACTAGAAAGTGGATGGGCTTGCTGGAGAAATGCAGAAAGAGGGAGAGGAAAAAGCACCCACATTGGGCATGGTCACACCACAATCCCTTCTCCTCTGCCTCTGCCTCCTTTGGGTATTTTGGGCATACAGGCACATGTGCCCAGCCTATTTCTCAAGCAACCAGGTCCAGGAAGCAAACCAACCAATCAGCCACATAGGATCCAGCTGCCTTAACTTTCAGGCCATGGCACCAGCTCACAGATGTTTATTATTATTATTTTAAGACGTTTCACAATAGGGCATGTGTGCTCACCAGAGAGACAGACAGACAGACAGACAGACACAGAGAGAAACAGAGAGAAGGAAAGTGGGAAGTCCACGTCACAGTTCTTTCTCCGCCATACTCCTCCTGCGTTTTTAGCCCACATGCACATGCACCTAGTGAGATTTTCAAGCTGCTGGGTCTGAGACTCAAACCGTAATCAGCAATGTGGGAGTTCAATACCTTTACCACCATGCCTAATACTGGTCCCCCAGATGTTTTTAATTTTGTTATATATTTTTTTTCTATTTGTCCCTCGTAGGAAGGTTGAATTGAAGTACATGTTATGCCATTAACAAAAGTGTCCAGAACTGTGATTTCTTAAGAGTTACTTACTGTATTTATTAAATGAGAACAAGAGAGTGAGGGGCTCTTGGCAGGGTCTTGCCATGCCACAATCCTACCCCAGCCTTCTCACCAGCACGGATCACAGTTGCAGCCATTGGCTCTGTGTGTTCAGGGTGACCTGCAGATTCCAACTCTGGGCTGCTGGCTCATCTTCCCACTGTGGCTAGCCCTGAAATGCAATTTTTAGTGATGCCATGTTTAGATAATTACTGAAAAGACAAAAACGTTTACCTTCTAAGAGGAAATTGCAGTGCGTTAAACTTACAGACTTTCCTGTTATTAGTATTTAGCACACATTCTATGAACTTCTTAGAAAAAATACATACATGGGGGGCCAGCAGGTGGTATGGTGGTTAAGGGTGCTGAACTCCCACATGGCTGACTGTGGTTCAAGTTCCAGATCTGTAAGTTTGCTTTATCACTTCCTGTCTCTCTCTCTCTCTCTCTCACTCTCACTCTCACTCTCACTCTCTCTCTCTCATGCTCTCTCTCTCTCCCTCTCTTTCACTCTATCCCTCTCTGGTCAAATGAAAGTATATAAATAAATAAAATGAAATAAAATAATTCTAAAAAACAAAAAGAAGAAATGCACATAGTTCTTTCAGGGCTAAATGTACCTCCTGGTGCTCACCCCCTGAAGAAAAATTACCTTTTTTTTTTTTTTCTAAAGAGAGATTTTTGCTATAGGACATGTGTACTCGCCAGCGAGACAGAGAAGGACAGAGAGACAGAAAGCAAGAAATCACTCCCTGGCGGGATGGGCCCACCGCAATACCTTTTTCTCCATTTTCCTCTCGGAATTTTGGGTACGCACGCACATGTGCCTGGCCTGAGCTTCAAGTCACTGGGTCTGGGACTCGAACCACGGTCGACTACATGGGATTCCAGTCACGTAACCATTAAGTATCTGCTGATTCTGAAAAAGTTTTCTTTTTAGCTCAGAATATTTCTAATTATGTAAATCTTTATCATGTGCTTGTTCCGTCTGACCCAGACTCTCCTTGAAACTTTATTTTTCATTTTTATTGACTTTGAATCTCAGGATGCTAGCCCAGAATGCAGGTTGCAACTGGCCCAGCTACTCTGATGGCTCCACTCACTCCTTCACACGTTCCACAAGTTTATCAGAACCCATCTGATCGCTCCCTCCTCTATGCACTAATCTTCCAGGACGCAGGCACAGCGAGCTTTCCTGTTCTACAGCCTGGTGCTCATCCATTCGGTAGTGAATTGTGCATTTACATTTTTTTTTTTACTCTTATTTTCATTTTATTCTTTTTCATCCTTTTTTCTTTCGGGATTTTTTATCATCATCACTATTATTAATTTTTTGCCTTTACTTTCTGTAGGCCTTCTCTTATTAAATATGGATAGATGGTTTCTTCTCTGGATTTATAATAAACTTAAGGGGTAGGTAAGACATAAAAATGGGGCCGGGCGCATGTGTGTGCATGCCCAAGATCCCGAGAGGAGAATGGAGGAGAAGGGATTGCGGCGTGACCATCCTCTCTGGGGGGGTGATTTCTCGCTTTCTGTCTCTATGTCTCTGTCTGTCTGTCTGGCGAGCGCACGCGCCCTATAGCAAAAATCTCTCCAAAAAAAAAAAGACACAAAAATGGGCCTAAAAACCTTTTGATTATAACAATGGAAAAACACTATACTTACTTGGATAACTGATTAATTTAGAAACCATGCCTTGGGCAGTATGCTTAAATTTGTTGCCATAATTAATAAATTCAGGAAGAAACACGAGAGGATACTGTTCTAATCCATTTTGTGGCTAATGAAAAAAAAAAATACCTAAAACTGCTGATTTAACAGAAGAGGCCTTTATTCAGCCCGTAGTTTGGCCTTTTGAACAAAATGACAGTGAAAGTAGCAAGACACTTACCATCTTAATATGAGACAGAGAAGTGTTGAAAGGCGATATGGAGAGATCTTTATGGTGAAGCATTGCAAATTGGACCTTTATTAAAGAATAAGGATTTGTTTCTGAGTAAATCTAAGTAATTTCAGTTCAGTAATGAATACCCCAGAACAAGGCGGGGGGGGGGGGGGCACTTCAGTTGTTGCACTTAGGGTCAGGCGCTGGACTGTTGAACCTCCATGAAACTTTGTATGTAGTGCGACTCTTCTAAACCCTCTTGTGGCTTGGAGTTCTCATGTACAAAGTTGCCGACTTCTGAATGACTAAGGAATACTTACAGCACAGAATTGTTGAAGGTAAGCGTGGATAATGCTTAGCTCGGTGGCAAGCAAATCAGTCCTGAAGGCTGTTGTTCATATAGTCATTACTTGCATTTTGTTATTGTAGTTGTTGTTTATTCATTTTATTTAGAGCCAAGAATCAAAACCCATCTCTGCAAAGAGTTGGGGGTAATTTTGACTAAACCACTCCGTTTTTCCTGGCTTCCATTTATCTTTTGTCAATACTAGTAGGAAGGGTTGGCATGACCATGAAACAAATGAGTATTTAGAAAGCACTTTGACCTTTACAATTCTTGTGGTATACTCAAGTGCCATTTAAGTATTAATTAAAAGAAAAATTCTGGCCCTCTATAGCTGGAAATATTCCTACCAATCAAGACTATGAGATTAGGCCCAGCAGGTGCTGTGGTGATTAAGGTGCTGGACTCCCACTCAGCCAATCACAGTTTGAGTGCTAGATACGGTAGCTTGAAACTCATGCCGAGTGTGTGTAAATGTGTGCCCAAAATCCTGAGAGGAGAATGGAAGGGAAGGGATTGTGGTGTGGCCATCTCCCCTGATAGGTTATTTCTTACTTTTCCACTCACTGTCTTTCTCTGTCGCTCTCCAGCAAGCACATGCACCCTATGGCAAAACCCATAAATGAATGAAAGACTATGAGAGAAAAATGTGACCACTTTCAAAGTACTCAGAGAAAAGAGATTGGAAAGTGTTTGTTTCATTTTGTTCGCATTAGTTTATTTTCTGTTGCCAAATGTGACTTTAAAGAGCCTAGTCAAATTTCACAAATATAATAAAGCAGACATTAAATTGAGCCTAGATGGATATTTTTTAAAACATCTGTTTTGGTGGGACCAGCAGTTAGCGTAATGGCTATGTTGCTGGACTCCCACATAGTCGACCGCGGTTCGTGTCCTGGACCCGGTGGCTTAAAACTCACGCCGGGCATGTGTGCGTGCATGCCCAAGATCCCGAGAGGAGAATGGAGGAGAAGGGATTGCGGCGTGGCCATCCACCTTGGGGGTGATTTCTCGCTTTCTGTCTCTCTGTCTGTCTGGCGAGCCCATGTGCCCTATAGCAAAAACCTTTAAAAAAAAAAAAAAAGTCTGTTTTGGGAGCCAGCCCATGGCATGTTAAGGCATCTGGATCTTCCATGGCTGTCTGCATAGTTCAAGTCCCAGGCCCAGTGGCTTGAAAAATATGCAGGACATGTGTGCATGCATGCCCCAAAATCCAGAAAGAAGGGATCGCTGGGGAAGGGACTGTGGTATGATCATTCCCTAGGAAGATGCTTTCTCACTTTTCCTTTCTCTCCTCTGAGGAGTGCACAAACACTTTAGCAAAATTTACTTTAAAAATCTATTTTGACTGAATACTTGGTCCTCTGCTTGCTTAGCCAAGACAAGCCTCCTCTCTTTCCCAGGGGCTGTCCAGCCACTGCTCAGCCTGTTCATTCATTTAGGAGAACATACCTTGCAGGGTGCCAGTTACAGAGGGCTAGGTGTGTCGATAGCCATTTTCTGATATTAATGTAGAAAAGCCACCCAGTGGTCTGATTCTCTTGACCTTGGGCACTGATCTGCAAGCAGGAAACCTCACTTTTAGTCATCTAGGAGAATACCGTAGTGAGTGTTGCTTTATGAAGTCAGAGGTTTGGTGCCAGCAAGTGGCATGGTGGTTGAGGTACTGGACTCCCACATGGCTGACCACAGTTCAAGTCCCAGACCCGGTATTTTGAAACTCATGCCGGGCACATTTACTTGCCTGCCCAAAATCCCAGGAGGAGAGGGGATTGTGGCATGGTGATCCCTCCGGAGGGGTGATTTCTTACTTTCCCTCTCACTGTCTCTATCTCTCTCCGGTGAGTATACATGCCCTATGGCAAAAATCCTTAAAAAAAAAAAAAATACAAGTCAGAGGTTTAGAGACATTTCAAATATGATCATGTCTGCCATGGGAGAGTGTGTGGGTGGTTCTTCCTGGGTCCATAGTGCTCGAGAGGACAATAGCAGACATAGACGGAGCCCAAGTGGAAGGAAGCCAGAGATGCTCAGGGAATGAGATGCACCAGGTTGATTTGGGTCGGCCCACTTTGGAAATATGTGTCACTGAATGCTGTAGTACTTAATGAAGGTAATTAAATTCAATTTGAAGACAAGTTTCCCTTCTCTAGTGGTGACACAGCTCCTGCTAACCATTTAGGTTATCAACATAATGTGAAGACTAAATTGGCCCTAACTGATGAAATTGAAGGATTGGGATATTAGTCAAATGTAGGTGTCAATAAACGTCTAAATTGGGCAGTGCAATGGCTCTGAGCCAGCCTGCTGGACTTATAAGGGAAAGCGGAATGGATGGGCTTTAGGAGAAACGCTAACCTTTGCGAGACACTTAAGGGACACAAAAATGGAGGATTGTCTGTTGATGAGAATGTTTGTGGTACCTTCAACTGCACTGGTATGATGTGTATTCACAGTGGGTCATTCATTTACAAGCTATAGTGATTGTACAATCGTATAAAATAAATGACAACTAAAAAAAAGAAAAAGAAAAATATCTGTCTGGTCTCAAAAGATTCAGCCAAGATGGAGACCAAGATAGCCAGGGCCAGTTTACTAAACACCATGACTCACTCATTTTTGGAACAAAATGTAAACTTTAGAGGTGACTTCAAAAGCTGTGAAGGGCTCAGTCCTGTAAAGATCTTTGTCAGCTGCTTGTTTTCCTTGTGTCTTCTGAGCAAGAGCAATAAAAATGGAGTTGTCCAGAGATTTATTTTATTTAAAGAGTTATTTAACTTATTAGTATTAATACTTTAATTTTGCTATAATGAACATAAGAGAGAAAGAGAGAGAGAGAAAGTGAGAAAGCAAGCCACCAGTTTAAGGACTCAAACCATGGTCTGCCATGTGGGAGTCTAGTGCCTTAACCACGCCACCTGCTGGCCCCAGAGATTTAGTTTTAAGAAGACAAATCTTGGAACATGTACTCACTTATGGCTGGGTTCAGTGTGGAAAGATTACTCAAGGTAGTTTTAAAGAACTCAAGTTTTCAGTTGTGTTGTTGATTTGTGGAGTTTCTTTAGATAACTGGGAAGAGGTTCTTTGTCAATGATAAAAGCTGCAAATACTTTCCAAGTTTATCTTTTGATGTTGTGTATGTTCAGTTTTACCGTTTGGAATTTGTGTTTTAATAGTTAAAATTATCACTTTCTTTTAAAAAAAAAAAAAAAAAACTCAACTTTTTATCAGATACTCTCTTGGAAGAAATGACCTGATAAACAAATGAACTAATGCTTTTAAAAGCTTTGTGTTTTATAAAGAATCCTACAATATGTTTAAGCCTTACTTTTTAAATTCACTATCCATAGCATATCCGACCTCACTTGTTCATCATCATTGAACAAAACACTGGCAAAATATTTCAGCGATCCGATGCTATTTTTATGAACATTCTGCTGTTGCCTTATTTTTAGAAGTGGTCACCTGGGCACTGACTGCAGACCACAGAGTCCTGGCCACGCCTTAGACTTTCTTCATTCAAGTCTCATTGTTCACTCTTTATCTGCCTGGCTTCTGGGGAGAGCTCAGCATTCACTACTACTTAGAAATAGAACAGAGACCTTTCAGACCCATGAACAGTATTTCAAGGATGTAAGAAAAAGGATCTGTACAAAAGTTTTGCTTCTAGCATTGCCAGATATAGAAAAGAAAAATACGTGATGCTCAGTTCAATTTTAAGTTTAAACCATGAATAATTTGGGGTAAAACATATACACTATGAGAGCATAGCCACTTATACTACAAATGCGTTGATTTGGTATATAGAATGGAATTTGATAGAGTGTCTATTATTTTAACTGGGAAAAAAAAACCCACAATATTTTTCAAAGACTTATTTATTTATTTTTACTTATTTTATTTTTAATTTGCTATCAGACATGTGCACTCACCAGAGAGACAGAGAGACAGAAAGCAAGCCACCTGGTCCAGGACACAAACTATGGTTGACCATATGGGAGTCCAGCACCTTACCCACCATGCCATTCTGCCAGCCTGAAAACGCAGTATTTTATCTATTTGCTCAGCTAACTACAACTTATTTGGGGGAAAAGAGAGCTACGTTTTAGGGTCTGTGGTAGATTAAATGTTAAGGGACTGTCTTAGTTGATAATTTCAATGTAGAATCATAGATTATTTCAGAAACAGAGCTGCAGGAAAGGACTTGGGTGGCATTATCTCGATTTATATTTGCAGCATATTAGGTAGTGTACTGGCTCATGAGCCCAGCACTAATTTTATACACGCACACACACACACACACACACACACACACACACACACATAAATACACATACGTGGTTTTATTTCTGAAATGACTTTTATATGCTGGTGGAGAAATGTAACCTGCTACTTACTACTCTCTTCATTTGTATATCCACTTAGAGAATACAGACATTGCGTTACAATGACCGGCTTCATAAACTAGCATTTAGCCTCTCTTGTTTGGGAGCCCAGGCTCCATCTTCTTGCCTGTTATGTTACATCAGCCTTGTCCAGAATCTCAGTGGTGCACCTCTGTTTTTTTTTTCCCCCAAGTTGGGAGACTATGGGGTGAAATTACTGAAATGAATATTCTTGCCTCAGGGGAGCAGGGAGAAAAACATTCCCATCCTAGAGGAGGAGGAAAATATTTCATTTCGAAATTGGCACAGTTTTAGCCCCAAATAGATTTTGATTTGCTCTTCAGACTTTGTAGAAAAAGGGATGCATCTCCCCACCCCCACGGTGGATTCATATCTATTTTTATAGAGTGCCATATCTCCCTAATTGAACATAAACGTGAGGGATATGGGAGTGAGTGGAACTTGGCACGCGGAAGTGGAATGGCAGACTCTTGATAATGATATTCATTTGAAATGAGGAGCTACACGTTATATTCCAAAGTGACCAAATCCCAATTTAGCACTAACTGTAAATGGAAGCTGTAGAGAGTCGAGGATTGGATAGGCTCAAAAGTAAGCCATCCTTGTTTTAGGAATTATGACAGGCCCGATGGTTTCCATGGCTACCGTTAGCTCTAATTGTGATACATTAGTAGCAACAAGAATTGGATGGCTCAAGTCATTTAGTTAATTAAACACAAACGTGGACCTGGCCAAAAGAATTAGAGATGAAATTAGCACCATCAGAATGCACCTGTAAGATGCAAATTGCATTTTTTCTGTCAGCTGTGGGGGGGTGGGGTGGCAGAGGACGAGTGGGAACTGCAGGGTGTATATTCCATCCATGTCTGTCTTACCCATTTCCTGTTACTGGACTATATCATTTATTTTTAAAATGTGTTCTCCAGTGAAATACAACAGCACCGATCAATGAAATATGTTTGTTGCTGTTGCTGAGACCGGAGAAATCTGTGACATTTCACATGGAGGGAGATGGTAGCTCAGAGCAATGACAGAAAATGGTGAAACCACAGAGCCTCCGCTAACACGCTGAGATCCTGGAAACAGGAGTTCATAATGGAAAAAGCTGACACAGGCAGAGCCAGGGCAGCCCTGCTAGGGCTGAGAGACTAGTGGGCTTTACACCGAGCACGGCAAAACTGGATAGACGGGGTTGAGATAAATGCGAGTGGAGTTGTGTAATTCTGCTGAGGAAGCTGGGCACACGCTAGGCCGACAACTCTCTGCTCGTCAGACTTTGTACGTACAGGTCTCCATCCATTATGTCTCAGTATTCACAGTCCTAGAAAGAGGTCTTGGTCTCCCTGGTTTTCAGTTGCGGAAACGGAGACTAGGATAGGTAAAATGACCCGTTCCTGTCCCAGAGACTGCAGCTTGGAGCTTTAAGAATAGCCAGACGGCCCAATGCATTAGTGTACTTGTGAGTATCCTCACCTGTCCTGTGGAAGACCAGGGTTTAATTCCCTGACAGGGAGGTGGCCTTCCTTTTGGGCTAGCTAGTGGTGCGGTAATTAAGGAAACTGAATCCCACGGGGCCAACTATGCAGTTCGAGTCCTGCCCAGCAGCTTGAAAAACACACCAGGCGTGTGTGCATGCATGTGTGCCCAAAATCCGGAGAGGAGAATGGAGGAGAAGGGATTATAGCCTTCATTGCCATCCTGCCAGGGGGAAAGGTTCTCTCTCTCCCCTTCTCCCTCTCTCCCTCTCTCCCTCTCTCCCCCTCTCTCCCCCCCCTCTCTCCCTCTCTCTCCCTCTCTCCCCCTCTCTCCCTCTCTCTCCCTCTCTCCCTTTCTCTCCCTCTCTCTCCCTCTCTCCCTCTCTCTCCCTCTCTCCCTCTCTCTCCCTCTCTCTCCCTCTCTCCCTCTCGCCCTCTTTCTCTCTTTCTCTTTCTCTCTGGCAAGTGCACAT
Source organism: Tupaia tana (assembly GCA_026018925.1). Taxonomy (NCBI): domain Eukaryota; kingdom Metazoa; phylum Chordata; class Mammalia; order Scandentia; family Tupaiidae; genus Tupaia; species Tupaia tana. Next base: position 8,583,450 of record JAKSZU010000022.1, on the reverse strand, counting down.
GCCCTATAGCAAAATTTTAAAAACAAAGAAACAGCCAGAGGTGGATTTTTTAAGTGTGTCAGCTTGTCCAGTCTGTGAGCAAACATGTTTATTAAGCAACTCCTCTATGGTAGGCACATGGGATCAAAAGATGAGTAAAAATCTAGCCACAAACCTTCCTTCACATTGTCCTCCCTGTGCCATGTCATCTTCTTTCAGAATGTCACAGGTCGTCTTGGCTGTGGCCCAGTACTCAGATATTCTATTCTGCCCATAGCCTGTGGATGCATACGGCACGCCAAGGGTACAGCAGTGCATCGAACAGGCAAGGCCCTGTTTTCAAGGAACTGGGTTGGGTGGGGGAGGCAGCAATTCTTTATATAATCCCAAAGGTAAATGGAACATTGCAGCAGTGTTAAGTGCCATGAGGGAGAGGGTATGGGGCTATGGCAGAGAAGAGAGGGAAACTGGCCTAGTTTGAAGCAGGGCTACATCAGAAATCTCAAAGAAGACCAGCCAGGGCTCAGTGCCTGTGAGGTGGGTGTGGGAGCAGGGTGAGCAGTGCGGATGGTGCTGTCTTGGTGTTCAATGCCAGAACTTGAAGCCCACAGGACAGTCAAGAAGGTGAAAAGAGGAACCAGCAGGTGGCATAATAGCTATGTTGCTGGACTCCCATGTAGTGGACCATGGTTTGAGTCCCGGATCCAGCAACTTAAATCTCATGCTGGGTGCATGTGCGTGCGTGCTCAGAATCCCAGAAGGAGAATGGAGGAGAAGGAACTGTGGCATGGCCTTTCCCCCTTCCCCCCTGAGGGGTGATTTCTTGCTTTCTATCTCTCTGTCTCTCTGGTGAGCACACATGTCCTATAGCAAACATTTCTCTTTAAAAAAAAAAAAAAAGAAGAAGAAGAAGGTGAGAAGAGAGATGTGAAGTGGGGGAAAGCCAAGACAAACTGGTGCCCCTGGGGAAGGCTGAAAATTGTCTCGGTGTTTCGTGGCCTCTGACCTTGCTGGTGAGTCATGAAACTAAACACAGGCATGCCTGCTCAGGAGGCAAGGAAACTGGAGGGTTTGGAGGGGAAGTTGCAGTCCTAGAAGAGGCCACTAGGGGCAGAAGCTAAAAAACGCAGGGACTTCACTTCTGCCCTTGAAATCCCAGTCTCAATCTCCATTATGGCCCATCTTAACTGTAAACATCCAGGACACCAGCCTCCCTGAGCTGACACCTTACCAGGCCACTACAGGGGAAGCACACAAGAGGGGAGAGGGCGTGTTCAGAGCCTCAGCAAGAAGGTGTGGTGCCCTGAGGGACTGAAGGAGAGCAGTGTGCAGAGGTAAAGAGGGGCAGGGACTCCCAGAGGCAGTTTCTTTTTCTGACAATCTGGCATCCTTTTATTGAAGATTTGAGAGAATGATTCCTGCTTCATATACCTTATTACTATTTTTTTGGCTACAAACAAAATAACTGCAATTTATTAAAGCACCATCTTGGAATCCCTTCAGCAAAATTTCCATAAAGCTAGGCCAAGGTGAAATTGAATCAAAACTCATTTAAGCCGAATGGCACCAAATTCTCATTCAGTGACTGCACACGCTGAAGGAATGCTCTGGTACCGGGAGGCTGGTCAGTGATCTCAAGCGGCTTTTTTCCTCACTATAGATCAAGCCAACCATTTCTCCTGAGGCATCTCCTACGCCCAGGGCATGCCAGGGAGGGGACACCAAGCACAGCATGGAGCTCAGCCCTCAAGGTATTAGTTGTCATCTTACCATCCTGACAGGCTGTGACAAATGAAGCTACTAAGCATTACAAGAGTGGTTATATGACAGAGTAGGATGCACAATCTACTAGTCCAGATGAAGGCCGGGGGCTCTACGAGACAAGCAAATGTTCATTCTATAGAGAGCAAAAAAAGGAGGAAGAAGAAACCACCTGACCTGGAAGAGCAGCAAACAGAATTTCCTCGGTAGCTGTGTACAATGTCAATCAAGAGTCGGGCTTAGCCAGCGTTCTGGGGAACAGAGCATGCTGATGGTGTTCAAGTGTCACATGGCACAGGGAACCCGCTTCATGGGCTGGTTTATCAGATTGGGTTTAGAGTCTTGGCACAAGACACTAAAACCCTTTGCACTTCAGCCTTTTGTACTAGAGGCCATCTTTTCTATTTGGTAGTTGTTTAGAGAATTAAATCTAACAGTGAACCACACAGGTAATAGCTTTGGTGGTGACACTCAAAGAGGTGAAAGGTAAGCTGATGGTGACTCTCATAAAGAAAAATAAAGCAGGTTGGGGAACTAGAGTAGAGTTGTTGCCATTTCGTATGTAGGGTGGAGAGAGCCTCTCTGAAAATGATCCATCTAAGCCTGAAGGACACAATGGCGACATCAAGGCTTAGGATCTGAAAGAGGATTCTACACAGGAAACCATAATTGGGGGCCAGCAGGTGACGTAATGGTGAAGGCACTGGACTCCCACATGGTTGACCGCAGCTCAGATCTTAGACCTGGTGGCTTGAAACTCTGCTGAGCTCATTTGCACGTGTGCCCAAAATCCTAGGAAAAGAATGGAAGGAGGGACTGAGGCATGGCCATCCCTCCTCAGGGCTGACTTCGCGCCTTCTCTTTCTCTGTCTCTTTATATCTCTCCAGTAAATGCACATGCCCTAGGGGAAAAATCTCTGTTAAAAAAATAATAATAATAATAATAATTTTTAACTTTAATTTGCTCTGAAACTCCAAAAAATACAGATTATTTACATCTGGCTTCAGATTAGCTAGGTAATTACACATGATAATGTGCAGTAAACTTGGATGTCCATACTCCAGTTTCTGATGCTACAGAAATTTCCAACATGTTCTTATAAAAACCTTGTATTGGTTCCAGGATGCATGGTGCTTCTCAGACACTACAAACTGTTATATATGGAACCTGGGAGAACAGTCTCCAGGCTCTGCACATTTAGTTATTATCATAATTATCTGCCATAATTCTTACAAAAATCTACTGTCTCGGAGTTGTTACAGAAATTTACTGAAATAATGTGTGAGAATTGCCTAATTCAGGGTCTGAACTATTTTAGGAGCTCAATAAATGTTCATTTATCTTAGAAATCTCACTGTAGATGAGTTTAATGGTAGAATTCTGGCTGTTCCACTTCATCTTTTCAAATCTGAGCTTCATTTGTCTGGGAACATTGAAAGGATTTGACCAGGAAACAAAAAGCTTTAGAAAGGACAGTGTAGGGTCAGATGGTGGTTAAGATGCTGGATCCCACAGGGCCAACACAGTGGTTCAAGTCCCAGACCTGGAGGCTTAAAAAACATAAAAGAGGGACCAGCAGTTGGCGTAATGGCTATGTTGCTGGATTCCCATGTGGTCGAATGCGGTTCGAGTCCCAGACTGGGTGGCTTAAACTCACGCTGGGCGCATGTGCCCAAGATCCCGAGAGTAAAATGTAGGAGAAGGGATTGCCGTGTGGCCATCCCCCCAGGGGGTGATTTCTTGCTCTCTGTCTCTCTCTTTCTGGCGAGTACATGCACCCTATAGCAAAAACCTCTCCAAATAAATAAATAAATAAATGGAGGGCATGTGTTTGCAAAATTTCAGGAGAATGGAGGAGAAGGGATTGTGGTGTGGCCATCCCCATGGGGGGAGTGATTTCTCCCTTTCCCTCTATCTCTGTCTCTCAAAAATAAAAAGGACAGTTTATGTATATCAGTGTATGCTGTAATTAATGGAAATATGTTCCAGGACAGAGCAGTTCTTTAGGAGCTTCTAGCAACTGTCTTATTGAGAAGCCAGCTATGAAATGGTGATTTGGAATGTTCAGTCAAGCACATACAAGGGGCTTTTCAAGGAAATAAAAAATTGTATTTGTTGGAAGAAGTAGGAATAGAAAGAATCCAAAATTCAAAAAGCTGGAATACAAGGAAAAAAAGTTAAAATTCTAGCAAAAACAAAGCAACTTGTTAGAATTTATACAGGAGTTAGATTTGCTGTTGTAAAAAATATATATGGAATTTTGAGACCAGCAGATGACGTAATGGTTATGTCTCTGGACTCCCACACAGTCAACTGCGGGTTTGAGTCCTGAACCTGGTGGCTTAAACTCACGCCGGGTGTGTGTGCATGCCAGAAGTCCTGAGAGGAAAAGAGATTGTGGAGTGGCCGTCCCCCCAGGGGGTGTGATTTCTCACTTTCTCTCTGTCTCTCTGGCAAGCTCATGCTTCCTCTAACAGAAAAAAACTCAAAAAAAAAAAAATCACAGACTTTCACAGCTGAACAATCCCTAATAAATCATTTGCTTGTTTATAGATGTGAAAACTGAAGTTCAGAGATGTTTTGTCAAGGTTTCCCAACTCATGGGGTAACAGAACAGGGACAGAAAAATGCCGCCTGGCTGCTTCTGCTCTGACGTCTGTCTAGACTGGCTTCATATATTCAGCTGGAAGTGAATGAGCCTTTAACTGAACCAGAGTAGGCACCTACGAGGAATAATCACTGGCCTCCAGGAAAGCTCAACTCTGATCCACGAGGTTTATTGAGGAGGAACGCTTTATTACAGGAAGCCTCATGCAAGAAACAGCGAGGCTAGCTCAAACGAGTATCTCTCTAAATGTGTTCACTGATGGGCTTTTATAGAGAAAGAATTCTCACCGCAGTCTTCGGTTAAGTTTATGTATGGAAATAAAGGACTGCCGCTCCTGTAGCTCTGATTGGTCAGCTCAGGCAGTGCTCAGTTCCATTGGTCCACGGTTGAAACGGGTGTTATTCTGATTGGTTACTCTCTAGCCAGCATCCACACTTCCTCCCTGCAGTGGGGGTCAGCCTGGGTCTCTCAGCCTTCTCTCTGTATACCCCCACCCGCAGTCAGCAGGCAGCACTGGGTGGTTCTAGGTGGTTCCAATGGGTCACCCAGGTGGAAATAAGCCTCAGGTGGTTCAAATGCTAGGACTTGCAAAGAGGGGTCCTGGCTGGAGAGAGGTGTTTTCATCAAGGAATTTTTTTTTTTTTTTTTTTTCCTAATCTCAGCAAAGGGAAAAAGTGGAGAAAAGGGTGACAAAGGAGTCAGTGTTAAAAGAGAATGAGGGAACCAGCAGTTAGCGTAATGGCTATGTCGCTGGACTCCCACGTAGTCGACCGTGGTTCGCATCTCGGACCCGGTGGCTTACAACTCACGCCGGGCGCGTGTGCGTGCGTGCCCAAGATCCCGAGAGGAGAATGGAGGAGAAGGGATTGCGGCGTGACCATCCCCCCTGGGGGGTGATTTCTCGCTTTCTGTCTCTCTGTCTCTCTCTCTCTCTCTGTCTGTCTGGCGAGCGCAGGCGCCCTATAGCGAAAAACCTCTCCAAAAAAGAAAAAGAGAAAAAAAAAAAAAAAGAGAATGAGGAATGGCCCAAGAAAGGAGAAGACATCCAGGGGCCTGTTTTCCTCACAGTAGTGGAGGAGTTGTTTCAGGAACATGGAATGTGTGTTGCTGAGCATCCGAAGCCATTTTTTAGGGAAAAGAGAAACTGCATTAGGACAGTAGCAGTCCGGAGGCCAGATCACAGGTGATAAAGGGAACCTCTATCAGGAGCTGGCTTCTCGGGGCAGTACCTTCTGTCCTAAAGGTCCTCCAGACCCTGTCCATTCTTCCCAAAGCCTTACCTTGACAATGTGGCTTACCATTGGATTGTCAGAAAAGTCAGTGCCACATTTATTCCGTTTTTCTATGCAAAACTGCAACATGACTTCCGACAACCGAGTAATCGGTACTTAGTGGAAGCTTACCATCCTGCTTGGTAGGAGACAGCATTCTATGGGCTAAATAGATAAGTCAGACCCTCCGCTATGAAATGCCCAGAAGGCAGATGGGGTTATTGGGCAGAAAGCTGAAAGATTTTCTGTTGGTTTTCAAATGACCACCCGGGCAGCGTTTGTGGCAGGACTGTATCAGTCTGCTCAGGCTGCTGTAACAGAGTGGCATAAACAAGAGGAACATACTGTCTCACAGGTCAGGGGCCTAGAGGTCTGAAATCCAGGTAACAGCAGCCCTGGTTCCTTCTGAGAGATGGAAGGAAAACCCATTCCGTGCCTCTTTCTAGCTTCGGTGGCAATATTTGGAATTCCTTATGGAAGCCTTATTCCAGCATCTGACTTCATCTGTGTATACTGTTCCCTTGGTATATGTGTCTGTGCCCAAATTTTCCCTTTTTACTAGGACATGAGCCATATCAGATGAGAGGCCCACCCTAATGACTTTATCTGCAATGGCCCTGTTTCTTTTTTCTTTCTTCCTTTTTTTTTTTTTTTTTAAATGTTGGGTGTGTGTACACTCACCAGAGATAAAGAAAGTATCCCCTGCCTCCATGGGGCGTGGTCATACCACAGTCCTTGTCCCTCCGTCTTTCCATCCGACTAGCATTTAGGGCATGCACACGTGCACAAGCACCAGCCATGTTTTGCAAACCACCATTGCCAGAGTTTGAACTGTGGTTGACCATGTGGGATCGGGTCTCTGTGCACAGAGCTTATAAGGATCCTGTTTCTAAATAAGGTTACATTCTCTAGTATGTAGGACCTTAACATCTGAGTTTTGGGGAGAAACAATTCAACCCCTAAGAAGGACCAGTTTGTAGTGTCAGGATCACCATAATGGAGGTCTGACAGTAGCCCAGGCCCAAAAGCCTACACGAGCACCTTCTATTTTTTATTTTCTAGAAAGTCTGAAGTAATGACTATATTGTCTTAGGCCAAGTTAAAAGAGCAGAGAGTTGGGTAGGGAAGAAGTCGTATCTGGACTGCTGTCCCTCCCACCTCAGCTATTATCAGACTGTTGAGCTGTGGGTGTTTGAGCCTGAGATTCTTCACTTATAAACTGGAAATTTCCATTTTTCTAAGTCAGAGCATCATGGTTCAAACCAAATAAAATTCAAAACCAAGTCAGAAGAGCTGTATTATTTTTCAGGTGGATGGTGGTGGTCATGGTTTACATAGGATCTCAATGTGTTGCAATTCCCCTCCCTCAGTCTTCAAAGTAGCTGGGATTACAGGTGCACACCACCTTGCCCGGCCTTCTTTCTTAGGGTGGTTGAGGAATCAAACCCGGGTCCCCTGTGTGGCTTCAACTGGCCAAGCAGCAGTGTCCTCTTCTACTATGTGCTACTGCAGCTGAAATGCAGTGACATTTTTATCACCTAGAGTTTGCAAATATAAAAACAAGAAGAAATGTAGTCATTTTAATTTTTCCTCTTATTGATCAACACACATTTGAGATCAAGCATATGCCTTAGGTGGCAAATTAGTTTCAAAAATGTTACTTGGAGTGCCAATTAACACTCCAGCTTTCTGTAGATATAGAACAGAGATTATGTCCCTTGTTTCAGATGTTCTTGTTAGCTTATTAAAGTTAGGTATCTTTGGAAATAATGACTCTATATTAGGAGAGTAACATTGCATATTCATAAGGACCATAAGAAACGTCTTTTTTGTATGTATATACAGGCTACCACCCCAGACATCCCTCTAGTGTTAGAACCATGAACCCTCAACTAGTCAGAGTTGAAAGCTTGTGGCCCTAGCTTGCTGGAAAATACTTAAACTTGTCGGGCCAGCCAGGTGATATGATTGGTTAAGGTGGCTGGACCTCACATGACTAACTGAACGGTTAGAGTCCTGGACCTTGGAAAATACACCAGACACACAAGCGTGTGTGCCCCAAATCCCAAGAGGACAATGGAGAAGGGATTATGGTATGTCCCTTCCCACCCCTTCCCCAACCCCCAGGGTGGTGATTTCTCACTTTCCCTCTCTCTGTCTCTCTTCTTTTGGCAAATGCACATGCCCTATAGCAAACTAAAAAAAAAAAAAAAAAAAAAAAAACACTTAAGCTGGCACTCAATGTGTTCCTTATTGAAGTCTATGTTACTTTGTTAACAAAGCACCAGACACTGGATAGTTTAAATAACGCTGTATTTTCTCATAGTCCAGGAGGCTGGCGACCCCAGATCAAGGTGTTGGCAGGGTTAGTTTTTCTGAGGTTTCTCCTTGGCTTGCAGACAGCCATAGTCTCCCATTGTCTTCACATGGTCTTCTTCCTATGCGTATCTGGGTTCAAATCTCCTCTAGTAGGAACACCAGTCATACTGGGTGAGGGCCCACTCTAATAATTTATTTTATAGTAATGACTTTTTAAAAGACACTTTCTTCAAATACAGCCATATTCTAGAGAGGTATTCAGAATTCAACATATGAATTTTAGGAGACACACTTCAGCCTGTAACTCTCCCCCCACACCACCATTCAAATTCATATCATTTTTTCTTTCTCTAATTTTTGTTTTCATTAAAGACAGCATAGGCACTCACACCCAACAGGGCCTTGTCATGCCATGGTCCCCTGCCCCCAGTCCTCCAACTTGTCGTGATCGTGGGCATGTCCACCTACACCTGGTGTGTTTTCAGAGCGACCAGGGATCGGAAGCAGCCATCTGCCATGTGGCTTCCAGCATAGCAGTTCAGTTTGCTGCCAGCTGCCCCACCAGGCTTGGACTCTTGTCTTTTCCCCCTGTACTTACAAAACATGCTTAATCTTTTACTTTTGAACCCCCAAATACAACTCACAAGCTTTTTTAAAAATAAAACTCAAGGGAACCAGCAGTTAGCATAATGGCTATGTCGCTGGACTCCCACATAGTCAACCGTGGTTCGCGTCCCGGACCCGGTGGCTTAAAACTCACGCCGGGCGCGTGTGTGTGCGTGCCCAAGATCCTGAGAGGAGAATGAAGGAGAGGGGATTGTGGCATGGCCATCCCCTCTGGGGAGTGATTTCTCGCTTTCTGTCTCTCTGTCTCTCTCTGTCTGTCTGGCGAGCGCACGCGCCCTATAGCAAAAAACCCTCAAAATAATGTGGTTTTGAATTAGCAAATTATTTTGAATCCTCTTTCCTTCCTCTTAAAATAGGTGGTGCATACTTCAACTATATTACAGATTTTACCAAATTTATTTAGCCTGATTTTCCTAAGAGCCTACTGTGTGCCCAGGCTGAGGGATGCAGTAGTGTCTTCAGATAAAAGATCTTTGTGGGATCGGCAGTTAGCGTATTGACTATGTCACCGGACTCCCATGTAGTCAACCACTGTTCATGTCCCAGACTGGGTGGCTTAAAACTCACGCCGGGCGTGTGTGCGTGCGTGCCCAAGATCTCGAGAGGAGAATGGAGGAGAAGGGATTGTGGTGTGGCCATCCCCCCTGGGGGGTGATTTCTCGCTTTCTGTCTCTCTGTCTCTCTCTGTCTTTCTGGCAAGCGCATGCGCCCTATAGCAAAAACCTCTTAAAAAAAAAAAAAAAAAAAAAGTCCTTGCTCCGATAGCCTGTAACATCTTTCAGAACCTGCCCAGGCCATGACTTTAGGAAGAACTGCAGCCATGTCTCCTTCATCTCTGTATTCTTAGTACTAACAGCTCGCACTCATTACGCTGCTCACCTGCCTTTTTTTTTTTTTTTTTTTGGAGAGGTTTTTTTTCGCTATAGGGCGCGTGCGCTCGCCAGACAGACAGAGAGAGACATAGAGACAGAAAGCGAGAAATCACCCCCCAGGGGGTATGGTCACACCGCAATCCCTTCTCCTCCATTCTCCTCTCGGGATCTTGGGCACGCACGCACACGCGCCCGGCGTGAGTTGTAAGCCACCGGGTCCGAGACGCGAACCGCGGTCGACTACGTGGGAGTCCAGCGACATAGCCATTACGCTAACTGCTGGTTCCCCTCACCTGCCTTTTCTGTTCTGTATGAATGTAAATATTTCAGTGGGGTGAGGTTAAGAGAGCACTGGTCTGTGAGTCCTGGACCAGTGCCACATTGCCAATAACCTTGCTAAAGTTTCCATTGTAAGATAATGAGATTTGGATTAGAAATCTCTAAAGGCACTTCGGCTTCAATGACTCTGTCTAACTCAGGCTTGGGTAGTCAGCGTAGCCTTCCTGGAGGAAGAGGATGGCACCTCAGAGTCATTACCAAGTATCAGTGAGAACTAGGCACAGGGTATTTGGGGCGGTTGAAAGATCAGAAAAGATAGCAACCTTCGTGAGCTCCCAGAACTTGGCCAGGACCCTGGCTGCCCTGTGGGCGTCTGAGCCCACATCTGCTCCCCTCCAGGCAGATGTAGAGGCAGTGTCCACGCCGCACGGTGACTGCTGAGCTGCGCATCTCCTGGTCCCTTCAGTCATGGCCTTCGGTGGTAGCTGAGTTTGTGTTTATGAATTCTTTATTGCTGTCTCACGTGGAGTAGACATGAGGATAGAGGGACCTCTCTGCCTGTGCCAGCCCCAAACTTTACAGTCATCAACAGAAGACAGTTCTAACAGGCTAACAGATCATGTTATTTGTAACGACTCCATTAAAGGAAAAGGTAACTTGAGTATCACAACTTAAAATGCTTGTCCTTCAGGGTTAGCAGGTCATGTGCTGGTTGGGACATGAGACACCCAGGTAGCTGACTGTGGTTCGAGTCTCAGACCTGGCAGCTTGAAAATCACACCTGGCGCATGTCCAAAAGCCCGAGAGGAAACTGGAGAAGGGATTGTGGTGTAGCTATGCCCCCTGGGGGGGGGGGGAGATTTCTCATTTTCCAGCTTTCTACCTCTCTCTGGAAAGCACATGTGGCCAATGGCAAAAGTTAAAAAAAAAAAGAAAAAAAATGATGTTTGGGACAGCTGTTTTTAATCATTTAATACTGGGTTTGTCAGATAGATGGAGTTGCCCCAGAAACTACTCCTTTTTGTTATTGTTTTGTTTGTTTGTTTGTTGCTGTAGGGTGTATGTTCTTGCCAGAAAGACAGAGACAGAGAGACAGAAAGCAAGAAATCATCCCCCAGGAGGGATGCCCATGCCACATACTCTTGTCCTCCATTCTCCTCTTGGGTTCTTGGGCACTCACGCACACACACCTGGCATGAGTTTAAGCCACCAGGTCCGGGACTCGAACTACGGTCAACTACATGGGAGTTCAGCGATAGCCATTACGCTAACTGCTGGTCCCCAGAAACTACTCTTATGAGATTTACTGTAACATACGGTACCATATGAACAAATGAAAGAATTAGATAGAGCTGGGCTCCTGTCAGCTCAGGTGACCTGACAGAATATACAGGCGGGGCTCAGTGTGGTACAGCAGTAATGCAGCTGGACCCACCTGGGAAAGGTCATGTGTTCACATCCCAAGGCCATCCTGAGCATGTGGGTGCCAGGGTGCCCATGATCTGGGCTGGCTGAGACTGAGGGTAGAGGAGGCATGAATTCTGTCGGGGGTTCCTGTCTGTCTCTCTGCCTATCTGTCTGTCTCTCTTTCTGAAGAAATAAATAAACTTTTTTTAAAAAAACACACAAACTAGGAAGTTTAAACACAGGTATTTATTTTCTCTCACTTTTGGAAGCTTGGCTCATAACCAGGCACCAGCAGGATTGGTTTTCTGAGAGTCCCCTCTTCCTGACTTCTGGACAGCCACCTCCTTACTGCGTCTCATCTGGTCTGTCTTCTGTGTACACACAGAGAGCTCTGGTGTTTCTTACAGGGACACTAGCCTTACCAGATAAAGGCTTATGCCTTTGTTAATCCTTTTTTTTTTTTTTTTTTTTTTGCAAGTGCTGGAGAGAGAGACAGAGACAGAGAGACAAAAAGCAAAAAAATCATCCCCTGGGGGATGGCCACACCACAGTCCCTTCTCCTTCACTCTCTTCTCAGGGTTTTGGGCATGCACACGCTGTGAGTTTGAAGTATCCGGGTTCAGTTCTCAAGCCTCCGTTGACTATGTGGGAGTTCAGTGATGTAACCATTTCGCCGTCTGCTGGTCCACCTCATTAATCTTCACCACCTCCTCAAAGGCCCTGTCTCCTAATCCATTTGCACTGGGAGTTGGGGCTTCAACACAGGAGTCTGGGGTGTTAGAAGCACAATCCAGGCCATACAGAGCTTTCAGGATCGCCTTCTTCTCAGCAGCATATGGGCTCTGCGACCAGAACTCGCCGTCTAAACTCTAAAATTGTATCTCAAAAGCTAGCACAATTCTGAAAATATACTCATTTCTTAATTCTGTCTCAAAGATGAGAAAGTTATTTTACATTCCAACTATTTTTTTCCCCTCTCTCTCAGCCTAGTGCATTTTAAAATAGATTTGAAACCCAGGAAATTAGCACCTTCAATTTATTCCCAGAACAGATAGCTAATAAGTAGGGAAAATTAAAATTTTTCAACCAGCTCGCTTTCGTGTTTTGTAACACATACCACTTTGGCTTTGGAGTAGTTTAATTTGAATTAATCATTAGACTCTCTTCAGAGTTAGAAATGAGGTGGTATTTAAAGCTAGTTACATTGTTAGTATAATCTGACACCTAAAATTTATCCTGAGGCACACAGCCATACGTAAGCTTGATTCTCTGCATATATTTTTACAAAAACTTCAGTTGACAAAATGATTTCCAAGCTCAAGGTTAAATACTTTGGATGGTGGTAGAAAGGAAAATTCGTGAGAGAAAACCCCCTTATGAACGTGTATTACATGGTGAGGGTATAAGATTTTTTAATTAATTTTTTTTGGAGAGGTTTTTGTTATAGGACGTGTGTGCTCACCAGAAAGACAGAGACAGAGAGTGAGAAATCACCCCCTGGGGGGATGGCCATGCCACAATCCCTTCTCCTCCATTCTTCTCTCTGGATCTTGGGTACGCACGTACACATGCCTGGCACAAGTTTAAGCCACTGGGTCCGGGACTTGAACCACGATTGATTACATGGAAGCCCAGCGACATAGCCATTATGCCAACTGTTCGTCCCAGGGTATAAGATATTTACCCTATTTCTATCCAGCCAGAGTCTTCCTCCCTGGAGTATTTACCAGACACAGAGCAGTGTAACAGCATCACCCCAGACCCCTCAATATCTGGAACACCTGGCCAATGTTGTACGTATTTACAAATGGCTCTTGACTGTCACAGCAGCTGTCAGTGGTGGCCTGCATCTCTGATGCGCCCACCCACCACACTGGCAGCACCACCAGATGGACTTCTGTTCTGGTCAGGCAGACAGAAGATAGCTGCTACTACCCAAAAATGTCTCCTCTCTCACTTCCTTAAGGCTTTGAGAAATTGCTTAGAACTGGGAAGACAAGTTTAGTTTGTCCCCATTCAGTAGAAGGTGGCCTCATCCTACCTCTGCTTCCAGGGGGAGCCTTTAACTATCAGCAAAGCCTTTGTAGGAAGAAGACGTGACGATTTCTCAAGAACGGTTCAACACAGGACACTTTTCCCAACGTCTAGAGACAGGAGTCAGAAAACTTGACTCTCAGGGCGTAGCTACCTATCAACGTGACTGAACATTCAGAGGCGCCTGATTTATGTAAAGTCATTTTTAATTTCTCACTGACCATCTGTGTTGCCAACAGCTGTTCAGTCCAGTAGGGAGAGGAAATTCCTTGTTGGGTGACGTGACTTCTCCAAAAATGCCAAAGGGAATCAATCGCTGCAACCCTTGTTGTTGTGTTTTGTTTTGTTTGGGAGAGATTTTCACTATAGGGCATGTGCGCTCACTGGAGAGACAGAGAGACAGAAAGCGAGGAATCATGCTGCAGTCCCTTCTCCTTCAGTCTTCTCTCAGGATTTAGGGCACACACACACACAGACCCAGTGCAAGTTTCAAGCTTCTGGGTCCAGGATTCGAACCGCAGTTGATTATGTGGGAGTCCAGTGCCTTAATACACAATACCACCTGCTGGCCCCAACCCTTGGACGTTACACAAAGGGAATTACTGCAGAGCCATCACGCCAGTCCCTCTGAATCTGTGTCTGTTTCCTAACAGACTGCCACGCATTCTGGCCACGGGGTGAGAGGCCAGTTGTCTTTCCAGCTGTAGGGACCAGACAGCAGGAGGTCAGCTGGGCCCTCCAGTGACACCCTTCTGCAGCAGATCACCTGCTGGGACCTCCGTACTTTCTCTTTAAGCCCCATGGGCTTCACTTTTGGGGAAGCCTGTTTCTGTGGCAATCTTTAGTTCCTTCAAAACAAGCATTCTGACAGGAGGGTTCCTGGGTGCCATTTGTAGGAGAAATAGCCTGGCCACAGGGGGCTTTAGCGGATCCCAACCAAGGATGCTTATTTCTTTTTTCTCTTCTTTTCTTTAATTTTCTTTTTTCTTTTTTTTTTTTTTTTTGGTGGAGGGAGAGGTTTTTGCTATAGGGCATGTGCACTTGCCAGAGAGACAGAGAGACAGAAACAAACAGCAAGAAATCACTTCCCAGGGAGGATGGTCACACCACAATCCCTCTCCATTCTCCTCTCGGGATCTTGGGCACACACACACACGCGCCCGGCGTGAGTTTAAGCCACCGGGTCCAGGACTCGAACCGCGGTTGATTACATGGGAGTCTAGTGACATAGCCATTACACCACCTGCTGGGCTAGAGGATGCTTATTTCATGGCACCTGGTGGAATCTGAGCCTCTAGAGAGCATTTAGATGTTAGAGACTTCATCCATTTTTTTCCCCCATTATATATTGGGTTGTTGGGAAAGTCGTGACATATTTTTTCCTGTCTTTCTATGTAAAAATGCATCATGACTTTTCTGATAACCCAATAATTTACTCACTTTTTTTATCAGGACATTTGCTAGGTTCCGGGACCACGGTGTTGAACAAGCCAGGGACAGAAACCCTCCTTCGTGAAGCTTTCAGTAAATGTTGAGACTAGACCAGGCTTTCTCAGTCTTGACACTCTCAACATTTTGTCTCAGCTAACCCGTGGGGGACGCCGGGAGCTGTCCTGTGTATTGTGGGGTATTAAGCAACATTCCTGACCTCTCTCTGATAGATGACACTAGTAGCAACCCCTGTGTCCCAGTGTGACAACCAAAAATGTCTCCAGACTTTACCAAATGCTCTGTGCAGTAGAAGGGGCAAAATCACCCTTGGTTGAGCTAGACTATAATATAGGAAAACAAATACAAAATGTGTGTGTGTGTGTGTGTGTGTGCGCGCGCGTGTCTGTATATTTATGTTATAAGAAGTATCAGAAATGAAACAAAAGTGGCACCAAGAGAGAAAAACAGAACAAATCTAATTTAGGTTAGGTGGCTAGGGACCATCCCTTTAAGAAGATATTTAAAATGAGCCCTAAGGGAAGGTAACAAGACTGTTCCCAAAAAAAGAGAAGGGACAATGTACTGGCCCTGCAGGAGGGCAGAGTTTAATCCACTCAAGCCATGGAAGAAGGCCTGCATGGGCGGGATGGCTCAGAGTCGGCAGGGGGTCTATTATGCAGGGTCTCAGAACTGTGATACAGAGTGTGGCTTTTACTGTATGTAGAGTGGGAAGGCTTTGGAGAATGTTAAGCAAAGAAGAGGTATGACGTGACTTTATTTTTTTAAAATATTTGCTACTGGGTGTGTGTGCTACCAGAGAGAAACAAGAGACAGAGATAGAAAGCACTCTCCAGGGAGGATGTTCATGCTGCAATCTCTTCTCCTCCATTCTCTTGGGATCTTGGGTACACACAGACACACACACACACACACACACACACACACACACGTCCAGTGTGTTTTTCAAGCCACTGGTCCAGGACTTGAACTGCCTAGTCATCCATGTGGGATCCAGCTGCCTTTTACTGCCCTGCCACCTGGCGGGTCTTCTATGTAAAAACATAGATTTCCTCCTGGGTATGGAGAATCACTGGGCAGGGGTGGAATGGAGTTGGGGGTGAGTAGCCATTATTGTTCCCAGTCTGTCGTGTGATGCCAGCACGCATGTTTGACTTAGACTAGAAACTTGGAGCCGTTACAAACAAAAGAAAGGCCCAGAGAACAAGGGCAATGCTGAAAGACCCCACCAATATGCGGAAGTTAATTTACAGCCAATCCTTATCTCTTATACCATTAGTTAAAAGGAAATGCTGATGGTACACAATTAAAATGGCCAACTGGTAATAACCATGTGATCATCGCTTTGGGGCTGTTCCTTAATCTACAGAATGGAGATCAAAATAGATTGTATTACATGTGGATTAACGAAGACAGATAATTAAGTAAAGCCTTACTGTATAGGCCCGAATCCCTCAGATGGTAGTGATAGACATAATCATTTTCATTATTGTTATCTGCAATAATAACTTGAACTACTTACACATAAATATCACATTTTACCTCATCTATATATATATATCTGTCCAATGCAGCTACTCTTCTCGACTGCTACTATGCACAATATTTTTCTGCACTTGGATTTTATAATCAGGTCATTTAACTTAAACCTATTTAAGAATATATTTCAGCACATCTTTTGAAAACTATGTTAAAAATAGAACAAGGAAATACTTCAATGAAACAATTTTACTTTTTTTTTTTTTTTTTTGAAAAGATTTTTTGCTATAGGGCACATGCCCTGGCTAGAGAGACAGAGAGGCAGAAGGTGAGAAATCACCCACCCCAAGGGATGGCCACACCTCAACCTTTTCTACTCTTGGAATTTTGGGTACATAGGTACATGAATCCAGCATGAGTTGTTTTTCTTGAGAGATTTTTGCTATAGGACACATGCACTCACTTGAGAGTCAGGGAGAGATAGAGAGACAGAAAGCGAGAAATCACCCCCCCGGGGGGGGGGGGGGGGGAGGAGAATGGCCATGTAGCAGTACCTTCTCCTCCATTCTCCTCTTGGGATTTTGGGCATACACACACATGTGCCCAGTGTGAGTTGTAAGCCCCCAGGTCTGGGATTTGAATCATGGTCAACTACATGGGAGTCCAGAGACATAACCATTATACCATCTGCTAGTCTCTAGCATGAATTTTAAGCCACCAGGTCTGGGACTCAAACCACAGTCAACTATGGGAGTTCAGTGATGTAACCATTACACCATCTGTTTGGTCCCACGGTTTTACATCTTAATATAATATGTAGTGTTGATAGCCAATCATGAGTTCATAGAAAAACTCTAAGAGCCATAAACAGAAAATAGGATCATATTTTGATTGAAACAGAATCAAAATGGAATTGAGTCAGATAAGGTAGAATCAGGTAGTCGTCCATCCACAGGTTTACCTCCTATGGGGGAGGCATGTACTAGATACTGGACTATAGTGGGTATTAAAATCTAGAAATGACTCAGGCCAGTGCAAGAGTAAAAAAGTGTACATTCCTATAATCATCATGTGACTAAAAGGTGAATTTCTGAAGGAGTACTGCAAGGCCTGGCTGAAGACAGGAAATGTTGCTGAAGATGGTATTTCCTCATGAGGCATTTCCCAACCGCCAGGAACTATTTATGATACTGCTACTCCTTTCATGTTCGTAGCAGTCACATTAGGTAGGTGCTCTCGTTATTCTCATTTTATAGACAAGGAAACAGGGGATGTAGAGAAGTTGAGTAACTTGCCCAAAGACACACAGCTAGCAAGTGATGGAGGCAGGGTTTGAAACCAGGAACTTTTGTCCCCAAGTCTATACCGTAACCACTAAGATATACTGCTATAGGGGCCAGCAGATGGCATAGTAGTTACATTGCTGGACTTCCACATGGCCAACCACGGTTCAAGTCCCGGATGTGGTGGCGTGAAACTCATGCTGGGCTGTGTGCGTGCAAGTCCAAGATCCCGGGAGGAGAATGGAGAAGGGGTGTGCAGCATGGCCATCACCCCGGGAGGGGTGATTTCTCACTTTCCTTCTCACTGTCTCTGTCTCTCTCTCCAGCGGGTACACACACCCTAAGGTAAAAACCTCTACAAAAAATATTTAAAAATAAAAAGATATGCTGCTCTGAATTAGGAGAATAGGAGATAAAATCAAACTGTGACTGAAAGAGGAGCAGTGAGTTTGGTGTGCAGCACAGGGTGTGAGTGGACACCGAGAGTGCCTGGGGAAAGGAGAAACGAAACTGGAGTTGGTCCCAAATGCAGAAGCCCGTCTGATTCTCCACTCCCAATAACTTCCAGATACCAAGTGAAACGAGTGGCACTTTGCCTGCTCTGCACAATAGCTAGATAATGACGGTGACAGAAGTTTCCAAAATAAATCATGGATGCTCTTTTCCCACAAGGCACTCCCATTACTTTAATTCTTTGTTTGTATGTCAAGATTTATCCACAAGACTCTTTCCATCTGACCTTTTCTCCCTTAATTTTTTTTTCTTTTGTTACAGTTCATTCTCATCAACCTAATTGCATTCCAATAACTAGGTCTCTGTCTTAATTAGTGATGTCCTAGTCTTTGACCTTGGGGTGTACATCTAGCAATTAGACAGTGCCAGCAGCTTTAGAGAAAACACCCCCGTTCGTCTTACATGTTACACTTCCTTTCTGTTCTCAGAGATGCTACTATTGACTTAGTATTCAAAGAGCACCATGGATTTCATTTCATCTGGGATAAAACCGCCTCTGTGGCAACGCCAGCCTTGTGCTCAGCACATGTTATCATACCCAAACGTCTGTTCCTCACTGCTCCTCTTTCCATGTGTAGAGTTACATTTGGATGGCTTGGCTAATAAAGTAATAGTAATGCAAAAACAGCAGTAGATTTGAGCTTATAGAACTGTATAAGCAGCTTTGTCCTGTACCAGGAAGTTTACAAAAACTCCTCTTTATCCGGCACCAACAGCCCCTTATTCATCAACTCACTCGTTACATATCATCGCATTCTTCCTTTGGCCAATAGGAGTCACTTTCTTAAACTGCAAGAAAAACCTTAACAAGTCTTTTTCTAATGGCAAACTGAAAAAATGTGCCATTGAATGTACGGCTAGGGCTGACAGGTGGCATAATGGGTAAGGCCCTGGACTCCCACATGGCCAACTGCAGCAAAGGCGCTGGATCTGGCAGCTTGTTCTCTCTCTCTCTCTCTCTCTCTCTCTCTTTGATCAAATTTAATAATAATAATAATAATAATAATAATAATAAATAAATAATACATTAAAAATACATGGTCAAATTTTCATGAAGGGTAAGAATGACTGAGATGGAATTTTCAATTTCTTTCTCTTTTTTCATAGTTATGAATTCTGTTAGTCCTTTATCAAAACAATCTAACAAGGGAACAGCAGTTGGCATAATGGCTATGTCGCTGGACTCCCATGTAGTCAACTGCAGTTTGAGTGCCGAACCCGGTGGCTTAAACTCACTCCGGGCGCGTGTGCATGTGTGCCCAAGATCCCAAGAGGAGAACAGAGGAGAAGGAATTGCAGTGTGGCCATCCCCGTGGGGGGTGATATCTCACTTTCTTTCTCTCTGTCTCTGTCTGTCTTTCTGGCGAGTTGCACGCACCCTATATCAAAAACCTCTAAAAAAAAATCTAACAGTAAATGTGGATTATATGCTTTTATACATATAAGTTATCATTTTTGGATATGTCTCTCAACAGGATTCTGCCACAGTCATACCTTCTGGTGAAAGTAACATTTTACATTAATCTTACTCGATGAGCACAGCAACTATAACAGACAATAAGGAGCATGGAGTCTAGGGCAGGAGTGGAGATTCCCACTGACAACACTAACCTCTTGCCAGTACAAAAACACCTGTGGCGCTTTAGAGATCGCTTTACTTTATGAGTAGAAAGCCCTTGCAGTACAATCTGGGTGAAGTGCCAGCACATATTTAAATAACTTCCCATGATTTGCTCTTCAAGTCTAAACTAGACAGTTAATGTTTCTTTTTTCGCAAATATGATGTCTTTGACCTGAGGAACAGAGTTGTCTCGTAGAATCTTTGCATAAGGCATAGGGCCATCAGCATTGGTGACTCGAACAGTGAGAACATCCAGGAAATGAGTGTAGTACCTTCCATGATCCTGGAGTCGAGTTCAGCTCCTGCTCCAAACTGTGGCCAGCCTCCGTCCACAGCTACAAGACGATGTGTCTTCACGACACTGGCTTCTGTGGCCTCGATGAGCACTGGTCTGACGGAGCGCCTGTGCCTCACTTCACATTCAGCGCCCTCTTTATGTAGTGCCGTAGCAGCTTCTCAGCAGTGGCCCACTCTGGAATGGGAAACCAGTTACATGTGCTCCTTGCCTTTCTATTTCGGCTTTTGCAGTTGGAGTCAGAAAACCTTTCAACTGAACTTTGGTGAGAAATTCACAAGGAACCCCGTAGATCAGTTCCTGCTCCAGCACCACCAGCGGATGATTATCCCGAATGGCCGATTCCATAAGTCCTTTCACAGCCTCTGAATTCCAGGGGCTGACCTCCTTTAAGCCCGGACAGTGCCCCCACTATGCGGCAAAGTGCCGGGATTGCTGGGTGGCTGTGCCTGCCAAGGCACCGTTGGGCCCCCTGAAGACGATGGGAACAAGCCGAAGGCCCCTAGGTCTCGGCAGCTGATTTTAACCTGGTCATGGCTTGCATGGAGAAACGGAAGGTCATAAGTTCACAAGTGGGTCACAACCCAACCACAGCTGCTCCTACGACAGTTCCAGCAACCCCTACCTCGAAGATGGGAGTGTCTATGACTCTCTTGTCTCTGTATTTTTTTCCAAAGGCCTCAGCTAACCTTGTATGCCCCATCATACTGGGCAACTTCTTCCCCAAACAGAAATACCTTCTCCTCTTTTTCCAGCTCCTCAGCCATACCTTGATTTATAGCGTCATGAACTGTCACTTGCAACACCATGGTGAAGTCCAGTGAAAGCACCTTTTCAGCAGCTGGGAGACCTGCTGGAAGGGTCTCCACACCAGTCCGGATACCGCCGCCATCTTGATGGTGTCCTCTCCCATTTCTTAAAAAAAAAAAAAAAAATGCAGATCTTTCCAAGATACTGGTACAATGGCCAGATTTTAAATACTCTATCCACAAAAGCTAATGGTTTATGGGAGATACAGAAGATGTTTTGAAGAGCTTTATGTATTGATATCTGAGAGAAATATTCTCATAGTGGGGTAGATGATATTCATCACAGGTGTACACAGAGAAGCACTGTCCAGTAGAATTTTGTGTGATGATGGAAATGTTCTCTACCTGCACTGCACACTATGGCCACCATGGCCTCATGTGGATATTGAGCACTTAAACTAAGATTGGTGGGAGTCAGCCAGAGGTGTGGTGGTTGAGGCAGCTGGATCACTCATCGCTAACTGCATGATTTGAGTCTCAGGCCTGGCAGCTTGTAAAACATGCTGGATGCATGTGTATTTGTTCCCAAAATCTCGCAAGGAGAAATGGGGAGAAGGAATTACTGTGTGACCATTCCTCATTCATGGGGAGTGGGGAGGGTCCTTCTTCAGTCTCTCAGTCTCTCTCTCTCTCTCTCTCTCTCTCTCTCTCTCTCTCTCTCTCTCTTTTTGACTCTGGTGAGCACACCCACCCTTTAGCAATTAAAAAAGAAAAAAAGATGCATAGAAATGAAGTATTTATTTTAATTTAAATGTAAATAGCCACACATAGCTAGTGGTTGTCATAGAGAACAGCACAGCTGTAGATAAGGTTCCTGGAATGTGTGTAATGTTCAGAACATTTAGAGAAAATACATACTGCCAGAAAGAAGTATGTATGGATTTCAAAAACACTTTCGTCTCCAAATACACTTGTACTTAAATTTCATTTTTCCACCAACTTTCTGAAGTTCCCTTATAAAAGTAAGAGAAAGAAGCTGAAAACTGGTAAACCCACAATTGGAAGGGACCAGGGATAAGTCGGACATCCTGAAACGTGCCCTGAGATGATGAACCTGGATCTGATATCTCCCACAGCAGAAGGCAACTCGGGCTGAGGTCGAGCAGAACTTGAGGGATGTTTAACACTGTGTCTGCTTTATCGAGAACTTTGAGGCATGGGGTTGTCACACCAGCCTGACGCTTTAATAAAATAGCATCTTTAATTAACTTTTCAAAGTGATAGCGTCACGACTGTTTAAGATGAAATTCATTATTTCTCCACTGAAAGCTACAGACTGCCCTGCTGCCTCTGTGTGTAGCATCTTTAGTAGATAATTACTTTGATCCTTGTAGGGAGTTGTTCATGCTGATCTGAGGCCCAGCGTCCTCTGCAGAATGCAATCTTGATCCAAAGCCAGACTTGCTGCGGATCCTCACAAGTTCCTTTCCTGGCTCAGAAAAAGTACATCTAACTTATTCATCACTTTGAAAATAGGCTAAATTATCAAAACCAGCAAGTTTAGACAGGGATTTCTTTTTTAAAAATTAATTAATTCAATTCTATTTGTTATTATTTTTAATTTGACCAGAGAGAGAGACAGAGATAGGGAACGCGAGAAAGCAAGCTGCCAAGTCTGGGACTTGAACTGCCATCGACCATCTGGGAGTCCAGTGCCCCAACCACTATGCCACCTGCCAGCCCGAACAGGGATTTCTTTAAACTAGGTTTATGGGAAATTCTAATTATAGGTAGTGCATCTTGATGGGTACAAACTTTTGCCTAAATCATGTGCACTTGGCTGTTATTCATCCTTCAGTTAGTTCAAGCTTCAGTTCCTTTGTAACGTCTTTTTTCTCGTACTTCCCTGGCCCCAGTAATTCCCTTGGTCATGGTAAGATAATGGAGGTGCAGAGCTGACTATTCTTGTTGACCCCTCACTGGACTGCAGCTAAGTAACTTGGAAACTCCATCCTATTTATTTTTATGAATCTTTTGTGAGAGGTTTTTGCTCTAGGGTGCATGTGCTTATCAGAAAGACAGACAGAGACAGAGAGACAGAAAGCAAGAAATAACCTCCCTGGGGGATGGCCATACTGCGATCCTTTCTCCTCCATTCTCCTCTTGGGATCTGGGGCATGCATGCATATGCGCCCAGCGTGAGTTTAAGCCACCAGGTCCAGGACTCAAACCGTAGTTGACTACATGGGAGTCCAGTGACATAGCTAACGCCAAATGCTGGTCCCATTTTTCAGAATATTTTTTTAATGTGTCCCCAAATACATACTATAAATGTTTAAAAAGTTAGTACATAATCAGGGTGAGCAGATGACATGCTGGTTAAGGTGCTGGATCCCACATGACCAACCATGGTTTGAGTCCAGGACACAGTGGCTTGAAAATCATGCTGGGTGCATGTGCGTGCATGCCCAAAATCCTGAGAGGAGAACGGAGGAGAAGGGATTGTACCATGTCAATCACCCCTGGGGGGGTTATTTCTTGCTTTCTCTCTGTCTTTCTCTGACAAGTATATGCCTTAGATGGCAAAAACCATATATATGTGTGTGTGTGCATGTATACACACATATATACATGTATAAAAACATGCATAAACACATATATGCATACAAACACACATACACATGCAACAGAGTCTTGGCATTCAAGACAGAGATCTCCAGATACTTTAGAGAATCTGCTGATCAGACACCTAGTTAGTATAAAAATTTTCTCCATAAACTGGAACCCTATAATCCTGATGGTTTGCATACTGGATAATCAGCTCAGTCATACACTAACTGACCATGCCCAAACCTCTCAGAGCTGTCCTGTGGCAAAATGAGAAGCCCCTGCTCTGTGGCAGACCCACAAGGTACTAGCACACCTGCTGTTTGTGTAGGATAATTTCCTCAAAGAGCATTCTCTGAAACGATCTTCCACCTTGATTATGGAAATAGCCCTTAACTCAGTACTTATAGCATGACAGCATCCTAGAAGAATTTAGGCACGGTCTGTTTTATACATTTTTTTCCAAATGGCCTGAAAAGAATATTTAGGGAAAATGAGTAAGTGTGATGTAGCAACTGGGAAGAAGAATATTTACAGACATGCCCTTTCCCAACCAACAAGATCTAAACTGCTAAAGAAGATGTATTGGTTGGTAACCGGATCCAAATGCTCCCTTATGAAATAATTGATCACCTGAAGTCAACCATTTAGTCAAGGAATGCATAGACTTCTTTCGTTCAGAGCAACTTTCCCTGAAAATGGCAATTCTGAGAGCCCAGCCCCTACTAAAAAAAAAATCAGGTGGCATGAAGGTTCTTCAAAGAGGTAAAAGAAGCCAATGGATACATAGAATTTGGTCACAGACATTCCAGTATAGGTCCATGGGAATCCATCACCCATTGGTAAATGGAGCCATGCTTATTATTTCAATGATTAAGTAGGGGACACTCTCATGGTAGACCAGTTACAATTAGGGTCTGCCAACCTGAACGGCGATGTCGTCCTGTCCCCGCGGCATGCAAACTTGATGCAGGGATGACAGCAAGAGCTAGTGCGATCCGAGCAATGACACCGAAAGGCGCAGCTTGACAGCTGAGTTCCTGAGTGTCTCCCACAGGATCCCCCTGGGCTGCCGTCACAGAACCTGATCTGACAATTTCAGCATCAGCCTC
This sequence comes from Tupaia tana, assembly GCA_026018925.1. NCBI lineage: Eukaryota > Metazoa > Chordata > Mammalia > Scandentia > Tupaiidae > Tupaia > Tupaia tana. The sequence goes on along the minus strand of JAKSZU010000022.1, from coordinate 8,559,184 downwards.
CACCGACTCCCAAAGCTGCATTTGCCTGCCTCCAGGACTGCCCTGTCCGGCTTCTGAGTAGCCCCTTGAGCAAAGCGTGGTAACTTCTCTCTGGCATGGCTGAGAATTGAGACAGGATGAGAAACCAAGAGAAAGGAAATCATCCTGAGAGCAGGTTCAGTTAGGAGTTGGATGATTATCCACTTCCCCATTTATTTCCGCACTCCCTGGCTCTAGGGCTTACATTCTTGTGAGGGAAAGGTAAGGTCGAGTTCCACAATCACAAATTAATCTTTGCAAAGATTAATCTGCCTTTGAAATGTCCTGGGAACACATTCAACAATGAAGGAAGTAGCAGCTCCACAAAAAGCAGGGAGCGCACCATTATGAAGTGAAGTAACAACTACCCAGTTTGACGCACTGATTTGTGCCTTCTAATAAATTTTGACACCGGTTAATTTAGTTAATACTCAAAAGAACTTTCTAAGGTAGACATCATTATCCCCTTTTTCAGAAGGGGAAGGATAAATCTTAAGACTATAAAAGATTGGTCAAAATCCAGGGATAGTGGTTACATCACTGGACTCCCACATTGAGTCCCAGACCCAGAGCCTTGAAACTCACACAGGGAGGATTTACATGCATGCCCAAGATCCTGGTAGGAAAATGGAGGAGAGGGGATTGCAGCATGGCTATCCCCCAGGGGTGATTTCTCACTTCCCCTCTCACTGTCTCTGTCTGTCTCTCTCTCCAGCGAGCACATGCGCCTTAAGGCACAAACCTCTATAGAAAAAAAAAAAAAAGATTGATTAATTCCAATATGGAGAAAATAGAAGTGAGATGTCCACCTGAGTCTCCAGATTCTGACTGTCACACACAACTCACCCAAACACAGTGGTGCTTCCCTGTGAGACAGCTCCTTTCTTTCTGAGAATTAAATGGGCATAAATTCCCTTCAGTCAGAAAGTTCTTTATGTCCCTTTGCTCTCATTTCTCATCTCTAGCAACCATTATTCTTACTTGATTATCATAGATGGTTCTGTCTGTTCTCAAACATCGTATGAATGAAACCACACTCCAGATGTATTCTTCTGTGTCTGAATTCTTTCACTCAAGTTTTTGTTTTATTTTTTTTAGATTCAGTCATGCTATTATATATATATATATATGTGTGTGTGTGTGTGTGTGTGTGTGTGTGTGTATATATATATATATATATATATATATAGTTCTGAATTCCTAAAGTACTTTGCTGCCATATCTTATAAGAAATTCTTGCCTTACTGCATCTTTTCTGTCTTATCGCCAATAAATAACCTCCTCTAGACAGAGTTTGCAGCAGCTAGTGTATCCTCCTGTCTCCACAATACCCAACACAGGATTTTACATAGAGTTGATGCCTAATACATACTTGTTGTATTAAATTGAGCAAATAATTCCATCCATGGGTCACCAGCTGACTTTAGTTCGAAAGCTCAGATGTAAGCAGAACAGCGTGTCCTGTATAAAGCTGCATGCCACTGGGACAAGTGTTTTATAAAGATCAGGGCTTACTGGGCGTGCTAGAAAGCGGACGACAGTGCCAAATCTACAGAGCACCTTACTTTGTTCTCTGAGAGTTCATAGCAAAGGCTTAGCACCTTGTACACTGAAAAGCTGCATTTCGATGTGGCCACATGCCTGGAATAGGCTACCATGCCCTAAATTCTATGGATTTTTATGACCATAAATTTCCAACTAAAATGTCAAAAATACTCCTTGTCCTTGAATAATAACAGGGCGTGCTGAAAGTTGAAGAATTCCAAGTCTGAATGGCAGTTGAGCATATCCTTAGAAGAAAAGTATTTTCCATTTGCCCTTTGAGTTTGTATATAAACTAAATCTAGTGGGAGTCATGGAAATATGATTTATAGCCAGAGCTATAGCCTGGTACTTTCAGCTTATAAAAGCTTAGGACTGAGTGACAATCCAGTGGGCTTGGGAAACTGGAGAAATTATGGCAATGCAGCCACGTTTTCTTTGGTGGTATCGTGGTGGTAGTGGGTAAGGGCATACTGTTTTGTTTCCTAGCTGAAGTCAGAATTGTATAATGCAATGGCAAGACCTTTGACTTTCAGCTAAGTCAACTTCTGACAGCGCCGTCCATTCACAAACCACTCAGTTGAGAAGTCATAATTACGGAGCAACTGTACAAGAGTCAAGTTTGAGTCTCTGAATAACAGAGAAGGAAGGTTTTGCCGCATCTGTCTAGTCTTTATTATCAAGATAGTGGTTGAATTTATCTATACCGAATAATCTTCTCAGTTAATCATTAAGCAATTTAGTTGGTGATAGGCCAAGTTTCCAGTAGAGATTGCTTGCAAATGAAGCAACAACCTCAGTCACTTCCTACTTGGAGAACATAACTGTCTAGATTTTTTCTTTTTTTACTTTTATGAAGTTACTTTCTGACCCTTTTCTATTATAGTAATAAGTCATCTGGAATTTGATTGTGAGGCCAATTATCCATTTCCTTTTCTAAAAGGAAAAGATGAAAGAAGAATTACAGACAGAAAGAATTGAGTCTGTTCTTCAAAGAGTTCAGATATGTCCTGGATTGAACTGAAACTCATGATATATATCAAACTAAAGAAACAAAGAGTAAAACCAGTGGATGGTGTAATGGTTATGTCGCTAGTCTCCCACAGAATCAACTGCAGTTAGAGTCTCAGACCTAGCGGCTTAAAACTCATGCCCGGTGTACGTGCATGCATGCCCCCAATCCCAAGAGAACGGAGAATGGATTGTGGTGTGGCCATACTCCCTGGGGGGTAATTTCTCCCTTTCTGTCTCTCTGTCTCTCTTTGTCTCTCTGGTGAGTGCACATGCCCTATAGAAAAAAAATCTCTCTCTCTCAAAAAAAAAAAAAAAAAAAAGTAAAACCATGAAACTATTAGCAGCTCTTATGACTGAGTATGATCTGACCCTAATTTGCAGATGGACTTTACAGGGAGGTCTCACCCATGAATGCACAGTAGAATGACTTGATGGAACTTTTGATGAATCAGATTGGGATTTCAGAGGAGGAGAATGAGGGGACCACACATTAGCAGTTTTCAAAGCTCCCCAGGTGATTCCAGTGTTCAACCAGGAGTGTGAATCACTGCCCCTGTTCTGTCCCAGATTTGGGTTTTAATCACATCCCTTCTTGGGGGCCTGTTCAAAATGAAGATGCTTCAACACCATATCTGGGATGCCATGATCCAAATCAAATCATTTTGTTTGAGAGCCACTGCCATAGAGACAGAAATTGATACGAGTTTAGTCCCAGAGCTATGATTTCAGTTTTTCATTTCTGCTGTTTATTGGCTGCTTGATCTTAAGCACGTTACTTATTTTTCCAGAGGTCCGACTACAAACCCCAGTGTCCACAGGGCAAGGCAGGGAGCCTAATGAAGAAAACAGGGCAGTAATGGAAGACAGGGCATGGCGGAATTCTGGCAAGCTGAAGTACTCATTTCCTGCTTTAAGAATTCCTATCAGGGCCAGCAGGTGGCATAGTGGTCAAGGTGCTGGACTCCTACATGGCCAACTACAGTTCAAGTCCTGGACCTGGTAGCTTGAAAATCACACCAGGCATGTGTGTGTGTGAGCCTAAAATTCCAGAAGGGATTATGGCATGCCCATCCCCTCTGGGGGGGGAGGGGTGATTACTCATTTTGCCTCTCTGTGTGTCTCTTTGTCAAGTGCATATGCCCTATGACAAAAACCTGAAAAAAAGAGAAAAAAAAAGGAAAAGGGCATGTATATTCAGCTCCTGAAGAAATGTGGCCAGACTTTCAGATTTGTAAAGAGAGTTTGGAAATGCAGAGTTTTGCCAGAAATTTGGGACTTTTAAATGTTAGTAATTCATTTACAGTATTTAAAACACACCATTCATGCTGTTCTGTAGGCTGGAACCTAGCTACTGACCACAGGCTATGAACTCTAAACTTAAAGCCTTAATTTTTTTTTTTTTTTAACTGTGAAATGAGGCTACGAGCACTTACCAGGCAGATTTTATGCCAGGGGTCAGAGATAATGTGAGTGAAAAGCACTTTCTAAATCGTAAGGTGTCAGAAGAAGAAATTATTAATATCATTATCATAATCATTGTACCACAGTGCCTGAGTGTCTTGTATGTTAAGGAGGAGAGAAAGAAGGATATTTCTTTTGTTTTGAGAGAGAGAAAGAGAGATTTTTGTTCTAGGGCACATTCCTGCTCCACAGAGACAGAGACAGAGAGACAGAAACAAGAAATCTCTTCCAGGGGGGATGGCCATGCCACAATCCCTTCTCCTCCATTCTCCTCTCAGGATGTTGTGCATGCACACACACGCACCTGGCATGAGTTTCAAGTTCCAAGTTCTGGGTCTGGGACTCAAACCACAGTCAACTAAGTGGAAGCCCAGCACTCTAACCACTCCCCACCTGCTGGTCCCAGTATATTTCCTTTTAACATTCATTTTCCTAATGACATAGAACCTGGATGTCCTTTCCCCTAATATTTTGTTGCTACATGAGAAGAGAATATGTGGTCTTGGGAGGGGCTGGGCCTTGCTGTTCTACATCAGACCTTGAAGAGAACATTCGTCAGACTGTCTGTGTGGGGGGTGTCCTGTTATGACTCTTGTGGTTCTAAAATAGAACTATGTGTGATGGCCAAGATAATACTGGAACACAAAAATGGACAGAGAAGAAGCTGTAGCTATGCATGAACGTGTTTTGGTGGCCACAGACCTTCTGGTAAATATAATTTACAGAAATACTTTAAATAGCACAGACCTAATTTCTGTTATCTCTGGGTTGCCATTTAATATATATTGTGTCTGAGAGCAACATGATTTTTCTTTATTCCTTCTGTCGAGTTATCTAAATAATTCAGGTCTCTTCTAGACAAATTCCCTGAATGTGAAAAAGTGCAGGAATTGAGGAACAATTCTTCATTCCTAAATCTTTATTCTTCACCATGCCAGATACTGTTACATGATATCTCACTTTACAACCTTTTTAAATTTTTTTTTAATTTTAAGATTTTTGCTATAGGGTATGTGTGCTCACTGGAGACAGAGAAAGGGAAAGTGAGAAATCACCCCCTAGGGGGCTAGCCATGCCTTGGTCTCTTCTCTTTCATTTATCTCCTGGGATCTGGGGCATGCATGCACACGTGCCCAGTATGGTTCTGAAGCCACTGGGTCTGGGACTTGAACCACGGTCGGTCATGTAGGAGTTCAGTGCCTTAACCACCACACCACCTGCTGTCTCGCACTTCACAATCTTTGAAAGTGTAGTTTTGTGACTGCTAGCTGGGGACATGACGAAGTGGGCCCTTAGCCTGGTAAGTTGCCATGGCAAGTTTACTGGCCTCAATTACCTGGATTTTTCTATGTTGTCTATTAGGCCCATGGTATCCGGAAAATTACCCCAAGACTTTGCTAATCTACAGGCAGTCTATATGGTTTCATTTTATTTAATGCCCTCCCCCCCCCCCCAAATGTTTCTTGTTTCCGGAAGAAATTGGCCTCAGCTTCGCTCTGTTTCTGGATCAAATCCTCTCTTGGGATTTTGCTAAGCTCCATGCCTCTGCTAAGCTCCTCACTCACCAAACTACCCTCACGGCCTCTTCCCACCGGGACCACAGTTCTCTGGGTGCCCTGCTCAGCATGTATATTTAGCATGGAAATGGGGGGTGAAGAGGAGCGAGGCTCTACCTCCCCTAACTCCTTCTCTGTCCCTCCCTAGCTCTTTTCTCCAAAATGAGCCTTGTGTGCCTTCAGAGGCAAAAACCCAGAGCTCCTCTCAGGAACCACTTTGGGGCCCAGCAGGTGGCATAGTAGTTACATTGCTGGACTCAGTTTGAGTCCTGACCTGTCGGCTTAAAACTCACGCGGGGCACATGTGCGTGTGTTCCCAAGAGCCCGAGAGGAGAATGGAGGAGAAGGGATTGTGGTGTGGCCATTGCCCCAGGGGGGATGGTGATTTCTCACTTTCTGTCTCTCTGTCTCTCTCTGTCTGTCTGGCGAGCGCATGTGCCCTATGGTAAAAAACCTCTCAAAAAAAAAGAGACCACAGAAAGCAAACTCTAAAGAAGCTGAGTTCCCCACTGCCACCCTCTAGAAAAATTAAATACAGTGAAAAAGCCTATATTTCCTATTGTTCTAGACCCATGAAACCCAATTGGCGAGCCGGTCTGTACGAGGCACAGAGCTGTGAACGTGAATCCTAACTGGCTCTCAGAGTGCCGTGTTGGAAGAAGCACTGGGGTGCATGGACCTGCTGGGAGGGAGAATTGAAAAGGAGCCCTTGTGGACCTGTTTACCACTGAGCTATCAGCCTTTGCATTTAGCCTCTGCAGGTGGTAATCTTCTCCAATCTGACCCCCAATTTTCCTTTCGGTGTCCAAAGCCTCCTGCTACTTCGGAGTATGTTGAGACAGAATTTATCACAACCCGTCTCTGCATAAATAGGTTATTTTATTCTGCCATTGCCTGGGGAGCATCTGGTTGGTTGTTTTAAATCAGGAGGTCTTTTTGTTCAGCCCTCATAACCATTTTTAAACGTGTATCAGAATATCGCATCTCTCTCCTTCTCTTTCTCCATTTTGAACTTAAATCTAGCAAGCGGCTTCCCCACCTAATGAAGAAAGCGTAATCTTCTGCCAGCGCAGGGCCATGCACAGGGGCTCTCGGGCTGGGTGCTTTATTCCTCCCTCGGCTGTGTTTGCTTGGGTGGACCACAGTCGATTTTCAAGGCATCACGGCCCAGTTAGTGCTGTCAGATCCAATATCTAATGTCTTGATGGGCCCTGTTAGTGTCACCCAGGACACATGGGTCCAAAGACATGCTTGCGATTTTTTATCAACAGTTTTTGCCTTCTTGCCATGTCCCAAAAAGCCAGCCACATCTGTCTCCGTGCGTGATGAGGATTCTTGTGGAGGAAGGAGTTGGGGTGCGCATATACGGGTATGTACATCAGGAGGGGCAGGCAGAGGAGGGTCTTGGATAAGAATGAATAATTCTGGATGACAAACCCTTTCCTGGTCAAAAAGAGACTTCCCTAATCTAAGGAAGTAATCCACAGCCGACTGTGTAACTAAGGAGGGCAGCAGTTCCTTAAGCAGTCACGTGACATCTGTATTCTGACAGTCATTTTCAAGGGCAGGGACAGGAAAAGGGGCCTGTGTCCTAGGGCTGCATTACCAGGCTGTGCGTATAGAGGTGAGCCGGGTCAAGGGCCAGAACGCTAGGAATTTTCGTCCTTTTGTCATCCCAGTGTTCCCTTGGCATTTCATCCTGCTGGCCCACAGTTAGCACGCAGTGGGGGTTTGTTAAATGTAATGGATGGGGGACCAGCAGATGGCATAATGGTTACATGGCTGTACTCCCATGTAGTTTACTGTTGTTTGAGTCCTGGACCTGGCAGCTTAAAACTCATGTTGGGCACGTGTACACGTGTGCCCAAAACCCTGAGAGGAGAATGGAGGAGAAGGGACTGCAGCATGGTCATCCCCCCTGGGGGGGGAGGATTTCTTGCTTTCTGTCTGTCTGGTGAACTCATGCAAAAGATCTCTCAAGTAAAAATTTTTAAAAAGTAATTGATGATATAATAAGTGGAGGAAAGAAAAAAAAAAAAAAAACGAACAAACAAGTGAGTATGAAGACAGGGGTATGGCCACCCATCCCCTAGGACTCATCCTGGAAAACCTCTTCTTTTTCCTCTGGCTTCCAAGTCAGAGAGTCATAGCCTAACTATGGCTTCCTCCTTGGTCAGCTTCCAACTGGCCCTCTCCTTGCTCTTAGGAAGAATGAGCGCCAATGCTTGCCTTGCCTTTCTTTCATCCCAGTTTTCAGGAAGCAACTTCCTTTTCCACTTTAGCTCACCTTTGCCCTTTGAAACTACAAGGAGGCTGGCCCACTGGGACAGGCCAGGTGGGGGGAAGAATGTGGCCGGAGGCGGCTGAGGTCAGGCTGTGCAGAAGTGTGGAGACTGTGCTGAAGAGTTTGGAACTTCATGCTAGTACCATAGGAATTTTATGCTTGGGGATTATGTCTTTTTATTTAAAGTTAAAAAAAAAAAAAAAACGGGGGGTACCCAGCAAGGAGACCCAGCAGGTAGCATAATGGTTACATCACTGGACTCCCCATGTAGTTGACTGCAGTTCACGTCCCAGACCCGGTGGCTCAAAACTCACTCTAGGTGCATGTACATGCATGCCCAAAATCCCAAGAGGAGATTGGAGGACAAAGGATTGCGGCATGACCATCTTCCCTGAGGGGGTGATTTCTCGTTTTCTGTCTCTGTCTCTCCACCAAGTGCATGTGCCCTACAGCAAAAATCTCTCACCAAAAAAAAAAAAAAAGAAAAGAAAAGAAAATCACACTCTAGATTATAGAGGGGACAAGCATGATAATGGAACCACTTAGTCTTCTTCATGTGACAGCTGAGAGAAGTAAGTAGACAAACTAAGACATGGGCTTGTAATCAATAAACCACACAACTGTTAGGGATTGGGAAGGAGAAGGGAGGGTGCCTTTTCATGCCTTTCCATCCTCCCTTCTCCTTCCTAATCTCTAACAGTTGTGTTGTTTATTCATTACAAGTCCGCATCTTAGTTTGTCTACTTAATTGGCTTGAGCCAATGATGTTACCAATGAAAGAGAAGCAATAGGGCCAGCTCAGTGACCCCTGTGTTGCTGCACGGCTCCAGCGAGGCCGGGCCCCTGATCAGCCTGTCTACTCCAGGCATGTGCGCCTGTGGCCCTGGCAGGCTGAGGAAGCAGGGCAACCAGGCAGGAGACTCCGTTGAGGGTGTTTTTCTTTCTCTCTTTCTAAGTAAACTTAAAAAGAAAATTAAGAAAGAGAGAGAGAGAGATTGGGTAAACCGAGGGAGAAATGCATTCGGGAATAGGAGGAAAAGTGAAAAATTAAAAGTACCCACTCAAATCTACTTGAGATGTTCTTCCATTACTGTTACATGTATTGCTTTTATATTCACTTAGCCCCACAGATGAGTATCTTAGTAGAGGAGAGTTCTTTGGCCTTTATAGCTCACTAGCCCTGGGACCAGCAGATGGCATAATAGTTACATTGCTAGACTCTCACGTAGTTGACCACAGTTCAAATCCTGGGCCTGGCAACCTAAAAAACTTTGCTAGGGGACTGGCAGGTGGTGTGGTAGACTCCCACAGGACTGACTGGTTTGAGTCCCAGACCTGGTGGCTTGCTTTTGACTTGCTTTCTCGCTTTCCCTCTCCCTCTCTCTGTCTCTCTGGTCAAATTAAAATAAGTAAATAAATAAAGTTAAATAAAATAATTCTTTTAAAAAAAGAAAGAAAGAAATGCCATGAGCATGTATGCGTGTGCCCAAAACCCCAAGCCAAAAATCCCAAGAATGGAAAATGGATTGCAGCATGGTCATGTCCCCATGGGGTGATCTCTCGCTTTCTGTCTCTGTCTTTCTGGTGAGCACACATGCCCTATAGCAAAAATCTCTTTCTTAAAAAAAAAAAAAAAATTGACACTAGCCCTAACTGCTATTTTACACCAGTACCGTTATCTCCATAGCTAACCTAGAAATAAACTAGGACACATTTACTTGTGTGGCAGAGACCTCCAGAGCAACATGCAACCTCTCTCTCAGGCCTTTGAGTGTGAGTGTTTAGGGAGCTCCCCAAGGAGGTCTGACAAAGGAAGAATCCCTTGGCTTCTTTCTTTAAATGTGGCTATGAGTTCAAGTTGTTAGCTAGGTAGTTTTCTTCATTTTTGATGTTTGTAATAGGGAAATAGATTTTTATCTTTTGGCTGGTCTTCCCTAGTACCGGGGTGGGGAGGCGGCAGAGAAGTCTAATTTTGTGCAGGTATCCAAGGTCTTCCAGTGCTGATAAAGTAGGTGTTACATAAAGTACACTGTCTTCTAAAGTAACGGCCTTAGAAGAGTACACAAACAGATGTCGTAAGACTTGGCAAAAACAAGAGCCTGGTGTTCCATTAGACAAGTGGATTTAGCCAAGCAGGGCTGGCTGATACTCTTTGCCAGCATCTTTTACGACTTCCGTCCATGGGACAAAGGAAGCACTTCTTTTTCCCCAGGTCACCTGGCATTGTGTCTGCCTGGTAATGCCAAGGTCACTGCCCCAAAGGAAAATGACTACCTGGATAAAATTAAGATTTTCTTTAAGTTACTATGGGTTTCATTTGGCCAGAGCAATAACTCTTTCTGACAGAGTTTTCAAAAAATATATATATCTTGCTTTCTTGTTGATAGTCGATGTTTATTTTTGTTTATTTTTTACTTTTTTTTTTCTTAAGAGGTTTTTGCCTCGGATGCATGTGCTCACTAGAGATACAGAGACAGTGAGAGGGAAAATAAGAAATCATCCCCCAGGGGAGATGGCCATGCCACCATCCCTTCTCCTTCATTCTCCTCCTAGGATCTTGGGCACACATACACACATGTGCCCAGCTTGATTTTCAAGCTACTGAGTCCAGGACTTGAACCACAGTCAGCCATGTAGGAGTTCAGTGACATAACCGCTACACCATCTGCTGGTCCCTGTTTTGTTTCTCTAAGCGGTTCAACATGGCAGAAACATGAATACATGAATGGTGGGAGGAAGGGCTGTAGACGCTCTGGTGTCACATGCGTGCCATTTGCTGACTTCCATGAGTGGACCATTTTTATATTACTGCATTTTTAATTGAGCCAGGTTTTTGTTGTGTTGTTGTTTTTTCTCTTTTTTGTTTGTTTTTGTTTTTCGTTTTTGTTTTTTTGTGGGGAGCATTGACACTTAAGTAAAAAATGATCAACCGAATCTAAGTGTTTACCATCTTCCTTCCCAAAACTATCCTTACTCACATAATATGTACTATGTAATTTTCCACACACATTTATTTCTACTATTAGATTTTAAATAATAATAATAATAATAATAATAAAAGAGGCAGAGGGGAGGTACTCCTTTAACACAGATGTTTCAAGCCATTATGAGTTCTATAATAATTGTTAATTTCATAGCAGTGATAATAGATTGTTATTTTTATAATAATTACAGCACATCATTATATGGGCTTCAAATGGAAAATCTGAGTGCTTAATTATGGAGTGAATTATTTGTTTTATGTTCTTTTCTACATTATTTGGATTCAGATGCTGCCTACCCATTCAAATGCTGAATATCCAGCATTATATTTGGAAATCCAACTTGTTCATTAGGAAAGGAAAATTCAGGCCAGCAGGTGGTGCGGTGGATAAGGGCGCTGGATTCCCACATGGCCTACAGCAGTTCAAGTCCCCGACCTGGCGGCTTACTTTCTCCCTTTCCCTTTCTGTCTCTCTCTGGTCAAATTAGTAATAATAATGACAAATGGAATTAAATAAGTAAATAATTCAAAGAAAAAAAAAGGAAAATTCTGGGTTGGTCCCATGGCCTAGCGGTTGGGAGAGCTGGATCTCACATGGCTGACCGTGCAGTTGGAGTCCCCACCCTGGGAGCTTGCAGCGCATGCTGGGCTGTGTGCGTGCATGCTCAAAACCCCAGCAGGATGGAGAAATGGAGGAGGAGGGAAGATACCATGACCACCCTCCACTTGGTGCTGTGTCCTGCTCCTACCCCCTGGCCTCTGGCTTATAAACCAAAGAAAATAAAAAGAAAAGAAAATTGATTTGACATCAGGAAAATATGGCAATTAAAAAAATGACTGGATAATATTTGGGGGCTAGTGGTAGGTAGTAAGTAACATTAGAGTTCGTCAAGACCTCGCGTGCTAGCACATGAGGTGTGGAGTGAGAACACTCCCAGGCATGAATTCGGCCTCTGCTGTTGCCTGGCTTTCTGACCTGGAATAAGAACGTAACTCCTCTTAGCCCCTAAACTCTGCCGACAGTAAAGGTACCATCTGCCTTTCTCCTGCGCTGGGTCGGACTTAGGCAAGGTGCTATGTGGAGCCCAGAGCCTGCTCCTGGTTACTCGACTGAAATCGCCAACACAATAGCAGCTCGTGTCAAGCAAAATGAACATTTCTGAATAATTCTTTCTACTGGAAAAGAAAGCATCTCTTTCCTCAAGCCAAAAGAATCTGTTATGGTCGAAACTCTGACCCTAACTCAGTTTCAGATGTATAAAATTATTCATTCCATCAGCATCGTCTGTATAGGGTGGCATTCTGTGATGCCTACAGAGAGCAAGTGAGAGTCACTTTCTAGGAAGAGAGTAAGAACGTTTAAAGTCCATAATAACATTTATCCTCATGAAAACAATGGGGGGGGTCCTTAACCCTTTATAGCAAGGACACTATTAAAAATGCACGAAAACTGTCTCCGGATCCCACCCTCAACCCTCTGACTCTGGCTATAATTTTTTGTTTTTGTTTTTTAAAGAAAATTGGGAGAAATGAGGCAGCTTTCTTTTCATTCTACACATGAAGCTTAAAAATAGCACAGGGTGTTTATTCGGCTCGAGTCTGTACCTGATGAAAAAAGAGGATCCTGCAGTTCAGCAAGCCAAAGGATTTCTTTCTCCTGTCTTAAGTTTAGCTCCATGTCTGAAAAGGAGGAACCTAGCCGTGGACCTTCTACTGGAAAAAAAAAAAAATGTAAAGCCACAGCTTAAAATGGGTGAGAATAGAAGGGATTGCTTTTGGCTTTTTGGTCCTCCTTAAAAAAAAGAAAGAAAGAAAAACTACTAATTTCCCTTGCAAATACATCATGCAAGCTTCACTCTTCAATATTCATTCGAGTTGTCTATGAACTGCCAATGCCTTTGTTTGCAGCCCCGGCTCTCCGCTATGGCGGAGATGTGAGAATAAGATGATTATTTATAGGCTTCTTAATGCCTGTTTTGCTGGACTAGAGAGGTGAATTTCTAGAACTCTGGCAAACTGACAGAGCCCCTGCTCTGTAATTGAGGAGGCTGGTAGCGGGAGAGCTATTTACATCCATCTCATTAGACCCAGTCCTGACTCCACAGAAGAACTCGGCAGTTCCACGGATTGAATTTCAACCAGATTTTCACATTGGGTCTAAGGAAGTGCCGACCTCCAGAGCTGCAGTTGTGGCTGGATGGGGTAGGGGAGAGCGAGGGTTGGGCCATATCAGAGTCTCACCCTCCACTGTGCAGAACAAATAGCAATTTAGAGACAGGAGGGGGCTTCGCAGGATGTGGGATCTGGCCTACCTCCAGCCAGTAGGCATGGAAGTGGAATCCTGCCCTTCCCCCAGGCAAGCACCCTTGTATGGCCCAGAGTTCCATTTCTTGACCCTGTCTTGGTTGGTTAATATTTTGACTATTTTGCCCTCTGGCAAAATGAAAATAAATGAAAATAGTTCAATCCATTCCTGTGACTTCATAGAAAGTATATGATGACAAAAAGAGCCAAACCATGGGGCTGGCAGGTAACATGGTGGTTAAGGCGCTGGACTCCCACATGGTCGACCATGGATCGAATCCCAGACCCGGCAGCTTATTTTCTCACTTTCTCTCTCTCTCTCTCTCTCTCTCTCTCTCTCTCTCTGGTTAAATTAAAATAATAATAATGTCAAATCATTGAAAAGTAAGAATGTTTCTTGAGACCAGCCGTGCACATTTCATCGTCTAATTCCTATTGAGCCCTTCTCATGAACAAGGCCTAGGGCTGAGTGCACACTGCGTGTGATCCTGTTTCATCCTCATGGGATAACGGGGCCCCTCATACACAGGCAGCACATTCCTGAGTGAGAGCCTTGTTGGGACTGTAAGCGCCATCTGGAACATACTACCTCTTGTTACCTACTTGGTTAGCAACATCATCTTGCTGTCATTGGTCAAATTTCCCCTTTTCTTTCCTCCTCCCTCTTTTTTTTTAATTGTTATAGGGACTTGGCACTTGCTGGAGACAGACAAAAAAAGAGAGAGAGGTAAAGTGAGAGAGAAAACCCCTGGGAGATGACAATGCCACAACCCATTCTCCCCCATTATCCTCTTGGGATTTTGGGCCAGGTACCCATGTATGTCTGGCGTGTCTTTCAGACTTCTGTGTTGGAGACTTGAACTGTGTAGTTGGCCATGTGGAATCCATTTGCTTCAACCCCCAAGCCATTAGCTGGTCCAGATTTCCCCTTTTCAATGAGCTCCTACCCTCACGGGTGACTGAAAACTCCTCCTTTGCATTCCATGGTCTCCTCATCCTCCTTTCCCTTCTCTTACTTTCCATAGCACCTGTGACATGCTGCCTGTCTACACATAGCATTGTTTTTTTGCTTTACATCTTCCCCCACCTTTACCCTAATTGTAAATGCAAGTATAATGAATGCCTCTTAAATGAATGGTGGCATTTACGATTGTTATGATTAATTTTTCTATGAAAGCTCTCTGTTGGTCTTCAAAAAAGATATAATTGTGACTTACAGATCCAGCTAGAGATGTTATGTTGACAATATGGTCTCTGGGCGGAAGCAGGTAGCATAGTGGTTAAGACGCTAGACTCCCCAATGGTCAACTGTGGTTTGAGTCCTGGACCTGGCAGCTTGAAAGTTACGTCAGGCTCATGTGAGTGCATGCTCAAAATCCTAGGTGGAGAATGGAGGTGAAGGAATTACAGCATGGCCATCCGTCCCATGGGGGTGATTTCTCATTTTTCGTCTCACTATCTCTGTTTCTCTCCTGTGAACACCTGCACCTTATGGAAAACAATCTTCCAAACAATGAAAAAGAAAAAATGGTCTGTGGTCTTATCCTTCTCAACTACCACAAAGATGTAGATTTGAGATCCCATAGCATCCATCCGATGGTCTATTTCCAAGGTTCGTGTCCACTCTTACCTAAAGCTCTAGTCTGTCTAAAATCCTGTACCCAGAAACCAGCTCCTAACTTCTGCCCATCAAGGCTTTCCATGGCCAAAGGATGTAAACAGATTAATATGCTCATATTACATGGCTGGCTGGTGTCATCAAACCAAGGATTTCAAGACCGCAGGCTAAATGTTCTAAAGCAGCAGGATGTAAAACAAGGTGAGTGCTGAGTATTAAAGGGATTGAACTGTGCTGGTGCCTGTTCCAGGGCAAGGCATTCACATTCAAATGTAAAGAATGCATTGGTCAAATTAAAGGATTTTGACAAACCTCAACTGCTGAGCATCACCTTGCTTCTGTGCGGATGTCAGGGCAGGTTTAACTGTACCTGCTATCAAACTTCAGTGTGTTTACCCAACATGCATTGCCAAAAACTGATGAGTTTGCAGACAAAGGAAAGGACTTTGATAAGGAGAATATTCATTGAGGAGATGAGAGTGAAACTCAAATTCACCTCCCTGAGTGGATGTTAGGGGCTCTTAAGGACTGCAGAGGGCAGGTTGGATGTGGTCATGGGCTCATTTATAATGGGATTGGGGCCAGTAGGCAGTGTGCTGATTAAGGCACTGGACTCCCACATGGCCAGCATGGTTTGAGCTCTGGACCTCATGACTTCAAAATCATGCCAGGCATGGGACCAGCAGTTAGCATAATGGCTATGTCTCTGGACTCCCATGTAGTCGACCTCAGTAAGAGTCCTGGACTCGGTGGCTTAAATTCACGCCGGGCACGTGTTTGTATGTGCCCAAGATCCCGAGAGGAGAATGGAGGAGAAGGGATTGCGGCATGACCATTCCCCCGGGGGGTGATTTCTTGCTTTCTGTCTCTCTGTCTCTCTCTGTCTTTCTGGCGAGCACATGTGCCCTATAGCAAAAACCTCTCCAAAAAATGGAAAAAAAATCATGCCAGGTGTGTGTGTATATATATATATCCCCAAAACCTCAGAAGGAGAGTGGTAGAGAAGGGACTGTGGCATGGCCATTCCCACTGGGGGAGGTTTCTTACCTTTTTTTAATAGATATTTTTTCCATAGGGTGCATGCACTCATCAGAGAGATGGAGAGAAACAGAAAGACAGTAAGAAATCCCTGGGGGGCGGGGGAGATGGCCATACCACAATAATTTCTTTTCCATTCTCCTCTTGGATTTTGGGCATGCATGCCTTGCACCGAGCATGAGTTTAAGGCCACTGGATCTGAGACGTAAACCACGGTTAACCACATGGAAGTCTAGCACCTTAACCACGATGCCAGCTGCTGGCTCCAAGGTTCTCTCTTTCTTTCTCTCTGTCTCTGGTAAGCACATGGGCCCTATGGCAAAGACCTTTAAAAAAAAAATGGGACCAGGGAACACAGGACAAAAAAATAGGGTAAGGGGTTCAGTTTGACACCCTTTATCCACATTCAGTTGTCATGACATCAGGGAGTCCAAGGCTCCTTTTTTCTTGCAGTTAACTCTTCCTGATATCTTCTACCATCTGACCCTCTAAACTTCTGAAAAATGACAAAATCATACCTCATGAGTATGACTAAGAAACAATAGCTTCTACTACTATTATTACTTTGAAGGTGAATCACTGAAGCAGACAGAAACAGGTTAACGATTTCAGAGATTATTTTCCTGCACTAAAGACGTTCAGTTAACTCCTCGGGTATTGTTACAGACCCATTTTACAGATGTCCACATACACAGAACAAATGATCGCCTGAAAGGTAAGGCCAGGGATCTAAGACCAGAGCTGCTTCTAAACCCTGCTGCTTTCCAAATCCCCGGCCTCCTGCTCCCCAGCCCCCTTTCTTAGATAATCTTGATGTATTGGGGCCAGCAGGTGGTGTGGTGATTAAAGATGCTGGACTCCCACATGACGGACCATGGTTTGAATCTCAGACCCGGTGGCTTGCTTTCTTACTTTCTCTCTTTCTCTCTCTCTGGTTAAAGAATAATAATGATAATGAAAAGGTAAATAATTCTTTAAAAAAAATAACCTTGACGAGCCCGTTCTTCTGTCTTCTCTCGTTCTCCGCCAGGAGACTCAGAATTACGCCCTGACACCCTCCACTCCCAGCCCTTCTGTCTTGTCTTCCCTTCAGACCCTCGTGCCTGTTACTCTGTATTGCTGTGTTCTGTTTCTTTTTTCTGAGCTCATATAATTTTATGATAAACTCTGAATAAAACCTTTGTGCAAGTAGAGAGGACACATCAGTAAGTTGCAAAGTAATTGATGCAGCAGAAATGCCAGAGAGCCTGGACTTCAGTCTGTCCTTTCGGCAAACTGGCCCTCTCCCCGTCACAATGACAGCGTGGAGGGACCAGCCTCATCCCTCACGCTCACATCTGTCGGCTGACGCCTTGAGCCCCTGGGCTGCCTCTATAATTAAAGCCTTGCCAACTCCAGTCACCATTCCTACCCTGCTTTGTCTTTTGTTTATGAATGAATGGCCCTAGCCCTTTATTTATTTATTTATATTTTTTTTCCTGGAGGTAATAAGGTATCAAATGGAGGGAACCGGAAGCTGCCCCTGCTGGATTAGTTACTGCTGCTGCCCTGTTTGGTAAAGAACTCTCCTAGTTTGCTATTTTGTCTTATTTCCAGTCCAGCGAGGAGGCTGATACGTGGGCTTTGCAACTGGGGAGCCGTGGGTTTATTTGTGGTCAGCTCCACTACTTAAGAAGACTGGAAATATATTCCTCTTCCCACTTTTCTCTCTCCCCTTTCCTTTTACATTGTAATAGAAGGGCAGCAAATTGTTAAAGACCCTTTTAACGATGACCTTAATCGTCCCTGGGTCCAGTTCTGTGAATTGACCCATATGAACAAAAGAGGTTGGCTAAAAATAAAGCCAGCTCTGCCTGGTTGAAATTCTTTCACCACAGGGACTTTCAGGGTAGGTTATTGCAAAGAAAAGTAGAAAACCATATAAATGGATGCTAAAAGCTTACCAGAAAGGTAGATTTTCTTGGCTATGTTGGCAAAGACCTAAATCAGATTTATAGTTAAATTTTAGGTCCGACAGCAAAAATTGTTTTGTGCAATCCCCAAAGCTGGGAAGTCCAGGCCTATTCTTTTAGCGCCTCTAATGAATCACTTGTGTATTTGCTGGAAGTTTCTTTCCAAAACCTCCTGAAAGTAAATCTCTCAGACTCAGGCCCGCATCCTTCCCCCTTTGCCCTCTGAAGACCAGAGGGGCTCATCTCTGTCCTCTGTCTGTAATCCTTGCAGAGGGACACGAGCAGGTGTTTGAAACCAACCTGTAACAGCTAGGAGAAGAGAGACTGTCATTCCTTTTAAACTAATAATTGTAATAATGATGATCGTTAATAATTGTTACTACTAATTGTTAATACATTTATTAATTGTTAATAATTGTTATTTTAGAGAGATTTTTTGCTATAGGGCATGTGTTCTCACCGGGTAGACAGACAGACAGAAATTGAGATTGAGATATTGCTCCTCCCCAGGGGGATGGTCGTGAAGAAATCCCTTCTCTTCCATTCTTCTCTCAGGATTGTGGGCACGCATGCACATGCACCCAACATGAGTTTGAAGCTGCTGGGTCCGGGGTTGTGGTTGGCCATGTGTCTTAACCACCATGCCATCTCATGGCCCCATAAGTTATTGTTTTTAAAGTGGCAGGTGTTGGATTCAGCCTTTCATCTGTGTTATTTCAATTAGTTCAATCACTTCTCAACCTATAACCCTATCTTCACACTCATTTTATGAGAGATCAGAGAAATTAAATCACTTGGCCATGGTACAAAGCCATCGGCTGGTAGAGCACAGCAAACTAAATGAGGCCGTACTTAATGGAAGTCGGGGGATTGACTGCCAAGAAATGCTGCCTCCCTTTTCTGAACATTTGGGGACAGCTTCTTGACAGCTTCCAGCCCACAGGAAGTGACCACCAATGACTTCTGTCAGCCATGTTTATCAAGCACCCACTTTTTTCAAGGTAGTTTCTTTGTAGAAGTGCAGGAATCTCTGAGGACCCAAGCAAAATTATTCTCCATCGTTCAGAGCATATAAAAGTTAAACCTCAGAGCACGTAGGGCAGCTTCTTTCAGAATATGGTTCCAGGACCGCCAGTCAAGTTGTGAGGACTAGCAAAACTGCACAACTGGAGTCTTACTTCAGACCTTCTGAACTAAAGGGAAGGCTAAAAATGGATCTGCTTTTTCTTTGAGCACCTAGGCAGCTTCTGTGCATGTTAACTTTCGAGCCATCCACTGTGGGGCAAACCTTTCACGTGACAGATCCATCCTCCAGGAAGGAGAGGACATGTCAGCCAGGACCCCCTCTCTGTGAGGATCAGATGATCTCTTCAAGGTTAAATTGAGCAAATATGATTGAACCGTTCTTGGTGTGACCCCACACAAATAACAGGGACATTGGCAGTGTGGGCAGTGGTTGTTACGTCGTGTTCCTTGTTGTATTGGCTGTGAGATACATGTAACCTGAGGTTCAAAAGGTTCCAAGTTACGGGAACCAGCAGTTAGCGTAATGGCTATGTCGCTGGACTCCCACGTAGTTGACCGCGGTTCGCGTCCCGGACCCGGTGACTTAAAACTCACGCCGGATGTGTGTGCGTGCGTGCCCAAGATCCCGAGAGGAGAATGGAGGAGAAGGGATTACAGTGTGGCCATCCCCCCTGGGGGGTGATTTCTCGCCTTCTGTCTCTCTGTCTCTCGCTGTCTGTCTGGCGAGCGCACGCGCCCTATAGCGAAAACCTCTCCAAAAAAAATAAATAAATAAAGGTTCAAAGTTACCAAATCTTTTTTTTTTTTTTTTTTTGGAGAGGTTTTCGCTATAGAGCACGTGCGCTCACCAGAAAGACAGAGAGAGACAGCGAGAAATCACCCCAAATATTTAGCTCCGTTCTTGGGAATGGCTGAAGGGAGGACTGTAGGTATGAAGTCAATCCCAAAAGACGAGTTAAAACCACAAAACTTAATGATACCTTCAAAGATCTTTTTTCCAGGAATGTCACCTTTAAAGATTTAGCGTGTGTGTGTGTGTGTGTGTGTGTGTGTGTATTTGAAGGGGGTGAGGAGCACAATTTCATCCACTATACTTGGCAACTTCTGAATGGTTTCTTGGTTTGAGAATGCATTTTTTTTTTTTTTGGCCTAAAGAACATTATTGAAAAAAAGGACAATACCCATTCAGAGGAGCCTGGGGGAGATACTTCTCCCCTGTTATCACCTCAGGGTAGGTTTACCAGCTGCCACAGCTGTTAGACACTGTGGACTTCCTACCAGGAAAGCAACCACAGATGATGTTTTGCTTTCCCGAAGCACCATGTGGCTTCGAGCTGGATAAACAGCTTCTCACCCTGATTCTAAGTCAGCTCATCCATGCCCTCTTCAGAAATTCTGGACATGGGAAAAACAAACAAACAGAAACAAAAATAAATGCACCCATCCTCGTAGTTGCTTTATTAAACTGCTGTGGGATTATATCCATGTTACATAAAGAACCTCAGCTTACCAGCCCATAGTATGAGAATGAAAACCTTAAGACTTATTTCAAATGATTAAATGTGACAATGCATGTAAAGAGCCTAGCACCCCACTCCAGAGATTAGCACTGTTAAAAAAAATAATAATAATGGTCAAGAAGAGGCCCTACTGGGACCAGCAGTTAGCGTAATGGCTATGTCGCTGGACTCTCACGTAGTCGACCGCAGTTTGCGTCCCGGACCCGGTAGCTTAAAACTCACACCAGACGCGTGTGCGTGCATGCCCAAGATCCCAGGAGGAGAATGGAGGAGAAGGGATTGCAGCGTGACCATGCCCCCTGGGGGGTGATTTCTCGCTTTCTGTCTCTGTGTCTCTCTCTGTCTGTCTGGCAAGCGCGAGCGCCCTATAGCGAAAACCTCTCCCCCCCCCAAAAAAAAAAGAGGAGGCCCTACAAAAACACATGAAAAAGTCAGGACTTTCAGGCTGTGCCTTAAAAATAGCAGGATTTCCCTAACAACTAAAGAGTCAGATCAGCTAAGATGGGCGTACTGCCCTAGCTGTTGAGCCGGCAGGAGAATTCTCATTGACTACTGCCACTTGAACAATTACGCCACTGCAAATGTAATAAGTATGTACCTTGAGCGAAGCACAAAGGTATTTTGAAATTGACAGAGGAAAATCTATGGTGCTTTTATATAAATTAATGTGGTTAAACAGGTAATGAAAACCCAAGGAATGGCAAGCATGAGCTTAGAGAGTGAAAGCCCAGTTCCCGGGCGTCGTACATGCTTCTGCAGAAGGAACGCTCAGCTGCTGCAGTGCTCAGAATGGCCTTGTGTGAGCAGTCATGTCCTTTGGGAGTTCCCCCCTTCTAGTATGCCCATAATTTCCTAAATTAGAAAACAGCCAGGGACCAGCAGTTAGTGTAATGGCTATGTCACTGGACTCCCATGTAGTTGACCGCGGTTCACGTCCCGGATGATCTGGTGGCTTAAAAGTCACGCCGGGCACGTATGTGTGTGCGCCCAAGATCCCGAGAGGAGAATGGAGGAGATGGGATTGCGGCGTGGCCATCCCCCCGGGGGGGTGATTTCTCACTTTCTGTCTCTCTGTTTCTCTCTGTCTGTCTGGGGAGCACATGCGCCCTATAGCATAAACCTCTCCAGAAAAAAAGAAAACAGCCAAAACTGGGGGAAAATTAAGAAGGTAGTCAAGAAATGGTTTGGATCATATCTTTGTGGTGACAGAACACCTTAGGTGGAAGCCAAAGATAAAAACATTACCAGATATAAACCCAGGCAGAAACGCCTGGTCAGAGTTTGTTTATGAGGTCTCTCTAATGCTATTTACTTAGGAAATAAAAAGAAACTGTTAAACCAGCTAGAACATGTGTTTGGAGGATGAGAAAAGATTTCTTTGATTTAATTACCATTGAAGAAGAGCAGAGTTGGGAAATAACAAGGCAAGGAAGAAAAGTTAAGAATTTCCTCTACTTTTTTTTTTCTTTTTTAAGAGAGATTTCTGCTATAGGACATGTATGCTTGCCAGAAAGACAGACAGAAAGTGAGAAATCATCCCCACCTCCCCCAGGGACATAGCTACGCTGCAATCCCCTCTTCTTCACTTCCTCCACCCCCAGAATCCTTAGCACACATACACATACACCCAACATGAACTTTAAGTCACTAGATGTCCAGGACTCGAACCATGGTCAACTACAGGAGTCCAACGACATAACCACTGTGCTATCTGCTGGTCCCTCCTTTACCTATTCTTTTTTTTTTCCAATAAGAATTTCTTCCAATAGAAAAAAAAAATAGGTATGGGGCCAGCAGATGGTGTAGCAGTTATGTCTCTGGACTCCCTCATAGCCAACCACATGCAGTTCAAGTCCCAGACCCGATGGCTTGAAATTCACGCTGGGCGTGTGCACATTGGTGCCCAAGATCCCAGGAGAAAAAATGTAGGAGGGATTGCAGCATGGCCATTCCCCCTGGGGAGTGATTTCTCACTTTCCCTGTCACTGTCTCTGTCTCTCTCCAGTGAGTGCATGTGCCGTAAGACAATGAAAAAAAGCTATAAAAAAAAAGGTATGTAAAGAGTGCCCATCATTTTGCTAGTTATCAATGTAAGGGGATGGGCTTTCAGAATGATTTCACCTGCTTGGGTAACTTTACAGACCAAGATGGAAGGAACTGGAAGGGGCAGGAGATAGATGCACAAACTTAATTATAGTGACAATGGGGACCCACTGGTAGTGTGGTGGTAGGGGCGCTGGACTCCCACATGGCCAACTGAGGTTCAAGTTCTGGACCTGGTGGCTTGCTTTTTCATTTTCCCTTTCTCTCTCTCTCACCAAATTAAATAATAAATAAATAAATAAATGAAATAAAATAATTCTAAAAAATGTAAATCGTTTTAAAAAATTATAGTGACGATGACATCACAGGGAAAGCCTGCCTGGGAAAGTCAGGAAACTTTGACCTTTTGCTGACCCCTGGAGGACACTGCTGACCAGTGAGAGTCGAAGCCCTGGTCTCAATATGTGGACCAGGGTGGCCGCTACAGGATCACTCGCTGCTCCAGAGACCTCTCCCGCTGAGCAGTTGAGGCCTGAAGAAACAATTTAGCTTCCAGATCTGGGTCCCCACTCCTGTTGGTGGACTGGGGACTCAACCACAGCACAGTTACCGAGCTAGCGTCGTTAAGGGTGAAAACACTGGCTGCAATAACGTCTCGCTGTAATCCCAAGTTCACGTGCAGCAAAGATATTCCTCTTGGCCCTGGGAAGGAAGAATAGGTGTGTGTATCCAACCATAAAACAGACTTCGAGATCTACATGAATCTTGGCAGTATAAAGGCTTGCTGGATTTTATGATGAATTTTATAAACCAAGTTCTATAAACTTCTCTTTTTTTTTTTTTTTGGAAAGGTTTTTGTTATAGGACATGTGCATTCGCCAGAAAGACAGAGAGAGACAGAGAGACAGAAAGCGAGAAATAACCCCCCAGGGGGGATGGCCACGCTGCAATCCCTTCTCCTCCGTATTCCTCTCGGGATCTTGGGCACGCGCGCACATGCACCCGGTGTGAGTTTAAGCCACCAGGTCTGGGACTCAAACCACGGTCAACTACTTGGGAGTCCAGTGACATAGCCATTACACCAACTGCTGATCCCCTCAAGTTTTAATGAATTTAGAGAACACAGTATTCAAAGTCCCAATAAATGCTCAGTATATATCTTTTGAGTAGAAAATGTTCCAAAAAAAGTCAGGAGGGAAAATATTTGATCGTGTGAAACTTGAGCCATTTAGTTTTGAAAATATGCTGATGAATCTCACTGGTATTATTCAGGAACCTCTGACCTGGACAGAAGTTGGCAATAATTCTGGCTGGCTTTATCTTGTCTTGCCAAGTCACTCTGTGATATTCTGTGAAAGCGAGCTGCAGCAAGGTTCCAAGTGGCAGGGACATATGAAATCCAGTGAAATTGACCCACTGTCGATTTTTGCAAAGAAAGCGGATTTAAAGCAAGTTAATGGTGTGCTCTGTGAACAAGGCTGCATATACAGTGTAAAGGGAATTATTTTTTGAGAAGAAAAAGATTTTGTAAACAGTAATAATGTATCTTAGGAAAATCCATATCATTGTTTATAGACTACTCTGCAGAATGGCAAACACCAAATAAAATGGAATCATTGAACGCTTACTATAAAATATGTGCTCTATATTGAATTTGAGTCTTTGAACTCTCTCAGCATTTTCCCATCTATTTTTTATTTACCTGCATTTCAGCTTTTTATTTTGGCTTTTTTTTTTTTTTTTTTTAACTTAGGAGATGGTAATAAGGCAAGGACGTTTCTGAAAGGTTAACCTAACATTTTATTATAAATACAACGTTGAGGGTATTTGGCACAAAATATTTGCATTCCTACAGTTCTTGCAAACTCAACTTTTTAAAAGTAGTAAAATAAATTCCTATTACTCAACTCGGTGGATGAACATTCCTTTGGCTGAATCTTCTGTCTTTATGCCCAGCTGTCTTCCTTCCATACTTGCTCGTATTTAAGCAAACGAGGTGAACGTTCGCTGTCACTTGCTGGATCTTGAAAACTTTCCCCATGAGCACAGATGTGTATTGCTTGCTGCATCTCTTCAATGTGCAGTTACCTGTTTACTTGGATTTTCACAAGTGCAAAGGAATGAGGAATTAATGCAGAGTGCAGGGTACGGTGTAACATGCCAGTTGGAGGATGCGGTATTTACAGAGACACGCTTTGCAGCGATATTGATGAAGTACTGTTGTGGGACTCATCCGCCATCATTGCATGAGCCAATTCCCCCAATAAATCTCCAAAAAGCTGTCCACTGAATTAAGACAGGGTGCCGGACACCCATTTAAAGGCATCTTCTGTGACTCTAAAATAGCCAATTTGTGATCGTAATCATCTATATTATATAAACTCTCATAGCACCAAACCTAACAGATAGTAGAGTCTCAATATATATTGGGTTGTCAGGAAAGTCACGATGTATTTTTTTCCTATGCAAAAATGACTTTTCCGCCAACCCAGTATAATTCTTTTTACAGGGGAACTACCTTTCTGTAAAGAAAATGATCACCTAGTGGATGCACCATCTGTTCACAGGTAGTAGAGACCATTATGTGAGTGAGACACCTGTTTTTGTTTAATGCTGATTGAGGGCCTATAGAACAGATTGGTTCATAGCTTATAAAATGAAAATTGACCAAGACCTTGCTAGCTCCACAGTACCAAGATCTCCCTAAGACAGGAAGGAAGCATCTATTGTCAATATTGTACAAGATGTTCTTAAAAGAGTGAGATTCTTGTTTTCCTATCCCAATCTCTTGGGCAGTCATCCCAGGTTTCCTGCCAAGTAATGTGACCACTAGTACCATAATCATCAGGTGTTTATTAGTGGGCCAGGCATGCATTTCTTGTTGGTGTATTATTCTAGGGAGCTAAAGATAAGAGAAGTAGTAGCATCTGCCCCCCTTTTTTGATTTTTTTAAAAGTTTGTTTAATGAGAAACAGAAGAGAATAGAAGGGGAGAAAGAGAGACAAAGATAACACCCTCAATAGTGTCATGTTTCTATGTCCCTAAGTCTTTCCCAGTTAGCCAGGCTCCTGGGCATGTGCATGAATACCTGGCGTGTGAAAAGTGACCTGGGGAGAGCCAGCAGGTGGTGTGGTAGTTAAGGCACTAGACTCCCACATGGCGGATAGCAGTTTTAGTCCCAGACCTGGTAGCTTAAAACTCATGCTGGGTGCACATGCATGCATGCCCAAGATCCCAAGAGGAGAATGGAGGAGGAGAGATTGTGGCATGGCCATCACCCTGGAAGATGACTTCTCATGTTCTCTCTCTGTCTCTCCAACAAGCATACGCCCTCTATAGCAAAAATCTCTCTTAAAAAAAATTGACCTGGGTACAAAACCCTGATCTTCCATATGGTCTTCAGTATTGCAGAGCATTTCACTACTGGTGCATAATTGCAGCTGGGCTGAATCTGTTTTCTTAATTACAGAAAAAATTGGAGGGCTGCCCCTGTAGTGTTAAAACTCACTATTATCTATTCATGAGGTAGTGCCTCCATGACCCAGTCATTTCCTAGTAAGCCTCATCTCTTAAAGTTTTCACCACCTCCCAGACTGATTAAGGGAGCCAGATCCCACATGGCTGACCATGGCTCAAGACCTGACAATAGCAGCATCAAAAACACTTCAGGAGTATGTTCTTGCATGCTTCAAGTCCCAACAGGACGGAGACATGGGGAAGAAGGGATTACAACATGACCACACCCCATATATGGTGTCTTCTCCTTTTCTCTCTCTATCGGTGGCAATTAACAAATAATAAAAAGAAGAAAACTCAAATTTTGGAAATTAAAAAATAATTGGAGTCCAATACAGAATATAGATTAAAAACAGATAAAAATATGGAATATAGGTTAAAAACAAAATACAGAGATAAAATACAGAATATATAGTAGATTTTAGAAAGTATTAAATAAAACCTATGGTTTAACTTTTCAAAATACACTGTGTGTCAAGTTAGTACCCCTAGTATCTTAGTCTGCTATTCATTTACTAACAAATACCTGAGACTGGATGATTTCTGAAGAATAGAGGTTTATTTGGTTTATGACTCTGGTAGCTGGAAGGTGAAAGGTGTGAGTCTGGCTATAACACAACATGGCCAACATAAGCAAGGAGGGATGGCAGGTGTGTTCAGAGAGAAAGCGACGCAGAGACCTGGGGGGCAGCCGTCTTCCTTTTATAATAACCTACTTTCATGGGAACTAACTCCTTCTCATGAAATCTAAAACTCTCACTACCTCAAGAGACAGTATTATCCATTCATGAGGTAGTGCCTCCATGACCCAGTCATTGCCTAGCAAGCCTCATCTCTTAAAGTTTTCACCACCTCCCAGACTCATTATATCAAGGACCCAATTTCAAAACATGAACCTTTGGGAGACATACCATTATCCAAACCATAGCACCCAGATTATTTTTCAATTTTAACGGTGAGGTCTGATAGCCACCACCTTAACTACATGATCAAATTCAGCACCGTCAGTAGCAGAACAGCCTAGAAGTGTGTGCCTCCTGACGGGATATACTCAATTGTCGACAGTGTCACCCTGACAAATATGTTTGATATGAATTTAATTAGGAGAAAATAGGTAAATTTAGAATGTGAGACGTTTTAGAAAACATTGACGTGGCCTGGCCTGGGATCTTCCACCAAAGTCAAATTTCTTGAAAAACAACAAAGTACGATAAACTTGTATATAAAAAAATGACCAAAAAAAAAATGCCAAGAAAAATAAATTCTACTTCTAAAACAAGTAAATTAAATTAATAGAGAGATATGACTTGTTGGTGGGTTGGAAAATTAAAATGTCAGTGCTCCGAGGTTATTCTATCAGTTTAATCCAATACCAATCAAAATCCCAACAGGCCCCTTGACGAGCAGATTCTAGAATTCAAACAAAAATGCAGTTGAAGCTATCTAAACCAATTCTGAGAAAAGAACCAAGTTGGAGGCCAATACCATCTGATTTCAAAAATAATCATATAGCTATAGTAATTAGTAGAACAGGATACTAGAATTTTAAAAAGGCAAAGCAGCCAATAGAACTGAATAGAGAATCCAAAAGTAAGTACAAAAATTTTAGATAACTGTTTTTGAAAAAGACACACAGAAATGGGGTGGACAAAGGATAGCCTTTTTAGGAAATGGCACTAGAAAAATACTCACATTTTAAAAAATAATAAATAAGGGCCTGAGGTAGCATGGTTGTTAAGTCACTGGACTTTCACATGGCTGATCATGGTTCAAGTCCGGGACCAGGTGGCTTGCTTTCTCACTTTCCATTTCTGTCTCTGTCTCTCTGTCTCTCTCTGTTCAAATTTTAAAATGATAAATAATAACAATGATGAATAAAATTAAATTTAAAAATAATAAACTTAGATCCATACATAGTACCACATATGAAAACGAATATAAACTAGATTATAGCTCTAAGCATAAAACTTAAAACCGTGAAATTTCTAGAATAGACAGAAGAACATTTCTATGACCTTGGATTAAACAAAGATTTCTTAGATACTATACAAAAAGCATGATCTATAAAAGAACAGATTGACAAATTAAACTTTATCAAAGTTAGAATCTTCTGTTCTTCAAAAGACAAAGTTAAGAGAATTAAATGAGAAGCCATAAACAAGGAAAAAAATTGTGAGGAAATTACTAATAAAGGTCTTATGTCCAGAATTCAAAGCGCTCAATTTCAGTTATAGAAAAACAACCCAATAAAAAACAACTGGGCAAAAGATTTGAACAGACATGTCACCAGAAAAGATATTCAGATGACAAATAATCACTTGAAATTTGCTCAATATAACTAGCTATTAGAAAAATAAAAATTAAAATCATAATGATATTTTACCATACACTTACTGAAATGATAAAGCTAAAAGACTGTACTAAGTACTGGAGAGGATTTGGAGGAACTGGAACTCTAATACTCTGCTAATGAGTTTGTGAAATGGTATCACCATTTGGGAAAATACATTGGCAGTTTCTTTAAAAGTTAGGTATATACCTACCATATGTTCTAACCATTATTCTCCTAGATATTTAGCCTCTGAAATAAAAACTCTGTCTATACAAAGCATTATACATGAATGTTCATAACTGTAATTACCAGAACTGGTCTGTTGATAGGTGAATGAATAAACAAACTTTAATATATCCATACATGGAATGCCACTTAGCACAAAAAATGACAACTTTTTAAAATTTTGTCAGAGTGTGTGTACTTGCCAAAGACAGACAGATGGACAGAGAGGGACAGGGAAAAAGCACTGTCCCCTCTCCCCCAAAGTGTCATGGTTGCATTGCAATACCTTAATTTTCTATCCTGTTGGGATTTGGGGCATGCATGGACACAAAATTGGCATGTTTTTCAACCCACTGGGCAAGATTTTGAATCATGCAGTTGGTCAGATGGAATCTGGCTTCCTTAACCAGTAGGACTCAGGGTAAACCAGATAAACTATGTATACATACACCAATATGGTTGACTTCCAAAAGAAGTATACTGGATGAAAGAAGCTAGATGGCAAAAAGAATATAGAATTCTATTGATATTTATGTAAAACTCTATAAAATGCAAACTAATTTATGGTGTCAAAAAGCAGAACAATGACTGCTTGAGAGTGACTGAAAGTGGAAAGAGGTGAGAAGGAAGAATTAAAAGGAGCCTGAAGTAGACCAGGTGGTATGGTGGGCAAGTCACTGGATCCCACATGGCTGAATATGCAGTTCGAGTGTTGGACCTGGCAACTTGAAAAATGTGCTAGGCGCATACACAAAATCCCGAGAAGAGAGAGGAAGTAGAAGGGACTGTGGTATCGCCATCCCCTTTGAGGGGTGATTTCTCAATTTCTCTTTCTCTCTCTCTCTCTCCAGTGAGCACATATGTTTAGCACAAAAATTAAAAAAAAAAAAAAAAAAAAAAAAAAAAGGAAAAAAACTCAAGTGAGGTGTAGTCATACTGCAATGCAGTCCCTTCTCCTCCTGTCTCATCTCGGGACCTTGGGCACACACACACATGTGCCTGCATCAGTTTTAAGTCACCGTACCCAGGATTCAAACCATAGTCAGCTACATGGGAGTCCAGTGATGTAACCATTATGCCATCTGCTGGTCTCTGATTGGTTAACTCTTGTCATTCTCAACTTAGTTTCAGTTATATGTCTGTAGAACCATCAGACATTGTAACTTGTTTGTGTTTCTAACAATATTGACATTTATTTGTATATTATTTACTTGTATTACACCTCTTTCATGTGCCTTTTAATTTTTTATTTATTTATTTGTTTATTTATTTTGGAGAGTTTTTTGCTATAGGGTGCATGCGCTCGCCAGAAAGACAGAGAGAGACAGAGAGATAGAAAGCGAGAAATCACCCCCAGGGGGGATGGTCATGCCGCAATCCCTTCTCCTCCCTTCTTCTCTTGGGATCTTGGGCACGCACGCACACATGCCTGGCATGAGTTTAAGCCACCGGGTCCAGGACTAGAACCGCGGTCGGCTATGTGGGAGTCCAGTGACATAGCCGTTACGCTAACTGCTGGTCCCATCATGCGCCTTTTTATCATCTGAGGCATCTGCCTGGCCGTAAGCGTGTGTACAACTCGGGGGAAAGACAGCAACGGTGCCGTCTCTTGACAAGTTATATGTGGCAAAGAAATTGGACACGGTTTCATCTGCATTCAAAGGATCCTTGCTTAGCAGGGAATATGGACTTAAATATAAAACATGCACAAATATGCAATCTGTGGTAAAGAATCAGAATTTTTTGTCAGTTCCCTTTAGAAATACTTAGAGCTGTTTGTTTTTCTAAGCACAGGCAATTAAAGCCTTAGAGAATGAAAAATTAAACAGTTCTACAACCTACTCTTTTATTAAATAGGCTTTTTAGTCGAAAATGAATATCAGTGTAGTAGAATGAGCCTTAGAGTGAAAGACCTCAACATACGTCTAAGCCGCACTCTGATTACGGGGTTCCTGCAGCAAGCCGCGTAACCCCTCTGGAAACTGAGGATTTTGAGATAATATTCTCTAAGTTTATTTACTGTAAGAACCCAGATATGGCCCAGCCATGGAGATTCAGGTATAGCGTTCTGCTCGGCCATACTGGAGCCATATGCAGGAAGGCCCAGAGTTTGCATCCAGGGTTGACCTGCCCATGCCAGGTGAGTCCACTTCCTCTGTGGAGAGACGGGAGACTCTCAGTGTGGCCAGTTCCCCTATTTCTCTCTCTCTCTAGAAATAAATAAGCTTTTGTGGGCCCAGCAGATGGCATAACAGTTACGTTGCTGTCATCCCATGTAATCATACACAGTTCGAGTCCCGGACCCGGCAGCTTAAAACTCAAGTCAAGCAGGTGTGCGTATGTGGCCAAGATCCCAAGAGGAGAAGGAATGGTGGTGTGGCCATCCCCGCCCAGGGATGATTTCTCACTTTCTGTCTCTCTATTTCTGTCTCTCTGGCAAGCTCATGTGCCCTATAGCAAAAATCTCTCTTTCTCAAAACAAGAAGAAATAATAAACTTTTGAAAAAAGACCTCAGATCTCCCCAGGATGTATTTACATCTCAAAAAGAGTCAGTTTCACTACTTAGGCTACTTATGTGAGTGCCTTAATTTGGAAGTTAAAAAAAAAAAAATTAAAAAGAACTGTTATTTCTATTTGTTCAAAACAATTATTTGAACTCTCTTTTCACATGTGCAGTCATGCCACCATGAAACTCACATTGTAGGGGACAGCTGGAATCAAGAAAACTAAATCCATGAGGATGATGATTCCTGGTTTTAATATACACCGGATAAAACAGGAGGCTGCTGTGGGAGAGCCTCGGGAAGGGAGAAGACTCCAGTTGGTGGAGCAGCACGTGGTCACAGAAAGCGAATCAGAGAAAAGGCTTAGACGCTGCACCTGAAAGACGAGATAGGAGTTACCTGGGTAAAGGACGTGGTCACACACCCCACCCCCCGCCACCCCCTGCAACACGCGCACAAGCAAATTCGGGCAGAGAGAATGTGGTGTATCAAGAACCTTGCAGGAAATGAGCTCTGAATTTCCAAAAATGCCAACACAGATAAATTGTATTTAGGAGAGACCAGCTAAGGGTAGCCCTGTGGCCTAGTGGTTAAGGGGGCTAGATCCCAGATGGCCAAATGCAATTCAAATCCCAGTCCCAGGGGCTTGAAAAATGCCCTAGGTGCCTATGCACACATGCCCCAAATCCTGACTGAGTGGAGAAAAGGAGAAGGGATTGACCACATCCCATTGGGGGTGCTTCCTCCCTCTCTTTCTTTGGGGAGCACACGCATCCTCTAACAAATTAAAACAAAACAGCTCAAGAGAGACTAGCGAGGCGATTGTGGGAAATGTAGCCAGGCCAGATACTGCAGGGCAATAGGAAGTCTTTGCAAGATGATCTCCCGGTAATCACATGATCCAGGTTGCAATTCTTACAGAAGTCACTCTGGTGCTTCCATTCAGCACTGCTTGAAGGGACATAAGAACGGATATAGTGAGAACAGTTGGGATCCCACTGCAGCGTCCCATTGCAATGAGAGGGTGCCTTCAGATGACGATGGTAATGACAGGTAAAAATTTAGAATTTGCAAATGGTAGCCACTATTCCCAGTGATTTAAGTATATTAACTGAGTCATTGTTTTCAAGACTAGGGTGAGGGCAGTAGGGAAAAAAGGAAGTGGATTCCAGAAATATTAGCCAGATGGTATCAGCCAGAGCGTAGTAGACAAGATACGAAGTATAAAATGTGAGGGAGCTATTGTATTTAAAAATAGCACTTGGGTCAGTGGGTGGCTTGGAGGTTAAGGTGCTCAATCCTACATGGTCAACTGACTGGTTTGAGTCCCAGACCCAAGAGCTTGAAAATGAGGCCCGGTGCATGTGTGTGTCTGCCCAAAATCCCAACAGGAAACTAGAGGAGGCAGGATTATGGCATGCCCATCCCCTCTGGGGGGTTGATTCCTCTCTTTCTTTCTCTTTGTCTCTCCATCTCTGTTGCACGCACACACCCTATAGAGGGGAAAAAAACCCTTAAGGTCCCAGTTTATAGCTAGATGTAGGAGGAGGTGATATTGGGTCGGAAAAGCATGATGTGCTTTTCTCTGCCAAAATGTACCGTGACTTTTCCGACAACCCACTAGTTCCTCAGAAAGGGAAATTTAGTGGAGCGAAATGTTTTAGAGCGAAGGCTCCATTTACAACATGGTTTGAATTGCTCTCTGATTATCTCACAGCCCTGTGAGGCTGGTGGAGAGAACAATCTTTAAATTAAAGATGATAGACACTTCGTTGCATGGATACGAAAATAACTTCCTCAGGACCTTCGTTGGTAGAGTCTCTGATGCGTGGGCCTGCCACGTCTGTGGAAACCACTGAGTGCACAGTGAAGAAGCCCTTCCGTATTTCATTTCTCTCCTTCCCACTAAATGTGTATGGTGATTCCATAAGCCAATAATAAATGGGGAATTTACCTTTACATTAAAAAAATATTTACAGTAGGGTGTGTATATATGCACATGAAAGTGAAAGAGAATGAGATGAGCAGCCTCAAGAGACCCGGTCAGGCCACAAGCCCCTTTCTTGGGGTCTCTAGTGCACGATATCCTGGGCATTCATGGCTGGCCAGGCCAGGGGTTTAAACACAGTCACCTGTTAGGAAATAGCAGGAACACCATTCTCTTAGGACACCTTGGATTTATGAACTCTGAAGGAACGATTGTAGAGAAAATGGCAAAAACACCTGATTTCTTACCTTCCTGCTCCAAAACAGAAGGTCATTAGATGGACGTGTGATCCAATGAATTAGTTCTCCAAACGCCAAGGTGTGCTGTCCAGCCGCCAGCGTCATTTAGCTGTACCCCCATCAGTACTGAAGCCACCCTGCTCCAGGAATGACCCTTATCCTTCTAATCCTCTGAGAAGCAACTTTCTCTAAAATTTACTTCTTCTCTTTTGTCCTGATAAATACGGAGGGAGAAAGGCTTGGCTGGTGCATCCCTGGTGTGGCCTCGCCCTCTCTCTCTTGGCTCAGATCTCTGTGTGTTGAGCAGTCCTCCCATGCCCGCTTCAGGTGGCTCTCTGTTGGACAGAAGAGTCACAGTCACCATGTGGAATCCAGGTTTTCTTTGGCAGCTTATTGCCACAGTGTCACAGAGCCAGCCCTAAAATTCTTTTGAAGATTTGGGCCAACCTGGGGCCTCGTGATCAAGGCAGCTAGATCGCACATGGCTGACCGTATAGTTTAAGTTCTGGACCAGGAGCTAGAAAAAGACACCAGGTGTGTGTGTGTGTGTGTGCGTGTGTGTGCGTGTGTACACGCGCACACACCCAAGACCCCTAAAGGCAGGAGATGGAGGAGAAGGGATTGCACATGACCGGTCCCCATGGGGGTGCTTTCTCACTTTTACCTCCTTACCCGTATCTCTCTCCAGAGTGCATGAGCCCCCTGGCAATTTAAAAATTTTATTTTTAAGATTCATTATCTGTTTTAGAATTTTATATCAAAATTGAATACAGTTTTATTTCAGGGGTCAGAAGAAACAATATACCTCTGTCTAACTTTTACTTTTTAAATCCTGAGCACCTTGTACATAAGCCTAGATACGTGCTGATTATGGATTATTTCAGCAATTTACTCCCATGCTTCTTGCTTAACCATTTTATGGATCTTTTTTGAACTTTCCGAAGAAGGTAAAATTTGAAACTATTTATCGGGGATTCTGAAGAACTCCAAGAGGGATTGGAATTGCAAAAACCAAATCTATATAGGTCTGTTAAGTCAAAGTTAGCTGTTTTATGTAAAAAAATAAAGAAACTCAGTGCCTGAATTCGTTACTGAGTTGTCATGACAACCATCCCATTTTCCCACCATGTGAGGAGACACTTAGATGCTCACCTGGGGTGTGCTAGTCCAAGGTGTTTGAAAGAAAGGTTCTGTTCTTCCAAAGGGAGCAGAGTTGCAGGTTGTAGGCTTCCTTGGAGTTACTATTGATAATTATCTTTGTTGTTTAGTGAATATTTATTAAACAAAAAGGGGGGTAGAAGATGTAGGTGGGCCCCAAGGGAACACAGCCCACTTCTCCCTTAAGCCAGCTTGAGAAATGGTCCCTGTAGGGAAGGGGAAGGTCCCTGTGCTTCATGCCCTTCTCCTTCCCATCAGCTACCTTTCTGATTTTTTTCTTTCTGACTGTTTGTTTGGTAGAGAGATTTTTGCTATAGGGTCCATGTGCTCACCAGAGAGACAGAGAGAGACAAAAAGAAAGTAAGAAATCACCCCCAGGGGGGATGGCCACGCCGCAATCCCTTCTTCTCCATTCTCCTCTTGGGACTTTGGGCACGCGTGTACATATGCCCAGCATGAGTTTAAAGCCACCAGGTCTGGGATTCAAACCACAGTTGGCCCTGTGGGAGTCCAGCGACATAACCATGATGCCATCTGCTGGTCCCTCTGGTTCTGTTCTCTGAGCTAACACCAGGGATGGAGGGAAAAACTGGAAATGGAGTCTAGCTTTATGTGCCGAGATCTCCTTCCTGAACAACATCAGTGGTGCTCCTTCTACTCGCTGCTCACAGTCAGAAACAAGCTCACCGCTGTGCCCCCAAACAGGGCACGATTCCTGCTGAGGGAGGTAGATACGGATCTCTCTCGTTCTGCTTCTTTCTCTCCTGCCTGGGTACACATGCACATGCACACGTGCACACACACACTCACACACGTTTAAATATAAACTATGATGTTTGCATTGAGACCTTAGAACAGCATTACGCAGTCTTGGTTAGAGGGTCTTAGCTGAAAAGGGATGCCTAGGTAGAAAGGTGAAAGATGACTGGAGGATAAGGTGCATGGGGTGGGAGAACCTTTCAGGGAAAGGCAAAAACATAAGCCAAGGCCCTGGGGCAGCAGAGAGCATGCGATATTCAGGTACTGGGGATATGAGAGAGGCCAGTGTACCTGGGGACAGAGGGGTCGTAATGCGCTGTAAACTAGAAGTGAATGCACACTGTGAATTTGGCATGAGTGTACCAAATGAGTGAGGACCAGCTCGTTCCTCAAATGTCAACTGAACTCAGGGGCCAGCAGGTGGCATGGTGGTTGAGGCACTAGACTCCCACCATGTGACTGACTACAGTTCGACTCCTGGACCTGGTGGCTTGTTTTCTCTTTCTCTCATGAGTGCATGCACCCTATAGCAAATTAAAAAATAATGATAATAAATAAAAATGGAAATAATTCATATTCATATATATACACACACACATGCATACATGTATGCTGAACTCATTCCCTGTGCCAGGCAGTAGGATGCAAGATAAATTAGACACAGCCCCTGCTTTGGTTTGTCCCTTAGGGATGCCTCTCCTTCTCTGATCCCATAAAATATCCTCTGTCCCTCTTGAACATTTTCCTTTGCCTCAGTATGTAGCTGTTAAGGCAGAGGTTCGGAAGGGTTAAGTGAGATGCCAGGTAGCTAAGGGCAGAGGCTGCATCCTCGCTGCAGTGCCCTGGGACTCCCAGGGCACGTACTTGTCACGTATGTCACTGCTCTAGGCTGGGCAGTATGCCTTGCCTGGTCATAGTCATCCTGTATTCAGCGGCCACAGTTGCTTACTTACTGGGAGCCGGGACCACTGTGGTGAGCTGAAAGATGTGGTTTCTGTCCTCATGAAACATAGTCTAGTCAGTGGGTACTTCTGAAACGAATCTGCCATACAGGAGTCATCACATAAAGTGTGATGAATGAAATAAAGGGAGATAATACTTGCTACAGGCAAGGAGAAAACGACAGGCAGAATTAGACTCGAGGGTCAGAGAAGACCTCCCAAGGAAGTGAGGCTGAGAACTGGAGGACGAGGAGGAGGGAGCCAGGTACAGGTGCAACGGCCTCTGGGCCGAGGGAGCATCCCGTGCAAAGGCCTCGAGGACAGACGGAACATGGTTCGTTTGAGTGATTCAGAGGAGGTGATGGGAGCCACTGGACTCATAGGGCCACTTTAAGGATTTTACCTCCACCCAAGCTGTGATGGGGGTTGAGCTAGTGCAGTGGGACAGTCACAGCACCCCAGTGCCACTGTCCTCAGCACCGAGTTTTAAGGAAGAACGAGTCTGGGAAAATATCTGCTTCTCAGGTGTGGCAAAAAGTCTGGGAAGGTTTAGAAGCAGACTCGGGAGGGGTGGTGGAGGGCAGCCTGCAGGCCCTCGAGAGTGAGCGGTTTGGAAGCGGTGTGTCTCAGAATCCTGATCTTACACCTCGGACACAGAAGGCAAGGGAAATGGACTTCTGGGAGCCAAGAGCAAAGGCGTGGACTGCTCAGCCCCCGCTCCCTGGCCCGCTCACTCCCTCCCTGTATCCTGCTTGCCAGGAGGGCTCCCATTTCCTGAGAGTCCTCACTGTCCCATATAGGGCCCCAAACTGAGGGACTATTTGCCTACAATTTCCTGGGCTACCTCGCTTCCATCGTTCGCTGCTTTTAGTTTTAAACCATGACACAGCCGAGGGCCCTGGCGACAGGCTCAGGGCATCCTGTCATCCCTGCCTGGCCTCTCACCCAGCCTGGGTTCCAGCCGTTGGGGACATCTGCCCGTTAGCCTGGAACACCACAGGCACAATGACCGTGGGTGCCCCGTCATGCCACGCCACCAGGGCCGAAGCCGGGAGGCTGTCTCCACCCACAGAAATGTTTCCACGCCGGTGGCCGTGGGGACTCCGAGGAGCTAAGATGTACTCGGGGAGAAGTCTGAGTAGAGCAAGGCGGAAAGAATGAGCTGAAAGGCCAAGAGCCCGCGCTCATCGCCCTGTGGCAAGTTGGAGAGGAGACAGTCCAAAAGGAGCAGAGGAAGATCTGCAAAAATAACAGTGGCAACGCATAAGAGGAAGGAGAAAGCGGGGATGATTATGATGATCAAAACCCGTCAAAGTTCATGAGAAAGCCATTTTCAATGGCTTTGAAAACTGAGATAAGAGCACCCTTTGTTTTAGCAAAATCTGACATTGCCTTCTTGTCAATGACAGACACTCTTGGGTCAGTTTCAAGGAATGCTTCACAAATCCAATCTGAAACACACTGACTGAGTAGGCCCAAGTAATGCCAAGGACTTTTTTTTTTTTTTTTTTTTAAATGAGAGATATTTGCTATAGGATGCGTGTTCTTGCCAGAGAGAGACAGACAGAAAGTGAGAAATCACCCCTCGGGAAATAGCCACACCGCAATCCCTTTTCCTCCATTCTCCTCTCTGGATCTTGGACATACATGCACATATGCATGGCATGAGTTTTAAGCCACTGGGTCTTGGACTCAAACCACAGTTGACTCTGTGGGAGTCCAGCAATTACACCTGCTGGTCCCGGGGCATTTGCTTTTTAACCATTTATTTGACCTCAGTAGCTTTATTTGATTCTTCACTTTTTATGTTCATTTGAACGATAAAGATGAATTTAAAAGTTGGCAATGTTATACAGATTTGCACTTAGAAATATGGAATATTTTATGATGTCTTTAGAAATTGAATTATGTACGCTCAGGCTTTATACTTTGTAAACTACCTGCTGACTTGCAGAGGAATACAGAACATCATCGCACGTACTCCAACATTTCCCCAGTAAGGTGCAAGCCAGCACAGGCACAATATAAGACAGAGCCTTCTGCAAAAAGGCTATTGGGCTGGGTTTTGATACATCTGGCCGAGGGCTCAAAGGCGCCAGCGAAATCTGGCACCAGCGTGTCTCTCCAGGCTGGCTGTGGGGAGTGCTGTGCCTTTGTGTATAAAATCACCACGCAGCAGGCACCTCACAGTTCTGTGGCTCTCAAACCAGCGGGAACGAGAGATAACCTTTTAGATAACACAACGGAGCCAATCATGCCAGTTTTGGCTGCTTAACAGGATAAAACTCCTACCTCACCGTTGGAGGGAGAAAAAGTATAGAAATCAAACTGGAGGGATCCAAGGACTGGTGGGAGAGAAATTCTGCGTAGCAGTGCATGTAAGCTCAGCTTGCTGGTGCCCAGCAAAATCTGGAGTGACGTGCCCAGAAGACTTGGCCATCAAAACCACCTTCAGCTCATTAAGATGACTTGGAGAGGGGGCAGCAGATAGCATAATGGTTACGTTACTGGACTCCCACGTGGTCGACTGAGGGTCAAGTCCCAGACCCGGCTGCTTAAAACTCAGGCTGGGCACATGTGCATGCATGCGCAAAATTCCAAGAGGAGAATGGAGGAGAAGGGATTGCAGCCTGGCCATTCCCCCTGGGGGATGATTTTTTGCTTTCTGTCTCTGTCTCTCCAGCAAGTACATGTGCTCTACCTCTATAAAACAGAACAAAACAAAGCAAAACAAAAAGATGGCATAGGGAGGGATACAGCGGACTTTCCGAAGGATGTGGTCAATTGGAGTAAAAGCCTGTCTCTGATGACGCTGTGCGGGAAGAGACAGCATGAAGCTTCCGCTCAGGGGAACAAGGTACTGAGACGCAGATGATTTCAAGCGTGAACATAATCACTTATCTCATGCTCTGGAAACTGATTTGTATTCACCTGGAGTGCTTGCCTTACGTACATCCAAATAAATAAGGCAATGGTGTGTAGATTTGATATCAGGTTTGCCTGGAGATATTAAACAACAAAAACAAAACACAGTTCTTGTCCGATAATCATCTAGTTGCCTGCATTATTTATAGTTCTATGATGAGATGCCTGTCTCAAGACTACTTGGTATGTGTCTATCCTCTATCAATCTATCCAGCATCGATTTAAAGACAGGAGGTTGAAATAGAATAGCATGAAAAGTATCTGTAGACTCTTAGACAATCTACTCTAAAGAGTGCGCTTGCATTTCCTGAGTACCCACCATGGGCCGGGCACTGTGTTAACTTTAATTTTCACATGCAGTTCCTTTTCATTTTCACACGGGTGGCCAAGTTTCCTTGGTAGTGGCAAAACTGAGGTAGTAGATATTATTTTTCAGACACTCTGGTAACAAACGGCTTAGGTTTGAATCTTGACTCTGTCATTTGTCATAGGTAAACTAACTTATTCCAAATCACCCACCTACAATCCAAAGGGACTATCTGAAGTCAGTTCCAAGAACAAAGAGCTTATTGTTCCCATTAAACTATCCTTCAAAAGAAGCACATTTTCTCTACCCACTGAAAGAAACCCAAGATTTTTTCCATCATTATATATTAGATCTTTCTATCACTAAGTATTATTTTTTCTTTTCTTTCATTATTTTTTTACATCGAAGATACTACCATACACAGTAGCATCAAAAGATAATTCTCTATTTCTGTATCCCTTAGATGTCTTGATTCTTTCTTTTTCCCCTTGATCCCCTCCTTCTCACCCTGCCCCATTTCCTACCCTCCTCCTACACTGTCTCTAGTGTCCACAGTTGCTCTTCATGCCTTTATAACGTCCAGTCTTTCAGTTTCTGCCATAGAGTGCAACATTGGGTATATATTGAGTGGGGACATACAATGTCTCTCTTTCATAGTCTGGCATTCTTTGCTTAGCAGCAAATCTTCCATGTTTATCCATTTTCTACCAAATGCCAGGATCTCATTTTTTATGGCTGAGTAGTATTCCACATATTATTTAATACCCAAGCAAAAGCCCTCAGTGTGTCAATCATCTGGATGGCTGAGAGAATCCCAGTTGAAAACATTTTGTCTCATTCTCAATTCTATGGCATTATTAATTTCTCTAATTAGGTACCAAGGGGCACAGATGGTGAGGATGAATAGAAAACATTAGTTTTAACTGCCAGAAACTTTTGTTTTAATTTAGTCATACAGATATTTCAAACATCTGTCAGCTAATGTATACTTCATCTTTACTAGGACATCAACCACATTTTTCATTTTTATTATGCAGAATTTGGGATGTCATGGGAATTATGGAACTTATCCCATCCATCTAAAGACTTCAGTAAATTCTTTTCCCAATTCTCAACTGTCACCTAGAGTCATGAAAAAGTGGTTATTTCTCCTGAAATAGTTCAGTGACAGGTGAAATACGTGTTTGAGTACACTCAAATAAAATAGAAACAAATTTAGATTATTTTGTCCTCTAAAGCAAGCTTTAATTTGGTAGATTCCACAAGAAAGACAATAACTGTATGAAAAAGAACAGTGTAGGAAACAAGTTCTTATATATTACAGCCAATCCATAAATCTACAGTATTAGCACCTTTATGGAGGAATTGATAGAAGCTGAGTACCTTTTTTTTTCCCATAAGAGATTGTTGCTTTAGGACATGTGTGTTTGCCAGAGAGGGGAAGAAAGAGAGGTAACATGAGAAATTATTCCCCAGAAGGGATGGCCACATTGCAATCCTTTCTCCTCCATTCTCTTCCCAGGATCTTGGGCCACATGCACACATGCCTGGTGCATCTTGGACTTGAACTGTGGTTCACCCATGAGTGAGATCAGCGACGTAACTGCCCCTCTATCTGCTGGCTCCACCCAGCAAATTCCGTATTGTTCATAGTGGCCATGTCATTTGATCCTCTAAACAGAAGTGTATGATAGTGTTATCTCCACCCAAGAAATGAGAAAATAGAAACACACAAGTAATAAAAAATTGCTACTAATAGACTACACATAGTAGTTTCTCTGGAACAATCTAGAACACCAAGCATATTTATCATGCCTTATACTTGATTCAAGTATAGAATTGTTCGATGAACCAGAATTAAGTGCATACTTTGTGGTAGACATCATGTTTATTATCCAGTCACTTCTGCTATAACAGGATATATGTATTCTTTATGTATTTTTTTTAAATCGCCATGCCATCCTTAATTATATAATTTAAACACGAGACTGGGCTGGCCCTAAGCCAAGTGGTTAAGAGAGCTAGATTCCATGTGATTGACTGTGGTTCAAATTCCAGTTCTGGTGGTTTATGAAACATGCTAGGTCCATGTGTGTGCTGGCCCCAAATCCCAATAGGATAGAGACATAGAAAGAGAGTGTAGTGTGACCAGCTCCTTCAGGGAGTGGGGGTGCTTCCTCTCTCCCTCCCTCCCTCTCCCTCTCTCTCTCTCTCTCTCTCTCTCTCTCTCTCTCTCTCTAGCAAGCCCAGTCAGCATTTGGCAATTATATAAAAAAGAATGCAGAAATTATGGGGAAAATTGAGTAAGGGGCCCAATACTAAAAAATGTCATCAGAGACATTAAAAATGAGATGAAAAAATAAGCAGAAGGACTCAGTAACAATGATGGTATGGTTTTATACATATTAAATGGGTAAGAAATGCATTCATACTGCAATAAATAAGATATTTAACTTACATAAAGTAATCTACAGTTTGTTGGAGGAGTCGCTGCATGCCATGTACCGTGAGGCTGTGGAAGGGGTGCCTGTGGTCTCCGACGTGTGGAAATGGGTGTACGTTTTGTGTCTCCCCACACAGCATGGTTCCGCTAGTCACAGCTTCCTGTGTTCACTGAGTGGCTCTTGCAGAAGAAGTCAGGCATCTGTAGAAACAGACCTTGTGTTCTGTTGAAATTGTTGCCTCATTTATCAATCTCTTGGAGTAAATGTGCATTTTCCAAGCAAGCATTACAGCACCACGGGTTGTACTCTCCCAAGCAAACCCGGCTAAGTGCTGCGAGAGCCACAGCCTGAGCAACAGGCTAACGAAAGAGCTGTCCTGACTGGGAAGACCCAAAATGCCTTGGGTAGAAGTGGCCAGTCAACGGAGCTCCTAGGATAAGCGAGGGTCGGAGGCAGGCCGGGTGAGCAAAGGGGATTGTACAAGGAGGGGCAGGCAGGGGCAGGTAACCGCAGCCCTTGTGAAAAAGGGAAATAGTGAATAATCAATGTGCGACATACATGGGTGGATTTTGTTTATTTCTAATTGACAGATGAAAAACTGCATATACTGGCTCAGTGGGTGGCATGGTGGTTAAAGCCGTTGGATCCCACAGGGCTGACTGCAGTTCAAATCCTGGACCTGGCATCTTGAAAAACATGTTAGACATATGTACCCAAAATCCTGAAAAGAGGGAGAAATGGAAGAGAAGGATCGTGGTATGACCATCCTCCATGGGGGGAAGGGTGCTTTCTCATGTTTTTTTTTTTTTTTTTCTCAAGAGCACATGCAACCCCTGGCATATTTCTTCTAAGTTTATGGGGTACAACATGGTATCTTGACAAACGTGTACACTGTGGAGTGGCAAAATCTAGCTAAATAGCATGCCATTACCTCATATGCGTCTTATTTTGTGTGGTACGCTTAGGAGCTGCTGTTAACCCTGTGCATGTGTGTACATGGCTGTTTCCGATAGTCACCATGTTACATGATGTGATTGTGGCCTTCGTCTTGCCACTAGAATGGCAAGAGAGGAGGGAGCATGGCCTTGGGCCAATCATCTCATCCATGGGTGATAAAACGGCAGCACATAGACCGAGAATGCTTTTATTTTTTTCTCTTTTATTTATTTATCTGACAGATCAAGGATGTTACTCCATACCTAATTTTGAATAGAAAAGCTGGGGTCCACTCAGTATTTCTTCCCGTTCCTCTTTCCCCCATCTCTCCTCCCACCCCCGCAAAGGCTCCGGCATTGATACTTCTCCTTTTTATCAAAGCTTTGGATCTTTCCATTTCTGCCGTAGAGTGCAGGTGTTCAATACATACAAAGTGAGGTTGGGGAGTGTTTGTCTTTCACAGCCTGGCTTAGGTTGTTCAGCACTAAGTCTTCTGTATTCAAGCACTTGGAGTTAAATTATTGTGTCTTGTTGTTCCTTATGGCGGAATAATATTCCATAGTATATGTGTGCCACAATTTTGCAACCCACTTATCAGTTCTTGGGCACTGAGGTTGCAATTGTGAATAATGGTGTGATAAATGTGGATGTGTAAGTGTTCTTCTGATGGTGCTTTGTTCTTTTGGGCAAGTACCATGGAATGGGGTCACTGGGTCATATGGTAATTCCATTTGTGAGAACCTTCATATTGTTTTCCATGGTGTCTGTACCAATTTACATTCCCAACAACAGTGTAGGAGGTTTCCCTTTTCTCCACAGCCTCGCCAGCACTTGGTTTTATCATTTTGATCCTAGCCATTGTAGCTGGGGTTAAATAGTAACTGAGTGTGGTTTCGATGTGCATTTCCCTTATGATAGGAGATGTTGAACTTTTTTTTTTTTTTTTTTTTTTTTTTTTCCTATAGGGCACGTGTGCTCACCAGAAAGACAGAGAGACAGAAAGTGAGAAATCACCCCCCCAGGGGGGATAGCCACGCCACAATCCTTCCTCCTCCATTCTCCTCTCAGGATCTTGGGCACACACGCACATGCACCCAGCATGAGTTTAAGCCACCGGGTCTGGGACTCGAACCGTGGTCAGCCACATGGGAGTCCAGCGACATAGCCATTACACTAACTGCTGTTCCCAAACATTTTTGATAAGCATTTGGCCATTGTATGTCTTCCTTGGAGAGCTGTCAGTTCTCATTTTTAAACTGGATTATTTTTGATTGGCTATTTGTTTTGTTTTCTTTGCAGGTGAGCTACCTGAGTTCTCTATAGATTCTGGTCATCAGTTCCTTATCTGATGTGGTTTGCAAATATTTTCTCCCACTTTCAGTTGTCTCTTCACTCTATATCCTTTTCTGTGCATAAGCTTTTTAGTTTGATGTATTTCCACTTGTCTATTTTTGACATTATTGCCTGAGCTTTAGGGGTGTTATTTCTTATTGAATAAATCATTGCCTACTCTAGGATCTTTAAGAGTTTCCTATTTTGAGGCTTGACAGTTAAATCTTTAATCCATTTTCAGTTGATTTCTGTTGATGATAAGAGGTAGTTTCATTTTATTGTAGGTGCTTATCCAGTTCTTAAGCACAACTTACTAAAGACCTTCTTTACTCCACTGCATTGTCTTGTGCCCTTTGTCAAAGATCAGTTGGCCATATTTTGGGGGGTTTATTTCTGGATACTCTCTTCTGGCCTATGTGTCCATTTTTATGTCACCACCATTATGTTTTGATT
Source organism: Tupaia tana (assembly GCA_026018925.1). NCBI lineage: Eukaryota > Metazoa > Chordata > Mammalia > Scandentia > Tupaiidae > Tupaia > Tupaia tana. Next base: position 8,514,766 of record JAKSZU010000022.1, on the reverse strand, counting down.
ATCACAGCTTTGTAATATATTCGGAGATCAAGTCATGAGTAGTGTATTCTTTTTGCATAGTATTGCTATGGTAATATAGGGCCTTTCATAATTTCAGATAAATGTTATGCCTATTGTATTTCTGTGATAAATATTCTCAGTAACTTGATTGGAATTGCATTGAGTTTGTAACTAATTTGGGTAGAATTGACATTTTGATTATATCGCTCCTTCCAACCCAAGTGTATGCATTGTCTTTTATCTCTTTGGTTGGGTTTATTCCTATTTCATTTTTTGTGTGCAATTATTGTAAGTGGGATTGCTTTCTTCAATTCTGCCTCAGTCTGTTCATTGTTGGTGTATAAACATGGTCTTGATTTTATATCCTACTTTACTGAATTTATTTGTCACTTCCTGGAGTTTTGGGGGAGTGGATTCTTTTGGATTTTCTGTGCATATAGTCTGTAAATAAGGACAATGTGGTTTTTCTTTCCCTGTTTGAACGGTTTGTATTTTACTCTGATTGAATCTGCTAGACTTTTCGTACTATGATCTCCAGTGGAGAACTGGGCAGCCTTGTCTTGTTCCACTTTTCAGTGAGAAAGCTTCCAGGTTGTTCTCATTCAGTATGATGTTAGCAATGGGTCTGTCATATATGGCTTTTATACTGTTGAGAAATATCTCTTTTAGACCTATTTTGCTGTGGGTCTTCATCATGAAAGGATGTTGTGCTTTATCAAAAACTTTTTCACCATCAATTGAGATGATCATATGGTGTTTCATCTTTCCTCTATTACACATCATGTTTTGTGTATGTTGAACCATCACATCCCTGGGATAATCTTTTTAATGGATTGTTGGGTTCAATTTGCTGGTATCTTGTTGGGTTTTTCTGAGCAAGCATTCATCACTGTGTTTTTTGTTTTGTTTTGCCATGTTCTTGTCTGCTTTTGGGATCAAGATAATGGAACCTTTATAAAATGAATGTGGAAAGGTTCCTTCCTTTTTGATCATTAGAAATAGTTTGAGAAGAAGAATTCTTTAACAGTTTCATAGAGTTCAGAAGGGAAGCCATGGGTAAGGGCTGGCAGGTGGTATAGTGGTTAAGGGCACTGGACTCCCACATGGTCAACCATAGTTCGGGTCCAGACATGGTGGCTTACTTTCTCATTTTCCCTCTCTCTCTCTCTCATGTTGAATAATAATAAAAAAAAAGTGAAGCTTTTCTTCAGACACTATTAGTGATTCAGTCTTTATTACTTGCATGTGTCCAGAAACATGTCCAGCTCATCCAGGTTGCCTAGTCGGCATACAGTCACTCATATTATTAGTTGTATTCCTGATATGCCTGTAGTAGTAGTACCAGCTTTGTCCAGATGATATTTCTTTGATTAGTGTAGATAATGTTTTGTCACTTTTGTCTACCTCACAATAAACAAGCTTGTTTTGTATTCTCTACTTCATTTATCTCAGGTTTTTTGGTCATCATTGTTGTTCATCTGGATGACCTATCCAGTGGTGATGGGATTTCTGAACTCTCCAACAATTAATGTGATGTAGTCAATCTCCTATATTTTACTTGTTTGTTGGTTGGTTGGTTCGTTTGTTTTGAGAGAGGGTTTTTTTTTTTTTTTTTTTTCTATTGAGCATGTGTACTTGCCAGAGAGACAGAGAGACAGAAAGCGAGAAATCACCCCCAGGGGGGATGGCCACGCCACAATCCGTTATCCTCCATTCTCCTCTTGGGATTTTGGGCATGCACCTTGTATGAGTTTTAAGCCGCCAGGTCTGGGACTCGAACTGGAGTCGACTGCGTGAGTATCCAGCATTATCCATTATGCCACCTGCTAGTCCCAGTCAGTCTTCTTTTAGATCTAGCCATCTTTCTTTTATATATTTGGGTGCCCCAGTATTGGGTATGTAAATATGTATAATTATGTCTTCTTGGTGAATCAATGCTTGTGATATTACATAGTGTCCTTCTTGGTCTCTTTTTACCATTTTTATCTTGAAGTCTATTTTACCTGATATTAGTATCATAACTTTGGCCTTTTTTTGGTTTGTTTGCATGAAATGATTTTTTCCAGCCCTTCACTTTCGGTCTGTGTCCTTGAGGTACATTTCTTGTGAGCACATCAAGAGTTTTCCTATTTTTGTAGCCATTCAATGTTGAGAAATGTAATTCATTAATAAACAGTATTTTTTAAGAAAGATTTTTGCTATAGTGTTGGTATACTTGCCAGAGAGACAGAAAGTGAGAAATCAGCCCTTGAAGGGATGGTCACATCACAATCCCTTCTCCTCCATTCTTCTCTTAGGATTTTGGGCATGCACACATACACACCTAGTGTGAGTTTCAAGGCACAGGTCTGGGACTCAAACTGTGGTCAGCCATGAGGAAGGCCATTGATGTAATTATTATACCATCTGCTGGTCCCAGTAGTCAACGTTATTATTGATTGTTTGGATTTATCCCTGTCACTTTAGTTATTTTGTGGTCTCTGTTTATCTCTCTTTTGTGTTCCTGGTATAATATTTTCTGATGAACTGGTCTCATGTCCATGAATTCTTTCAGTTTTTCATCTGAGAATGATTGTACTTCTCATTTCCATTTGAAGAAACATCTTGTTGGGGTAGTATTGTATAAAGTATTCTTCACTGAAATATCAGTAGCTTTTCTTTCAGGATTTTGTCTTCCCATTCTTGACTTGCCTGCATTGTTTCTGTTGAGAAGTCCGAGGTTAGTATTGGCACTTGGAGAAGACTTCTTTGATTTTCACCAATTTGGTTATGGTATGCCTTGGAGATGACTGTTTTACATCTTTATGGTGTTCTTTGTATCTAACAGATCTGGCTATCCATGTATTTCTCTAGATTTGGAAAGTTTCAGAGTGTTTGTATGCTTTTACCTCCTTCTCCAACCTTCTGGAACACCCATTAGGTGGCTATTTGGATGTTTAATAGTATGAAGAATTCCCCTTATGTTGTCCACATTTTTAATGGTTATTTTTCCATTCTTTACACAGAACTAGTAAGTGTGATTGTACTCAGATGCATTAAATCTGTGCTCCTCCTTCATAACTACTATGCTAGATAGAGAGGATCTGTGTAGAGAGAGTACGTGGAAATTTGGTCCGTGACATTTATCTTGGTTTTTCACATACTTTGAGGTGTCACCAGAGACATTGTGAAAACAAAACACTGAGTCTTGAGGGTCTCTAGCTTGAAAATAATGAAATTAAACCCTTCATAAAATAAACATTAGAATTTTGGAGTCTTAAATCACTGAGTAGTCTTTTTAAAGAAAAAGTATGTATGTATACACATACATGGAAATATATATAAGCATAAAAACATGTATGTTATCAGTCTACATAAATAATAAGTAAAAAACAAATCATCAATGATTGCTTAAACTGCAAAATTAGCTCCTGAGCAGAGAAACAAACAAAGCCTAAGGTCCTGTGGATTAGTTTCTCTCTCTTCCTTTCTCACACTGGCTGAACCATAGTTTGCAAACCCCTCATTGATAGGATGGTAACAGTGACTGTTAGGGAAGGAGGTAACGTCATCTAGGTCCATAAAGCCCTGTGGTCACGGTGAGCTTTTCTTTAACTGTGTGACTGTGAGTCTAAAGGTATTCTAGTAGAAAATGATGAGCTTTAAAAATATGGTATCATTCACAACCCAGAGGATCATTAATTCCATATTGTTTTGTCTTTCTACTTTACATTCACTGTGCACTATGCTAGCGTCAGCAGCTGGCAGCTGCTTTTAACCATTCAGCGTCATACAAATTCAAATTTACTGTTTGCTAGAAAACTGTATTCCTTCTAGACAAGATGCCAAAGTCTCTTGATTTCATTTTAAGTTTGAATAATGATAATCAGAAATATCCAGGAAACGTCAATAGATCGGATGCAAATTCTTGTCTATTTCGAGAAAGGTTTCTGACCACTGAGTCACAGGTTGGAACAAAGGCATCCGTTATACAGATGAGCCTCCCCGTCAAGTATTTATCGAGTGCCTTCCATTCGCCTGCACAGAGAGGTCCTGTCCTCATGGAATTTAAGATCTACTCAGGGAGTTGGGCCATCAAATTGTCAGGGTAGTGAAAATTATCACAAAATATGGAATCCCAAAAAATAAAGAAAATTGTTATTCAAGAGCACACAAGAAGCAGGCACAGATTTTAGGCTATTGGAGAAGGCGATTGGGATGGGTGTTCTAAGAAGCAAGAGAGGGACATTCTGCATGAAGGAAAACAAGAATAAGGAAAATGGTGTGTCTCAATGTTCTGTGGTTGAATGAGCACGGTACAGTGGAGATACGAGGGCTCCGCTCACGTGGATAGAGCCCTGGGGAGGTGGATTGACAGGGAGCTAAGGGGGGGGGGGTGTACAAAATGGTAGAAAATAAATCTGACAAAGTAGGCAAGCACAGACCATGTGCAACCTTATGGACTCTATTAAGGTTGAGGGTTTCTATCCTCTTATTTGAAAAGGCGTAGGTGTGGACTACCACGGCCTCATACATTGTCAAGAAACTAGGCCCTCCACTACCATAAGAGATGATGGTAATGAGTTGTTCAATGTACTCAGCCTTTAGAAGTCATGTAGAACACGGACGTACATGGGCACAGAAACACATCCAAAACACAAACGGATTGTGGCATGGTGTCTATAACTTGCCCCTAAGGACCATACAACTCTCCACACCCTTCACCCCTCTCCATTTCCGAATTACAGCCAAATCATGAGTTAACATGTTGGACAGCAGCAAGTGGTTAATCTATGGGTGTCTTGAGGAAGGAGAGACATGGACAGCTGTGCAGGCACCCTTCAGACCACAAGTGACAGTGTCAGAGGGAGGCTTTGCGTCCTACTATGGGTTTGTCAAGGTAAAGGCAGTACACAAGTCCACATCCCTAGACCTTGGCCCTTGTCATTTGTGTTTTATAAGAAATAATTAAGCAAGATGGTCTTTTCAGGGAAATTCAACTCACTGTTCTGTATGTATAAGCAAGCGGTATCTTTTCAAAAGAACAACACAAAAAGAAACATGTATTAGTATAAACCCTTTTTAAAATAAGGTCCCAGAATCTCTTCGTAATAAGAAATCATGTAGTGATGAAATGGTCATTTTAGTTTATTTATTTTAAGAATTCTTTAACTTTACCCACTTGTATATTTATTTCTATTTGATCAGAGAGGGATAGAGTGAGAGAGAGAGTGTGAGAGAGAGAGAGAAAGCAAGCCACTAGGTCCAAGACTTGAACCATGGTCAGCCATGTCCAAGTCTGGTGCCTTTAACCACCGTGCCACCTGGCGGCCCCATTTATTATTTTCTTGAGAGATTTTTGTTATAGGGTATGTGCACTTGCTGGAGAGACAGAGACAGAAAGTGAGAAATCACCCCCCCCCCCTGGGGGGCATGGCCACACCACAATCCCTCTCCTCCATTTTCCTCTTGGGATTTTGGGCACGCGCACACATGTGCCCAGCATGTGCTAAGCTGCTGAGTCCAGGACGTGAATAGCAGTGGCCCATGTGGGACTCCAGCACCTTAACTACTGTCCCACCTGCTGGCCCCAGTGGTAACCATTTTAAGTATATGCAGGGGATTAAAAAATGACCCTGTCTTACATGATTACATACCTTTGTGATCTTAATGTCTTTATAGTCAGCTGCTAATTTGATGGAAAGTACTTCAGCTGGGACTAAAGGTCTACCCTGAGCCTCCACCTAGGAGCCTTCTCAAGGGCCAGCGTGTACAAGGATTCACATAGTGACATTCGATCAATGAAGAGATGCGTACACTCTGCGATAAATGTGCAGTCATTCTGTCTGCCTTTCTTTAATCGGCTCTGGAGGCTGCTCTGCCTTCTCTCCTGGCCGTAATCGTTCTCGGCATCGTGCTAAGTGTTCGGACCCCCGCTGCGGTCGTTTTATTTGTAATAGTGCCTTGTGTGTTGTGTCTCGTAGCTCTACATACAAACCACCACGCTTACAATCTCCATGAACCTAAGTGCGTCAGTGGCGCTGGGGATGCTATACATGCCGAAAGTGTACATCATCATTTTCCACCCTGAGCTCAATGTCCAGAAACGGAAGCGCAGCTTCAAGGCGGTAGTCACGGCAGCCACCATGTCATCGCGGCTGTCACACAAACCCAGTGACAGACCCAACGGTGAGGCGAAGACAGAACTGTGTGAGAACGTAGACCCAAACAGTAAGTAACTCTCCTTTCTTTTCATTTTCCCATCCGCCATCGGAAAGTTCTAAAGAAGTGGGGTGTGTGCAGGAATGGTGGGGAGGTCCCTGCCTTAGAAATGGCGTTTCTTGATGATGCTGGTCTCCTGTGAGTTTAACTCATCCTTACTACCACTTTTTTCCTGCCCCTTGTTGGGGGGGGGGGGGGTGGGGGGAAGAACACTTTTAGAGGCTCTTATTCAGGAATATGAAGGCTTTCCCTGCTTTTGCTTCTTGCCTTTTTTTTTTTAAGATTGATTTTTATTTTATTTATTACTTTTTATTTTGACCAGTGAGAGACAGAGAGAGAAAGGGAAAGTGAGAAAGCAAGCTGCCTGGTCTGGGACGTGAACCAGAGTCAGCCATGTGGGAGTCTAGCACCTTAACTACCATGCCACAGGCTCACTCCTGCTTCCTGTCCTTTGATGACCAAACACTTCCACTGAAGTCAACACACCAGTCAGGGTGTGAGCCACCATGGCTACATTCTTTGTGCTGAGAAACAACTTCCTGTTTGGGAAACAGCTTCCTGGCGGGAAGCTTCCCTATCTAATAGACAGCATCTGTAGGAGGGAAGTTGGAATACTTAAACGTTTTGAAAGCCGACCTTGTTTCCACTGGCACAGGAATGTGGACAAAGTTCTTTTTCTGCACAAGTCTTCTAGAGACAAAAATAAAGTTGTCAAGCTTTTGTCCAAGGACACAGCCCTCGATGGCCCATGCTAATGGCATCACCACATGAAAAAACTGTCTATCCCGCCACGGAGTCTTTTCCGTGAAAGACAAAATCTTAGCAATAGAATTAAGGAAAAATTTCAGATTGGAAATGCTACTTGGCATATCTGCAATATCTTAGTAGCTTTTAATTATACTTGCAAATGATTTCAAGTAAAATAAACATCCCCACACCTCTCTCTGTAAATAATGCAAAATCAGCTCAGAAGCTAAAGGCTTAGAATCCCAACCAGTAATTTTTCTAATACTATGACCTTAACAATGAGTTTCAGATTAGAGATACCAGTTTTAGGATTTGTCATCTAGGGATATTTTGACCAGTGTCATAAAGAATGAGACATACTCAAGTGTTCATGACACTTCCTGTTTTAAAAGTAGAAGGGATTTCAGGGTGTCCATTAAGTAATTCCCAACAAATTAGTTTTCAGTCATGAGCAAGTCTGAATGCCAAGCACAAAGAAGGCCATGTTTTAAATATTCTGAGAGAATTCTTTTTGTCCAGTAAAAGACTAATGGGTTTAGTGTTGACAAATACTGTGTGAAGATCCATGCAAGTGACCCATCTCCTTTTATAGTTAGCTGGCTGACTATTGAGAATCACCTTGAAAAATGTGGACAAGGTGACAAGATTAATTGACAACATAGTGGGCTTCACTTTGATTTTTTAATGGAAGCGATTCAGGGATAATGTTGAAGGAAAAGGTTTACCCAGAGAAAAGGGAGAAACAGAATGAATTTATAAGCTCTATGGTGTCTCCAGAACAATGAGTCAATGGAGAAGTGGGGGATGAATTGGCCTGGCTTTCATTGTGATGTAGGAAGAGGCTTTGGGTTGAAACAGACCTGGGTTCAAATCCAAGTCAATTCACTTATGGGCTTTGGGAATTGCTGAGCTTTTCTAAAACTCTGCATCATTATACATAAAATGGAGATGATGACATCTACGTCATAAAATCATGTGTGTCTACCAAATAGTATATCCATTCAACCTTACTTTTCTTCCATGCTCAAAGATGCAAAGCTTTTCTTAATAAATGTTAGTGTGATTGGTTCAGTGGATATGAAAGAACAATTTTCTACTAAAAACTATGACATAGGTAAAATGAATTTTCAAGAGTAATATTTTAAAGAATATAGGTACATCTATTCATACCTACACCTATATTTATAAATATACCTGTGTATCTACCTTCTGTAAATTTATTGTAGAACCTCTTGTTAAGATTTGTTTCATGCAATTCTTATTTTACAGATACTCCACTACTTCACTAGCAGCCTTATATTTACATTCGTACACACTCACACACACTCACACACACTCACACACACACACACACACACACACACACGTGCAATGACATATTGCCTCAAAACAATAAGCAGAAGTATGACTGAAAGTCTATATTATATATTCAACAAATATGTCCAGAGTGGACGTTTTGAATTTGGACAATGAATTCAATAGTATGCTACTTAAGAAGGATCAACTCTCTAACAACATTTTAATGGTTGCTGACTTTAAATAATTTAGTCCATGACCTCGTTGAGGCCTCCTAGGGTATGACCAAAACAAAACCCACAAATACTATTACTGGCTTTAGGTACCCTTGGAAGTAGGCCTTATACAGAAAGCTTAACATGGGAAATCTCTCTTATTCCTGACAAAGTCTGCAGAGCGGGTATGACTTCTCCAGTTTTCCCGAAAGTTAGTGAGATTACGAAAGTCGCACGTCTAGTAGCTGTAGAAGTTGGGCTGCAACCCAGGTCTGACTCCTCAACCCATGCTTGTTCTAACTTTGTTCCCCTGCTGTCATACGGGGTGCAAATTCCACGGCAGGAGTTACTCTCTTTGCCTTCTTCACTTGGTAACACAGCTTACACAGACGAAGTATGGTGATGATTGCTGGGAGACGCTCTCAGCTCCATGTGCTGGGAACTGTGTTATTGCTTGCTGTGTTGTCTACAAAGGCAGGAGCAACTGATGCTGAAATAAGGCTGCCTGGGTAGAGGTCTCCTCGTGCTAACTCTAAAATCCAAACATTGTATTATCTGTTTCAATCACTGCAATGATTCTATTTGGAATGCATTCAGTGTCTTTCCTCGAAAAAGTTCTTTTGAGTTTTTGCTCTTACTATTTGGGTGTCTACATAAAGCCAAGATAAACAGGACGGGGAAAAAGAAGTCAAATAGAGCCTTTGCCTCGTAGCTAGCCTGAAAAATGTGTTAAAAATTGTTGTAACTCTTTGGGTGTCGTATAGACACTGCCTTCAACACTGTGGAGACTTTGAGTGAATATTTGCTGAACCACTGGAGGAGATTCATGTACCTCCCAACACTGGGGTCTCTGATGACCCAGCACTGACTCTCCCAAAGCAGAGTCCAAAGGCTTTATCACGCCAGTGCTGCCCTGCAGGACTTGCTGCAGTGGTCGCCATGTTTTCTGTCTGTGCTGTCCCAACAGTACACCCAGCGTATGTAACTACTGAGTAGCTGACCTATAGCCACTCAGCAGAAGGGATGCATGTTTTACTTCACTGTGTTTTAAGTAATTAAAAGCCAAACATGTGGCTGTTTGGGTAAATACAACCTAAAAATTACTGTATGTAAACCAGCAAGCACTTCATGCTAGGATGCTTGATCTGACCCCACACTGGAGACAGCTCTCACATCTTTGCATTGATGCTTGTCTGGGACAAGGCTGACTTAAACAAAGCATTTGAGATGAGAGAAAAATGCAAATACATTTTAAATAATCCCAAAAGGAGACACTAATATGGAAAAAGTTACATCATCGAAAAAAAATAAAACAGTCCCTAGCAACATACAACCGTATGTATCAATATTTAGGGGAAAAGCAATATTTAAAGAAAAATTCAATGAAAGGAGGTAAGAATATTCTAATGCTGGGACACTTCATATTCTATTTAAACCAGGTATAATTCATATTGTTGCCATCTAAATGTTAGTGACAGAGACAGAGGAATCGTTTGCTGAAGTTAAGATGTCAGTTTAAAAACTAACAAAAACACTTACCATGCACTGGAAGAAGGAATGCATCCCTCCCTGGGGAAATTCTGTTCCCTGATTTCTGACGGAGGATATCAGACAAGGAGTTGAATTTCTCGTATGAGCCACAAAGTAAATAACAGGACAGAAACATCCTCTGATTCATTGTGGCTCCGGACACTTAATCTCAATGTACCTCAGTCTTCACTGTTGTCATTCCTAACAGCTCTGCTCCATCATTGCAATTTGCCATCTGGTGCATGCATGCTTCTGCTCACCAGCCCACGCTGCAACTCTGTCTATACACAAAGAGAATTTGCTTATTGGCTTAATATGAGCAGACAGTAAAACGGCCCCAGCACTGCCTTGTTTTCCCTCAAGAAGTTCAATTTTCTTCTTAGGTTGCTTCATCCGTTACAATGCTCTGGTGCAAAAGATTCCTTTTTTGGCATGCAATGAACAGAAAGTAAACCTTCTCAAAGACTGTAATGTACTCGTGCAGTACACGTTAGATACTCAGAGCTGAGCCGAGATGTGTGGGTCTCTGTATTCTGACGGAAAAACCTAGCAAGCTCAGAAGGTAGAGAAGTGTGGCTCTGTGACTTCCTGAATTTGGATTTATACAAATCAGATTGCTTTCTGTAGAGGTTCAGAAGAGCCTGTCCACATCTGAATATCTTTAGATCTTACCAAGATGGTACCTTTGCAAGATTCCTTGCAAAGAAGAAGGGCAGCTCCGAGTCCTGTTGTCCCGCCATGTCCTGATTCTGGCACGTTTCCCCAGCACGCTCCTCTGTGGACGTGGCAGATGTACATTTGTGGCAAGCTTGCAGGGACAGATGAACGAGAGGACGTGTTGTGCTTGCGCCATGGCTTACCGGTGGCCGCTGTGAGCCTTCTGAAGCTGGATGGATGACATGAACTGAAAGGCAGCATGGCTTTGTTGGGATGGGTGGGTAAGTTGCAGAAGAGGCCGTATGATTTACCCTCTGGCCACATGCTTTCCTTCGTACAATGCTGTAGTACGTAGGGCTAAGAGGCCGTAAGCTGCCATGCCCTAAGCGACCATCCATCCATTTTCTAAGCTAGTGCTCCCAAGGCACCGTGAAGTTTGCCTCAAGGACCTGGGATAGTTTCAGAGTTAAGAAGGTCAGTGGTAGGTAGAGGTGGCAGGCAGGCGGACAACTAGGGACACATATATGACTGGTTATGAATTTGAGATGGAGGCTGGGCACAGATTATGTAAAAGACTGGTTTAAGCCAGGACCAGCAGATGGTGTAATGGTTATGTCGCTGGACTCCCTCGTAGTCAATTGCGGTTCAAGTCCCAGACTCGGTGACTTAAAACTCACACCAGGTACACATGCGTGCGTGTTCAAAATCCCAAGAGAATAGAGGAGAGGGACTGCAGTGTGGCCATCCCTTCTGGTGGGTGACTTCTCTGTCTCTCTGGCGAGCGCATAGCAAAAATCTGTCTCTCAAAAAATGACTGGTTTAAACCAGTGAACGTTTTGTACGGTGAAGCTCACATTAGCAGAATGACAATCTGCTCTTAAAATACTAGGTCATCAGGAAAGTCACGGTGTGATTTTCTATATTCTTCTACACAGAAATGCATCATGACTTTCCTGATGACCCAATATAAAATATTTTCAATAGAAGTTGCTGTTTTTCTTTTATTACCCTTTTTTTTTGCGACTATAAGAAAAACTACAGACATAAAAGACTATAAGAAAAACTATAGAAATAAAAGCTTCAAGAGAGCAATTATTATGTAAAGTATCAGAACTGCCAATATAAGGAGATCCTTGATTTTTTTTTTTTAAAGAAAAAAAAAGCAACTCAGAATGCTGGAAAATGGATGTGGGCACTCCACCCTATACAAGTAACGATGCCTAGAAAAATCTGGAACACGCTCCTGCGCTGTGTTCATTTGTCATGGTTTGGTTTCGTTTGGCTTTGCTTCTTCATTTGTTTGGATCCCTGACACGCTCAACACCGTGTTACTCGTTCCATCCTCTGGACTAACCATGCAAGCCGGTCAGCATGACCAACCTGGGCTGAGGAGAAAAGGGAGGGCCATGCATGGAGATACTGCTCTGGCCTGACAGACTCAGTCACCCGGGGCTGGTCCCCTCCGCTGTTTCAGCTCACTCAAGCAAACCAAACCCACGTGTCTTAAACCGCGAGGCAAGGCACTCTGCTGTTCAGAGGTACCTGAGTTCTGCTGAACTGGTTTACCCCCAGGTTTTCGGACCCACTGAACGAGTGGGCAGAATATCCACGGTCTCTATGGCAGCCTCTTCTCCAGAATGGGAAGAATAGTAATGCAAAGGAATGTCGTGTGCACGTGTATGTTATACATACCTATATATTTACTTTTCCTGTAGACTGTGTACCACCAGTAAGAAAGAGCGTACAAAAGTCTGTTACTTGGTACACTATCCCACCAACAGTATAGCTTTTGACTGCTTTCCAAAAGGTAAGAGAACCATCTAATTTTATTTATTTGTGTGTCCTTGTCTACCCCGGGAGTTATAAATGTTTCTATGAAACCTTGCATGATAACGTAAAAATCTGTGTGAAGAAATGCATTTTCAGAGATGATCTGTTTGATAAGCTTAGTGCCTGCTGCTGTCGTTGGAGCTGGGCTGGGTGCGTTCTCTGGGGACGCCGTTCGTGGGTGTGTGCACAGTCGTGTCTTCTGAAGAACTAGTCAGTAATTGCTGAGAATTGGTACTGGTCACTTCGCTGCATGTTCTACTTTAAAGCTAAAAATGATGAGAGATTATTTTTAAATGTATGCTTTCGCGCTCAGGTTTTGGAAGGCAACGGGGAACTCTTAGAGCCAGAGAAGGTCCTTCCTAAGTTCTACAAGTCTGGTTAAAAAAAAAAAAAAAAAAAAAAAAAAAAAGAATGTTCTGGATTATTTTTTATTAAGTACATTCAAAGAAATGTACCTTATCCTCCCTAGAAAGTATGCACTGAGAAAACAGGGATTGGTCCTACCAGGTTAAACCCGGGATTGTTTTTATTCCTTCTTTGCAACAACCACCACACACACAAAAAAAAAGGACAACGGTTTATTGGCCGGGCTTGATAATGTGTTAGAGATGACTTGTAGCTTCTAACTCTACCTTTGAGAAATATTAAGCTACCTTTATTTATTTCACAGAAGCCAGAAAAAGGTTGTCCATGAAAGACCATAGGTTTAAAGATGAGTTTGAGGAACCAGCAGTTGGTGTAATGGCCATGTCGTTGGACTCCCATGTAGTCGAGCACAGTTCGAGTCCCAGACCTGGTGGCTTAAACTCACGCTGGACACGTGTGCGTGCATGCCCAAGATCCCGAGAGGAGGATGGAGGAGAAGGGATTGCAGGGTGGCCATCCCCCCCAGGGAGTGATTTCTCACTTTCTGTCTCTCTGTCTCTGTCTTTCTGGTGATTGCACATGCCCAGACCTGGTGGCTTAAACTCACACTGGACACGTGTGCGTGCATGCCCAAGATCCCGAGAGGAGGATGGAGGAGAAGGGATTGCAGGGTGGCCATCCCCCCGGGGGGGGGTGATTTCTTGCTTTCTGTCTCTCTGTCTCTGTCTCTCTGTCAAGCTTACGTGCTCTATAGCAAAAACCTCTCCAAAAATAATAATAATAATAATAAAGATGTGTTTGAACACTGACCAAACCCAGAATTACTAATAAATACCATGGGTACTCAAATGAATAGCTTAGAGGAAATGATGACTTATGTAAACTGTCCACATGAATGGAGTAACATTAGAATAAGTCCTGGGAGCAGCAGATGGTGTAATGGTTACATCATTTGTCTCTCACATAGTCGACGCTGGTTCGAGTCCCGCACTTGGGACTCACACTGGGTACATGCCCAAGATCCCGAGAAAAGAATGGAGAAGGGATTGTGATGTGGCCATCCCCCCTGGGGGGTACTTTCTCGCTTTTTCTCTCTGTCGAGTGCACACACCCTATAGCAAAACAAAAGAATAATCCCTGATTCCCCAAAGATGCTTTTACATTACTTTGAGTCCCCTTTAAATAATCTACTTTGGGAGATATTATTAAAAAAATATTATTGATCATCTGCCCATTGTCACCTAAGCCATATACAGTGGGAAACCACACGAACAACCCCCCTCATGTGGCTGGACTCGGGCATTTCAAACAGGAAACACAAGCAGCAGAGAACACGAGCAGAGTTTTTCAGATCAGTGGTGACTTGGGATAAAAGGTTTCTTTTTGATTTCTTCTAAACCTCCTATGGTGCTTATAAAACGGATAGAGAGACCTAGCTCTGAAGTGAAACCAAGAGAGGAAGAAGTAGGGCCGTGTCATGGGAGGGAAACCTTGCTCAGTCATGTGGGCGGGTCTGGGTCTTTCTTCTGCGGGTAACGCGGGACTTGCATCAGATCATGGGTCTGTTTAGTTCCGTCTCCACTTGTGTCGTCGTATTCTGAACACACCCAGATCCCCCACTCTGTCTCCGCATACACATCCATGTAGCACCGTGAGACAGGACGGCAGTACTTTCAAAGAGTAATTCCATGTCCTGTTGATTTTAGATGCACGCCAACATCTCAGTCTTTCATTTCGGATGCACTGTTCACAGAGTTATTTCCTTTCCCCATATCATCAACATCATCTGCCCTAGTTTTTAAATAGGACATTCTTTTCTGCCCGTGAATATTGAACTGTATTCCAGTGAGATTTCTAGTTTTTGCAGTCCAAGTGCTTGTCAAAACACTGCACTCATCACTTTCATAGTTCTTTTACATGAGGCTGTCTGAGAATAAATGAGAAGGAATTTTCCCTGGGTAAAAATGATAGATTTTATCTCCATCCATTAAAAATTCTCTTTAGCTCCATTCTAAGTTGATGCCTCTTGGTTTAAAGGGAGGGAGATGAAAATAGTTTTAAGTTCAACTGTCACTTAAAAACATTCTTTTAGGATGTGCTGTTTAGAAATAAATTCACACTTTTGGCTGGGATTGTTTTGGTGCATTTTGATTGGAGATAGTCGAAGAGAGCAAACGGTGAGTTCATGTCATGGAAGGGAGAAAATATTGCTTAGAAATGTGGACTGGTCCTTGTTTTCCTTGTGTTGATATCTGGGGACTCTGATCAGATCATGGCTCTGTTTGTTCTTATCTTTGTTTTGGTACTGGCATTCTGAATACAAATAATACTTGTATCTGGTCTCCTTGTCCGACCAGTTTAAACTTTAGTCTCTGAATTCGTGATAAATGGCTTACATAGCTACATGAAAACTCATTGGAAATTCAGGTTGGTCTGAGTTACATTTATTCAAAGAGTGGATGATTTTCCTTGTTTAGGTCCCCAACGAAACTAGTAAACTTGGCTGAAAGGAGTCATAGTCTTGTATTCAAAGTCATTTCTATACAATTGCTCACAGGGAGAAAACTAGCATATAGAAAACTATAGACTCAGAAGTGAACTTTCCTAGGACTGCTATTAAAACCTGAATTTCAAGCACTATATACAAAAAGGCATGCTATATATAGTATATCAAACATTTGCTTGTAACAGGTTGCAGGAAGTAGGTTCAAATTTGGATAAAATAAAGCAAACCTGGTTTGAAAATGCAATCCACACAACACCTCTGTTTAAAAGCACTCTTCTGTGAAAATATGATAAACCTGGCATCAGCAGAATCCATACTGCCTGAATTTATCTGAATGTTTATAAATTTTAAGTTTGTGAAGTGTTATCAGTCTAACAGGATTTATTAAAGTGCAATTAAACGTCAAAAAAAGAACGGAAAAAAAAAAGCTCAGTTAATTTGGAATTATTATTACCAGATCAGGAAGTAGGTTGTTGTGTTAGCAGGTAATTTTTCTTACCACAAACTGGTGTTCTGTTTCAAAAACTTGAAGAGTTTAATTCAGCCTAGAAAATGTGGGCATACAACTTCCATGACTTTACAAGGTTTTGTCTTTCTCAGCAAGTATAGAATTATAATACTTTTGATATCTCATTAATTTATTAAATGGTATGACAAATCAGTAGTCTCTTGTTTTTATTACTGATATAATGGGATGATTTAGCAATTTTAAGCTTTCTGGAACTCTGCATTGCTAGCTTTTGCATTATGTCGAGACTCCCTCTTTAGCATTCACTGTCATCTCTCTGCTCTAACTGGGGACTACCTCAATTTAAAATCTACTTTGAAACACTCCGTAACTATAGCATGGCAACAAATATCTCTTATCTAACCTTTGACACCGAACCTCCTTAGAAATAAATGCAGCTATAAATCTTTTTGGCATATTTCCCTCTGCCTCGGAGCTCTGCAATACCATCATTTCTCTCGTCAGGGCTTGGTAACTCAACGTACGGTCAAAAATCAATTAACATTGCCTTCTCTGTTCGACAACTTGAATTCAACTGGAAGAATAAGATGAAAGACCACAGGCTGGTATGTCTACTAGTTCTTAGTATAACAGAAACATATACAGCATGCCCCAAAAGAAAACGATGTCAAGTTTCACATTTAAGCACTATCTGGACAAGATTTATGAACTACGAGCGTATTCTTAAGTTAGGTCAATCAAAGAAATGTTTGCCACACACAAACATCTCCTCTGGGCCAGCTTGAAAACATCTAGGAATGGGGCACAGAAGTGCACAGTGACCTCAGGGAGCTCAGATCTGATAGAAGACTCAAAGGTAAGCAATTCTAATTCAGGGTGGCTGGGGCTCTCCTTAGCGGTAGGTGCTAAGTGGTGCCAAGCTGTGCATAGGGGATACCACATTTACCCAGGCAGTATTGTCTGAGCGAGTCTTAAAAGACAAAACAACAACAACTACACTCCAGGCAGCCAAACAGGGAAAGGCACCTCAGAGAGGGGAAGTCTGTGCACAGAAGCTGGAGTACAAAAGACTCTTGTAAGTTCTGGGAGTAGAAAGCACGTCTATGAGGCTGGCATATTGTTATGTTGTTGCTGTTTGTTTTTTAAGACAGAGATTTTTCCTCCAGGGTGCATGTGCTCACCAGAGAGACAGAGAGATAGAAAGTGAGAAATCACCCCCAGGGGGATGACCATACTGCAATCCCTTCTCCTCTACCCTCCTCTCAGGATTTCGGGTATGCACATACACACACACACACACACACACACACACACACACACACACACATGCGCGCCTCTCCTGAGTTTTAAGCTGCCAGGACTAGGACTTGAGCCGTGGTCGATTTCATGGGAGTCCAGCGAAGTAACCATTACACCCTCTGCTGGTTCCATACTGGGCTCTGAGGCAGATAGTTTTAGGGAACAACATGAGGAGATGGCCTGGGAGCTGTGGGGCTAAGTCTCCGTTAGTTTTTGTTTCAGTTCGTGTATTCACTAGAGACAGGGAAAGTAAGCAGTCACCCCACAGAGGGGGATGGGCATGCCGTAACCCTTTCTCCTCCAGTCTCCTCTTGGGATTTTGAGCGTGCATGCACACACACCTGGCATGATTTTCAAGCTGCCTTGTCCAGACTTGAACTGTGGCCGGCCCCCTGGGATCCAGAGCCTTGACTACCACGCCACCTGCTGGCCCATAAGTGTCCTTAAACTTTATACCTTTTGGTAGGTATGGCAGGTACTAGTGTCTCAGCAAATACGTATGGAATGAATGGAGTACTTCATATACCGGAAGTGCCAAGTATCCCTGAGCCATGTAGAATACACAGTAACTGTCTATGTGGATAATTAATAAGAAAACACCAAGTCTGAAACATCATCAGGTGGAATTACATTCTTCCAGTTAAAGGTTCTAGGTTCGAAGGTTACAAAGACTACCCTGAAAGGGCAAGTTTTTGATGTTGCAGGTTTCAGAAACATGCTGTTGTTTTCAAATCCAATTCTCATCACACTACCTCTGCATTTTTATAATATCTTTAGATGTGCTAAGCTTACATATAAAACCAACCAAGATTGTACCTTTCACAGATGATGGATACCTTTAGCATTTTTCTTCCAAAGGGCACAGAAATTTGAAAATTTCCATTGGAAAACCATCTAAAGCACGCACTTTAAATAGTTACATGTTCTAATTTGGTAACAACAGAAACAGGCCAATTGATAGTTTTCTTATTGACTGCATTTTCTTTGAGAATACCATTAAGAACACATGTTGTGTGTAAGGCTTTATGTATGATTTGCATTTAAAAAAGAAAAAAAAATAGTGTGTCCTAAACCAAAATTAGTTACTCTCTGAAATCCTGCCTTCCCCAGTTATTGCCTATGAGCTTCTCCTCAAAATTTAAGTGACAGCGACTCCACTGTTGGTGCCTACTAAAGACGTATTTTGACTTCGCAGATTTCTTTCTTTCTTTATTTTGGCTGTACGATGGAACGTGGATGAATTTTAAATTAACTTTCTCTAGGAATCAAAGGTAATCCTACTTCTCTTTCTAATATACATGAATCTTGTCATTATTTTTTTTTTTTTCAAGGTGACGATCAGTTTTAAATTCCCTTCGTATTTCTGCCCTTCTTCAGAATAATCCCTGAGGACCTCAGCCTGTGCAAGGAGGGTTGGGGAGACGTTTCTAAGGCTTGTCCTTGCTGAGCTGACTCAGATATTTAGAAGAACGTGACACGGATCAGCAACCCCACTTTTGTAAGTGTTGGTCCCAGCCCTGGCTATGACTTTGCACGTGCGCTCCTTTTCTCTGGATGACAATAAGGAAAACTGCTGGGGACTAGAAGCTTAAACCTGCCACCTCTCTTCCCTCCACTCCCTTCCCTTCCCCTCATAGGTCCCTGTGACAGTAGAGTAGTCTTAGGCAGTCCTGCGTCCACTGGTGTAAAATGGAAACACGTTTTCCTTGATGGGATACCATGAAGACAGCATGGAGTCCTGTATAAATAAAGCCCTCCTTTGTGAGGCCTATGTGGATGTGGCATTATTAGTCCCCCCTCATCCCTGTTTTAATTGGATTTCTGTAAGTGTTGCATTTTTATTGTGTGGATGGATTTATTTTTGGGGTGGCTAAATTTTGTGTTTACCATAAACCATGAGAATCAGAAGGGGATGACTTCTAGATACCAGTGAAGTCAGGCTCCCTTTTCACTGGGAACAACAAGCTGACTTTTCAAGGTGGGTCATTGTGGTCTTTTGATGGGTCATCCATAGTCTTTCAGTTTGGTGAAATTGACAGAAAAAGCTATCAGTCACTCAGCAAGGCTACAGAGGGACAGATAGGCTCGTACCGCCTGATCTATGAACCACTCCATGTGATTAACTTCGACAGGCAGCTTCGAGCTGACTGGTCAGCTGGCGAGCATTCTAAGTACAAATAATGGCTCTGGAGCGTGAGATGAGTGATAGAATGACGACGGAGTAAAACAGACTCCCCTTGTGAAAACACATTTTGTTTCCTTTCAAGGCGGAGCTACTACAACAAAATCATTTAACAAAACCTCTTAGAGATCTTTGTTGATACACTGAAGTTTAGAATTTATCAAATATAGGATTGTCTTGTTTATTCATCTCAGTTTTTCCCCTTCGTATTATTTTATTTAATTTTAATTTGCTCAAAGAGAAACAGAGTGAGGGAAAGTGAGAAAGCAGGCTCCCAGGTTCAGTACTCAAACTGGGGTAGGCCCTGCGGGAATCCAGCAGCCTTAACCACCATGCCATGCTCTGGTCCCTCATCTAGTCTTTAAAAGGCCTAATGTGATGCTTTATGGCAAATGACAATATTAATTATAATTATCAAATTTTAGCTGTGGCTGGCCTTGGCTTTTGAATTTGGCATTTGACATTGGCCTTGTCAGCTTTGTTTTTGACATTGACCTTTGTCTTGTCCTCTATACTGGTTTTGACCTTGAACTTGTTTCCTAAGCTTTGTTTTTGGCCTTGACTTTGTCTTTTAAACTTTTTGGCCTTGACCTCGAACTTGACTTTATTTTTGGCCATGGCACTGAAGTTGATCTTGGACTTGTCTCCTGAACTTTGACCTTGGTATGGACTTTGGACTTGGCATCTGAACTTTGCTTTTGGCCTTGGCTTTGACGTTGTACTTAGGTTTGAACTTTGCTTTTTGGCCTTTGACTTGTTCTTGAACTTTGCTTTTGACCTTGGCCTTGATACCTATCCTTTGTTGGCCATCATTGCATTGTTGGGCTTGACTTGGTCATTGGTCTGGACCTCGGCCTGTGGCTTTGTGGCCATTTCCCCTGGTGGCAGGTGTGATTTCTCTCTCTCAGGTGAGCACGTGAACCCTATAGCAAAAATCTCTTTTAAAAAATGACACTTTGGGACCAGCAGTTGGCGTAATGGCTATGTCGCTGGACTCCCATGCATTCGACTGCGTTTCGAGTCCCGGACCAGGTGGCTTAAATTCACGCCAGGCGCGTGTGTGTGCGTGCCCAAGATCCCGAGAGGAGAATGGAGCAGAAGGGATTGCGGCGTGGCCATCCCCCCCTGGGGGTGATTTCTTGCTTTCTGTCTCTCTGTCTCCTCTCTCTGTCTCTGTTGAGTGCATGCACCCTATAGCTAAAACTTCTCAAAAAAAAAAAAAAAAAAAAAAAAACCACGACACTGTGGTACAGTTTGTGAAGTATTGGACCACCCATTGAGACAGTTCTTACTCGTCTTCACTTGACATATAAGGAAATGAATGCTTAGAGTAATAAAGTAATTTTCCAGTAACACACCAGTAAGAGAGTAGAGGTTTGTATGCAGACCTGATGTCTAGAGAATAGTCTACTGAACTTTTCCAGTGTTTATAGTTTCCATCATTTGATTGTAGAGTCCCTCAACTGCCTAAAGGTCATCTGGGATTTTAAGGCAGAAATCATAATCTGACTTCAGGGCCATTGTGAAATGAAATGCACTCTCCTTTTCTTCTTTTATGATATTACAAATGATAAGATCATTTGATGAGTTTTCATTTCCTCTCACAGTCTTTGGGGACTCTGAAAAATTAAACACTATTCCTGCTTCAAAGAACCTGGTCTTAAAGAGTTCAATATATGTACCCCTCTTCCATCAGAAAGAAAGACAGATGGACAGACACTCCCAACAGGGTCTTTATGCCACGGTCCACCCTCATTCTCAGCCAGACTGGATCATGGGCACACCTGATTTATGTAAGCAGGCCCCAAGATGCAAACCCAGGACCTTCTCCTTGTGGGTAAAGTGGCATTACTGCTATTCCCCAGTGTGGCCCCAAACTCTTAAGAATTCATTGAAAGCCATCGATGAGCATACTTGAAGTCAACCAGTCATCCCAGTTATGTGCAGCCTGCTTAAAGCCATGAGCCTTCAAATATTGGTTATAAGAAGCCTGTACCCCTGCTTAAAGTGATTGATTTATGCAAGGAAACAAGCAATAGTAATGAAGCTCTGGAGAGGATTGGTTAGCATTAAAAAATGGCACATCTCTCCCACAGAAACACGAAAAGCTAATTCCCACTCAGCTTCATCCCCTGCCCCTGCGCTCGCCATAGCAACGCTCTACAAAGAAAGTGACCACCAGGGTCATCCTCATCAATGTGAGCTGGAGATTTGATTAAGCTGGCCTCCTGGGAGTAAGACAGACGGAAAATCCTAGATTTCCATTCTAGGAACCTAATTCCTGTCCTTCATTTTTGTCATGTTTGAAAATTACATTTGCAACTTACTTTCCTATGGTTTGCCAAAGTCCAGACGGAGACTTGAGCTGTTGTTGCTATTCAGGTGAAAAGTGCAGTGGCATGTGACCAACAGCACTGGCATGTAGTGAAGCGATCATTCAAGGCAAGTCTCTTTCTGCATCCTTCTCTGTATTCTGAATCACTTTTGCTTCCCAGCCCACAAGTGAATTCAATGAATGAAAGAAACCTTGTCCAGTCTGTATGAGGAATGGCCTCTTAGTATTTCCAAATAAGTACAGAAATTGCACTACAGCAGTCGTGGGACCATGGCACACTAAAATCTTATCTAGGAACTTGATTTAAGGAAGACATTTAAGCCACAGTGTGGTTAGAGAGTCCTACTGTCACCTACTGGGATAGAACACTGAGAAAGACAGGTACTGTTGGGTTGTTGGAAGTCATGATGTATTTTTTGTTTTGTTTTTGCTTTTTTTTCTATGCAAAAATGTGTCATGACTTTTCTGACAACCCAACAGATTCACTATGCTGGGTCAGGTCAACAGAGACAGTGACACCAGTGGGGGGGGGTCTGTACCCCAGCATCACTTCAAAGAGAAGGAAGTGACATAAATTATGCCAAACAGGTAAAATGTTAACACTTTAGGGGAAGAAAGTGTCCCTGGGCCTGTTTCCTCATCGGTGAAATGTCACTTGCTATGATAGCGTTGAGGACAACGGAAAGGCGGAGCATGCAGAGTTTGCTCAGTCGCTATTCAAACTGTCAGTGTCGTTGTCATGTCACTTAAGGTAACTGACTTTTCTGTTTGTCTTTCCTCTAGGATAGAACGTTGGAGATTCCCATTTGATATCCTTCTGTTTTGTCTCTTGTACTCACGCTCTTTCTGTACGACCCACAATAAAGTTTAAGAGTGTCAAGCCATCTACCTGCATCTGATTTTTGTCTGGAAAAACCTGCAGGATTTTTAGATTGAAATATCAATACAACTCCCGTCCTGTCTTCAACGTAGTTAGTATTGATCATTTTTGGAGCAATCGTGCCTTCGAGTCAAAATTTCACGGCATATCACATGAACCTATCTGGGAAATCACATTTAAACACACTTAGCTCTCATTTAACTTCATCACCCAGAACATTTTTCCTGAATGTAGTTGAAAATACATTCAACATGGTCACCCTCACGGTGATGTGTATATTATTATTACTGCCTCTTAGTACTCAGATATCTATGAGAATACCAATGATCAATTTTTAAAATTCTATTTATAAATCATCTGAAAAACATTTCAGTTTATACCTCAGTCTGATTTATATCACCTGTTGCCCCAACCTACTGCTTATCCGAAGGTCACCTGTATTCAGCAAGCTTCTCTGGGAATTTGGATTTATATCCATGTTTGGGAACCATTTTAAAACTACCTGAGAAATAAGACTTGCAATATGACTTTGATGTGGTGGTGATTACTTGCATAGCAAAGGACTTTCCAGGATATTAAAACAACAGATTTTGGGAAAAAAATTGAGTCTTTTGTGCAAGAGTCATCTGTCACATTCATCTGTCACAGTCTCCGGAAGTCATGTCTGGCTGTTAGCTAGCGGCAGGAGTTCTTTCAGGGCCTCCCCTCAGCAGACTCTGCAGGCTGCTGTCAGGTACATAATGGTGCAGCTGGGTCAGCTGGTGATGATAAAAGTGGCTAGATTCAACATGGCTGACTGCATGGTGCAAAAAACATGCCAGGCACATGTACGTGTGTGCCCAAAATCCTGAGAGGAGGGAGCGATGGCGGAGAAGCAATCGTGGGGTGACAATCCCCCATGGGGGTTGCTTTCCCACTTTTCCTTTTTCTCCTCCACACCGTGCAAGTGGACATGGTCTCTGGCAATTTTTTTTTTAAATGTTGGTAATTGCTGAGTTCTACTAGTAGGGCAGGAAAACGTAGAATCAACTTTGTTTAAAGCTGAATCTCCATGACAACATCCACTGGGAAGCAGGTTTCCCTGCACTCAGTGAACTGTAGGCCATGGCCTTGGGTAGTAAAACGCAGCAGAAGCATCTCTTTTGTGATCATTCCAAGGTAATCCATGGAGCCGGTGTGCATTTATGGAGCCCTAAAACCCTCGAACAGATGAATATTTCTATGGTTTTCATACATGCTGTGCTTGATCAAGTAACGAAAGTGGTCGGGGCGATTGCCACTAACTTTTGCTGTTAAGAAATTAGCCATGATGTTACAGGGCAGCGAGGCAGCCCGAGTGCCAGGTTAGGACTGAGGAGGCTGGAGCCTACACTCCTGGATGCTAAACCCAAGGTTGTCATGCTCTGGATTTGCTCTGAGCACTGTTCTTACTTGCAGTGTCTTGTTTTTACCACGTGCAGAATGGGCATATAATGACTTACTACCTCATACAGTTCTCGGTGCTGAAGAGGTTATACATATGGAATGCTTAGCGCAGAGGTTGGCGTATAATCCAGTGCTGAACTACTGGCTATGTCCTTATGCCTTTCGCCAACTGAACCACAGCCGTCAGTCCACAAACAGCTACCTGTGGCCTTTCGAACTTAGATGAATGAGAATTATGTAAAATACTTTGCTCCCCATTGCACTAGCCACATTTCAAGAGCTCAGTAGGGAGCTACCATACTGGACAGCAAGACGGAGAACCTGTGCACATCACGAAGAGTTCGGTAGGTTAACAGGAGCCTTTGCTTAGAGAAAGGAAAAAGATGAAGAATTTTATTTGTAGGTGACATACCGTTTGTTCTTAGCCTTCTGTGTTGCTTATGAAAACAGTCTCCTGGTTCTCTTTGAGAGCACCGGGATCCATTTCTTTGGTAGCATCTAGTAAAAAGTGGTATATGGGGACCAGCAGGTGGCATAGTGGTTCAGGCGCCGGTCTCCCACGTGGCTGACCACAGTTTGAGTCCTGGATCCTATGGCTTGAAAGTCACACCAGGCACATGTACATGTACTCCCAAAATTCCAAGAGGGGAATGGAGGAGAAGCGACTACGGCAGAGCTATCCCTCCTTGGGGGTCATGTCTCATTTTTTGTCTCTATTGTTCCGACAAGCACACATGTCCTACAGCAAAAATCTCTCTCAAAATGAAGAGTCATGTATGTTGTAAGTATGCAATTACTGTTGTGAATTAACAAAAATTTGGTCAGATATGGTTTCCCCTCCAGTGGGAAGGTTCTCCCCATCCTGTTGTTATGCTATTTCCAATGTTCTGTATTTACTGATTGTATAGCTGAACGTAATTCTTGAAAAGAAGATATGGTGGCAAGGCTATCGTTTGGTGTCACGCTTTTTAGACTAGAATCCTGTAGGGAGTAGAGAGGGTGGTTTTCTTATCCCCACCTCGGTGGCACTGAGGTATATATTCACTTACCATGTTATTGTTCATCAGCAGCAGAAAAGGTATTATTAATAAGGTAACTATTCAAGGCTATCAGATATCTTTGAATAGCCTTCACCCAACCATTAACAGCATTTCCAGACACTTTTCATCTACAATGGCCCAATTTTGTGTTTCTGGTGTAAGGCGGAAAATGCTTGGTTGTTTTAAATTTTTTATTAATTCAAAAAATTGGCTATGGAGTGTGTGAGCTCACCAGACAGAAAAGGAAAGTTAGAAATCACCCCCCAGGTGTGATGGCTACTAGGCTACCTCTCTTCCTCTAACCGCTCCTGGGGATTTGGGGCATGCAGGGACAGCACCAGGCATGTTTTTCAAGCCACTGGACCCAGGATTTGAACTGCACAGTCGGGCATTGTGATCCAGCCACATAACTGGCTTGAGCAATGTCTTTGAAGAGGCAAAATGACATGCCTTTTTGGCATGTGCATAGCTAGTCCTTGGCATGATTGTCTGGTGGTATTTCGTTAATGTTCAAGAGTGCAGAAAAAGCAAAGGAAAAGGGCAGAAGGTGGCTCTT
The DNA here is from genome assembly GCA_026018925.1 of Tupaia tana. NCBI lineage: Eukaryota > Metazoa > Chordata > Mammalia > Scandentia > Tupaiidae > Tupaia > Tupaia tana. The sequence continues at coordinate 8,489,232 of JAKSZU010000022.1, read as the reverse complement.
AATTCTCTGTTTTTAACAAGCAGATATTTTGTGTGAATCGTGGACAGTTAGTAATGGCCTACAGAAGCTGCACCAGCCCCTGCTATCTGCTTATATATCGGAAGAAGTTTCACTGCAAACCTAATATGAAAAGTCCAGAACGGGAACCAGGGGACCAGCAGTTAGCGTAATGGCTATGTCACTGGACTCCCGGACCCGGTGGCTTAAACTCACGCCGGGCACGTGTGCGTGCGTGCCCAAGATCCCGAGAGGAGAATGGAGGAGAAGGGATTGCAGTGTGGCCATCCCCCCTGGGGGGTGATTTCTCGCTTTCTGTCTCTCTGTCTCTCTCTGGTGAGCACACGCGCCCTATAGCAAAAACCCCTCCAAAAAACGAAAAAAAAAAAAAGAACGGGAAGCAATGTGAGATACTTCATCCTGGGCCAGCTCTATCAAACTTGCCAAGAGCTCTCCAACAAACTTCTTCCAGTATCTGACACATTCGTTCTAGGCAGAACTCAAGATCCAAGATGGCCGAGTAAAGGGTGGAGGAGGGAAGGATTATCCCTTTCTTTCTGCCAACTTGCAAACAAGCTCTACATGTTGAAGTGGTTATATCGGTCACTACATTTTGTCAACTCAATGGTATCGGCGAGTCTATGTTCCAGAAGTACAAAATAAAGATATAAGCAAATTTTCAAAAATTACATCATCATCAATTACCTGTTAGGATGAGGGTGCCCTTATGTAACATTTTATCATTTTTGTTTCATCGCATCCTCTCATTTTACGTGCAGGGCACCTCACCGAGGTAGGTGGCATCGTTTGCGTTTATCTAAGTATAATGTGAGACTCAGGCAGGTTAGGAAAATTGTTTGAGGTATCAGTGACAGAATTAGTGTAGATCCAATTCTGACCCCATCTTCCCCTACCATCTCTTCATTAAAGAGCTGCAATATCTTTGAACTGACAAGTTAATTTTAAGCCAAGAAAACAGCAGAAAGCTTCCATGATAAAAGATTCAGATTTATAATGCAGTCTGGGACAAATTATTCTGTTTTCTTCTACTCCTAAAAGGATCATCACCTTATCTAGGGATAGGTAAATAGGTCAAGCCACAGTGGAGAAGAAAGAAAGAATTACAAAAGAAGGGATAATTTATTAATTGTAGGTAGCAGTTCATGTCATGTATCTCCCTAGACTAGTCTGGCTGGAGGTGTGTGCGTGTGTGTTTGTGTGTGTGTATGTTTGTGTGTGTGTGCATGCACATGTGCATGTGTGCATGCACATGCGCATGTGTGCATGCACACATGCACACGTGTGCTATCTGATAACAGGGAACAACAGTACACCTACTACCTTTATTTAGCTTTTGTCTTACGGTGCCAACTATTGGAAAGATTCTACCATCACCACGTGGATTACAAAATGCTCGATTTAAAATTACTCTTCTTGTGTGGAAATAAATAACCTTATGAGACTTTTAGGCTAGAGGGTACATCAAGTCTGAGAAAATGCTTTCCTATTAGAATGTCAGAAAAGTTGTGACGTATTTTGCTCTTATAAAAATGTGTCGTGACTTTTCTGACAGCCTTCTTTGAAATAAAGGGCAAGGAGTCCTGGCCTTAAACCAACCACCGTAATCTATGTGGTGGTAATTACTATTAGAGATTCTGCAATGAAAGCTGAAGTAAAATAAATTGTTGCTCCTCTAAGAATTTACAATGCAAAGGAGAAGGCAAAATAAATAATTTTTTGTCAGACACTGTACATTGACTCAAAGTAGAAGTGTCTGAAGAGAGTCGAAAGTAGCCATTTTCAAGTGGAAATGGTAATGAAGGCCTAAAAAAATGAGGCAGTGTGGGGGAGGGCGTTCTAGGCAGAGAGGTGCTTCTCAACCAAGTGACACTGCCAGCGATGGTGGCGGCAACAGCAGACATGTGAGCAGGGCATCTGGGATACCTCTCAGACACCCAGCACTCTTCTGAGAACTTAGCGTCTATTAACTCATTTAACTGCATGACCTCATGAGATAGGCAGCACTAGGCTCATTTCACAGGTGAAGAAACTGAGGCACAGAGATGTTAAACCTCTTTCCGAAAGTCACACAGGAAATGGAGAACAGGTCTTGGAGACAAGCCCAGGCCACACAGGTCCGGAGGCCATGCTCCTAACTAATGCACTGCCTTCCAGTGGTAAGTTCATGCATGGTCTGTTTCAGGCAGGTCCATTTTCCAGGATAGCTAGACCGCAGCCCTTCTCAACTATGGCACTGGTTTTCACAGTTTTGTTTGCTCTAGGGCTTTCACTTCAGGGAGAGAGGAGAGGGCGAGGAGAGAGAGGAGGGAGAGGGAAAGGAGTGTACATTTCAGAGGGGACGGTCACACCTCAGTGCTTCTCCTCTATTCTCCTCTTGGTATTTCGAACCCAGCACCCAGTGTGTTTCTTGAGCTACCAGGTCTGGGACTCACATTATGCCATCAGCCATGTGGGATCCAGCCTCCCTCACCACCGTGTCACCGGCTGGCCTCCGTGGTGCTGTGGCATTTGGGACCGGCAGTTCTCTGCTGCTGTGGCCTGTGCTGTGTATTGGAGGATGTTTGCCTCTTACCTTGGTCTCACTCACTGGATGTCAGTAGCACCTCCACCCACCCGCTGTAAACCTCAAAAACATCTCCAGAAATTGCCGAAAGCCTTCTCAGGGCACGGGGGCTCCCAGTTGAGAACCTTGCGTTAGTAGTGCGTGCTGTGTTAATTCAGAGAAAGGCAGAAAAATATGCATCAGAACTGAACCGTGAGTATTCCCAAATTCTATTTGGAAGACTGTTGGAATGGACCGTATAGACAGAAATGTGCCCTCTGGGGTTTAACAACCTAGGGATAGGTGGGACGATCACGTGCAGGAGGACTGGGGACGAGGTATCTAGAGACAAAGGACACTTCTGAGTTCTCAACCAAGGAAAAAGACGCATTTTCAACCTTAATACAGTTTATGTTCGAAAACCCTAAATCGTGGCAAAGGATAAACTCTAAGAAATGCAAAGGTGAAGGCAACCGTTTTAGTAAGCAGTCTTTAGCATACAGCTGGTCCTCATCTGAAAGCTCAAAGTGAAAAGTGTGACTCCAAGGAAGCTTCTAGTTTTGGGAGGAAAATTAGCACCCCATTTTCTAAAGAAGCTTTAGTGTCAGAGTCTGTGTCACTGTGTAAATGTGAACAGGGTTCCATAAACTTTAGGGAGGCCATCACAACATGAATATTGAGTGGACACCGGTGACAGGAATAAAATGCAAATATTTTTTCTTTAGGTCTCTACACAAAGAAAATATCAAACTAAGGGTATATACGTTTAAAGCAGCTCACTCACACAAACAAACTGCACTTTCAAAATATTGTGTAAGAAACAGGTTACTTTCATAAAACAAAATATGGTTTTAAAGTGTGTTTTGTTTTGTTGTTTGGTTTGTTTTTGCCATAGGGCATGTGCATTCCTGGTGGGGGGGTGGGCAGGGAGAAATACCACCCAAGGGGAATGGTCACACTACAAAACCTCCAGTCTCCTGTCATCAATTTGGCCACACACACACCCCAGCATGATTTTTAAGTCGCAGGTCTGGGCCTAGAACCATGGTCAGCCAGGTGGGAATTCAGCAGTGTAACCATCATGCTGCGTCAGAACCCAGGTGTAAAAGTCTTTTAATTTAAAATTTTTATGATTAAAATTGATATAATTTGTACTACCCCATGGCCTGCTGGTCAGAGAAGTGGAGTCCACATGGCTGACCACAATTCAAATCCTAGGTCCAGTAGCAAAAAACACTCAGAGCAGTCTTAAAGTGTGTCCCCCATAAGAAAAGGGATAGAGAAAAGGGGGAGCAGGGATTGTGGCTTGAACACACCCCATTGTGGGGCGGGTTGGGGAGTGCTTTCTCCCTTTAACTGTCTGGGGGAGTGCGTGTGTTCCCTGGCAATTAAGAAGAAAGATCATTTGAACTGTACCTCCGGTGGATGACACCAGCCTAATGAAGCCATTTGACAGAACTTGCCACGCTGCAATCCCTTGTACCTCATTTTCCTCCCAGGATCTTGGGCACGCACATGCAAGCGCCTGGCATGAGGTCCAGGTCTCACACCACACTCAGCCGTGTAGGAGGCCAGCGACAGGATCGGTACACCATGTACTGGGTTAAGAGTATCCCTGCAGACATTTGGAAGATCAGGCCTGCCTTAGTACCGCCTAGAAACTTGTGTGTGCGCAGATAAGAAAATGAGGTTGTATTCTTGCCACACAATGAAGTCGAGGCAGAAAGGTGCCCTGCAGCCCATCTCCCTGGTCTCTGTCACAGTGGGAGGACTGGCACATTGGCATGCAGCAGGCCCTCAGCTTGTTTTGTAGTACGAATAAATGCTGATCAGGAAGAAAACTGTCCTCGCAGCTTTGTTTTAAAGAAAGATACAGAGTACACTTCAGTCTAGACGAGATGTTCGGCGGAGGGTTTGAAATTTTAAACAGCTGGAGTGTTTTCAGCCTTTACAATTTGTCTTTGAAGAAGACTGTTAAGCTTTTAGGTTCCTCATAAATAGTAAACAGGTTTAGTCATAAATATCCCGTAATGCGTGCTTTGTTCCCTCGATTTGGAGGCAAGTTGCAATTTGTGATTAAACATGATAAATCATTACCCAGCAGCCATTGTGTGGGAGGAACAGCCACCATGGCCTGATGAAAGGCATTTCTGGACGCCCCACCCCAAACATCTGTCAGACTTCATTGGCAAAGAGGACACTGAGCCACGTCTTGCAGCATTAGAAGGACAGCAAACACCTGGCACGAAACTCCATAGTGTTAAGATGTAAAGAAAAAAATCAGAACATGCAGTTAGGTGATACAGTTAGGTGATCCATTCTCATCACGTAGGTGATTGTTTCCTTTTTATCTATTTCTGTATTTAGAGGAATTTTTGTTATATGGCATGTGTGGTTGGCAGAAAGACAGAAACAAAGTAAGAAATTACCCCTTAGAGGGGATGGCCATGCTGTAATCCCTGCCATTCTCTTGTCATGCTGGGATTCCGGGCACGCACACACAGCCGCCTGGTGAGTTTCAAGCCACCGGGTCCGGGATTTGAATTGCGGTGGGCCTTGTGGAAGTCCATGCTTTTCCCATTCAAGCAATCAAAGTGCAATTAATAAAACCCTACGAGAGCAGTGTACATGTAGTCTTTTTTTTTTTCTGGTTCCCCTATGGAACAGGAACATGAGCACATGGGCATGTTTGGGGACCAGTAATATCATGAGCCTCCCCCTCCCCCATCTCCCTCCCCCAAACATAAAACATCCCCACCCCCGCCCATAACACACACACCCAGTCCAGGCCCTAGCCCCCCACACACACACACCCAGTCTAGGACCTAGTCCAGGCCCTAGCCCATAACACACACACCCAGTCTAGGACCTAGTGAACACACACACACACACACACCCCCAGTCTAGGACCTAGTGAACACACACACACACACACACACACACCCCCAGTCTAGGACCTAGTGAACACACACACACACACACCCACACCCCCAGTCTAGGACCTAGTGAACACACACACACACACACACACACACCCCCAGTCTAGGACCTAGTGAACACACACACACACACACCCACACACCCCCAGTCTAGGACCTAGTGAACACACACACACACACCCACACACCCCCAGTCTAGGACCTAGTGAACACACACACACACACCCACACACACCCCCAGTCTAGGACCTAGTGAACACACACACACACACACACACACACACCCCCAGTCTAGGACCTAGTGAACACACACACACACACACCCACACACACCCCCAGTCTAGGACCTAGTGAACACACACACACACACACACACACACCCCCAGTCTAGGACCTAGTGAACACACACACACACACACACACACACACCCCCAGTCTAGGACCTAGTGAACACACACACACACACACACACACACCCCCAGTCTAGGACCTAGTGAACACACACACACACACACACACACCCCCAGTCTAGGACCTAGTGAACACACACACACACACACACACACACCCCCAGTCTAGGACCTAGTGAACACACACACACACACACACACACCCCCAGTCTAGGACCTAGTGAACACACACACACACACACACACACACACACCCCCAGTCTAGGACCTAGTGAACACACACACACACACACACACACACACCCCCAGTCTAGGACCTAGTGAACACACACACACACACACACACACCCCCAGTCTAGGACCTAGTGAACACACACACACACACACACACACACAGCATGAAGAACACACACACTGAACAAATGAGAGACAAATGATGAGCGAGCATGGGCCCTTCCCTTCCCTTCCCTTCCCTTCCCCTTCCCTTCCCTTCCCTTCCCTTCCCCCTTCCCTTCCCTTCCCTTCCCTTCCCTTCCCTTCCCTCCGTTGCCTTCACTCGAACCACGATCGCCTGCATGGGGAATCCAGCAGCATAGCCATTGCACCAACTCCTGGTCTGCTGACCCGACCTCACCTTACCCTACCTTACCTTACAGGACTGAAACCACAATCAACTTCATGGGAGCCCACATACCTAGGCATTATGCTAAATGCTGGTCCTTACCTAACTGGGGGGGGGGGGGTGAGGGGAGGGCATGGGGAGGGCTGTGGGGGGCAGGGACATGTCACAGCAGTGTGGGGTATCATGGGGTGAAGTGGGGTGTCATGGGGCAGGGGCTCACCATGGCAGGGTGGAGGGTAAAGGGGAGGGCATGGGGGGCAGGGGCATGTCACAGCACGGTGGGGTGTCATGGGGTGAAGTGGGGTGTCATGGGGTGAAGTGGGGTGTCATGGGGCAGGGGCTTCGCAAAGCAGGGGTGGAGGGCATGCAGAGGGAATGGGGGGCAGGGGCATGACAGGGTGGGGTGGGGTGTCATGGGGTGAGGTGGGGTGAAGTGGGGTGTCATGGGGTCGGGGCTTGGCAGGGCATGGGTGGAGCGCATACAGAGGGCCATGGGGTGCAGGGGAATGACATTGTGGGGGGCAGGACCATGATGTGGTGGGGTGGGGTGTCATGGGGTGGGGTGTCGTGGAGTGGGGGCTTGGCATGACACGGGTGGAGGAGTGAGGGGAGGGCATGGGGAAGGACGTGGGGGGCAGGGGCATGTAGGGGTGGGGTGTCAGGTGGGGTAGGGTTGGGTGGAGGCTTGACATGGCAGGAGTGTAGGGGCGAGGGAAGGGGCATGACAGGGTGGCCTGGCGTCCAGGGGTGAGGTGAGGGCTTGGCATGGCAGGAGTGGAGGAGTGAGGGAAGGGGCGTGAGCAGTGCAGGGGCATGACAGTGCACGGTGTAGGGTGTAGGGTAAAGCCCCACCCCTCCCTCTGCCCCTCTCCCTGCCCCACTACTTCCTCTCCCAACACCCCACACACCACACCACACACCCTCCCCTATTCCACCATGCCACACCCCTTCTCCCCTTGCCTCCCCTCTCCACCATGCCCCTCCCCTCTCCACCATGTCCCTACCCTCCCCCATCCCCCCTCTCTCCACCCTCACGCCACACCACGCCCCTCCATGCCACACCCCTCCTCTCCATGCCCCTCAACACCCCCTCCTCTAGATGCCAGGCCACCCTGTCACACCCCTGCCCTCTCCTGCCCCTCCCCTCGCCCCTCTCCACCCCGCCCCGCCCCACCTCTGCCATGCCACGCCCCCCGGCCCCTCACACCATGCCCCATCCCGGCACTCACACCATACCATGCCTTCTCCCCTCTCCCGCTAAGCCATGCCTCTCCATGTCATGCTTCTACCCGCCACGCCCATCCATGCCACGTCCTTCCCTGCCACACCCATCCCCCTCCCCTCAACACCACACCTCTCTATGCCAACCTGCTTCATGCCACGCCACTTCGTCACTCCCCTCCCCTCCCCACCCCAGTCCCACCACACTCCTCCCCTCCTCCCCACCACACCACTTCCACACCACGCCCTGCCACGCCCCTCCCCTCCCTCCTCCACACCACACCCTTGACACCACGCCACCCCACCCCACGCCCCCCTCCCTGTCCCTCCCCTCCCTATGCCCCATGCCCTGCCTCTCTCCCTCCCCACCTCGCCCCTCCTCACCTAGCCCCTCCCCTCCACGCCCCTCCCCTACCTGCCACATCCCTCCCCTGTCCACCATGCCATTCCACGCCACGCCCATCCACGCCACTCCACCCCCCCCCCAGCCTTTACGGCGCCGCAGTGGAACATGCTGCTGCAAAGGCTCCCTGCTCCTTACTTCCCACGCTCTAGACAGCAAGCTTTTCGTGGTTGTCCAACTTCAGAATACTCATTTTGAGGTGCTTAGGACCCTGCACTCTCATGAAGCACTCATCTTGGTGAAGGTCACATACTTAGAAGACTTTGCAGGACATCACAAGTTTCATTTCTATCATTCCATTTGCCTCAAAAAATCCATGATTTTTTCTTGAACCTTCAGTCTTAACATAGATAACTTGTTTATGCTTTCTAGAGGTGTTTTGTTCTCTCTTGTTCTGCTTTATTTTTTAAACATTTAATTATTCCAAGAGTGACAGGTACCACCAGCAGGGTCCCCGTGCTATCCCATGTCAGCCAGTCCAGATCACGGGCACACGAGTCTAGGCCTGGTGTGCCATGGGTGGTCCCATGATGCGAACCCAGGAACTTCCCCATGTGAACCCACCTGTGTTCCCACTGCGCCACTGCCCAGACCCAGTGTAGTGAGGGTTTGTATTGTTTTATTTTATTTATTCTATAAGCAGGAAAGATAGAGGAAGAGACTGAGAAAGAGAGACTGAAAGATCCCTCGGTGCGGTCCTGTGGCCCATCTACCCCAGCCTCATCCAGCCCCAGCTCGTGGGAACGTGGGCGCAGCTGCTATGCTCAGAGAGGTCTCCGGGTGGGGACCTGCAATCTCCCCATGTGGGTATGTCTCAGAGTGTCACATTTAGGACAAGTGTGCCACTGTCTGGCCCTCCTTTACGCTATTTATCACATATATCTTCGAAAATTATTCATTGGAAATTATTCCAACATGCTTATCATTTTAAATATGCTTTCATGTATATCATTCTCTAGAATGAGGCTTAGTTCCTAAAAATAAAATGAGTTGTGAGGCCGGCAGGTGGCGTGGTGGTTAAAGACACTGGACTCCCACATAGCTGACTACAGGTCTAGTCCCAGCCCTGGCAGCTTGCTTTCTCACTTTCTCTTGCTCTGACTCTGTCCCTCTTCAGTTTACTTAATTAGTTAATCAAAAATATATAAAGTAATTTTTTTAAAACCAACTGGGGAGAAAAATGGAGGGGTGGGGCATTTGTAGGACAGAAAGATAGGTTCTTGTCTACTGAGGATGATGTGCAAACAATTCCCAACTCAACTGGTGACACATGTATACATGTCGGAATATTCACTTTGCAAGCTAAGTGACAAGTGATTGACTGTGTAAATTGAAATAAAATATATTAAAATAAGTAAAGTGAGTTGATGTAAAGTTAACATACAGAAAATCATGACAAAATGACAGCGTAGATGGTAAGTAAATATGGTAAACAATCAAAAAAGTGGTAAAATGTCTGACTGTGAGAAGGCACTTTCCCGGGCAGAGTGAGGTCTGTTCTGTTTCCCTCTCTGGTTTAGAAAGAACTCAGGGGAAGCCAGGGACTTCCTGAGAGAAGTGACACCTGGTCAGAACCTCAAGCAGCTTGGTTTGGACCCAAGAGGGTACCGTGGATGAGGACTGGGGTTAGCTTTGCGTTACGTAGGGATTTTCTTCTCAGTTTTTAAAAAAATGATACATAAATTTCATATATGTATGAATGTTACATTGGGCCAGCAGGTAGCATAGTGCTTGGGGTGCTGCACTCCCACACGAACAACTACGTTCCAAGTCCCAGACCCGGAGGTTTGAAGCTCGCACTGGGTGTGTGTGCACGTGTGTCCAAAATCCCCAGTGGAGAATGGGTGAGAAGGGATTACTGTATGGCCATTCCCCACTGGGGATGGGAATGATTTCTCACTCTCTTTCTCTCTGTCTCTCTAGTGATCACACATGCACTATAGCAAAAATCTCTCTAAAAAATAAATACAAATTATGTGTTGTGTATATATATTATGTGTAATTGTAAAATTGTGTGTGTGGATGTGTGTCCGCTTGAACTTTGCTCTAACAGTACTGCAGGGTTGCCAGGGAGCAGACCAGAGAGTACAGGGGAGCAGGGAGCTGCATGGGCTCCCCCCTCTGTTTCGGTCACACCACCTTCCCCAACATCCGCTGTCTCCTTGAGATCTCCAGGTACGATTCGTTTTCAGTTAGCATGCATTTAGTCCATTTATAAGTTTGAAAACCTGCTCAGTGTTCTCAAACTAAAGAAAGAATAAGCACAGTTTCAAAACGCTTGGAATGGTTTGAAGAAACTTCAGTGTGTAGGAAGGGGAGGGAGATACTTCCCAGGTTTTCTACACCCCTGATCTCCAAAGAGCTGGTGTCCACAGAGGACAGTAAATGAGAAAATGGAGACAGACCAGCAGGCTCCCTCTATTCCTCCTCTTATTCCCCATACCCAGCCTTGGGGTACATGTTACCCCCCACTCATGTCCCAATCCCCTGCCTCAGTCCTTTTCCCCAAAAATCTATGAGCGCTCCAAGAATTTAGATTGGCTACAGGATGGTACTCACGGAATCTAAATTCTAACCTCCCGCTTGGGGTTGTCGGTGTTTCTACAGGTACACACACGAGTGCACATAGACAACATGCACATGTATATACCACAGACACATATGGGGGTATATATGTATACATATAATACATACAAATGCACACATATATAATATATATGTAAGCACAGTATGAAAAGCATACTGTTTTGGGGACCGGCAAGTGGCATGACGGTTAAGGGTGGTGGACTTCCATGTGACTGACCACAGTTTGAGTCCCAGCCCTGGCAGCTTGCTTTTTCACTCTTTCTCTTGCTCTGTCCCTCTCTAATCAAATGATTGATAAATAAAGTTAAATAAAATAATTCTTTAAAAAACTATACTTTTTTCCTATTTAAAGAATTATTTATTTTTATTCATCATTTGTTTTTCATTTTGACCACAGAGCAAGAGAGAGAGAGACAGAGAGAGAGAAAGGGAAAGGGGGAAAGCAAGCGGCCAAATCTAGGCCCCAAACTGTGGTAGGCCATGTGGGAGTCCAGCGCCCCAAACACTGCCACCTGCTGGCCCCAAGCATACTGCCCTTGTACTCTCAAATAAGAATCATACTACTATACTATTTCCTTCACTCTAACTTGGATGGACATCTTTTTTAGAGCTCTCAGCGCACCTTCTCAAATAGGGCAGCAAATATCCATTACCAGCCTCATCATCGGGGCCAAAGGATGCAGGCTGATAAAGAGCTGAGCGACTTTCCTTCCAGAAGCAAACAGAAACCACCTCTCAAACTTAAAACCCTCATAGGACCCATTTTTGCAGCAGCAAAGATTTTGCAAAAAGTACAACCCCGTCACTCACAGACACAGAAATCGCTGGGGATTACCAGTCATTTTCATTATAGGTAATTTCAAAGTGCCTTGTTTTGCCTTGTCACTCATGTTCCTGGGACCGTGCCAAGGATGCCACAAGGGCTAAATTGGGAAGCCAGGCAGAGCTGCAGATCCAGAGGATAAATCCGAGGCTTATCTGACTATTCCAGGCCAGGCAGCTTCCACCTAACTAAGAACAGGGTGGACGGAAAGTGGGGATCTCATCCTGCCCAAGTAGTCACGTGCATCACAGGACACGTGATTCCTCCTGGTCCACTGTGGGATGCATTAGGTCAGCGGAAAAATCATGAGGTAGCTTCTGTTTCTCTATGCAAAAATACCTCAAGGCTCTTCCAACAACCCAATGTTTCTCCAGACTTATTGGAATTGGGGAGAAAACAATCGAAAAGTCTTGCTTTCGTGTCAACTCTCCCTAACTCCTAATTTAGGCCATCATTTAATATCCTACATACACTACGTAGTATTTATCCTCTCAGAGGTACCGCTGTCTCTGCCAAGAACCACCTTCCCTTCCTCACTTGTCTCAGCCTCATGTTGGCTTTGGGTAGAGTTGCCTTTTCTGGGTACCTGCCCATAACCAGAATGTCCCTGCTGGGCACCTCTATACTGCTGTATGTGTCCCCCACATTTTTGTGTTGACCTATTTCATCTAATCAACCCACTTAGTAGGTGCTACAGTATCCAGGATAAATCCTTCCCCCTGCAAAGCATGTGTCTTAGGGAGGAGAAAAAAATAAAGTTTATGTTTGCAGGAAATCAAAGAGCAGTACAGAGAGAATGTGTGTACATAGGGGGCACTATTTTAGATAAGATGTCCTTGAAGAGGTGACATTTGTGATGAGATTCATGAGAAAGCATGAACCATGAGAAGATCTCTGGTTCAAGTATGCAGGGCAGCATGCCTGAAGGCATGCACAAGGCAAGTTCCAAGTGTAAAGGCCAGAGGGCCATGCAAACTGTGTGTGCACCAAAACAGCAAAAAGTCCAGTGTAGCGAATGAGCAGGAGGGTGAGAGGAATGAGGCCAGAGCTGTAGGGAGGAACCAGCCCAGGCAGTGTGAGGACCCTGGTGAAGAGGACAGTGTCTACTCTACAGATAAGGGGATGCCACTAGGGAGGAGCCATCCATGCCTCTTCCAGCTTCTAGAAACCCCACTGGCTTGTAGCTGCACCATGCTCATCTCTGCCCCTGCCCTCACATGGCCTTCTCCTGAGTATGCCTGAGTCCTAGTTTTCCTCTTTTAAGAACATCAATCACAACATTAGGATCTACCCTAATCCAGTATGGCTTCATTTTACCTTGGCTAATCTGCAAAGACCCCTGTATCAAATGAAATCACAATGGGTCAGGATTTCGGCATATCATTGGAAAAGACACAATGCAATCTACAAGATGGCCCCTTTAGGACTCCATGTAGCATTAGGAGTTTAGAGCTCTGGTGTAGATCCGAGTGTGAATTTCACACATACGTCTATTTGGACTGTCTTCCCTGTGGTTTCCTCATGTGCACAGGAGAAAAAAGTAATACTCATTGAATAGTTCAGGGGTTAATGCCAAATAAATGCATGTGACAGGGTATAATAACTATTAAAACTGTTGAAGAAAGGTATCAGAATGGAGCTTGTCTCTGGGCTGCCCATAAATATACTTCTCTTAGCAATGGCTTAAGTTGCTGTGAGCCATCTGCCCACCCACTGTCTGACCCCTAGAAAGTAGAGGCATGCATTTTATAAAAAACCTAAACAAAAAGTAGAACTTTCCTTTTTTTTTTTTAATTATCAAAAGATATGTGTACTTGACAGAGACAGAGAATAGGAGAAAGCAAGCATGGGACATGGCCACAGTGAAATCCCTTCTCCTTCCTCTCGCCATCCTGTCAGGGTTAGGGACACACATGTGCAGGTGTCTAGCATCTTTCAAACTGCCGGGCCAGGATCTGAGCCACGGCTGGCCATGTGCGATCTGGCTTCCTTAACCACTAGCCATGGGGCCAGCTAAGAATGACATTTCTCATAACTATGCACAGCATCTCATCTCTTCTTTCCTGAGATTAAGCAGAAGGAGCCTCTCCGTCACTCCTGCTCTTACCGGATTAGGGAGTAACACCAGTGTCTGCTAAGCATTCATTTCTGTGGTTTGAATCCTATTTCCGTGAGTAGGTATTGCCAATGTGATCTAGGGAATGAAGCTGAGATGGGAAACAAAACACCTTACAGATCCATGCCATCCGGAAGGCGTGACACAATCCTGACTGTTTTCATAAAGAAATTAGACTTGGGGAGAAAATATTTGCACAAAATCTTCTTACGCATGCATAGTGTAACCTAGGAAAATGGAGGCAACCATGTTAGTATGTCAAACCAAAGAATAAAATCCAACTTGGATCTATCTCATGTAACTTTCTCTGACTTAAATACTCCCATGAAAAGTGCCAGTTCTTATCAACAAGGCCAAAAGTGATAAATGGACCTGACAGTGATGTCAATTTCTAGAAATGTCCCCGAACGCCTGGCAGGATTTATTCAGTGCTTGGTCTGTGGACCAGCAGTATCAGCATCACCTGGGGCTTGTTAAAAATGCATCAATTTAGGTGCCACCCCAGATTAACTGAGTTGGAATCTACATTCTAGAAAGATCCCCAGGTGGTTCGCATGCACAGTCCAGTGTGAAGAGTGCTCTTTGGGGTGAGTTTGATCTCCCAGTCTGCCTCTTGTGTGTGGGTACCTAGTTGGCAACATGACTAGGTGTTCAAGTCACCCACACACAATTCCTTCTGAGCAGAAACTCCTCTAACAACAGATTGGATCTTTTTCAGAGGTTATGAAGTTCATTTATTTCTCAAAGAGACACTGTCTCAAGTCACTGGTCCACTGGTGGAGACAATGAGGAGGGGCTTCTGAACTAGTGTGTAACTTTGCTCCCACCTGCAAAGGTTTGTAAGGGGAAAATACTACATCAATCTTGTGCAAAGGCCGATGGCACTTAACAGTCACCCAGCTGGTGGCTTCTCTTCCCAGCCAGAGCAATGGCTGAACCTAGGCTTCTCCTTGCCAAAAATATGGCATTCATGGCTCTCCCAGGACCACAGACATGCCTTCTGATTTGGAAGAGAAATGGCCCCTTTCTCTCATCTTCTGCTTCAGTGAGTTTTAAAGGGTTGTTCACCAAATCGCCTGAAAGGGAATTCTGCAACCTTAGCTATCGATACCAGCACCATGTCTGAGCTCGTTACTTCTTTTTCTTCTGTTCAAGGGTCAATGGTCTTCACATCCAATCTACTGTGACTGGACACTTTGCCCATTGATCGACCAAGCTGCCACCTTCACTTGCTCTTTTGTTACACTATACACACCCCCACAGATATAGGTCACCTGGAAACTAAAGGTAACATAATCTCCAACATGAATGATCCATCATTCTACTTTATTGAGAAAATAAGTTAGTCAAAACTTGTTGGGAACCAGCAGTTAGCGTAATGGCTATGTCGCTGGACTTCCACGTAGTCGACCGCAGTTCACGTCCCGGACCCGGTGGCTTAAAACTCACACCGGGGCTGGACCAAGACATGCATGGCATTCCCTTTTGAAAAAGCAATGTAATACACTGTAAAGTTATATGTAATTCAATGTAATAAAAAATAGATAATAAAAAAAAAATATCTTTGCACGTGAAAAAAAAAAAAAAAAACTCACACCGGGCGCGTGTGCGTGCGTGCCCAAGATCCCGAGAGGAGAATGGAGGAGAAGGGATTGCGACGTGACCATCCCCCCTGGGGGGTGATTTCTCGCTTTCTATCTCTCTGTCTCTCTCTGTCTGTCTGGCGAGCGCACGCGCCCTATAGTGAAAAATCTCTCCAAAAAAAAAAAAAAAAACTTGTTTAACCTAAGTGAATGGATGTCAACTATCTGCCCCTAACAGGTTACAATTTTTATATTCTCAAGTTTAAAAAAATTTTTTTGCCAGAGGGCACAGGCACTCACCAGAGAGGAGAGAGAGGGAGGGAGAAAAAAAAAAGCACCCTCACAATGGAGTGTGATCACGCTGCCATCGCTTCTCCTCCCTTTTTCTATCCTGTTGGGATTTTGAGCACATACACACATGTGCCTGGTGTGTTTTTCAAGTTGCTAGGGCCAAGACTCAAGCCATGGTTGGCCATGTAGGATCCATCTTCATCACCAACTGCTCAATTTCCTACAGACTGTGTTAGCAGTACATACACATTGAGTGTTAAGCAATTATGGTCAGCTCACTGAGGCATATCTTCATCATTTCACTGAAAGTAACTCTCTCTGTCCATTCATTCCTGTTTCTTTAAATACTAGACCTTCTTTCTACTTGTCTTGCGCTAATCCTGCGGTTTCCATTCATCTTTTTCTTACTGATTTATAATAATGATTTTGAACAAAGAACAGTAAATGTAAAAGGTGTAAGAAGACTGTCTCTTTAAACAAAGTTTCTTGCAAGCTAACAAAAAGTGCATTTGGGGAGAAAAGCCACACAACAAATTTCTACCCACAGTCATTAGTGAAATAATGTATAACCTTCCTGTAAAATATTTCAAGGAATGAGCGATTCTGAATATAAATAGTTTCTGCTATAAGTATTACTTATAACCTAACTGCTCTCTGTAGCAGTAAATATTTCCTTAGGTGTAAGGGCCTCATGGAGATTCGTTATATAATTTACTAAAGTAGTTAAGTAGCTCTATCTGCTGAGAGATTACAACACATTAAATATGACCAATATCTATTTGAGAGGCATTTTAAGGTTCTTGAAACTAGATACATCATGTATCTCATGTCAGCATCACTTGCACTTAAAGATGACATTTTATGCCATTCAATTTAAAAAACTATAACAAGAAAATACTGTTTTTTCTGTATAGATAATAACTTAGTAGACTGTGATTAAGTAAGAATAATTAAAGAGCATTCCAGACCATAAAATCTTTCAGAGGAAGGAGAATATTTTCTTAGTCATTGAAATAAAATGAGGAGATTTCTAGTGAGAAAGAGGAACCCAACGGGAAGACTGGCTGGGCCCACTGCAAGGTCTCAAAGGGGAATATCTTTGTATTGCTTACTAGACAACTGAGGGATGTGACTAGTTATTTTCAGCTGTGTTTTGTCATCAACCCATATATAAAAGCTGAGGGCAAGCCTTATGGAAGATCTGTTGTGCCACTGTTAGAGGTAAGGAAAGCACCAGGGGAGGAGAAGTTTTTTTCTGAAACTTATGATAGAGCTGGCTCAGTTGTCCTTTTGAGGACAACTGAGAAACCAGCCACTGGAAACCAGCCTCTGGTCTAATTTCTCTGGAACTTATGAAAGAAGAGCAAGATAAGGCTTTGAAAGGAAACCAAAGAAAGAAATGGCTCTGGACTCCTATCTCTCAACTCATGGGAAGAGGAAAATCTGATCTTCCCTAATCCTAGAGCACCTGATCTTTCTAATAACTTCTAGAAGGCTCTACTCTTTGGGTCTATGGTATCATGTAATGCCCTAAAGCAGAGGTTAGACCCAACAGCTACATGCTCATGGTGATGAACTTCTTACTGACCTTGAACAAACATCCAAGAAGCTCTAAAAATACACAGCCCACACAGCACCTTTGTCTATAGTGAGGATACTCAAGAGATGCTCTTCTGATGCCTGGGACTGAACAGCTAACACTATGCTGTAGCTTACCTTGCGTAGTGAAACAGCACACATGCCAAAGCTTGACATGAAAGTACATTGAGAACGACCTCCATCTATAAGATGGTCTTTTGTGAGCAAACCTGAGATCACGAACCTCCTACAGCTGTAAAAGCATCTTACATTATAAAGGAATTCAACACAATTCTTATTACATGGACAGCACCTCTGTGGCAATTAAAAAAATTTACTTCTGTATCCTATCTCCTACTGCGTGTCTGACAAAGTAAAAAGCAGTGGAGAGAGGAGAAGGCAACACATGGATATTTACCAGTGACGAACACAATAATATCAGGTTGTTGGGAAGGTCATGATGTATTTTTCTATGTTTGTCTATACAAACATGTATAATGACTTTTCCGATGACCCAACTGTAGTAAGTGCTTATTAAATGTTTACTATGTATTTTACTTACACAGTCCTCAGAATCACTCTGAGTATTTTATCATTATCCACATTGAAAAGTTAAGTAAACCAAAGTACAGAAAGCTTAACCCGTTGCCCAAAGCCACACGAAGGGTGGCAAAGCAGGGATTCAAACTCCCACACTCTAGCTCCAAGTCTCGCTTATTAACCCCCATTTATATACACCCTACATATACAGACACAAATAACCTGGAACTGCAAAGCTGCAAATTCAGCCTTCTATTGTCTCTTTTATGTTTCTTCACCTCCCACTACATGTTGTCTCTTTTATTTCTTCTTTTCTACCTTGCCCAAAAAAGAGACTGCAAAGATCCAGCCCACTCCACTGAGCCAGATCTGTCCAGTGTCACTGACCAGCCTCCTTCCTCCCTAAAACCCCATCAAGTCTTAGATGCAGGTATCTAAGAAAATCCAAGACCTATTGCTAGTTCAAAGGTCAGGGCCTTGG